>CAXIVR010000004.1:53561910-54161910 GCA_964035755.1 Teleogryllus oceanicus
GGGCCATCAACGGTCACTCGCCCGGGCCAACATCACTGTTATGGTCTCACCACCTCTCTCGCTCTCGTCCGGCTGTTTTACGATTGCTTGATTGTTTGTGATTCCGGGCGCGTCAACTGCTAAGGTGATTGGCCCCGTAAGTGTAGTGCGTTTTTTCTCAAGAGTTGGCACTCATATTCCCCCGGTGGATGGCGAGATCTGGCGCCTAACTACCGTCGGCTAGCGGGATTCCCTCAACCAGGTATCTCCCACCAACGGAGCACCGCACTAGCCGGAACAAGCTCTAAGCTCCCGACCGGTCTCCCGGCATGTATGGTGGTGTAGTACATGTTGGTGTGTGTGTGTGTGTATGTGTGTGTGTGTAAGGGGTGAGGCTAGGTCAAGGAAGACAAAGGAAAGATCGCGGACGGTCCGTGGACCGTTTGTTAGGGTACTACTCCGGTATTCGTTTAGTACTGATCGTAGAAATCACGTAAAATTACCGTTCAGTGCAGCCGGCCGCCATAATTCACCTCCAGACAGCGACTGAATTCGGCCTAACTGACAAGCTAGTGTGGAAAGTCCTGCTACCGACGGGTCTAGAACCTAGGACCTCTTGGTCAGACGCACTGCAGGGAAATCAGTTGATGCCCTGAGCCACTTCTCCCGGTAGCTGCTTAACCGTCACCACCATTGCCACCATCATCACCGCTCCCACCAGCAACACCGCAGCCGCAACACCGGTCTGAACGCGCGACGGCAGTGGCCTCGCCCAGGCGGCCGGCGCGGCGACGGCGTCTTTGTCTGGGCGCGCGACAACGGCCGGCGGCGGCGGCGGCGGCGGCGGCGGCGGCGGCGGCGGCGGCGGCGGCGGCGGCGGCGGCGGCGGATGGTCTGGTCCCGACGCGGTGGCGCGTCCCCACGCGGGTTGAAGGCGCGGGCGATGCTGTGTGGGGGGGGGGGGGAGCGGGGCGGGGAAGAGGGGCAAGGCCCCCCCAAGGGATCCAAGTGGCTGTGGCGGCGCCGGAGGGGGGCGGCGGAGGTGGAGATGGAGATGGTGGTATTGGCGGCGGCGGAGGCAGAGATGGCGGACGAGGCGGAGGTGGAGATGGTGATATTGGCGGCAGCGGCGGCGGCGGCGGAGGCGACGGAAGCATCGGCGGAGATGGCGGGGCGGAGGGGAGGGGGGGAAGTGGGTGTGTTAACGGCGATAATGGTTGGCCAGGTTGGAATGATTGGTTCATAACTAGTAGAGGGGAATGAAGAGATGGTTGCTGCAATACAGTGGGAAGAGCTGCTAAGATGGCGATGAAAGTGATGGCGAAGGTGATCTAGGAGATTGCGATGAAGCTATTTTGCTGAGGAGGAAGAATGCGACCAATGAGATTTCTGATAGCGGTCCGAATGTTTATAAAGAAAGACAGATAAATGAAGGTTGTGGTAGAATTACTATGAAAATAACGGTATCTGCAAAAATGATATCATGTGCTGAAGCGATACAGAGGAGAGGCAGTGTGTGCTGGGCGTCTGGCGGAATGGTGGTGGTAATTGGTATGTGTGTCGTTAAACTACATGTTTCGTCTCTCCATGGTGCTACACTTGACGATCTTCCAATGTGTGGAATTCCGCAGTGTGTCCAAATCGTTAGGGAGTACCGCCAACGAAAATATTTGTAGATGACTTCCCCATTAAGTTAAACCTTTTTTGAGTGGTCACTTATGGTTCCGGAGATAATGGTTGTTGTGAAATGGTAGACATCCAGCTTAACTTGTTGTTTGCCAAGAAATTACTTGTTTGTAAGTGAGGCTCTCAATGATGTTGGTTACTGCTGAATACTCTAGCGTCACGTTGGCGACCGTGGGTGGGAGGTGGAACGAAAGTATCACGTATCTGCGGGCATGAATAGCTAGGCGCCCCGGCGTTGGGATACATTTAGACAAAGGGAACGCCAGCTTGACCGGGAAGGTCACGTGGTAGACGTGAGCCTCCCTCTTACACCTAGGACGGTCACACGGCTACACTCTGATATAAAATCGAGCCGACGAGCTCACACGTGGGTTTTATTCTGGAAACCTCACGCGATGCGCAAAACTTTACGCCCACGCTGGGGCGTGTCGTGCCTCTTACACGGGTGACGAGGTAATGGTAGTGGCGCGGGAGATGCGTCAGTGGAGGCGGGGCCTCCCTAGCTATGTGAGGTATCCACAGGGGAATATTCACAAGTGTGAAGTTTCGGAGCAGAAGTTAGTTATTGTACATACGTTAAATAAACTTGTACATACTTGTATATGTCTGTGTGTTTTTCTCCATGACGCCACAATACACATTGAACACATTTCAATTACATTTAAAGTACAAAATACTGGAAGTAAGTTGTATTGATCATTTAAAAACTCGTGTACAAATTAATGTAATTCATGATATTTGCACTTTTTTATTTCACACCACTTTCTTCTAATTCGTAGTCTTCATTTCCAACTAGTCTTGAAGCTGCAGTTCACGCCCTGAGAAAATTTCGAAGTTTGCATAAAAATTAATTATTGTTATATGGAACTCACCAAATGTTTTGAAATAATTGGTTATAATCCTCCCGCAAGATATCCAACTCCAGATGTGTCCATTCTACGTAATCTAACATAGCGTCCCACCGCAGGAAGATAATGAATAATCAGTGATATCCATCTGACTTCCACTTTTCATAGCATTAAGGATAAAAGTTATTATTTTCGAGTGGTTGTGGCCAGCTAATAGAGGTGCTTACCACATGGTTAGGTTACCACTATACAAAGGGAATATTCACACCTCTCTTACGGGGTAAATGATCGTTTCAACGAAAAAAATAGCCGTCAAAGGAGATTCATCGAGGTAGTCGTTTCAACAGGTTTCACTGAATAGTTACATTGTAGTTAAGTCCTTTAACTCCATAAAAAATTAAAAAGTTGAAAAGTATATGTTATTTAAAAAAGTTAATTACAACTACTGAAAATATGCGCGAAGATGAGTCACAAGCCGAATGAAACGCTCTCAAGCGAGAAAGACTGGTCTACTCAAGCGCCTTACACCCTCAATGACACTTCCCCCTTGGATTCGAATCTGTCAGTAACGTCTCCATTGAAGGGCTCAGTAGAACAAGGAGATATCCCACATTTTTTGTGAAATTGAACTATTAGCAATAAACAAAACTTCAAATATTATTGTTTTAGTGTAAAGTGTTATTTAAACAGCGTGTATTGTGTTTAAATTTTTTTAAATGTACTGAGTTACTGTATGAAAGTTCTAAGCCACAAAATCTATGAACTAGGTCAATGTGGGATAGCCCCTTTTTTTACTGAGCTCTTCAATTGTATGCGTGCACAGAATTTACTTAACGAAAATTAAATCTGAAAAGATAGATCAGGATCAATCTCTGGTCGTGATGATTCCCACGTGTGGTGTCGTGCTTCCTTTCTCGCTGGAGAGTGCTGAGTCAGAACGTCGACTCATTCCTTCCCCTTCAAAAACAGACAACTGAAGAGAAATTTTCTTTTGAAGTGGATATCCAAGATTCTATTAATCGTTCCTTTCTATTTATTCTTTGACGTGTAGGGAGTGTCTAATACGTCACTCGTCCCACCAAACATGCCTTCATAAAACATTTAAAGAGAGAAATTTGAAAAAAAAGTGTTTAAAATGTTAATTGAATTATGGCAAATAAATAAATTATATATTTCCCGTAATTTATATATTTTAACTAAAAAAATTAAATTAGCATCTAAATGATATTTTTGTTAGTTCTACTTTTTCTTCGAATTAAAACTCAAACAAAATGTATAAAATATTAAGCACCTATAAAGTACGTTACGTGTTAATTCTATTATAACGTAATAACAAATAAGGGAAATCAATAACATGACAAACCTCCAAAGTTATCATTTTGACGTTTTATCTTGAGCGAGGCCATATGTTTTCTCGGCAAGAACGAAGCGTTTTACTACTTCTCTATTTACTGCCTATACTGTGATCTATGTGCGTTAATATGAATGCATATGTTTTCGCGGCCAGTGTGTGTATGTATGATCTTACCTGAGTGTATTATCTGAACGAGCCGATTAGATATTACATATAATTAATATTAATAAACAAGTTTATTACAAATAGATACTACAAGTATACACATATAAAACTACATATTTACGTAACTTAAAATTACGTTTTTGGAATTGTGCTACTTTTCCTGCTTACCGACAAATAACTTGGAAGAATATTTATTGTGTATTGTTTTAAATGTATTTTTAATCCACTTTCATTGTAGGGAAGACAAGATCACTTTATTTCTTCCCACTCTCTGGAGCACTGTCGGATTGTCAAGTGAATAAAGCATCATATCACCTACAAATATTCACTCACTAAATGACATTATAAGGTAATAACTACTGATTTTAAAACATGGGTGTCTATTAAACATCCTTCTTCTCCTCCACGATTCTCCCATAATCGTATTTTGGCGGCTGAGCAACCAGACGAGTGTATTCTCTTGTCCGGCCTCGCGAAGTGAAGCGTTGGTCGAATATCATTTCTGGGTGAGTCATCACTTTCTGTTCTATGTGTAAGAAGAAAGAACGCACTAACTGTGAGGGTACGTGAAGGTGGTAGTAAGTCAAGAAATTTTGTCTTCCATGACCTTTCCCATACCAATGCCTCAATAGTGGAGAACACTTCACCACCCATTCATACCAGGAGCCCTTAACTGCTCTGGAGCCGCCCTCAACCCACGACCGCTCTCCGATTGATTGTTTGTTTGATTGATTGATTGATTGGTGTTTCCGAGCGCCCAACTGCTAAGGTCATTAGTCCCGTTAGTGTAGAGCAAGTTGTTATTGCGGGAGTGATGAACTTTCCTCGCTGGACGACGAGATCCGACGTAACGTCAGCTTGCAGGGTTTCCCTAATCAGGTATCTCCCATCAGCGAGGATCCGCTCCAGCCGGAAAAAACTTAACGAAAGCTCTCCGAACCCGGGAGCACGATATGCTTAGCGACGCGGAGCGGCGGGTGCAGGTGTTGGGCGACGAGTGTTCGGGGCGTGGGCGGGGCGGGGCGGGGCGGGGGGCAAGGCGTGCCGCGGAGGAGGAGTACGGCGGAGAGCGAGTGGCACGAGGTCGCGTCGGCGCGTGGTGATCCAACTCCTTCGGCGCTCGCCTCTTGTGGCGGTCACCGCTGGCGCTTTGCAATTGCCAAAGCACACACTTTTACTCCGGGCTATGCGGTACTTGTTTACGGGCCGTGACCTTTCCGCGCGATGCAGTATATACTGGAAAATGTTACCGCTATTTTGCACCCCTGAGTTCCTGGAACGCCCGATAGCGTAGGGCCACGTGAGAAGAAATGAGCCTTGTTACAGTGGTTTGATTTCTCTTATTGCGATTTTACAACTTAAAGATACGGAGAAAATGCAATACAATTCAACTATATATTATCTTTATTTCATGCTTAGTGCCCTCTAATAAGACAATAACTCAATAAGTCGTATGTGATAGTTACCTTTCATCAGGTACGAGATCTAAAAATTAAAATCATCAACCTTTATACTCAACAAGTTTCGCAATAAACAAATTTTTAAGATTAAATGTAAAAAATAAGGTCATAAAACACTTGTCGAATAATTGCGGAAGTATTTTACGTGTACACTTTTTAAGATATTTCGTCATATGCGAGCATGTTCGACAGTTGCCAAACAAGTCGAATTCCAATATTTTGACGAACCCTTTTGATGGTTTTGGCTTGACGTTTTGGAAGAAACTAGACACGATTTATTCCATTGGAACGTTTTGGAAGAAACTAGATGCCATTTACGTTTCTGTCGTCACGAATCATTCAAATGTCACGATTCTTGTGTTATCAAAGTAAGTTTAAGAATGAATGACATCATTTCAAGATATACAATTGAATGAAGTTATGCACAAAACTTCGAAGCAACAAAAATTAATATATTGGAAAATTACTTGGAAAGTTCGGGTATTTCTTAAAATTTTGAGCAGCAAGGATGCACTCCAAAAAAGGTATGGGATGTCGCTGTAGAAACGTTAGGAACGTTCTACGTATTCACTATGCGGAAAAAACATTGTTTCATGTCGTTGTCTCGACAACTAATGAAATGAGAGAGGTTTATAAATTCTGCTACATGACAATTACTATTCACTCAGTAAATGAACAAAGACTGATATATTCCCGAAGTCTTCATTCTCTTAGTTTTATAATTTTATTAAAATTTAGTGTTTATACTACAAAACCGGTTAATAAAAGTAAGCAATAAAATGTCTTGGGCCGACAACCCTTCATGTAAAGCAGAAATTACAAAATTTGGTTGAGTGCAATACTCGAAACTTCTTTCTATACTTCCATAAATATACTATTAGGATTTAAGAAAAAGATTTTTCAATTTTCTAAATGTTAAAGGTTTTAAAAAAATTGGAGCATAACATTTCGAGAAAATTATTTTAGTCGTTATCCAGAAAATGTTGAAAATATCATGAGAGCTTTATATAAAATACCCCCAAAATTAAAATATCTTAATAATCTCCTGATCAGCACTTCTAGATCATATGCATTTATCAAGATTCGGCTCTAAAGCTTCATATCTGATAGAGTTATGCAGGGAACAAGTACATCCATCAATACGGACATCCCGAGTTTCGGCTACAAAATTGTGTATATGTCCTCTCCACCTGTATCAATCGCAATGATCTCTGAAACAGCTGTCATATACCTTATTTCGATATGTGTGCGAAGTTACAGATCAAAAGAACCTTAAACAAGGATTTTACTAACGAAAATTCGAATTCGTATTATTGAGGGGATTCCAATACTTTTCTTTCCTTTAGTACTGTGTAGTGAGGAAAATTAAAAACAGTTGCAAAATCATAAAGCTTATTATATAACTTGGAAACGCTTTAAAATAGATCTACAATATTTACAAATTACAAACAAACAAAAAAATACTGCCAAGTAACAGAGAGCCACAAATAGTGAGAAAACACACAGAAAGCCATATTGTGAGAAAAAAATAACATATATAATAATAGAAATAAATAATAGAAATAAATCACGGACTTCTTTTAAAAACGTGAAAAGTCTAGAAGATCACATGCAGCCTTTGTTTGTTTGTGGTTTTTGGGGTCTTAGATATCCAATTGAGCAAATTGTGGTGTGTGTGTAGCTGCGGTACACGCGTCTCATGCCAGAAGTGGGAGACTTTGGTATTTTAATCAAGAAATTAGTGATGAAGTTAGTAATCATATCATAGCACACCACATCTTCCTCTTACCAATGAAGTATACATTTCCTCCACATTGTCATTCATTAACGTGCTATTGAATGTACGTGTCACACAGAAGAAAGTTGACAGAAGCCGAAGATGAGGAGAAAAATGGAAGAAAAGAAGGAAAGGGATGAGAAAGAAAGTATTTGAAGTATAAGAGACCACAATACTGGAATAAAAAGAGGTGGAAGATGACAAAAGAATGAAAGAAGAGAGGAGAGAGGAGAAAAGGAGGAGAAGGGAGGATGGAAACAAGAAGAAAAAGAAAGATGAGGAGAAAAGGAAGATGAGGAGAAAAGGAAGATGAGAAAAGGGAAGATGATGAGGAGAGAAGAGGGAAGATGATGAGGAGAGAAGGGAAGATGGTGAGGAGGAAAAGGAAGATAGTGAGGAGGAAAAGGGAGATGGTGAGGAGGAAAAGGGAGATGGTGAGGAGAAAAAGGAGACGAAGAGGAGAAAAAGGAGAGATGAGGAGGAGAAAAGGGAGAGATGAGGAGGAGAAAAGGAAGATGAGGAGGAGAAAAGGAAGATGAGGAGGAGAAAAGAAGATGAGGAGGAGAAAAGAAGAGAAGATGAGAAAATGGAAGAAGAGGAGAATGAAGAATCGGTGGAAAAGGAGGAAGAAACGAAGGAAAAGGAGTAGTAGAGGAGGAGGCGGAGGAGAAGAAAAAACAGGAAAAGGAACTGTTTCGTTAATCGCTCCCCTTACGGTTTGCCCTGCCAACTGGGCCGTTCGAATGGCGTTCACGGGAGGCGGCGTCGGCGGCGTTCTTCGTCCGCTCGAGATCCGGCCGCTCCCTGTGTCGCCACCGCCGTCTCCACGGGCGCCAAGGCCGCGGGCGCCCGACTGCGAACGCGCGTGGGGCGGGGCGGGGCCGCGCGCAGGACGGCAGCGTCCGGCGGCGACGGCGGCGTCCGTCGCGCACTTGCGCATCCGGGAGCGGCGCGTGGGCGGATCACGTGCGTGCGCGGCGGGTGAGGCGGGCGGCGTGAGATCGCGCGCTCCACTGGCGAGCGCGAACGGTCGCAATCCACTGGTGCTCACAGGCTGAAACTAACTGGGGGCCAACTACGTGTCTGAGCACCCTTTGCCGTTAAATATTTTCATTTACATGTGAGTTTTTTTGTAGTAAATAAATACAATGTACTACTCGGAGAATAAAATTATTATCTTGGATGATATAATTATTAAATGCAAGCAATTTATGTTGAACCAGTTCAAGGTTGCCACATGGTTTGGATGTCGACTTTCCCAAATTTATAACAATTCTTCAAATAATCAGGAAAAGTAGGAAAATCAAGCATTGAACTTTATTGTATGTATTGGCACGACAGCTCTTTACGAGCTAAGGCCTTCGAACGGCGTCCCGGCCTTGCGGCCATGGGTTGAGGGGCGCGTGTGGTTAGCACATATCGATTCCTACGCCGTATCTGATCTTCTCAAATTGCAAACTGATCTGTCTCATCGTCACCTAGCAACGGATACAGCGACGCTGCAAGGGAAACGCACAGTTAATTTTTGCCCGACGGGGAATCAAAGGCAGGATTGCGCTGTGGAAAGCGAGCACGCTAACCAACGAGCCGCTGACCGTTTCATTGATCGTCATTAGGGAAATAGAACGTTGTATTACGTAGAGCAACGGCAGCCCTTTCAAAATGTTTACTGAGTCAGTGCCTCACGCCCTGCGTATCCGCATGTCGGTACTCACACGTCAGTCTCAGACTGAAGTCGACTTTTGGGTAAAGATCGACTATATTGGCAGCTAGTGGTTGCTACTAGAATCGACCCTCGAACAGGACTCTCGATAATGCGCGTTTTCTATAACAACAAAATGGGTGGAATTAACATGATTGGTCCGGGAGCGGTAGCTCAGTGCTTCAACTGATATCACTGCAGCGCTTCTGACCGGAAGGTCCTAGGTTAGAGTCCTGACGGCGGCAGGATTTTCCACAGTAGCTTTTCAGCTAGATCGAATTCAATTGCTGTCTGGAGGAGAATTCTAGCGGCCGGCCGCTCTGATCGGAAGTTTTCACTGCTTTCTTCGATCCGACTGGGTAGACTTTCATACTTTAGTAGGGGGGATCACAAGCACAAAAGTCAGTTTAGGCCACAGAGAACAGATGTTGGAAAATTTTCCTTTTACAAATAGAACAATAACGGATTGGAATAAGTTACCTGCGACAGACTTGGACACCTTTCCCCTAGGTGTAGTATTGTATTGAAGTGTGGTGACGTGTAGTGCAGTGTAGTGCAGTATAGAAGTAGAAAGAGAAGGGATTTTCAAATGTTGTGAAGTGAATTGAAGTGAAAGTTAAGTGAAGTGTAATTAAAAAGTCGTGTAGTCTTGTATTTAATAGTTTAAAATAACTGTGCAGGTCAACAATAAAATGTAGTTAATGCTATTATTGTTAGCATATTATTATTATTATTATTATTATTATTATTATTATTATCATGTCTGTAAATAATTTAAAGTTACATTGTTATGTAATTTAAAGCTCATATTTGTAATATGTACATTGTAGTGTTCTGCCACCAGGTTGTATACACCTACATGCAGAATAATAAATATTTATCTATCTAACACCAGGCGAATACCGGAGCAGTACCCTACCAAACGGGCCACGGACAGCGCGCGACCTTTCCTTTATCTTCCTTGTCCTATCCTCTCCCCTTACACACACTTACACTAACATGCCACATATTCCACATATGCCACATATTCTGGGAGATCGGTCAGGAGCTTAGAGCTCGTTCCGGCTGGGGCGATGCCCAACTGGTGGGAGAGTCCTGGTTAGGGGGAAGCCCCACTAGCCGACGATAGGTTGGCACCAGATCTCGCCATCCAGTGGGGGAAGATCATCGCCATCTCCCGAGAAAAAAATATCACTTACGGGAATAATGACCAAAGCAGTTGACGCGCCCGGAAACGCGAAAAATCAATCAATCAATCAACATGATTGCTAAAAACAGGAAAATTTTAGATTGAAGTGATTCCTGATTAAGTGAATCAAGTGTGCAATTATGTAAAAAGACTTTCATGATGCTCCAGCAAGCTCAATACCTGCTCCGGACGTTTTTCACTAACTGCCTTTACGTATCATACAGGAATCTGTTGGCTGTGGCTGCAAACAAGATTTTTTCTTAGTGAATGAATTAATATAAGTGGTATTTGAAATAAGATTCATATTTGTAACGTCTAATATTTACTGCAGCAATACCATTTTATGTCAGCAAAAATTTTGTGGTTTCTGTCCCTACTGGTATTGATGTTTTAACCATCCGCAAAAAAAGGAAACATTTGTTCGTCGAAGATTGGTTCTGTTTACTGAATGTGGGAAAAAAATGATTGATCACTGGTTTGGCTTACTGTCAGACGTTTGGACAAGCTATTAAATTTTCATAAGATTGACAAATATTTCTTTCCAGTATAAAAATGATTCTCTCGCCTGTTTGTTTGACCGACCAATTAATATTCGAGGGAAAAAATCATCTTTCTCTCTGAACTATTATATCGATGTGACTTAATGAAGTGCTTAAATCATCGCGCCGAAATTCTTTCTGTAATATCTCCCAAGTGGATACCTGTACTTTCGATCCGTGAATACTCCGCAAAAAACATTATTTTCGTGGAGACATAAGATGGTTAAGTCTGAATAGACTGATAGGTTTCAATCATGGTAGTTTTCCGAAGAAGTGGAGGCATTTTCTCTTCTTTCTGCGGCATTGGAGTTCATTGACGTAAGAAAATCTTGTAATTCAGTTAGACATTCTCATTCAAATACGTAAAAATTTATAAACTAATAAACAAAATATTCATCGAATTCGGAATGGAAATAATGCCAAACAATCGCCGAATGCCGCATCATAAGCTCATGTTTGCGAATAGCGTATTCCAGCGTAGATCTGGGCCGCAAAACACACAAGCGCGATTTTGTAGAATTTCACAGCCTCATTTAAATTGAAAATCCACGCGTTTCTTGCATCGCGGCTCGCGCTAAATGAAACCGCATAGCAGCTCTACCTCAAAACGCGCTTGTCATCAGCGTTCCAATCGCCGATCGCATAGCGTTTAATTTCAGCCGCGTTTATGAGCTTGTTTATTCTGCGCTCCACACCGCCCCTCCCTTGAAAGCACGTGCACGCGCTTGCCCAGGGCCCTGCGTCGCCCGCTCGGGTTGGCCACGTACTCGCTTCGCCCCAGCACTCGCCCTCGTTCCCCGAGGACCGCTTCTTGGAGGTCATCGCCCCCCCTCACCCTTTCTTGTATCATTCTCGTCCCGAACACGCCCCGCCTTCCCGCTCCAACGCTATGTGTTAGATAAATGTATTTAAATTGCAATTGGGCAACCCGATTCATCTAATTAGCTGATTACATAAATAAGGTAATATAACTAACATCAGATTATATAATACTTATGGTAGAATAATAAAAATAATGGTAAATAATAATCATCATAATAATCATAATAATAATGATAATGATAATGATGATGATGAGGATGAGGATGATGATGATGAGGAGGAGGAGGAGGAGGAGGATGTGGATGATGAGGATGAGGATGAGGATGATGATGAGGGTGAGGATGAGGATGAGGATGATGATGAGGGTGAGGATGAGGATGATGATGAGGATAACGGTGATGATGAGGATAATGATGATAATGAGGATAATGATGATGAGGATAATATAAAAACTAACTGACTCGTAAAACATTCACTGCACTGCACTTCACTTCACTACAACCCTTAAATCACTACCTTCTTTTCTCTGCTCTACACTGCACGGCACCTCATTTAACAATATAACGCGTATGCTCACTAAATAATGTACTATTCTCAATGAAGTCCCTCATTTACTGAGTGATACCCTAAATTAATTTCCTAAACTGTTGAACGCTTCGAAAGAAAGAAAATTTCCCGAAATCCATTCTCTGCTGTTTTTGGTTTATTTTGGGCCTTTTATCCCCTCCACTGATGTATGGAGGAATACTTAGCGTGTTGCCTAGTCGCTATGCTGCACCAGCGATGTACCGACTTCGCCCATCAGTGGAGTCGCTCCTTCGCCGGCCCACTTGCATCTGGTCTTCGTCCCAACGGGAGAAGTGACTACTAACGGCAGTTTTTAATAAAACATCGATACATCGATGTTTTGATACATCGCTAAAGGGTTTTCAATGTCAATGAAAACTTCGACGAGAAAACATCGATAGTTTTATTATAACTAATAAATAGCTATTTTCCCCTTTTTAATTACAGTTCGTATTTTATTGTTTCGTTACCAGCATGTTAGTAGTATGTTAATAAAAATTATCGAATGTAAAGAATAAAATTTACAATAAATAACATCATGTTTCGCTACTTTATTCTTTAGTCACTTCCATTCACACACCATCGAAGTAAAACCACCTAAAGTTCCCTCGGATTGACCAGGCGAAATATGATAAAGAGGACAACAACGATATTGCTGTGGATTTCTGCTACTCTACAACGTGCCTAAACCCCTTTATTTAAAAAAATTAAAAACTGAAATAAAAAAAAAAAACAGCAATATTTTTGCAACAAACTATCAATGTGAAGAAAACATTGAAAGCAAAATATCAATGTTTATTTATCGATGTTTCTGATGGAAAACATCGATGTTCTTTTGCCATCCCTAGAGGTGATTCAGGTCACCAACTGACGTCACTGACCGGGAGGTCCTACGTTCGAGTCCCGACAGTAGTTAGATTTTCAACTATAGCTGGGTTCTGTCGCTGTCCGGAGGAAAATTCTAGTGGTCGGCTGCTCTGATCTGTTAGTTTCCGTGGTTTCTCCAATCAATACCACGCGAATACCAGAGAAATACCCTAAGGTCGATGGACCGCGCGCGATCATTCCTTCCGGTTCCATGTCCTATCTCACACACCCTTACACTTGCATGCACTACACTTCCACACATGCAGAGATACCAGTTCGGGAGCTTAGAGCTTGTCCGGGCTGGGGTGGTGGCCCGCTGATGGGAGATACCTGGCTGTGGAAAAACCCTCTAGCCGACGGAAGGTCGGCACCTGATTCGACGGGGAAATCTTTTATCCACCTCCCGAACAAAACCATGCACTGCACTTACGGGACTAATGACCTTCGCAGTTGTCGCGCCCAGAATCACCAATCAATCAAATGTGAAAATGTAAAAAACAAAACAAAAAAAAGGTGCCCTGCTGTCGTTTGTCCACTCCATGATCTTGCCCCCCCCCTTCCGTTTTCGCGAACTCTCACCGTCTCGTTTCCAGTGATCTCATCATTTTTGGTCCCGGATGATATACCTGTTTCGTTTTATTTATTTATTTATTTATTTATTTATTTATTTATTTATTTATTTATTTATTTATTTATTTATTTATTTATTTATTTATTTATTTATTTATTTATTTATTTATTTATTTATTTATTTATTTATTTATTTATTTATTTATTTATTTATTTATTTATTTATTTATTTATTTATTTATTTATTTATTTACTTATTTATTTATTTATTTATTTATTTATTTATTTATTTATTTATTTATTTATTTATTTATTTATTTATTTATTTATTTATTTATTTATTTATTTATTTATTTTTCAATTTAATCTCTGCTGTATGGAATAATAAATGTTCAATTTGAACAAGATAAGGAATAATTAGATGAGTTAGAAAGTCAAACAATGAAGAATTGTTTTTCCCACTCTCACTCTGCCTCAAAGTCTTAGGCACGAGGCCAATCTAAATTTGCCTAAAATAGAGCCGTTTGGGAAACAGAAATTAAAAAAATACGGATTTAGAATTTAGCCAAATTGGAGTGTGGCATATTTTTTTAAAGATTTTTTTTTTCTTTATTAAATATGGCATTGCTCTCCGCAAGGAAATGTCTCTCGTTATGTTTACGAGGCGGCGAAAGAGACCTCGTGAAAGCGATGTCTGCGCTGATAAAAGTATTATTACGGTCGTGTGTCATACGAGAAACAGTTTTCGTTTTGTGGTTATACCAGAGTCATAAGTACATAATCTGATTACGACAAACGCCGTTGTAGCAACTGCTTGTAAATTGTGGTGCCCGTCAGAAGGGCAACGGTGGATCAAGAAACCGAGGCGTAGCAAAAATGCTGACCGTGTAAATCCTGTATGAATGAGCGAAGGCGCCATTGTATGCAGCTGAGCGGCAGTCGTGGGTGAGTGGACAGGTGTGGAGATAGAAAAAGGAGCCCGGTGTCTTTGACAAGACTGTTTGAAATTGCAAACAAACAGCGGGATACTGTGCCCTCGAACTAAAAATGTGAAACCTGTTCTTCTGCGTTATTGATAGAGTAACCAAAGGCTAAATAATTTATTTTTGGAAATCATTCATTCCGGTAGTAACGATCTGCTCTATCCAAATTCAGGGAGGCGTGAAAGTTGAAAAGGAAGCCTGCTTTTATCTGGCAACTGATAATAAGAAATTCAAACAAATAGCGAGAAGACTGTGTGCTTAATTTAAAAACGTGCTCTTCATGGATGTTGAAAAGCTAGAACAAAATGTTTTACACAAGGCTCTTCTTCAGGTAGCACCAGGTTATATCAGTTTTTGAAGAGTGGCATGATCGTTTATTATCTGTTCTGTCTCCGAGCTTTGTGTTCCTTACGATGTGCTGTTCTATATCAAGCTCTTTCTGATGTATTTTGCAGCCGCCGATTTCCACAAACTTTTTGAAGTCTTGATCACCAATTATGGCCTGCTGTCTTCTTGCAACATAAAACATGTTACAAAATACAGTGCTATATTACATTGTTATGTTTTCAAAATAGCTATTTAGAAGCCATTTTGATTCACTTCTCATTAATCTCGCAGTTTTAATTTCTGGATGTTGTTACGTCTCCCAGAACTTTACGTCTTGTCGTCACTTTCTCGTCACGTTTCAGAGGATGGAAATTTACTTTCACCAACAAGTAAATAAATGTTCATCTGGCTTATGTCAGCCAAGTAGGGGAAGTGTGAATGTTTTCTTATTACAATAATTTACACCGGGAGTAATAGCTCAGTGCATCAACTGATGTCATTGCAGCGCCTCTGACCGGGAGGTTACAGGAAAATTAGCTTTTCAGCTAGATCGAATTCAGTCGCTGACTGGAGGAGAATTCTAGCGGCCGGCTGCTCTGAGCGGTAGTTTTCCGTGGTTTCTTCGATCAACACCAGGCGAATGCCGAAGCAGTGCCCTACGAAACGGGCCACGGACCGCGCGCAATCTTTCTTCATCTTCCTTGTCCTATCCTCTCCCCTTACTCACACACATACACTAACATGCACTACACTACCACACATGCCGGGAGATCGGTCGGGAGCTTAGAGCTTGTCCCGGCTGGGGCGGTGCCCCGCTGGTGGGAGAATCCTGATTAGGGGGAAACCCCACTAGCCGACAGTATGTCGGCGCCGGATCTCGCTATCCAGCGGGGGAAGATCACTGCCAACTCCGAGAAAAACATGCACTACACCTACGGGACTAATGACCAAACCACCTGACGCGCCCGGAAACACGAAAAAATCAATCAATCAACTCAATAATTTACTCAATATTGTTCTTTCTATTACCAAGAACGTATTCATGAACATTTCTTCTTGAGGCAATTATCGAAATTATCCAGTAGAGTTCAGTATCAATCAACACGATCTCTCCTAGTACATGCTTATCCAGTCTAGTACAATGTCTCTCCTACCCATATAACCCGATATAAACTAACTCCAGATATTTCAAAATAAAAACGAGCTCAAACTACTGATCACACACTTAGCATCCAAAGAGTACACAAGGCATAAAACTAATAACATTTCTAACTATAGTTCCCTATACTTACGTCTATATTATTCTAATATATTACAAAACTTTTCCACGTGTGATGGCGATTCTCCATGAAGTGTTTTTTGAGGCTGCTCGCCAACAACATTCAACATTCAACTCTAGAAACAATGAAATTTTACAATGCGAGTCAAAGTATATGTTAACTAAGCAAATCAATGTTTTCACGCCAACAATTCAATTTTCAATTATTAAGTATTAACTTCACTTATATAAAATGGATTATAGGTCAATATGACTAGGTAATATTATATAATGTATTAGTAATATTTCCTTTTTGTAACTTTCAGAATGTGTTTCTATCTTCCATTTTTTGTTTTCGATGTAGAAACCATTCGAACACAAGTGAAATTGAAATGAATTTGAAAGAAACCTTTTGTCTGGTACGGTATATGTATGTTGTATATATTGATACTAAAATGTTCCATTTCTTCAGAAATAATTGTTGCATTGTGAAATTTATCAGCTTATTATCACGCATATTATTGTTGTAGCAAACATTTCATTGAAGTAAACGAACTTTACAAAATTGTTTAAATGAATGACTAACGCAAGCAATGAGAAATAATGTGTTCATATTGATTATGAATTTTTCAAAACATTAAACACAGACGTCTTTAAGGGTGTTCAAACGGGTACTACGTTAGGAGTAACATGGAACTTTTGTTCGAAAAATACACGGAAATATCGCTGGGAATGCGCATGTGAAGTGGTTGTGCGCGCAACGCGAATACCAACAAACATGGCGACACGTAACACGCGCAGGTCCGCCTGCAGCATAAAAAGCGCAATGTATATTCATTTATGTTAACGCGCTCTTGCTTCGCCGAGAACAGCATATGCGCGATTCGGACGCTGTCGCCCAGCGGATCAGCTGGCGGCAGCCGCCAGCGCGCCGCGCTCCACCCGGCGGCCTCGACGCTCACCCCCCCCTCCCCAGCCACCCCTTCCTCCTCCGCCTCTTGTTCCTCCGTCTCCTCCTCCTCCGCCTCCTCTGTCTCCTCCTCCTCCTTCTTCGCCTCTGCCTCCGCCTCCGCCTCCTCTCCTCCTCCACCTCTTCTTCCTCCGCCTCTTCCTCCTCCGCCTCTTCCTCCTCCGCCTCATCCTTCTTCTCCTCGGCCTCATCCTTCCTCTCCTCAGCCTTCGCCGCCTTCTCCGCTTCCTTCTCCTCCACCACTTCCTCCACCTCCGCCACCTCCGCCTCCGCCTCCTCCTCCGCTTCCTCCTCCGCCTCCGCCTCCTCCTCCGCTTCCTCCTCCGCCTCCGCCTCCTCCTCTGCCTCCTCCTCCGCCTCATTCTCCGCCTCCTCCTCCGCCTTCTCTTCTGCCTCCACCTTCTCTGCCTCCGCTTCCTCTGCCTCCTCTTCTGACGTTTCCTCTTCTGCCTCCTCCTCTTTCGCCTTCCCTCTCCTCCTCCTCCCCTCCGTCCTCATCCTCCGCCTCCCTGTCCTCATCCTCCGCCTCCTTCTCCTCATCCTCTGCTTCTTCTCCTCATCCTCCGCCTCGTCCTCTCCGCCATCTCCTCTTCCTCCGCCTCCACCTCCTCCGCCATCTCCTATGCCTCCACTGTGTTCTCCGCCTCCTCCTCCTCTTTCTCCTCATCCTCTCGGCCAGCTGGCACCTCCCGTTCCACCTACAGGAAACAACAATATCACCAGAGTTTGAGACTGTCCATTGTGCAGTGGTCTGACTGTTAACCTTTACAGCCTAGGGCACAAGGTTCAAAGTTTGTGGAAGAGAACGTGAGTTCGCGGTATGGTTTATCGTCGTTCTCACATTTTTTCTACCTCTCATTTCGCGGTTGCTCTCAAGTAATTCATGTATTTATAATCATCGAATCATTCATGCATCCAATTGGTTTCTTGATTATTTCCAGTCGCGTCAACGGCTTTAGTCGTTAGTCCCGTAAGTTTAGTGTATGCTTTTATCACATGAGATGGCTGTCTTGTTTTCCTTCTGGATGGTTATATATTGTGCCGACCTACAGGTCGACCTACAGGTGCCGACCCGGTGCCGACCAACAGGTCGGTTTGCGGGATTCCTGCTTTCACCCGCGGGGCACCGCTGTGGCAAGCCGAGACGAGCTCTAAGCTCCGGCACATGGAGTAGTGTAAAGCATGGGAGTGTAAGTATGTGTAAGTAAGGGGTAAGGAAATGACAAGGAAAGGCAAAGAAAGATCGCGCGCGATTCATGGTCTCTCTGTTAGGGTACTGCTCCGGCATTCGCCTGGTGTTCATCGAAAAAAACACGGAAAACTACCAGTTTGCCGCTAGAATGCTCCTCCAGACAGTGCTCGCCAGAAATTGATGTTGTGTGATGAAATGTTTAAAATCCTTTGTAATCCTGTAAAATCTATGCTATGTGATATATAAAATCCTGCCACCGTCGGGACTCGAACCCGAACCCTAGGACCTTCCGATCTAGCACTACAATAACATCAGTTAATTACCTGAGACACTTCAGCCGGTTGTGTATACATTGAAGGTTCGGATATCTAGCTTAGGCATTGCCCTCATAACAAAAAGAATAAAGGTCGATGACAAGGTCTAGGACATCCGATTGAGATAAATGTGTGGTGACCGGGCTGCTTGCAGTCTGCCTCCGAGTATCGGTGTTCAAATCCCCATCGATCCATTGCAATTTGTGGTGGACAACGCGGGATTGAAGCAGCTTCTCTCGGGGCTCTTCTGATTCCACTCTCTCATTCGACCATTGCTCCATCATATTTTAATATTATCACGCCTATTCATTATTTCATTCATTCAAGGTACAGCCCAAAAGAACGCTAGAGACTGAGATGCGTCAGACAAAAATACCAAAATTCTCGTTAGCAATTCTCATCTTGTCAGTCCTACTCGCACGGATTATTCCGTCTCCGTTACTTTGAACTTCCATAAATATGACCTCCTACTGATCTCCCAGATCTGCGTAACTCACCTTTTCCAACAAACCCGCCCCGTCAGAGTTGAGAGTATCGACAATTTTACCAAAACCATCAGTCTCATCAAATTTTCCCTCGACAACACTTCAATTTAGCATCTAAGCCAATATTACCTCCTGTATGAATGTCCGATTCCTTTCTAACCATCCATAAAAGCAACTATTATATATCATCCTATCACCGTTCATTTTCTCTTCCTCAGTGAATGCTTGCGTAACCTAGGTCTGTTTGACCTACTCGATTTGTATTACCAGTCCTTGGTACCCCGCCAACCTAACATATTTCACCAATTCATCTGTACAATCTCTTCCCTTGCACATTTGTCTCAACCTACAAGTAGGTATAACATAGCTGGCTCCACTATTAATGTTTTTATATGAATAAAAACTGGGTTTTCATTTAATACGTTCTTTCATTCACATTTCAATATCCTAAAGTGTTTGAATTTCTAATTCGCCGAGCTGCAGGATTTTACCTCGTTTCTCGTTCATTGAACTTTGCTTGGAACTGCTTGCTTCAGAAGCTTTTTAAAGAACGTGCCACTTTTCCCTCGGTGGAAGAAAATGCTTTTCTAATAACATCGAATTATTTTTTGCTGACACTTTACGTTAGTCACTTAAAATGTGCATTTTTTACACTTTTTTCGAATGGGGAGTGTGTGTTTTGAGGTACCTTGTAAAGTGTTTACGCCATCCTTCGCCTGCCATTTTTCGCCACTATCGCTCTGCTTTCTTCTTCTTCTCTCGAGACAGGATTCGAAAATTTATTTACTTTCGCCCACTGATTGGCGTATATCGGGCACGAAACATGAACAAGCTTCGCCCCGAAGGAGTCGAGAACCCCGGAATTTCGGGGAGGTTGATGACACGCAGAGAAGCATGGTCTGCACCGCCGCGGGGCGTCTCGCTGCCCAGTGTCACGCTACGCCATACAGTGGGCCCAAATGGTCGCGAGAGGTAGCGGTGTTCCTGCCCCACTGCATGGTAGGATCCTTTGCCGACCTGCAGGTCGGGTTACGGGATATATTCCCTCCATGTATCTCCCTAAGCGCCCCACCTGCGCAAGCTGTGAGCACCCGAAAGGTCTGCCGGCATGTGTGGTAGTGTAGTCATGTATGTAAGACACCTGTAAAGAAAAACATTTCAAAAAAGGAAATAAAAACAGGGGATCAGGAGCACATAGCGACACAATGCCATGATTCAAAAGGTTACTGTTTCCAACCCGATTCTGAGTGTGTGCCTGTACATTGCAATTATTCATATGCGATGTGCCTGCAGAATGCGGATTTGCAGGTTTTCTCGGAGTTGTCCCGTTTCCTCTGTCGCTCATTTCTCCATCATCATTCACCATTTCAAGCTAAAGAGCCTTCCTCAATAGGTCATCTCATGTGTGTAAGAGGTTGGCCGAAAGTCGCGCTGAGATTCTTAAGTGATGATTCTGGCACAACTTAATACAAAAGAGGGGCCACCTAAGTTGGTTCAGCAAAGTCGATTGAGATATCGGGATGCAGTTTGCCCCAAGATGTTGTAAATGATAGGAAAAGAAAGCGTATATAATCGTACATAACTTCATTATTCTTCCTTGTAACATTTTTAATTTTCTTGATATTTACACAACTGTGATATTTTTAATGGAAGTCTTATTATTTTTCCACTTGCATTGTAATGTTCTGAAGAGACAATACAACGAAGTACGTACTCTAAAATACACTGAATGAAACTGTACAAAATATGCGTTGTACATTTACGCAGAAGGTCTGTACGTCTTTTCTGAATGGTTTCTCGGAAGATTAAAATGGTGTCCTACGCTATCATCATCATCATCATCATCATCATCATTAAAATCGTAATGCTGCGATCTTTAGTTAGAAATCGCAATTGAAATTAATTAAATTCATTGAAAGTACATTACTTATTTGCATTGCTTTCTTGCACTTGATTTGCTAACTTGCATATCTTCATATGCTACTCTATTAGCTTGATGCGTGACAAAGTGAGTGGGTTGGGATTCTGGAGCTAAGAAAACGTGCGCTGATTACACTTCTCCCCGTACGTCATTTACTGCATCCGATTTACTGCTTTTGAAGGAAACAAATAAACTCAAACGACACAGGCGACTTATTTCAGACAGATTCTAATTAATTCTCCGACCTTGTTGGCAGTAGTGGAACGATTGTCAATGGGTCTAAGGACGACAACGTACGTGTCACCTATTCGTCACATCTCCTCCCAACCCAAATCAGTTCCTAGGGTGGTTGTGTGTACAAAGTAGTCACAGACGGCTGTGAATATAGTGTCGCTATGGTATGGTGTCTATAGAACTTAGTGGGGTAAAGGAGTGGGAGGCTGATGCTATACACAGTATGTCAGAGGGCAGTGAGAGAACTGAGGATGGGAGACATCCGTCTGACTCGATGATCATGTCAATGATTGATTTTCTGGGCATTAAAAATATGAGCTTTCTTCCGTTTTGTGATGTTTTTGCTCCAAAAAACGAGAGTTTAACAGTCTTATCACTCACCTTTCCTATCCTTTCTTGTTGGACGTTTCATGGAGAAAAGCGAAAAACAGTCCATTATTTATAATGTCGAAGGGACAACAATGTCGTGACGATCTCGGACGGAAGGATCGCGCGTTCGAGTCCCGTCTCGGGCATGGGTGTGCTTGTGAATGTCTGTTGGTGTGTGCTACCCATTCATCGTTCATTATCATCATCAATCCATCTTCCATCCCCCATGAACTAACAACCCTGGGGTATAAAAATCGGATTCAGCCTAATACAGATCCCCCTAAATAGTTACATGCAAGACTTGCAACGTGATAAAATGATACTGAGCCTGTGCAAGTGCATATCCTGCGTGGTCCAAGATGGCCAATTCGCGAGCAAAAAGAAAAAAAGAGTCGAAGGGGCAACACCCACCTAAGCCGGTAGTTGGCTCGGGGCGTGCGTGGTGCGTTTGGGCCCACTGGGCGTGCGGTGCAGCGGGCAGCTCGCCCGGCAGGTGGCGCGTGCGGCACGGGGCGGCGCGGGGCGGGACGGAACGGGGCGGGGCGGTGCGGGGCGGGGCGGGGCGACGGGCGCGTGGTGGCGGGCGCGTGCGGCGCGGGCGGAGCGGGACGGAGCGGGGCGGAGCGGGGCGGCGCGGGCGGGGCGGGCGGGCGGGGCGGCGCGGGCGGGGCGACGGGCGCGTGGCGGCGGGCGCGTGCGGCGCGGGCCGGGCCGGGTCCCGTTGGCGCCCAGGGCCTCCGAGGCCCGGCTGCAGCACTCCCACCTTCGCCCGCAGCACAGACAGCGCGCAGCGGCAGCTGCAGTCGCGGAGCGGACGCATCGTGCCGCGGCCTGTTGCCTGCCGACAGGGACAGATGTTGGGCGACCGTTCGCCTGTGGGCCGCGCGTGGGGTGGTTGGAGGTGCGTTAAGTGTCATGCAATTCCTGCACGTTTGTGCGTCAAGGGTACATTCATACACAGGATTCCAGTCATCTGAATTATTCGGGAGTAGGACAGTTTCGGATAAGCGGAAGTTCGGAAAAAGCTCAGAAATTATGTTTGAAAGATGTCAGAAGGGAAATTTACTTAAATTTATAAAATGAAGATAAACAAAGAAAAGGTACATAATGCTGTAATTACATAATATGTAAAACAAGACGTTTTAGTACGACATTTTGCAGATTCAAAGCTCTTCGAAAAGATCGCTTCGTGATACTTTTTGCCATCTTACCCTGCCAACCTATCCATTTGTTGCGCTTTTGATGTAAGTTATTTAGAATTGTTTATTGACTTAAGCTGAGTTTATTTTAACATTCTGATATCATGTAACGCAGCAGGTAAAACTCAATAGTCAAATCAGTATCGGTGAGAACGCTAAGCAACCGAAGCGATATTTTTGGGAAACTGCCCAGACGACGCAAAAGATAGTATGAAATTCTGAATTTGCACTAACATATTGTTTTCAAATGATCAAAAACGACGTTAAGAGTGCCATGGAGCTTATAGTCATGTATGCCACAATGGCATTTAATAAGCATATATCCTTTCAAAATTGCTAATTTCGTGTGTGAGTAATCTGGAACTTACTCGCTATCAGGTGTATTGAAGTAAAAAAAAGATTCAAAAGAGTTCTAGGTTGGTGGAAATGGGCGTTGATACATAGTAGTATACAAGTTATCTTCTGATTTAACAACAGTTGACTGGTTCCATCATTATTACTTTGTCACTAGTTAATTCGTTTATTCGTTAAAGAACTATCGTACTAAGTGCTCTGAAACCGGCAACAAAGTAACACATTTATCTCAGATTTATTTAATAAATTGAATCTTCAAACACGTACGGAACAGGGATTTCATTCAGAAAACAGAACACGAAGTAGTTAGCCCGTTTGACTCCATGTCAACTTCGTTGAAAGTACCAAAACTCAATGAATTCCCAAACGACTTCGTTAACAAACCATTTCATCACCGCTTTTCGCACCGCGCCTTCTGTTCTAATTTATTCGTTTCCATCATTTCCTGCGTCTGTCTGCGCCGTCCCCTGCCGCCTGCCTGGGCAAAAAGAGATTGTTTCCTCGACAGGAAATCACTTCGTCCTTTGAAGGGATGCTACATTACCGGTCTGCATACATAATGGCGGAGGGGGATTCGTGCAAAGAGAAATATTTGCTTTTCCACCGCGTGCGGGAGGGCCGGCTCGGAGTCGGGGTTCGTGTGGAACATTAAATAATAGCCTCTTTGCGTAAAGAAGTCTCCGTATCAAGGATTTTGTGTTTCATTACTCCGGAATCCGGTGTTTTTAGGAATGTAAAATTTATGAACGTTCTGGGGAGGGCAAAATAAAAAGAGCTGCCTCATCAGGTTAAATTTCGTGCGAGGCGGCGACCGGAAGGCGGGGACGGCCAGGGAGGGCGAGAGGGCAAGAGGGCGAGGCCGCCAGGAGGGACGAGGGCTTCGTAAGTCTAGCAAATCCCTCGATCAGTATTTACGACCTGCTTTTTTTTCATTGTCGAAATGCTGAATCTGAATTTTTCATCATGTGCGTGCAAAACAAGATTACAGACACAGAGGGCGTGGGATTCCTGAATATTTTGTTGTCCTGTGTTCTGTCTTTCATTATGGCGGCTGAGGAGCCATAACAGAGAAAATATTTACTGGATTATTTTATAGTTCAGCAGTATTAGGCGAATGTATTTTTTTCTTGTAACGAGAATTGTGTCATTCTCTTCTATTCAATTACATCATTGGCAAAAAAGTTTAAAATATTTATTATTATATAGATACTATTGAATAATTCTTTTTGAATTAATTGATGGATTTTGCTGTAATTACTCTCATGCCACAAATATCCTTTCTTTCGTGTCTACAACATTAAAACATTCGTAGACGTATAAATGCACACATGTTTTCTGTTCAACATAATTCCAGGAACATAATATAATTGTGCGAGAACAATAACATCAACAACATTGCCAATAGTTCCCTTCGATTAGTTATTAACCCAAGTTCTGGGGAAAAATGATTTATTCATTTTATAGTACCACTTTCAACTACAAGTATTTATTTATATGCCAACAATGTGGTCAACGTTTTCTGCACGTAAACAATTTGATACTATCAGTTTATTTTAATCTATGCAAAAATACTCCATAACTTACAGCAAAGTGAGTCAGTAAATGCAACAGCATTGTCTCACGATGTAATGTTTTTATTTATTTGGCTAAATAAACACACAACATTTTGGCAAAAATCATTTGCTCTTTAAGATAGTGGTCCCAGCCTGAGAAGCTGACTGTTTAGTGTGACCATTCAACCCAGTGAAAATTAAATTTAAACAAATTATGCATCATTTAAAAATATACGTGACATCAACAATGAAGAATTTGAAGTAGTTATATTATGATGTTGTAAATAATGAGAATGTAAGGGAAGAGTAGTGTTATTAATAGACCGGGAAAATAGTGGAATTCGTTGTGATTATAAACTGAAATAGACAAGAGAGAAATTTCCATGAGAATTAGTTAATTACTTAAGAGAACCAAAACATCTTGTAGTCAAGGAATAAACAGTATAATATGCGTAGACGGAATTATCCAATCAGAAAGGAGAGGGCGTGAGAGGAAGGAGGCGATCAGCACAGGTAAACAAAGAAGAGGGTTTCATGAAGAAGATGGGGGAAGTTATTCCAACACAGACTTTTGGAAGTACGAATATGTGGCTGAAGGGAAGGTGTTCTGACGCTGTGATGATCGAATGGTATAAGTTAGTTGGCAATGCAAATAAAAGTATCCAAAGTTTTTTATGACAATCATTTATTCCAGCAATTGCACAACGTTTCGTAACTAGTTTTGTTACATCATCAGGTGCTTAGTGAGGGAACTACTATCCCATTGAATTACCTCTGCAGTAGAACAGTCGAGGAAACATTACATTAACTCACTCTCACTCAGTTGATATCACATTACTAACAGTTACAAACTGTTAGTGAGTCACCTTGAAAGATACCCCGTTTAATTTGTATTGTCCTTGATGTCAGCTTTACCTCAGGGGTTGTCAGTTGCAGTACTGTTGTCCATTTTTTCATGGTTTCTTGAAAAAACTGTATTAGTGTTGCATCTATCCTATACATTAGCATAATCTCTATAAGATAGGAGTGCGGAACAGAATCAAATGCCATTTGATAATCAATATAGGTGAAACTAAGATTCCTGTTTCCTTTCATAGATTGATGAGTGATTACAGAGTCAATTATCACTTGCTCTTTACAACCTTTTGAATGTCTGAAACAACCTTTTTGCTCTTCTGTCATAATGTTGCACTTTTCGAAGTGTTCATTAAACTTGTCAGTGATTATCTTTGTCAAGCATTTGTACAAGACAGATAAGCACGTGATTGGCCTGTAGTTAGCAGGATTGGTAGTTTCTTCGGTTTTTGGGAGGAGCAGAGTTTTACCAGAAGTTAAGAATGCTGGTGCAGTGTCTGGTTGATGCAGAAAGCTGTTATAGCACTCTGCCAGCTTCTCATGCACACTGGTGAAGTACTTAAGCCAGAAGACATGTATCCCATCCGGCCCTGGAGATTTCCAATTGCTCGTGCGACAAATTGCTTTCTTAATTTCCTCGGTAGAAATGTTAGTGGAGAGCATTTCCGACAGGTTTTGCGATCTGCGTTTTTCTTCAAGGAGAACCGGAATGGTTGTATTGTGTATTTTGCCATTTTCCCATATGTCCGACTAAAAGTTTGTAATAGATTCAAGGGCAGGTGTTACGTTAGAGAAGGAAACCTGCTTTTGAGATAAGCCTCTGTAAAATTTTCGTTCTTCCAAAAATGTTCTATTTTGTTGTTTTCGCTTCATCGATGTCATGTATCTGCGTAGTCTGTGGCAATATACATTCAACTTCTGGGTATAGTTATCAATTATTTCTAAGATGTCATTGTCATTAAGATGGTATAGACTTCTTGGCTTTATTATATTTGAGACTTTTTTCTTCAAAGCTTTTGTCCATATTCCCCTTCGATACTGAGTCAATCGTCCCAATTTTTGCCGGATATCCCCTATCCGCTTGTCTATCCGTCTTTTCCAGGCAGGTTCGCGGTTATCTTCTTTGTTTTTGCTCATTCCAATTGTTAGTCGGTCTCCTCGGTGGATTTGCTATTGTTTGTGCACTGCAGTATATAAGGTGATACACATCAATTATATCATTATATTCTGGGATTAGATCAGGTAGAACATTTTCATTGAGATAATTCAGCTGTTGCCAGAAGATATGTGAAAATTTAGGTTTGGGGATATTTTGGCGCACTAAGGGGTCTAGCTCGAGAAACTGAATGAGATTGGTTTTCAGTTTCTCTTTCAGCTCATGCATACTTGTATTGTTTTCTCCTCCCAGGTTTGATGGCGTCTCAGCTGACAACGGTGGGTGCTCAGTAAGTCCTTCGTTTAATTCGAGGTTTTGCTGTGCAAGGGTGTCAGTTCCACTTAAAGGACGTGGTCAGTTGCTACTTGCAAGACACAGTTCAGTTAGCACTGAGTTTTTAATATCAGCTATTTCAAGGGGTGATAGGAGATTTAATCGGGTGATTGCATTTCGGCGGTCTGCTAAATTGTTTTTGGTCACTTTGCTTACCATGTGAGGGTATAACTTTATGTAATGTCGATACATTTCTTGCCTGTATGATGTGGTGTCGGTACCTGCCTTTGTACTTCGCATATAGCAACGAATAACATCCCTATTCGTTTACGATGTCCATTGTATACGTTGCCGTATGCGTCCCGCTGCAGTGGTTGTCGGTTGAGATACCGGCAAAACACTTTCAGCAGGTGAGACTTGCAGCATTTGGTCGTCTCTCGTTACTTCGGCTGTCTCTTCTTCGGGTGTCCCGACCAGGACCTGCCGACTCAGTACCTGGTCACCACCGACTATAATGGACCTATTATGGTATCTGGACACCACTGATTATTATTATTATTATTATTATTATTATTATTATTATTATTATTATTATTATTATTATTATTATTATTATTATTATTATTATTTCTCTAATTCACGATTAAAGAGGTTATGAATCGGTTGGTTGTAATATCTACTCCGGGTTGAAACCTGCTTCCTATAGAGCAGAACTATGGGCTGCCAATGCCTGTACAATACTTTGCGCAAAATATTGGCCATTCCCAATAAGTCAATGTCTTGTATTTCTCAGTCTTTTGAATGACCTGTGAGTTTAACCTGGTCTTTACACAAATTTTGCGGAACAAGTCCCAGAGTCACCAAAAACTATCGGGACGACCTGTGCTTTTACGCCCCACATTCGACTGATGTCGAATTCCAAACTGTTGAATTTATGAAGTTTTTCTGTCTCCTTGATTACGAGGTTTTCGTCACACGGTACAACAGCTACATGTAAACATGCTTTTTGTCCAAATTCCGGATAATAATATCCGGTTTGTTGGCCGCTATCGAGCGATCAGTTGGAATTTGTTGGGCGTACAGTATTGTACACAGTCCAATAGAAGTCAACGGTTTTGGTGAGTGTTCGTACCACTTGAAGCACGTGTCTGGAACTTCAGGCGTTACAGATCTACCAGTGGAGGTAACTACACACCTTATCGTGTTTTTCAGGTATTCGGTCTTTGCTAGAATTGGACAAACTGAGACGATATGATCAATGTTTCTACTTGTTCCTGGCAAATGCAGCATTGATTGATTGATTGATTTTTCGTGTTTCCGGGCGCGTCAACTGCTTTGGTCATTATTCCAGTTAGTCTAGTACATGTTTTTCTCGGGGGATGGCGGTGGTTTTCCCCCGCTGGATGGTGAGATCCGGCGCCTACCTACCGTCGGCTAGTGGGGTTTCCTCCTAACCAGGACTCTTCCACCAGCTGGGCACCGCCCCAGCCGGGACAAGCTCTAAGTTCCCGACCGGTCTCCCGGAATGTGTGGTAGTGTAGTGCACGACAGATCGCGCGCGGTCCGTGGCCCGTTTGGAAGGGTACTGCTCCGGTATTCGCCTGGTGTTGATCGGAGAAACCACGGAAAACTACCGATCAGAGCAGCCGGCCGCTAGAATTTTTCTCCAGGCAGCGACAGAATTCGACCTAGCTGAAAAGCTAGTGTCGAAAATCCTGCCGCCGGGCATTTATCATCTTGGGAAATTTTGAGGACCGCTATATCATATCTCAATACCTATTATGTTCTTAGCACCTAATCTTGGGCACCTATTAAACCTGCTTCCGATTCTAGCTCCCTTCTTCCTCTTTTAATCCGCATAAATCTGATTGATCTTTTATCTGTCCCTTGTGAATTATTTTTTGATATTGTCCGTGGAGTGGTTTGTCTCTCCACGATTTCTTTAACAATTCATGTTAAATAGCTTGAGAATTCAGGGTCTCTGTTATTCTGCATGTCTTGCATAGTCTTCTCTGCAATGCTACACTTACTAGCCTCTGTCTTCTTTCCTACCCCGACAATTGCGTTGTGCCAGGAGGCTTCAGTGTGTCTGAGGCCTCTTCCTCCTTCCTTACATGACACAAAGTCTATGTACATGAGCTCTTTGGGGGGGGGAGACATTATGCACTGCTAGCAGTGTTTTTTTTTCGATCCTTGATTCGAATTTCTTGCTCAATCCGATCCACTAGTCCGAAACTATTCGGCTACAGGCACCGCCAAACTACTTATTGCAGATGGTTTCTTCCTGGAGTTCAGAGCGGACTGCCGGACAAGCCTCATTCTTCTGTAAACTCGAACCAAATGGGGGTCATTGACCTGGATTTACCTGTTACAGGTATATCGTTATAAAAAGAATACGCAATACAAATGTAAACAATACATTATGTGTCACTGTTAAAATAAACATTATTTTTCTTTTCCATGATCAGTGTAGTCTACAACCGTGTAGAAACAGTTAAACAACAGCAAATATTTTCATTTTCACTTAAATTTATGTTCCAATTTTAATTGTTTAATGTTATCTGGCAATGCGTTTTAAAGAAACGTACATGTTTTGTATGTGTATATCTTGTAGTGAGTGATTGACACTTGAATGTGAACACTTGAACACGTGAACACTTGATCGTTATTTATTTATTTATTTATTTATTTATTTATTTATTTATTTATTTATTTATTTATTTATTTATTTATTTATTTATTTATTTATTTATTTATTTATTTATTTATTTATTTATTTATTTATTTATTTATTTATTTATTTATTTATTTATTTATTTATTTATTTATTTATTTATTTATTTATTTATTTATTTATTTATTTATTTATTTATTTATTTATTTATTTATTTATTTATTTATTTATTTTACGTCAAAAAAACACAATTAAAACTGAGTATGACGTGCTATGGGGATTTCCACGACTTGTAGGCCTATTGTATTTATAAATATCAGTATTGCATGAAAATATATTCCCACCGTAAAGTACGTCAGTTTTGACAAATATTATATATTCTTTAAATAAATAGGCAAGGCAATGGTAAGATTCCAACTTCAATAAAGAGAGGCTTGCAGGGATCACGTGGATGGCATTTTTTCATTATTCGGATAATTGTTTTAGCAGTCTAAAGATCTGTGTACCACAGAATAAGCTTCTCCAGAATATTATGACATATCTCAGGCGGGAATGCACATTTTCAAAATACACGCTGCATGAAGGCTGACAGAAATTGAAAGAATTCTGAATGTGTAAGATAATGAATTTAATTTAGTGTTTGGTTCGTTTATACATGCATTCCATTTGAGGTTTGACTAAATCGAGAGTCCTAGAAGTTTTGTTACCCTAACATCAGCTACTTGCATATTATTCATTTTTAATGGAGCATGCAATTGCCGATTTGAGATGCAAAAATGCATGCTTTGATTTAGAAGATGCATCGCCTATGAGTAGTATTTCACACGGAAGTTTGTCTATCCCCTCGCTCAAGGATGTACGGAGCTGTTTACTCATTTTGGCTGCTGGCCGTCGGTGTTCTTGGCTGGTACCAAAATTATCTGAAATTCAGAGATAGTTGCATACACAATGTGATTGATCTCAATAATATCTACAACTTTACCTGGGGGTCTGTACCACCTTATTTAAGACCGCGTTCGCTGGCTCTAATCACTATCTTAGCTTAAGCATTTTCATATATTCTCCTCAATGGTGCACGGGATTCGAATGGAAGTAGACAAACGCATTGTGTCATGCGTCAAGGAAGGTTCTTCAGCGTGTCCTTTCGTGTGATTGAAAGCCAAATGAATTTTCATCTCTGATGAATGTTTCATTGGAAAGAGCTGAACCTTGAAAAGTAAAATTGTTTTCAGGTATATTAGATTGTTCTAAATGTTCATGTGAATAGCTCGGTCAAAGGACATACTCCACATTTCCCTGAATGACCACAAGTTGTTTTACTGTGAATTTTCCAGTACTGAATATGTATCGTCGTTGACTGACAATGTTCAGATTAAAGGGCAACAATATTCAATATTAACATCAAGGTAGAAGAACAGAAGATTCCCGGTGGACGTCAAAACTCTTTGTGGGAAAAAAACGTTAAATGTAATAAGTCTTTGAGATTAAACATTAGTAGATACCATAATATTAAAGAAATAATATTCTAATTTAATGGCATGCCAAAAAAATAAAGTAAAAATTTGTGAAGAAAATAAAAAATTATTTGATGATACGTTAATATCAATCAACGAGGTAAATATGTTATTAGAAAGAGAAGACTAATTCACATTAGAGTTAGATTTCGCAAACCAACCATTTTTATTTTTTAAAAGAGTACGTTTTCTGAGAAAACCCAGTCCATACGAGATGAGACGTCAACTCACGATAACTCAACATTTCAAGAACATTGGAGTCGGCTACTGGTAAAATCGGTCGGTAAAATTAAATGGTTTAAATTTTTAAATATTTTCAAACAGAAATGTAAGAAACCTTTGCAAAAGGGCTTGCTCAGCTAATATTTTAAGTGCCGATATCAAAGCAGGTGTGTGTAAAAATGTTTCAAAAGGTTCACGGAGTATAAATCAATTGGAGCTCTAACTTTGAACAAAAGTATCGTGAAAAAGTGGAACTTCATCTAGTGCGTTAGTCGTTTTCTATGTAGGTATGTACTTTGGCACGACAGCTCTTTAGGAGCTAAGGCGGCGTCCCGACCTAGTCGTTTTCTTCTTACACTATAACATAATAGTGTTCTCGTGTCATTTGAGAGATTCCACTTGTTGCGAGAAAGGTCCACGGGTGTATGGTATAGAAGAGTCAAATTTAGGGAAACATGTTAAAATTTATTTACTATGAAATGAATCTTGAAAAAATGAATCTTATCTCCAGATTGGTGGAGAAATCCCTTGATGTATATTTTTGCGTTCTTCTTATTGAAAAAAGTATTATTCACTACCAAAGCATTCATTTAAGTAATTATTTGTGAACCGGGATGTCATTTTAAACACATTTTCCTCCACAAATACTACTTTCCACTTGACTAATATTTGAGCGAAAACAGGTAAGGTGAAATTTCAATTCTTGCTCTGAAAGTTCCGGGGCTCAATACAGTATTTTCTTTTATGTTTACCCAAAATATTATTTGAGAAAACAAACATTTTACATTCAGTTAAAAAACGTTTCCCGAAAATTGGTTTAAAATCTGCAGAGAATCATACACGGGGTTTTATTTTCACGCTTTGCTCTTTCTAGTCGAAACTCCCCGCTCTTCGCCTCCGGCGTGAACAGCGCGTACACTATATTTTCGTATATATGTATATTCGCTTCCACACAAAATGCATTACGCACGATACATCAAAAGCATTTAGGATTATTTGCTTCGCCGCGGAGGATTGTCTGGTGCAGTCGTCGCTCGCTTTTATCGATATTGTCCATTTACCGCCTCCGCGCCTGCCAGTAGAATCGAAGCTTCCGGCCTTGCCGTGCGGTGCTGCGCTCTGGTTGCAAGCGATGAAACTACGGCGCCCCTGACGTCTCGCGTTTGCCACGACAATCTCTGAGCTCTCGCTGGCCTTTCACGACGGAAGTTGATTTCTTCGGAAAGTGGATGTTGAGATAAGTTTTTTCTGATGATTTTTTTCAAAATATTTTAAGGGCAACTTCATCTTCATTCGCAGTTTCTATGTATTGTTAATAGTCTTCGTAATAAATGCTCTAAGGCTTAATCGTGCCTTCTTAGTAGATTTTCCATTACGTGATTAATAATGCATTGTTTTATTCCAATCATTTTGTTTTCTTTTAATAGATGAAAATTTCTTGTTTAAAAATATATTAGTCACACGACAAGGATTTCTGGAATTGCAAATTGGGGTTAGAGAATTTGGTGTCCTTCAAGATTTGATAATTCGATCTAAATGGCTGGAGTATTGTATGAAGGCTTTTGGTAGTCCGTACCTGCTTTCAGGGCAATGTAAAACCTTCGGAAAAAGAGCGACTTAAAAAGAATGCTCTTGATTGTTATTAACTAATATTCAACTTATTGTAAGTGACAATGCATAATGTAATGTGGAACAAATAACAATATTGACGAAACAATGTTGATGAAAACAAAACAGAAATAGCATACCTATGTAATATTTATGTAATTAATGGATATTTTAAGTGATTAATTATGGTTCAGAATTACAAAAGATTCATTCATATTTCGTTTTCTTTCCTTGATGTTCTATAACTCACAGAAAAATCAATTACCACAGTAAATTAATAATAGAAAACTAACTCTATCGGAGCCATTGCAGTCATACCCATAGAAATATTAGAACTACAATTACTTTGAGAAAATAAATTTGAAGCAAATATAATTTGCCGTAAGTAAAGTCAACTTAATTTCCATTTTTTGGAATGTTTATGAGAAAAATTGTTTCAATTAAAACGTATTTCCGTAGAAAAAAACAACTTGAAGATCTCATGAAAATGCTTTGACTGAACTTTGCTTCTCTCATTGACACGTGCGTGTAAAAACTGAAGGAGCAAGAAGGTCATTTCAACGCTGACCGTGCAGCCCGAGCATCTAATTTCATTCGCTTCCTCTGCTTTACGAGCATGAATAGGAATCTCTTGTGCGAGCAAAGTGTTTGCTTCGTGGAGAGCGTCCGTCCGGGCGCTGCTGTCTCGCTGTCTGGCGACGCGACGGGCGAGTGCGCGCGCACCGGCCCCCGCGCTACGCCCTCGCCTCCCCCTCCCCCTCCCTCCTCCTCGCTCCCCACGTCCCCTCGCTCCTCTCCGTTCCTCCCCGCTCCGCCAACTCCGTTCTGCTCCTCACCGTTACTACTTGCTCGTGCTCGCCCGCTCCTCCTCACTCCCTCGCACCAACCCTACTCTCCTTCGTTCCTCCCCGCTCGTCCCGCTCATTCCTGCTTCCCCCCACTCCACTCTGGTCCTCTCCGTTCCTCCCCGCTGCCTCTGCTTCTTCCCCGCTCTACTTTTGCTCCCCCACCCTCTCTGACTCCGCAAGCGCCATTGCCACCGCTGACACTACCGACTTCGTCCCCACTTCTGCCGCCAACGCCCCCTCCGCCATCGTTGTCGCCACAGTCACCGTGGCCGCCTCAGCCCCCGCCCACTGCGGCCTAGCAGGCTGTCGGCGCGTCTCTGCTCTTTTTGTGGCGAGCGGCGGCGGCGGCGGCGGCGGCTCGGCGGCGGCCGTGGCAGTATTGTTAATGCTACCCGTGGCTCCCTCCGCCGTCGCGCCGGGCGCCCTGCGATCGCCCCGGCCTGATTTTGCCGCGCCCCGCGGGGGTCGCCCCGCCGCCCCGCTCGCCCCCGCTCACCCCCGCTCGCCCCCGCCCCGCGGGCCCTGCTCTTGCCACCGCCACCGCCGATGTCTCCTGCCTTAAATTCCATCGCTCCTGAGGAACAGCCGGCTTGAACCCACTCGGCCCTGTAGCGCCTCAATACCCCGGCGGTCACTCACAATCAGGCTTCAGAACAGCTTTGCCTGACTCAGCTCAACAATCGTCTGTGTTGTAGCCCTCGGGGCTACCACATTCGTCAGAACTGTGCTGAAAGTGCAAGAGACCTAGCTAAATCAACACGATTTAGCTAGGTCTCTTGCTCTTTCACTACAGTTCTGCACCTTTCTTACCACTTGCTGACCCTTGTCGCCATCTTTTGAACTACCGATTTCCTTGCCTCTTCGTTTATTTCTCCGCAGCCCTTCCCCTTTTCCTTTTTCTGTTCTCTGTCTTCTGTCTCTGTCTCCTCTGTCTCCCTCTGTCTCCCTCTGTCTCCCTCTGTCTCCCTCTGTCTCCCTCTGTCTCTCTCTGTCTCTCTCCGTCTCTCTCCGTCTCTCTCCGTCTCTCTCCGTCTCTCTCCGTCTCTCTCCGTCTCTCTCCGTCTCTCTCCGTCTCTCTCCGTCTCTCTCCGTCTCTCTCCGTCTCTCTCCGTCTCTCTCTGCTCTCTCTCTCTCTCTCTCTCTCTCTCTCTCTCTCTCTCTCTGTTTCAATTCTTATTCCTTTTCGCTGTCTCTCTTCTGCTTGCTAGACCGCAGACGTCTCAAGTCACTTCAGGGCTACTTAGACCTACTAGATCTCCCCAATACTTTGATGTTTCACGAGGCTCACCTATCAGACATCAGCACTGCTATGACTCTCTCAGCACAACATGGAACAGATCTTTAGGTTTGTTTTATTCTTTGTGTTATTCTGCTTTTCATCATGTAAATTTTTCTTTACCTTTCCTTCATTCCCACGATTCTGTATCTCTTACTCTCTTCGTTTCACCAGCACTGATTGTCTTCTCGTCATCTTGAGTCCCTATTCATATATTTTATTCCCGTATGTTGCTAAATATCCTCATTCCTATCTTGTCTTCCCTCTGACTTTCTTAGTTCATACATCTTTCTGAGATATATTTTCATCGACATTCCATGTCGCTGTTCATCAGACCGTCGCCCCCTCCATCATTCGTGACTATTACTCACTCCCCCAGCTAGTATTCATTTCATCCCGAATGAATCATCAAAAAACATTAACGCCAGTTTACCGTTTCGATTATCCACTCGCACATCTTGTCGTAGTTAACTTCACTGCCTAGTTAACTCACTGCTTTTTGATCCTACGGTGCCGTAGTCTCCACCTGGTCACTCTGGCTCGTAAGTCCATTTGGGCCAAGAACTCTACTGGAGATTGTGACTCGTAAGCCCGTGGCGGCGCTTGCATCCTAATCGGTGGTGGGTGATATGCTGACGGCTAGGTAGAGCTCACGTGAGGGCCCTGTTAAGGAGCTTCGTAGGATTGTTAAGGAGCTTCCTAGGACTGTTAAGGAGCTTCCTAGGACTGTTCAGGAGCTTCTTAGGACTGTTAAGAAGCTTCCTAGGACTCGTTAAGGAGCTTCCTAGGACTTGGTGTTAAGGAGCTACCTCTCCCTGGCAGGCAGTCGCATTCATTGCACGTTCACACAACGTTCACACAACGCACGGACGCGGCCCGGAAGGAATTGGATATTAAAGGTGCGACATGGTATAGGCCCTGTGAGTGAATAGGCTCCACCAAGCCACAACAGAAAAGCAAACATTCGGGCTCAAGGCGGTATTCAATCCCGCAGCTCGCTGTTGCCGCCATAACCACTGCGCCCGGGATCCGGCTTAACCCAATTATATGTCCTAGTTCTCCGCGTCCACCATCTATTCATCCATTTTCCTTATCCGTCAGTCTCTTGTCCTCCTTCCGACGACCGACGAGAGTGACTTAGCTGCCGGGTACGCTTGTTCTAAGGCGTTCGCTCAGCTTCTTTGTTGGTTCTCTTTTCGGAGTCGTGTGTTAAACCAGTATCCTATCCTTGAGACGATTGTCTCGTTCTTCCGACATTCCGTCGACACAACATGTCTTTCCCGACGCACTCTATGCGCCTATCTCAGTGTCAAACTTCTCACTATTCCTTACCATTGAGCGCCTTAAGCGTCTCATTCAGTTCCTACGGTGCAGAGGAAGTACCTTTGGATTCAAATTAACTTAGCCCCGTAGCACGTCACACAGAGCTTTTAACTGGTTTTACGTGAATAAATAAATAAATAAATTTATTGATTACATAATATGTTTTAATCAAAGCTACTAGTTATTATTTTCTTCTGAATGTTATTAGCACACTATGATATACCTGAAAAATGTCGCGATGCACAAACGTTTGTGAGTTACAATATAGGCATACTGAATTAATTCTTATACTTTCACATATCGTTCTGACTAATTAATAATGGCTCAAAATGCTATTTTCTTCAAGCAGAGACAAAACACTGGAGTAGATAATAACGTAATAGGTACTCGTCTCGAAACGCTATAGGTCGTATCCTACTGTCTCACATGCAGATCATACTATCAAGAGACAGAATCTCTGGCAAACATGAATTTAATTCAACTTTCATTGATGAATGAATGGAAAATTTACTGAAAGCGCATTAAAAACAACTGATCTTAGGGTGACGAGAAATTTCAGAAGAGAATACAAGGAAAAATGTGAGTGTGAATAGAAGCATGTTCCTCCGCTTTCGCTCCTGCTTGCATCGACAGCGTCTAGTACCTCTGCAAATATCCTTTCACTGCATTTAATAAATTATATTACAATAAGAGTGTTTCCCCCTGTGCATTAAATCTCCCGATAACTTAGTAGACATATAGTGTAAATAGGTGTGCAGGATGACGAGTCACGTAACAATTGCACGTCCTATAATTTATGAACGGTTGAAGTTATTGCAATGCAGTTTTCACAGAAGTCCATGAGGAAATGGAACTAGTTTATAAATAAAGGGTGGCGCAGGGAAACGGGAAATTTTGAATTAACGTTATTTGCACGAATAAATCCATAAAAAAAACTAATTCAGTAACGAAAGTGTATGTATTCAGCATGCCATTTGTGTTTTTACAATCAAAATGTCCAAAAGTGTCTCTTTACTTTTTAAAGATGACATAGGAAAGATGTGCTCCCATTCGGCGTTCACATTCTAACAGCCTGTTATGAAAACTCTGGAATGCGAGGTGTAGCAAATCTTGGGGAATGGCAGTGACTCATTTTTCAATGTTCTGCTGCAGTTCATGGAATGTTGCAGGACGTGTACGGTACACCTTGCCTTTAAGATGTCCCCACAGAAAGAAGTCGCACACACTATGATCAGGGGATCTCGCAGGCCATTCAATGTCACCGTTACGTGAAATAGTGCGTCTTCCAAACAATTGACGAACTGCTGCCATCGATTGTCGAGCAGTGTATGACGTGGCTCCGTCCTCCTGAAACCACATGTTTTCGATGTTAAGATTGAGCTCGTACAGTCTCGGTGTAAAGAATGTTTCAAGCATTTCAACATATCGAGCGGATGTTACTGTCGTTGCACTACAATCCTCACGTGCAAAAAAATAAGGGCCGATAACACCATGACACGATACAGCACACCATATTGTGACCTTGGCGCTATGTAGTGGTCGCTGGTGAAACTCACAAGGATTCTCCTGTGCTCAATAACGAAAATTCTGTTTGTTCACGAATCCGTTGAGGTGGAAATGGGCTTCGTCTGATATGTTACCAAGGAAATTCGCTTCCTCGTTGATTTTAGCCAATATCTGGCTACTAAACTCCATACGTGACGCTGGGTCTCGTTCATGTAATTGTTGCACATTCTGCAACTTATAGGGATGGAAGTGTAATTCGTGCAGTGTTCTTTGTAAGCTTCGTCGCTTAATCCCTAGCGAAGATGCATGCTGTCGAATGGAGCGGCGAGGACTTCTCTCGATTGCAGCTCCAACAGCGTCAATGTTCTGTGGGGTACGTACCGTTGGAAGCCCACCTGGAGGTTTTTTTTTTTTTTTTCCAAGGTAGATCTTGTTTCTTCAAAATTACGCATCCACGTTGTAATCGCATGCGCAGATGGGACACGTCCATGACGCCCAAGCTGGTAATGCTGTCGAAATATTCTCTGCGCGGCAGTCGCACGATCACCATTTTTATAAAATACTCTCACAACTACTGCACGTTCCGCACCAGTCCAATGATCCATGATTACAAAATGGCAATGCATTTACAACAATAGTGCAAAGTTTAGAACAACTGCCGGCTCTACAGTGCTGCCAACTGTAACGTTCAAAATTTCCCGTTTTCCTGCGCCACCTTGTATATTCACTCCCATTTTTACGTTTTCCTTGCAATGTCCCAGTATGTTGCTATGAGACGAGGAAATAATTCACATCTCAGATTCAGAAGACCAGAATACCGCGTAGGGAGTGTAGGGATACGTGCTAACCACATGTACTCTATAACCCAGGGCCGCAAGGCGTGGGACGCCGCTGATAGGCCAAAACTCCGTCAGAGATTGTGGCGCCGAAAAAGAGACAGTCATTTCCATTTAATCACGTGTATCATTTTGTATTTTACAAATATTAAGGTAACTTTTTTTTTGAAGCGGAACTATACATAATTTTTTATCTATTATGAAGAGTGTAAAAAGAATAACTCAATCATATACATATTGTCATATGTTAGATAAGAACTTTTTGAGTAATTTTGATCTTTCGCGACTCATGTGTAACAGATATTGTTACACTCCGAGTGCGTGTTAGCAGGGAGAGTGCTGCATGATCTTGGGTGGAGGCTTGTTACAATCAAAATATTCGTTAAATAGACTTGCAAACAAATCAAAGTTGTTCAAAAAATGTTTATCTGTATTTGACAATATGTGTATCATTGAATTTGTATTTTTACGCTTGTCATAATATATTAAAAATATGTATAGTTCCATTTCAAATATAGTTCAAAGTTATCGCAGTATCTCCTAAAATTTAAATGAGAAAATTGAGACGAATAAATGCATCAATTAACCCCATTTCCTCATGCACTTCCGTAGAAACCGCATTGCCTTAACTTCAATCATTCAAAAATTGCAGTCCTAAAATTGCAGTCCAAAAAAGTCCTAAAATTACGTTTCTCATTTGTGTTTTATCAAGTTGTCAAGTGATATTCATTAGAACAATATCGTGGGCGCACTAATGCAAAAAGCAACTAGTGGTGCTACAACAGCTCGCATTTTCTCGCATACTTCCTCAACGAGCAATTTTCAAAAATTCAGAGAGTTGAACGAAAAAGAGATCCTCACTATTCTTTTAAGCGGTCCCTGTTCTGTCCTCGGAATAAAATTGAAGACAAAATTTGGAGACAATTTTGAGAATTTTTTTATAACTTGCATTAACTTCAAGGAGGAATTGCGCAAAAACAACTTTTTAAAAAAAAATATTTTACATGGTCGCTTTCAAAAATGTGATTTTTCAAAACAGATTTTGTTTAATACAAAAATCTTAATCTTAAAATTTGTAATTTGGAAATGAAACTAGCGGAAACTTTCACCGATCTCACGAGGAAAAAAGTTAAAGAAAAAACTTGGATCCGTTTTTGAGAAAATAATTGTTAAAAAATTGCCAACATTTCACGCAAAATTACGCGAAAACAACTGGCATTTTCTAAACTTTGTGGATTACCCTGTTTCAAAATATGTATTATCAGATTTTATTAATATCAAATATCTCTGTTTTTAAATCAATATTTCTTCTTGATTGTCAAAATATGTTTATAAATAAAAGTATCCAAAGTTTTTTATGACAATTCAGTAATTTATATTCAGTAATGTATATTCAGTAATTTCACAATTACTGAATAAATGATTGTCATAAAAAACTTTGGATACTTTTATTTGTAATCTCTGTTTTTAATACTTAGTTATAGGAAGAAGCCAACATTTTCTCTAGCTTCTGAAATTTTCGAAAAAACTATGGTTTCAAGGAAAATTAAACCTACGCCTTCTTTCAAGGATCTTTTACACTATGAGAGGACAAATTTTAATTAAAAAATCTGGACCCATTTCTGAAAAGGAATCGAAAACGTATATGAGACTTCATTTAAATTGCCTCCAAAAATTACAATAACCGTTTCAAATTCCGTTTCAGGACCTTGCATTTCTTTAAATCGATCCAAGAATATCTGTTTTGGAGAAAATCCACCGAATGGTTTCGATGCGAGCTTTGACTAGAGTCAGACACTTTCTGACATATCAATTGCCGTCGTACGATTTGTGCGTATTACGTGAATAAATAGAAATGCAAATTGTGTTAGGGTATTCAAATCAAATTTCATCACTTGCAGGGGCAGCCCGAGCAAGCAGAAGCGAAAACAGAGATGGGTCAAAGAAATACGCCTCTCAAATATATTACAAGTACTCGTACATACACCAACAAACTTATCACGCACCAATTCATTATAATCAATAAATGCAACGTTATTATTACTATCGTAATTTATTGATTATAATGAATTGGTACGTGATATGTTTGTTGGTGTATGTACGAGTACTTGTAATATACTTGAGAGGCGTATTTCCTTGACCCATCTCTGTTTTCGCTTCTGCTTGCTGGGTTGCCCCTTCAAACGCCTCCCACCAACGGCCGAACCCAACAGTTAACAAATCATTTGCTAGCTCTCGCCATTTTCCCACCAGATTTATGTTTTGTGCTCGATTTCTTTTTCTACTCGGTTCATAAATCATTTATAAAACTTATTGATCAAGTAATGGTCTTGGAGATTAAGTGCTTCCTTCACCAATATTGCTATGTCGTGGTAGCAGCCAGAATATACGGGAGATATCAAATAAATCGTTAATTAATGTTTATGAATAATAGATAATGCATATTATCGGAAGTAATAAATTAATGAAAAAACGGGTACTTTGTTCCTTGGAATGATGCATTCCAACTCTGAATATGCAAATGGAAAGAAAGTAAAAACAACAAATTTGCTGAATATTTATGTGCACTTCACTACGCATCGAAGTGTTAACGGTATATCATTTTTTTTAAAAAAAAAGAAAGTTGTTTTTAAGGAATTCGGAAAAATAATATTACTTTAATTATAAGACTTGTAAATGCATAAGATGAAAAGGTGATGGAAGTCAGATTTTTAGGTAAAGCTTGTATTCATTTCTCCTTCTTTGTCTTCTTCTTTTTCTTTTTCCTCTTACTTCTCCTTCTTCTTCTTCTTCTTCTTCTTCTTCTTCTTCTTCTTCTCCTCCTCGTCCTCCTCCTCCTCCTCGTCCTTCTTCTTCTTCTTCTTCTTCTTCTTTTTCTTCTTCATCTCCTTCAGGCAAGCAGGTACTACCATAACAGTTGGTTTAATTGTGTTTGTATTTTTCCAATATTCCTGGAATCATAGACTCATCTCACATAAACCGATTGCGTAGTTTTTAGTCTAATATATATATATATATATATATATATATATATATATATATATATTTCTTTTATTGATTGATAGTTTCCTATTGTATCATATTTTTAAGGCTTCACTCACATTAGAAATGGGCTTTTTAGTGATTCACAATTTAAGTTAATTTTTACTTTTTTCTTTCCATTACGTTTAACCTTTCTTTCCATTTTCAATCCCTTTCTCTTATTGACTTTATTCATTTAAATTTAATTTTTGATGTTGTTATACTTAAAAAACGCATTCTGTTTTTATTCAACCACATTCGGTGTTTCGCCGTTCCGTATCATTTCCTGTAGCCCTTTACTCTGCTCACGTAGGAGAGTAATGACACTGACTAGGAGACAACGCACCAAAGCTAGATAAGAAATATATTAAGAAAGGAGGGGAGAACACGGATAGAAGAATAAAGAGGAGACACAATCTACTTTAATTTCTAATAAGTTAATAGCGATGTGATACACATTGAAAACAATATCTTACAGCGCCCATTTGAACAGGAATTAATTGTCCTCGTGTTTGTCCTTCGAAATATTTGTTTCATTTCCACTATTCTTTGTTTTCTTTCTTTTGTTACGATAGTTTTCATTTTGTCAGTAACTCCGTTTCTTTCATATAATTCTACCCAATAACCTTCGCGCAATGGTTTCGCCACAGGTGCCTTTCCTTCGATATTATGTACATTTAAAACTAGAACTACCCAAGCGCCGATTTGAACAAGAATCAGTTTTACTCGTGTTTTCCCTTCGAAACATTTCCACAATTATTTGTTTCCTTTCTTTTGTTACGTTTTCCTGCTGCCAGTAACTCCGTTTCCTCAATTTAATTCCCTTCAACCACCTCCGCGCACTTGAATTTCGGTGTTTCGTCGTTCCATATCACCCACTCGAGTCGTTGGCGCCTTCCCTTCGATATGATAAACATTTAAAACTATACCTACTCCAGTGACGATTTGAAGAAGAATTAGTTTTACTCGTGTTTTCCCTTCGAAACATTTCCACAATTATTTGTTTCCTTTCTTTTGTTACGTTTTCCTTCGACCAGTAACTCCGTTTCCTCAATTTAATTCCCTTCAACCACCTCCGCGCACTTGAATTTCGGTGTTTCGTCGTTCCATATCACCCACTCGAGTCGTTGGCGCCTTCCCTTCGATATGATAAACATTTAAAACTATACCTACTCCAGTGACGATTTGAAGAAGAATTAGTTTTACTCGTGTTTTCCCTTCGAAACATTTCCACAATTATTTGTTTCCTTTCTTTTGTTACGTTTTCCTTCGACCAGTAACTCCGTTTCCTCAATTTAATTCCCTTCAACCACCTCCGCGCACTTGAATTTCGGTGTTTCGTCGTTCCATATCACCCACTCGAGTCGTTGGCGCCTTCCTTCGATATGATAAACATTTAAAACTATACCTACTCCAGTGACGATTTGAAGAAGAATTAGTTTTACTCGTGTTTTCCCTTCGAAACATTTCCACAATTATTTGTTTCCTTTCTTATGTTACGCTTTCCTTCGACCAGTAACTCCGTTTCCTCAATTTAATTCCCTTCAACCACCTCCGCGCACTTGAATTTCGGTGTTTCGTCGTTCCATATCACCCACTCGAGTCGTTGGCGCCTTCCCTTCGATATGATAAACATTTAAAACTATAACTACTCCAGTGACGATTTGAAGAAGAATTAGTTTTACTCGTGTTTTCCCTTCGAAACATTTCCACAATTATTTGTTTCCTTTCTTTTGTTACGTTTTCCTTCGACCAGTAACTCCGTTTCCTCAATTTAATTCCCTTCAACCACCTCCGCGCACTTGAATTTCGGTGTTTCGTCGTTCCATATCACCCACTCGAGTCGTTGGCGCCTTCCTTCGATATGATAAACATTTAAAACTATAACTCTCCAGTGACGATTTGAAGAAGAATCAGTTTTACTCGTGTTTTCCCTTCGAAACATTTCCACAATTATTTGTTTCCTTTCTTTTGTTACGTTTTCCTTCGACCAGTAACTCCGTTTCCTCAATTTAATTCCCTTCAACCACCTCCACGCACTTGAATTTCGGTGTTTCGCCGCTCCATGTCATCCAGTGGAGTCGTTGGCGCCTCCTCTTCGCTCCTCCCCAGCGCAGCCTGCGGCGGCGCCCGCCAGCGGATGAGGGCCCTCCGATGCCGCTGTTAATTTGTGAAAGGCCACTTTAATTATGCGTTTACGGACGGACGGGGATTAAGAATTTGGAGGGCCCTTCGCCTAAGTATTCACACGCGGTCGGCGCTACGTTGAGAGCGGCGTTGCTTGCCCCAGCAGCAGAGGCAGCGGCGCCGGCTGCCAGGTTCGCTGTGGTAATGAAGGAGGTTGGAATGCTGGTGGGTTGTAAAGATGGAAAGTGATGAATAGGATTGATGTAATAGTGTGTTTGGTGATTATTGAAATAATGTTGTTGACAACTTGGGTGAAGTTGTTTTGTGGATTTTATGTTGTAGGAATAATGTGATTGTGATCGTTAGGTGAAGAGGATAGTGGTCATTCGTTTTGAGCATAGGTTCCTGATGGTGGTGCTGGTGATTGTGCCGGTGGTTTGCTGAACTGGGAGAAATTGGTTGGTAGCGGTTAGTAGTTGCTTGCTGACATTTTGCTGGTGATGGTGATGACAGTGTTATGAGTACGGTGACAGTACTCTTTTAGTGGTGATAGTGGCATCCGTTGTGGACCTCATAAGAGTGGTTTGTGATGTAAGGCAATGTGGCTTGAATGCTGGAGAATGTGGCGGTGGTAATAGAGATATAGGCATAGAGATATAGGCGATGAGGAAAATGCAAGTACGTTAGACACTCGCAATGGAAAGAGTTGATGTTCGGTGATTTATAAAGTGTGTTCTTCATTAGTGAGCAGTGGGTTACTGAATGGCAGTTTCTAGTAGGCTGGAAGTAGGGAAGGTGGTGTGTTAATGGCAGCGTTAATGCGTAAAACCAAATCCCACCCACGTGATTCATGAAAGCCTCTCTTCATTAATCTAGGAATTTTACCATTAACTTGTCTGTTTATTTACGAATCAGTGGCTTTTGTCAAAAATGACTTGCTTAAGGGTGGGAATATATTTTCAGAAAATACCGATGTCTATTACTATAACACTCGACGTAGAAATCATACTCATTAGGTGACAGTATCAACAGCTCATTACAAAAAATTCACATACAATACATGTACATTATTTTTCAACACTTTGCCAGATGACATTAAACGATTAAAATCAAGAAAAGTTTTCAAATGTTTCTATAAATTCTGAGCATCGCAAGGAAAGTAACATTAATTTTAACAATGACACATAATGCATTATTTACCATTTGAAATGTATAAATGTGTATAAACAGCCTGTAACAAGTATTGTACTGCAGCCTCCGGGTCAATGACCCCCATCTCGATCAGGTTTTTCGTCTAGTTTCCCTGATCCATTTAGCAAATGTTGAGAGGGCCCCTTGTTTTGCTTCTGGACATAAATGTAACTTCATTTTCTGTGCACGTCTTCTAGAATTCAGTGGGAAATACTATTATTCAAATTATCGTTTCTATGTTGTCGCGGCAGGAAGTATTATTCCGAAGGACAACATGGATAAGAGCCAAAATTCATTGCTTATTTATCCTTGAAAATAGATTTTATTACATGGGAGCTTTTTTTTCTTCAAAATTTAAGTAGTGTAGGGATCACAGAATTTTGAAAATGTGCACACGATTCACTTTTCCCCATAGCACGTCATACACAGTTTTAACTGTTTTTTGACGTAAAATAAATAAAATAAAAATAAATAAATGAGAGGACAAGCGTGAAAATGCGGACGATCTCTGGGTGCGCGAGTAAATGGAAAAGCGTCGCCAGCGTCTCTGTAATTCGTCCGCCCACTCACCGAAATGCAAGGACGAGCTACTGGAGTGCTCTCGTTTGAAAGAAGAGCAAAGCGCAAAAAATATTAATGTCAAAGAAAGCTACGAACGCTAAAGACTAAATGTGTTGATTTGAACAGGTGTATTCAAATACACTTTTCTTTTTGATGCACTGGAGATGTAGCATAAGGTATTAATGCTTCCATGATGTATTTTTAGCTATGGCAAATTTAATATTTAATTCTGCAAAAGATTGTTGAATTCCGAAAGTTCTGAGAGTTTCTTAGATAGCTTCATCGAATGACATGACATTATACTGTTCGACAATTCGCTCTCAGAGCAGTTTACTGTAAAATAACTACGAGTGTATATTCTGAGTGTTAACTCTGTGATTGTTACTCATGAACTACTTTAAATATATTAAATTACTTTGTGAATCATCTTCTTTAGCATTGTTATCTATTTCAGTTCTTTGTGTCACCAGTGATTTGTTGTGCGCAGTTTGAGCCATTGTTAATTACTCGAAACCATATGCGGAAGTATAATAATGAATTCAGTATGCGTAAAATGCAACTCAACAACTTTTGTGAACCGCGAAATTTTTCACGTGTATCATAATATATTAATAACATTCAGTAGAGAAAATAAGTGGTAGCTTTGATACATCATATTATGTAATCAATGTGTGTGTGTGTGTGTGTGTGTGTGTGTGTGTGTTTGAACGAGAGAAAGAGTTTTAGAGAGAAGTAGAAGAGAAAAAGAGTCGGAGAACGAATTAAAGTTCGCAAGAGGAGAAAAAAGTTGGGAGAGAGAGCAAAGGACGAATAACACTGGTCAATAATTTTGTTACTTAAACAATCTTTGATGTTTCTTATGTATTTTCATCTGCTGATTCCAAAAATAAAGTCAGAAATTTTCCATCACCCATCATGTTTTGCAATTTTGAAAATGTTTTTCCCTTTTTATTAATATTTGTGGTGAGTATTTGTGATGCTGATTAGAATGAGTATTTTACATTTATATTTTATTTCGTTGTATCAACAATGGACTTATAACGTTTGGTGATTTCTACCTTGAATTTACGAGTTATTTTAATAATGACAATGACATTCTCCTAGAAAACTATGATTTAAGGTGAAGTTCGAAAATGAATAGGTTTCTTAAAAGAAAGAAGCTAATTATGTGCTCTCTTCCATTGCCAATTGGATTGTGATAGAAGTGTGTAATACTGCATTATAAGGTGCAGTATAGTAGTGTATAATAATCACGTCTCGAAAATGCGTTAAAGAGAAAAAACACTTCTGTTATGTGTGTTGAGCTGTCTTTCAAAGCGCACAGGGAAAAATTTACATCTCTAATAAGAAGAGCTCAAGTCTGTTTTTATTTCAACAACAAAATAGACCAGAACAAGACATGGGCTCCGGAAATCTCTTGTGCCAAATGTGTAATACTGTCAACTGGCTGGTTCTATGCCTTTTGCAGTCCCTATGACATGGCGTGAATCTAAGGATCATTTGACAGACAGCAACTTCTACTTCTGAAATATATCTGGAATAAGTTCGAAGTCCAGGCACACTGTTAAATAACCGTCTTCAGATTCAGCAATTTGACTGGTGCTTCATGGGTCAGGACTTCCCATACCAATTCCATCAGATGACGTGACAATGACTGAAGATTTTTCCGATGTTCAGGACGAATTACAGGATGATCCAGATTTTGCGGAAGATGATGTTTTAAATGAACTTCACTTTGTATCACAGGAGGATTTAAATGATTTGGTTCGGGATCTTGGTTTAAGTAAAACCAAGGCAGAATTACTCGCCTGAATTTCGTGAAAATTGAAGAATTTCGTGAAAGCTATAGATCGTGATGGTAGTGTATTTTTTTCTGAAAAATAATTTCCAAAGGTTCAGTAATACTGAACTAAAGGAACATGTGATGGTCCTCAAATAAGGGAACTGATGAACGATATGCAATTTGAAAGCGATTTAAATAAGCAAGAAGCAGCTGCATGACAATCTTTCAAAAAAGTTGTAACAAACTTTCTAGAAAACTTCAGGTCTGATAACTGCAGAGAACTTGTTAGTGAAATGATTGGGAACTACAAGATAGAGGAATGTAATATGGCATTAAAAATGCATTTTCTGCACACTCATCTCGATTTCTTCCCTCAAAACCTAGGGGATGTGAGCGAGGAACACGGAGAGCGTTTCCACCAGGACATCGCGGAAAGAGAAAGGCGCTACCAGGGTAAATGATCCCCAAATATGGTGACAGACTACTGTTGGACACTGAAAAGAGATATTCTTCAAGCGCAATTCAGTCGAAAATCTAATTCAGATTCATTTTAGGTGAAGAATTGTAATTCCTGATCAGAGATCATAATACTATAGTGTACACACACAAGAAATATTTTTGATGTGAATACTCGAAAACCCAGGGTGATGACAGAGTTCTGTAATAAAATTTGAAATAACCATAAAAATGAAAATCAGAAGCACCTATTGTTTCCCTTATAATATGAAAAGTTCAAATATTGTTGGTCAGTGTAATTAGAAAGAATCACTTACGTAGTATTCGTGGGAGTATACATGAACAGGAGTTCTTAAGTCTGTTCCCCCTTCCGGGCTTTTGCTTCACCTTATAATACACTGGCTGGTTACCTGAAATTACCCGGGTATTTATTTAACACAATCATTTATTTACCACCCCGTCCGCTCCGCATGCTCTGTACCGCCCAGCACGCCCTACCCATTCTACCTGTTCGGTCTGTTCTACCCAGCCCCGCCCCCTCTCCCACACATGACTACCCACATTCATTCATTCATTCATTCATTCATTCACTCACTCACTCACTCACTCACTCACTCACTCACTCACTCACTCATTCATTCATTCATTCATTCACTGTTTTAAATTGAGATTTACAAGTGTCTATCCTCAGTGTTCGTCTTTGGCGGACGTCAGTGGCTCTAACGCGCGCAACTCCTTAACGCAACCCCCGTCCTCTCCCGTCATTTCGTGAAGCCGCACCCCGTCAGCGACCACGCCCCCTTCCACCCCGCCGCCCCGGCCTCGCACCTGCCCGGTCGCCGCCGCCCAAGAGGTGGAGGGTCAGCGGTGCGGGCCTGGACTGGGGATTCTCCGCAGTCTCGTATGAAGGATTTATGCGGGCGAGGGGGGTAGGGGAGGCGCAGGGGGGGGTGGGGGGGGGGGCGAAGGTGAAGGGAAGTGGAGGCTGCAGGCGGGAGGTGGAAGGGGAGGAGGAGATGGTGGTGGAGGAAAAGGGGTGGAGGGGGTGGAGTAGGAGATAGAACAAGAGGTGGGGGACACAGCGGATCCGACGCGGGAGAAAGCGAAACACAATGGTTCGAAATGAGCCGAAGATGGCGAAGCGTAAGAATGGGATAAAAAAACTACAATTGGGGATGCAAAGGTGGGGAGAGAATGAATAAAAAAAAAGTGAAAAACTGAAATTTAAATTTAAATCCGAAATTTTAAAACTTGAAATAAAAAAATGAGATGTAACTAGGAAAATTATCAAAGCGCCGTAATGGGCGTATATTTTTGTAAGCATCAGGAAATCTTCCTGAAAATGATGAAGAGAAATATAATAATATTTGTGTCTATAAAAATTTTACACTTTTTGTTAAATATTTCCTTTGGTTTTATAGTCGGGGTCAGTTCGACCTGAGAGATCCAGAGCCTTCAAAACAACTTTGTTTTGTAATTTTCGAAAACGTATTCAAACGAGACATCACATGTTGATCCCATCACATCCAACGGTGTATTCTCAATGCAAATATACATTTCCCTCACTTAATCCACCAATAAAAAAATATCCGGAAAACATGCGTGAAGGTTGAAGGGGGAGGTTTGCATTAGAATCGCCTCCCTGAGCCAGACCTACTGTGAGGCTGCGGCGACCGAGGCGATGGCGGCTGAGGCTATGGCCTCGGTGCACGTGTGCCTCGCAGCAGGTAGAAACCCCCGTCCCCGCCCCCCATCATCCGTCCCGCCCATTTCCCCGCCTCCGTCCCTGCCCCCGTTCCCTCCTCTCCCCGCCCACTCCGTCGCTCTCAACGCGCATGGCGGCCGGCGACGCGCCAGGGGTCAACCCAGGAGGTTGATGTATAGGTGGATCAAAGTATAAACTCGTCTCGACCTCACGCGGGCTTGCACGGCATTCAGGCGATTTCCTCTCGTTCTGCAGCGGGAAGCAAATCGACCTCGGCGAACTCGGTGGAGCGTACCCTTGGTTGGACCCATTATTTTTCGAGTGATTGTGTGGAGTATGATTTCATGCATATAAACTTGTATTGATTGTTTAGTGATTCCGGGCACGTCAACGGCTAAGGTCATTAGGCCCGTAAGCGTAGTACATGCTGTTTCCTCGAGAGGAGGTGGTGATCATACTCCGCTGGATGGTGAGATCTTGCGACGAGCTACCGTCAGCTAAGGGGGTTCTCCCCAACCAGATAACTCCCACCAACGGGGCCCCGCCCCAGCCGGAACAAGCTCTAAGATGCCGGTTAGTCTCCTGGCATTTGTTGTTGTGTATTGCATTAAAGTGTAATGGTGTGTAAGTAAGGGGTGAGGATGGAACGAGGAAGAGGAAGGAAAAATCGACCCGTTTGGTAGGGTACTTCTCCTACATTCGCCTGGTATTGATGGGAAAAAAAACATGGAAAACTACCGATCAGAGCTGCCGTTCACTAGAATTCTCCTCAATACCGTGACTGGCATGACAATGAATGTCATAGCTCATAGCTAGTACCGAAAAATCCAGCCACCTTCGGCACTCGAACCTAGGACCTCCCGGTCATATGCACTGCAGTGACATCAGTTGAGGCCCTGAGCCACCTCTCCCGAATTTACTTGTAATATCATCAAGAATATTTGTCCCTCTTGAGGTTCCATTGGGTACTTTTTAACATTGCTGTTCAATATTTCTATTAAATCGAATCATCATCTTGGTGCGATGCTCATATTAAAATGAATCTTGATATTCTTGCACGTCTCACACTCATTGTCTTCGCGACGAAACATGTTTATTTTCACTGAAGTATTTTTTCCCGATTATTCGTTTTCGTAATCAAGCAAATTCGCTGAAGAAATCAAATTATTATCTGTGTTAATAATGTGGTTAATATTTTAATATAACAACTATTTCGAGACAGTATTGCATGCTTTTATAGTCTTGTCAGACTGTTTTCTTTCGCGACAAAGTGTTTTTATTTGATACGGAAACATTACCCGTTTGGAAGGCGTGATATCCTGGATAACAGCCCAAGTTCTGAGAGCTGTGGCTACGAGTTGTACGCTTGTGCGACAGATGTTTTCACCACGTGGTTGCGAGGGGGTTGGTTTTGTGGCACTTCTACGTAACGCGAGTTGATCATCATTCCATTTGTTATCATTCATTCTCCTCCTTATCATTGATACCATATGACCCCTGTGGACCTCTATGACGATTGTTGTTGAGTTTACGAGATTGAAGGTAAGAGGATAGCAAGATATAGAGAGATAGGTGAAGTAATTATTACTTTAGGTTTTGGAGAACGGCACAGATCTTTTGGGAGACAGTATTTGATACTTGTAGGAGCAAAGATAATTTTACCCAGCTTTTTCGCTTCTCCGATCAACACCAGGCGAATGCCGGAGTAGTACCCTACCAAACGGGCCACGGACCGCGCGCGATCTGTCCTTCCTCTTCCTTGTTCTATCTTCTCCCCTTACACAGACACTTACACTAACATGCACTACATTACCACATATCTCGGGAGACCGGTCGGGAGCTTAGAGCTTGTCCCGACTGGGGCAGTGCCCGCTGGTGGGAGAGTCCTGGTTAGGGGGAAACCCCAGTAGCCGACGGTAGGTCGGTGCCGGATCTCGCCATCCAGCGGCGGAAGATCACCGCCATCTCCCGAGAAAAAAACCTGCACTACACTAACGGGACTAATGACCGAAGCAGTTGACGCGCCCGGAAACACGAAAAAATCAGTCAATCAACCCAGTTTTTTCGCCCACCCTCAGATATGAGTAAGACTCATCACTTATTATGAGCGAATCATGTTTTCTTGAGACTTGTTTTCATAACGGAACACCTTTGCTGCGTGAATCAAATCATTCTCAGTGTTCGTGGTGCGGTACAATCACCAATTAAATTAGTGATTAATTATAGGTAAGATTCGAACTACATAATGAGTAGTCGCAAACTCAGAATTATTTTATTTGCTGTCAAATATTTACATTTTTTCCAAAAATTGTTATATATTGGTATATAATCACCGTATCATTTATCACGAATTTTTGGAGCCTAATAAAGCAAGCTGCGTTTCTCGAGTGAGGAAGTGCCGCGTACAACCCCAAAGTCCCGCCCCCCAAATTAAAAACAATCACATAGAGGGACATTCAATAATTAAATAGAGTGGGTCTGGAGAAATAAATCTTTATTCTTACAAAACAGAATTTTTCCTACTTTTTAATATTATCTCCACCAACATTTATGCGCTTGCCCCAACGGGTTACCAGCTTTTTTACACCGGCTGCAAAGAACTCTTTATCTTGAAGTTTCAACCGATTTCCCACAATTTTGTGACATTTTCGTTATCCTAGAACTTCTTCCCACGTAATACCTCCTTCAGGAAGCCAACTTCCTAACCCATTGTGTTGGGTTTTGTGTTGTGTTGGATTGGTGCTTTGTTGAGCAGTGTGAAGACGTGCGTTGTCTTGTTGGAGAATCACATCTTTCCTCTGAGATCCACGATGATTCTCTCTTATGGCTGGCTTCACCTAGTTCAAAAGCATATCTGTGTAGTATTGGTTGTTTATGGTACGCTGTTGATCAAGATAATCACATAAAAACGCATCTACAGCGGGCCCGAACACCGTCAACTTGACTTTCCAAGCTGCTGCGGCTAGAACAGTGTTTGTCAGTCACTGTCTCGACCACGTTTGAACTGTTCTACTCACTTGTAAAAATTTCACCGGTTCATACAACTTTCACCATACACTTTAGTCATTCTAGATAATATATTAGCTGTTTTTTCACATTCAGAAAGTAAAAAGAGAAACACAGAACGTTGTTCAACCAATGTGGAATTTTCAGGTCGACTTGCCGTCGTTCAACTTAATTTTGAGGTTATGAACACAATAATGCTGATCACCCAAAGGGTCAGGGCTCATCCCAGGGATGCCAACTTATAGTCTTAAAATTATCAAACTTGTCCTACCAACTGCGTTTTCTTCATATCAATTTGTCTTCTTAATTATTGAATGACTTATGTATATTGTAGTTAACCAAAAATTGTCTCTATGTTGAATGCTACGTAAGGGGTGTTTGGGACGAAGTGCCACTCCCTTTCACTTGGAAGCGCCGTTTCCAGCGGTCGCAAACCGAGTACCCTTACCGTACCCCTCAGCGATGGAGGTGGGGGTGGGGTCACCCCGGCGCCTGGAATGTCGGCCGACTTCCGCCCGTAGCCGCCCAAGGCGCCCTTGCCGTCTGGATCCTTTTTTTTTTGTTTGCGCTTAGGCACAAATATTCTTTTCTGACGTGTCTGTGTTGCCAAATCGGCCTCACGTAACACTAACCGCAACTTACGAAGCAGTTTCTGTGATAAATGGGTAGTGCAATATCATTTATTTCGTTTGGCTAAAGTCCCGTGACAAAATGCAACAAATAAGTTGGTGTCAATCAAGCAACGAACTTCACTATTTAAATACATCTAGAAATAGTTTGTAGCTTAACCCTGTTGGATTTCCGGAAGAAGGAACGTATGTACCACGTGTACATTTTTGCCCAAAACGTAAAGATGTCAGTTTTTTCTTTCTCTCAAGTGGATGTGGTCGGGTTAACTTTATGTTTTAACAATTTATACCATAGAATTAATAAGATACCATATAATAAGAAAAGTATTCAACATAAATTCCATAAGAAAATGTTTGCGTGTTAAACATAATACAAAATAGCATTTTAATTTTATTTAATTCTGTGGAATAACGTTTCAAGTTTTACATTTTCCATTCCAGTTCTATTAACAAATTCGGCTCACTCCTTTTGTGGGCGTGATACCGCCAGTCAATCTATCCATTCACCGTCTCTTTATACATCTTCCAACTGGTGTGACAACTTCACATTCATATCTGCGTTGAGTCCTCCTTTCCAAACCAAACTGTCGTTCTCGTAGGAAAAGAAATTCTTTACTTGCAGTCACGCATATTTCCTTTAGTACATGCGTAGACTGAGTTCAATAGGTCCCTGCGGATCGTCACGTCAAGTTATTTTTGCAAACATTGCCCTTCGGAAATTTTACATATCGCTCTCTGTCCCAGGTTTCAGTCATTCGACCTTACATTTTTAATCAATATCTCATTCCGCAAATCTTTTATTTTCTTCCTTTCTTTCTTCCTCGTCTCATTCTTTCTTCCAGACAGTAGAAAAAATGTTTTGGGTTAGCGTACTCGATGTCTAGAAGTGCGTGCAATTGTTTTACCAGCCTGGAAGATGTGAAAAGTGATAACCGAGTGAGAGGTTGGTTCGAAATGTCAGACCCCAGAAAGTCGGATTTTTGAATGGAGTATGCCTCAGGAATTCGACCTGACATTTTTCATTCGGCCGTCTTTTTCCTGTTCTTTCTGTAGGCAGTAGGACAATCTCATGTTCTTCCAATACCGAGTCCACCCTTCAGAACCAACCGGGTTTCTCGTAGAGGCAGGGGTTCAGTCACGCATGAACCCGGTGTGTGGCGGGAGGGCGGGGCGGGGTGGTGGCGGCGGTGAGGCGGCGGGGCCGAATGTCGGCCCTTGTGGGTTGCCACGGTGCCGCTCCCAGGGCTGCGATTTATGGGCTGCGGAGCGTCGCGGGCGGCACGCGTGCGGAGGCTTTGTCACGCGCTCACGCGGCCACGTGGGGGCACAATGCCCACGCGTGTTGCAAGGGCATGATAGCGGTAGATGCAGAAGCACTGGGAATTTAATGCGAAACCATAATGTTGTGCTAAACAATATACTCATTGAGACGAATAAATATGTGGAATTCATTGGTGTTTTTTTATGTTTTTTCAAAATTGTTTTTTTTGAGGTTGGAGTGTTTTCATTGTATGTATGCATGTGATGCATTGCCTTGTCCCATTCCGAAGAGTGCTGCTTTAGTATGTCCGGTCAAATACGTTTTACCTTAAGTATCATTTATTTCCACATCGGGTATACTGTTAGGAAGAAAATATTTTAATATCGCTCACAACTCTTTTAGATACCCTTCAGTAGTGTACTATGCATCATTTAATCAGACAGTTCTCCAAGAGCGTTTTGAATTTCTGTTATTTGTCAAATTACATTTCGTTTCCGTCCGAGTGAGTTTTACCTTTTACTCCAATATAACGTGTATTGTAACTTCCTATTGTTATAGGGGGAATCCTGCAATTATGGAGGTTACGTATTTCCCTTTTAGTGAATCCATCACAATGTTGATGCCAGAAGAAAATTACTGTATACTATATAATCTTGTAGCTTCTTAAAAACGCAATACTATAAAGATTATAAATGTTTATGAGTAAAACATTTAATATCAAAGTATTTTCCAAAGACATTGTCTGAAATGTCTATGGGATCGTCTACAAGTTTTCAGAAGAAAATACGACCGACCGTGGCTCCGTCTACTGATGTCACGACAAAGCATCAGACCAGGAGTTCCTAGGGTTCCAGTTCCGACGGTGGCAGGATTTTCGACACTACCTGGGCAACTTGGTTTAAGTCAACCGCGCTGTCTGGAAAATCTAGTGACCGTCTGCTTTGATTGGTAGTTTTTCTTGGTTTCTTGGCTAAATACCTGGTGAATGCCAGATCAGTTCTCTAACGGATCACGGATCGCGCTCGATCGTTTCTTTCCTTTATTGTCCTACCCTCACCCTTTATTTGCACACACACACACACACACACACACACACACACACATCCACTACAGTACCACACATATCGGGAGACTATTAGGGGGATTAGTGGTTGTCCCAGTTAGGCGCCGCTGGGGGAGATTCCTGGAAAAAGGAATTCCTCGCAAGCCAACGTAGGGCGAATAAAAACATGTACTATACTTGCGGGACTAATGAATATACTTGCCGGTACTATAGCAACACCATTTTCCGCTCCTTTACCAACGGACGGCTTCTAGTGCAGGGAATAGCGCTGCTATGCCATCACGACGCGCAACCCCCTCCCTCCCATCTTACATCACTGACAAAGTGCTGACGCACGCATGTTTTGCAGGTGTATATTGCGAGTCGTCAACTCAAGAGATGAAGGTCCTGGGTTCAAGCTTTCACGTTGGCAGCATTTGGACAGCACCGAAGTATGTCCAGGGATGATGCTGTCAAATACACGGATGAGAAATGTAAAGGTCGAATGTTGCGATCGGCCATCTGCAGACGGATTCCGAGATGATGCGGATTCCCAGAAGGTCAGTAAGCGATTCTCCATTCTCTCTTCACCGTCACCCTCTGGTTCTTGATTCCCCTACGATTTATCCTCCATTATCTTCTCAAATTCCCATAGTACTGATTGTGAGAGTGCATGTTATATTACGGACCAGATTTACTGGATTCGGAGGAAAACGAGAGAAAGGGAGAGAAAGACATATGTAGTAATAAAGAAAACTTTCATTTTCCTACTACTGAGAATCACGAACATCTTGAGCGTATTCAGAATTGAATAACATCAATGTATGTGACTGCTCAACGTAATCGCTCCATAGAGGTGATGATAAAAGTGGCACCTCGTGCACCAACCACGTGTCGTGTGCAGTTGGCTTCCGATGTGCGCGCAGACTTCAAGTTACCAAAGTCGCTCTCTCACTCAGATAATATCCATTGGTTCTCCACAAATTGATAGTGTTCTTCTTTCGTTTCATTTTCATCCTTATATTCCGCTGCTTTGATGATCCCATATTTCCAAATGACTCATCTCCCATCTTCTAGAAATACTCCAACATAGTACGTGGATATCACAGTGCAATGCGAATGACTGATAGTCACAGCAGAATCCGAATATATCACCATTGGAAAGGAGAAAGGTGATGACATATCTCACACGCCTACCACATTCCGTGTGTAGTGGACATCCGCCGGACACGTGAACTGTCAGGCAACCAATTCGTTCCTCCCATTCAGCGGATAAAACCCGTTAATATTCACAGGCTGTCCATGAATTGATACTCTTTTCCATGCTTACGTTCGGATGATTCGCTGATGACATATTTCCAAATCGCCCGTCTCCCATAGTCAAGAAACTCACCAGCAATATCACAGACAGTGTGAAAACCACACCAAGACCCGATCGGGGGGCTATACCACCATCAGAAAGGAGGAAGAAGAAGATAAGGTCGCACTTCTCACACCAACCACGCGCTGCATGTAGTAGCGACGTCACAACGCAAGTAATAGGTCCGCACTTCCGCCGGGCGCGTTGACGTTCAGGTAAACAGGCCGTTCCTCCCAGTCAGCGCATAATGAGCGTTTGAATATTCATTGGTACTCTACGTTCGTTGAACCGCGCCCGCGGCGTCGGCCGCGGTAGCAGCAAGCGGAGGCCCGGGCGGCACGCCGGGTGAGAAACGTGTTCATCGCCTTTTTGCGCGTCTGTCACTCGGCGCGGCGCAGCATTAAAATTAATTAAGTCTCCGCTGCGTGCGCGTATTAATTACACGTGGAGCCCGCCTTGTGTAATTACTATTGAAGTGAAGTATTTATTACGTTTAGTCGCTTTCGTAAATTGCTGTTCATAATTCATCCCACGTTGGGGCGTCCTCCTCCCGCTCATCGCTGCTTGGTCCGCCGCCGCCGCTGTACCACGAAGTATGCGCGTCTTTGCTCGTGGGCGGCTCGCATGCCCCGACGGTGCAGAAGCTCAGACGGATGGGACACGCCCCCACGCTCTCCTCGCCTTCCCACGTGAAGCGCGTTTTATTAATGACGCGAACATTCGCTGGCGAAGAGACGTGTTGGCCGTCTGCTACGCGGTGTCGGAAAATATGGCTAATGTAAGCTAAAGAAAGCTAATGTAATGCTAAAGAATGTACACAGTCAAATCTTGCTAATTGAAAGATGATGGGAAAGGTAAGTCTGGAGTCGTGGCTATCTGAGATTAGTCACTTCCAAGGTGCTGTTGTTAATTTTATGTTGATCTGCTACCTCCATCTGAGTGAGTGTCACAAATGAATTCATTTAATAAAACGAAGAAAACCTTCATCTACGAAGGAAAATATCTGCACTCGGGAAGGAGGGCAAATGTCATCGTTGCGGCAGATTCCTTGACTCAAGGAGTCATCGCCCCTCTATGTTCACCTGTTTTCCTTTCGTAATTGTATTCTGCGGACCATGCTGAAATTAGCTAGTGAAGCGTCGATCCAATTTAAAAATAGTGGCTTAAGATCAGGAGCTGGAAGAAGAGAGGGTCATTGTCATCCAATCCGACGCTCCAATACCAAAGATTTAAGTCGAAGAAGCTTCCGATTGGATGAAGTCCTCGTCATCCAGATCGTGACCTTTAAGTGCCACTAGGTTTAAATTGAAGTATATATGATCGTTATTTCTCTCTGCTATGTTGGGTCAGAAAAGATGAAATTTCTGAACAATTGACCAGGCACATTGTTTCAACACTATAGTTAGTACGTTGAGAAATGCCAGAATGTAATCCGGTTAATTAAAATGATTGGGAATATTCTTTACTGTTTTTAAGATGCTGCCTGAAAGGGAGTTTCGGTCGTCACACTATAACCTTTATCAGGTCTAATGCCGTCACAGACGTCTGTGAGTTTGCTTGCGGATATTCGACTATGAGTGCAAATTTTTTCCCCTCGGGGACACACTCTACCGCTACGATGGAAGTCCAAAGTCTGAGGTCATGCATATCCGCTGCATTGTTTCTCCTACTGTACACTATACCTAGCGAAAAACTCATTGAAGTTAAAATTGTAAATACTGTATTAAGTTCTTCCCATACTTTTTTAATATTTTGATATTGTAATATTAGATACATTTTAGTAATTGTATTCTTTTAACGATAGTACAATCACACGAGACGTCTTTCCCATAGATGTGCGAAACATACCCAATGAATAATGTTCCATTTGATTGCGTGACTTCGCCGTCGAGAACACACGCTTGTCCCAACGATTGGAAGTAATTGCAGAAAGTAACACAGCTTAGTGGCCAATTTTGATACTTTATTTGTAATACAGGTTTTTATTGAAATGCATTGTTTAATATTTGTTATAAAATTGTTTTACCTACCAAATTGTTACGTTCGTAACAAACTATCATTTTATTTGTATTAGGCAGCCGCTCCTGCCCCAACAACAAGACGGTTGGACAAAGTTTGTTCACCGTTTTTTCAATTCTTTAACGAAATCACCAGCGAATTCAATCTCCTTTCAGAGCTTCGACCATATTGGTAAAACTCAGAGTTGGGAGGCAATTATTTGCCGGAAATGTGAAGAATGGGCAGTATTAGAAACAACCTGTAGGACGAAAGGAAAAACGGGAACCAAGCGTTTGTTTTTCCTAATGCGATACTGGTGTGTGATAGGAGAGAAAGGCGAACTGAGTAAATTAATGTACACGAACGTAACACAAATAGGACAAGAAAGAGCGACCACAAAATTATGCAGTCTAGAGAGAGATCTTTTAACACAGGTTGAGCAGAAGAGAAGCAGCTAAAATGTTATGAGAATTATCATGAGTATGAATCAAAGTAGAGGCCAACTTTTGCTCTAAAATATCAGCCTCATCAAAGAAAGAGACGAGAAAAATGATACCATTGTGGATAAGCAGATTACCTCAAGTCTTAGGTGCTACTAGAGAAAGCAAAATGGGAGAATAGAAACCTCTGGCTCCTGAATCGCAGAAATGTCGTTAGCTGTAAGATCCTTGGAGGAAAAATAAATAAGCACCAGTGCAGGAGACAAGAAAAAAGTATAGTAGGAATATCAGAGAAAAAATGAGAGAGGAACAAGACGATTTTTTTCTGTGAGAAGAATATGAACGAACATTTACGCCACGCCAGAGAAATCCGTGGTCCTACAGAGGCTACAACGAACGAAAAATAAAACATCTAGTGTTTTCATCATACATAATTTGATGACACATAATAGACGCTATCGAGTCTAGCGCGGTAGTAGCGGGTACGAGTCCTTCAAAAGAATACAGAGCGGGCAAAATCTAGTCAACGCGCTACTGTTTTTTTATTTTTTTTAATTTTTTTATTTTTATAATTTATTTATTGAGTGATTCGAAATTACACAGATCAGTACTAAATTACTATCTCATGTGCATTTGCTGGCTTATATTGTAACTTATACTAAACTTAACACTAAAAACTTAAAACAAAACTACCTTACTATAGGTGTAGGAAACTACAAGAGCCCCTACTATGGACAATTAGTAGAGAAAATGTTCAAGAACGCTTCGGAAGGAAATCTATTCTTAATTCTAGTAGGGAAGTCAATTATAGTGGCCAGTTTGTAGTGGGCGGCTCGGTTAATTGTATTTAGGTTGGAGTAAAAATTATTTGAAAGATGAGCAATATGTTTGATGATCGGTGATATATTCAGTTCTGTATGAAGTTTGGCGTTAGAGATGAACCATGGGGCACGTGTTGCTAATCTGAGGAATCTATTTTGTACAATTTGAAGTTTATTAATGTTAGAAATAGATGCATTGGTTCAGATGGGACATGCGTAGAGCATTAATGGTCTGACTATTGCTTTATAAATTGTAATGGCATTTGTTAGGGATAGCCAAGGCGCAACCGTATTGCACAGCAGCCACGCCCCCCTCGTGGGCTCGTTCTGGCCGGCGACGGCCGTGGCCCTGGCAGCGGGTGTCAGCTTCGCGCGCCCCGCTCAGGTGACTGCGCGGAAGCGGGGAGGCCGCTGGCGGGGCCGACGACGAGAGCGGAAGCTGGGAAAGAGGCCGCTGGCCATGCGGAACACCACGCGTAGTCCGGACAGACGAGGAGGCTGGAGAGATCCGTCCTTCTCAGTCTGCGACTCCAACAAATACGACGATGATTGTGGTGCTGGGAACACATACTTCGGGTACTTGGAGCGCCAGTACTCTTTCGTTGGATACTGGTAGACCCTGTATCGATACTAAGCAGAATTGGTGATGATAACAAAACGTCATAGTAATTCATAGTTAATATGAAATATAAAATGTTAAATTAATATATTTTTTTAATATTACACGTTACATTATTTACTATGAAATGGTAATTTTTTTATTTAATATACTTACAAAATACATGGATAAAATCTGGAAAATATTTGATTTATTAATAACAGACATACCTTTTTCTATTTTCTATTTGTATACTATTTTCCACCTTTCTACTCGCGTGAGAGGCAGCTGGATACAAAGCTGGAACGGCTGGAACCCAATGTATTTCTCAATTCCCCGTAGCTTCGATAGATGTGAAGCATTTCAGTTTGTTCCCGCCTTTTCTGCCGTCTCAATTCACTTGACAAGGTACGGTTTCGTGGAAGATGTGTGTTGCGGGTGGAAGTGCGTACTTTTTTGTCCTTTTCAGAGAAAATGTAATTAATTACTTCGTCGCTAAGGAGTTGAGAGAAAGTCATGCAATGCTGCGCGAAGAAACAGCAAATTTTTGTTGGAAACGTTCTTATTAGAGGACACTGGTAACGAAACAGCAGCTAAATCGTCCGTCCGCCTTCCAGTCCGTCTGTAAACAACGCTAGCGGCTAAATAATTGAGCCGATTTTCTCCAAAATTGATATTCCTCAATCGATCTAGCTGATGTCGCGGCCCCTTGAATTTGAAACCGATATTTTAATTTTGCGGGGTACTTTACATGAAGTTTCTCGGATATTTTCAAATTGTTCCAAAACATTTCTCCACCGTTTTTGATTAAATTTTGAAGTTGGATAGTGTGAAGATCGCGTAAGAGAATGGTGTAGGTCTCAGGTTCGTTGAATATTTTGATTTTTCGAAAATTTTCAATGTTCAATTTTTTTTCGGAGTCTTCCTACAACTAAAATATTAAAGATAGAGATTGTTTCCGTAATGAAATATGTTGAATAAGATAGATTTTGAAATAAGATTATGGACAATTTTCTGAAAATTTGAGCACATTTCTCGCAATTTTGCGTGAAAATACGGGTGAGGAAGCACGTGCTGGTTTAGCACCACAAGTTTCTCCAGTAGTTTCAGATGTAATTTTCTCCAGTAGTTTCAGATGTAAGTTTCTCCAGTAGTTTCAGATGTAAGATTCTCCAGTAGTTTCAGATGTAAGATTCTCCAGTAGTTTCAGATGTAAGATTCTCCAGTAGTTTCAGATGTAAGATTCTTTAGTAATTTCAGATGTAAGATTCTCCAGTAGATTCAGATGTTTCTCCAGTAGTTTCAGATGTAAGATTCTCCAGTAGTTTCAGATGTACGTTTCTCCAGTAGTTTCAGATGTAAGTTTCTCCAGTAGTTTTCAATGTAATTCGAAAATGTTTACCTTTTAGTATAGTTAATCTAGTGTAGCATTTTCTTTCCTTTTTCTTTTTAATTTCTCTTTTTTGTTTTTTATTTTGTACTTCAATGCTGTCATATCCTTAAACCTGAATTAACAATTTTTCTTCGGTTAAACCTGAAAGTAATATACTTTTAGCAAAACGATCTGTTTATTCTGAGAGTGAATTTCTGGGAAAGTCGTTTCCTATTTCTAATGGCATCCCAGACTTGATGTAAATACTAGAGCTTAGCGATGCACAACATCAATATTAGCACCGATTCGAGAATTGTTTCTCGGACTTTGTCTCCAACCGCAAAAATTCTTACAGTCCACATCAGTTCACAACTATTGATGAATTGATAATAATTTTGTTCTGCTTTCTAATTGCCTTCTTAGAAATGTACTACACTACATTTTGTTTTATGATTTGTAGAGTAAGATTTTTGGTAAAACATATTTGTTTGATTTTTTTACCAGCCGTGCTATTAAATTGAGAAAAACTCACAAAAATAAACAAAAAGCGTCGGGCACCAGATAGCCTCTGCACGAGCCCTTGTGTTCTGTGAGAAGCGCGAGCGGATGAATGTTAAGTAGATGATCGATACCATTCGACATCGATCATTAGGTTTCGGTGATAATAATGTGCTCACATTTTGTTTGCCTAAAGATAAAAACTTTAAATACCATAAGGAATCTAGACGCACCATCGATTTATGCAGCACAAGATTCTGGAGAACTGAAACATGGTACATGATGGGATGTGCAGTTTTGCATAGGAAATTCTCAAGGAATACTTATCAAGGTTTCTATAGCACTTCACATTTTTTTCGTTTCTATACATCGTTACATGAATATGAACTGGTGGCAACTAGGACGAATTCAAGGATAAACCTGTTAATCATCATCATGGATATTCCATCTTTCTTTCTACACACCATGTTTCTTTAGGCCCTGCAAAGCTTAGTAACGGTGAGGATGATCATTTTAATTTAATGCAATTGTTTAAACACGAACGGTAGGCACATATCAATGGTGTACTCTTTCCACGTTGCCTACGGAAAAGAGGACAGCCAAGTGAATTTAGCGCTCTTTGTGTACAGCAATCGCAACAGAGTGTTAGGTAACAACTCTGGTGGCCAAACATTTCGTGCAGCACATTATTCCGACCCATTAGTTTCCTCATCCCTAAAGTATACGACCTCTACGATTTTGCGCGCGATGGCCATGATGAGCAGCCTCTCATCAAAACCCTGGCTTCGAACCTGCATCCTCCCGGATCCGGGACCACCGGGAGTGCGTGCGTGCCCCGCCCACCGCGGCGGGCAGAGGTCAGGGCGGGCGCGCGGGCGAAGGCGCGGGCGTGCGGGCGAGACGGCTCCCACGGCCGCGCGCGTGCGATTTCCACGTCGCCCGTTTGTTTACGCTGCTCGTGAATGGGAGGTCGGGGTTAACAATGGGCAATGAATCGCATGAGGTTAATAAAACCGGCCCAGTGTAATTCCAGCGGCGGCGGCGGCGGAGGCAGACGCGAGTGGATGAGAAGGGACGGTGGGGGAGGGTGGGCGGAAGGCGCCGAGGCATCGTCCGATGGCCCGCACCGTGCCTCACGCCCACGCCCGCCCGCACGCCCGCCCACCCGCCAGCCCGCTCGCCCATCCACCCATCCAACCAACCCGCCCAAACCCCCGCCCACCCACCTACTAACCCACCCGCCTGCCCACCAGCCCACCCGCCCACCAGCCCACCCGCCCACCCACCGCCCCAAAACCCCAACCTCCCCCCCCCCCCCCCCCCCCCGCCAGCCCGCCCGCCCGCCGCGCCGTCGGTGGTCGGACCGCACCGCCGCATGAGGTTTCACCAGGAAGTGGCCGGCCGTAAACGCCAAAGCCGCGGCCCCGTCCCCCGCTCCCCGCCCCCGCCCCCGCCCCGCTCCATCAACTTAAACAATCGCCTGCGTTCGCACCTCGTCCCTCGGTTCCACGACGCGGAGACTGCAATCTGCCTTCGGGGTGAGAGCGACGAGGGAACATCATGCTGATTGAAGGCCAGAGGAAACGAATGCAGTCACTAACAATATACGAGACAAAATGTTTCTATTCATTAAAGAGCTCCATTTTTAAAATTCAGATAATAATTCGAATAAGAACATGCCATTGGAGTTGAAAATATTAAGTTACTATCTCTAGAATATCCGGCGTCTCACAGAAAATACAGTCATTTTATAATTCTATCATCATCATCATCATCATATTTTTTATTATTATTATTATTATTATTATTATTATTATTATTATTATTATTATTATTATTATTACCATCTTCGGCGATTTAACCCCTCTGCACAGTTCCGACTTCATCTGCTCAATTGTCCCACCAAGAGCTTTCCGGGTAACCCCACCGTTCTCAATCCTGTACGTCTGGATTGTACTGCTCTAAACAGAATTCTTTATATTGTCTCTATATTCACTGAAATTGTTGCATTTGCTATTTTGAATGTTAAAAACTACTCCAGAATTACTCTTCTGGTGGTTCTCCTATTGATCGTGATGACGCGCCCAAGTGCCAATGCTTCACTCCATTGCTTCGAAGAGTCCTTATTCGAGACTCTTAAAGTAGTGTAGGTAAGGCCATTGTTTGGCAGAACTTCGGAGTATTTTCATGTAATAAAACTCTCAGATAAAATCTATGGAAATAATTTTTTGCAGACGATGTATTGAGTGTACTGTTCGATAGGATACTTATGGAAGAGATGTGGACAGATAATTCAGGTAGAAGTGATCGAAAATGTAGAATTCAAACGACTCCAATGGTGGGCCACCTAATGAGAATGCTCGCTAACAGAATACCTATAATAGTATTGCAGGGGATCCCTTTCGAAAGAAGGAAAGGAGAATGGTCCTGGAAATTTGGATAGCCCTTATCGATTCCACAATGAGGAACAGAAGAATATGCCTGGCGGAATAAAAAGCAGTGGCTTTTAGAGTGCTAGAAACGGTGAATAGAACTGTTAATTTTAGCTTAATAATATCAATAATAATAATAATAATAATAATAATAATAATAATAATTTATAATTAATAATAATATATCGTAAATTCCATTTCTAACGATGTACTTGCCGGAGGAAATGACGACATTGCGCCATGCAATGTACGATATACACTGATAATGTGCAATGTGCACTGAAACACAATGCAATGATACACTGAAAATGTGTGAATCGTATGTGATATATTCTTTCGACATTTGTAATTATCAAAGTGTTATTTTCTTTCATTGTTATAAGTGCCATTCTGAGCGTAGGAGAAGAATAGAGCTGTCGCCTTCACCTTTTCCCCTTTTCTAGGCCGGTGATAAATGTGGAAATTTGTCATGGTAGCCGTTTACTGGATAATGAATTATAACGATGACTTTTAGTGTCGAATAATGATTTTGGGTGGAATGATCTTCAAATGGGTTACGTGGGGATAAGAGAAGCCACCACGATCCCGAGGAGGTCCCACTATGGCGTGGAGAAAACTACTCATGCTGTTCGCAAGACTCAAATCCGTCGTCACCGGATATACATGCTTCGATGTTGGTCCAAGTGCCACCGCGGACGGCAATTTTGTTTCTCTCCCTGCTTAATTTGTAAAGCCAGTCTTTAGATCTTGAGAAGCCGCAGCGCATACGACTACCCAACACAATCAATCTGCACGTCTGCACGGGGCGCATTCGTTCCGGTAGAATGCGCTGCAGCTGCGGCGGAGGCACCGGTGGCGGACGCGGAGGAGGAGGAGGCGGAGGAGGAGGCGGAGGCGGAGGCGGGGGCGGAGGAGGAGGCTGAGGCGGATGAGGAGGATGAGACGAGGAGGAGGAGGAGGCGGAGGAGGAGGAGGAGGAGGCGGAGGAGGAGGAGGCGAATGAGGAGGAGGAGGAGGAGGAGGCGGATGAGGAGGAGGCGAATGAGGAGGAGGAGGCGGATGAGGAGGAGGAGGAGGCGGAAGGAGGAGAGGAAGGAGGAGGGGAGGCGGGGGGAAGGAGGAGACGGAAGCGGAGGAGGAGGAGGACAAGGCGGTGTAGAAGGCGATGGAGACGGAGGTGGCGGCGGCGGCGGCGGCGGCAGCAGAGGCGGCCAAGGCGACCGAAACGGAGGTGGATTCTATGGAAGAGGCGGAGGCGGCAAAGGGGGCGACAGCGGCTCTACGCGCAAACAGATTTCGTTTTGTACACTTTTCGGCAAACAGGTCGCCACCGACGCCGTTGCCGTCGCCCGTCGGTTTTATTTGGGACTCGGAGGACACGTGTTGTCCTTGCGAGCTGGATACCAGCGCGCGAAAAAAGACAGACCGCCGCGGCGGCCACCTTCTCCGAAACTTTGCCACCTACAAGCCTGCCAAGGGAAGCCTTGAGTAATGCAAACACGTGGCAATGCCTAAATTGGACGCTTTTAAACAAAGTTTCTCAGGTCCTTTCATGTAATTCCTGTACGGTCTCACTGACGTATCGCAACCAAGCAGTCGAATGAAAACTACTCACAATGCCCGCTGTCCGTTAAATATTTTAACAGCTAACGACTTCGAATATTCGTCGAAAACAATAATAGTAGCCTAAAACAAAGAGTTTAAAATTACTATCAAAATAAATGTTATTTTTTATTTCTATTATTTTTCTTAAAATAAGATTATTACTAGATATATTTAGCGACCCACGGCCGACAATCAAATCAAGGACTCGGTTGGTTATAAACCTTGGATTGGTTGGAAACCTTGGATAAACCTCAGTTCACTTACTTCATCCTCGTCGGATGTTTGCTCAGACTATCGACCAAATGACGTGAAGAGTTTTTATTCCTCCTCCTTCTGCACATATCCAGTCGTGTGTGCAAGGATCAACAAACTGACTGCAGGGATTTGTGACGCTATGAATCGATGATTTAGAATTTCAATTAGCGGAAGAAAGTTCAATTCTGATAAAACAATTTTAAAAAACTTTCATTCTGATCGTTAATATTGATGTTTATACCTGTGTCCTTTGTGTCAAGGACTTGGATCGCTGAAGTGACGCCTCTATTCCTTACTGCTACTATTGTGCCGCCCCTTCTCCCTCCTAACAGTTACACGTCCACAAAAGCCACCTTTCTCAAAGACGACTGTTACAACGGAATATTGCGCCTTTAATTTTAAATCACACTGGTGAGAAAGTATAATTTTGTACTTGTACTATCAAAGCAATTAACAAATAATACTCTTTTTATGATCTACCTATTCCTGCGGAGACACTATTTAAAAAATCAAATATTATTAAATTTCTCCAAAACTAAAAATATTAAACCAATATCTTCAAGACATACTATTTGCCACATGATTCCATATTATTAAAATAAAACTGCATTTCGATATCGTGAATCGTTTAGAAATTATAGGAATGGTGAATTGTTGGTGGGATACTCGGTATAATTTTCAGAAAAAATGACATGTTTGCTTATTAAAAACTGGGAAGTCAACTGTTTTCCTAATATTAGGTAAGAGTACTGCTGGTTTATCGTGATTTTTCTCAACGTGTCTATTACTAATTTGCCATGAGGGCGGAAATTGAAAAAGACGACGCAGCCTCCGACCACATGAAAGATGTTTAGATTTTCGTTAGAGATCTAGGAACTCGGGAAAAATCCAAAAGCAATGAAACATTTCGATTTAAAATGAAAACTATTAATATTTGTCCTTGTTATTCCTCCTAACCTCATTCTGTGGTTTCATGGGCCAACTTCGTTACTGTCATCTGTCTTCAATGATTGCCCTTACCATCATTTACCCGTTTAGAATTTCTCAAAATAATATGTCAGTGTGTCTCAGAATGAATGTTACACATTTCTCGTGTCTCTAGATATCTGAATTAATAACGTTTTCACACAGAACGTATAGTAGAAAATTGCATAAAACGAATTATCAATTATAAGCGTTTATGCTTAAGGCTTTTGCCCCTGATATTTAGGCAACTCCGCGTGAACAGATGTTCGGCAGATCCATGAAATATTCTGGACGACGGCAAATAAAACCCGTGACTATTATCGTGCTCAGTCCCCCCATTATTCCTTAGTAGCAACCTTTAACAACAACACTATGACGTAAACCTCTTATCGACATCCCTCTTTCCCTGCACCGCCCTCAGATACTTTCTGCATTCCTTTTTAAGATTTTATGTATCCTCCTTCGGAGACACTCTCAGCTTTCTCTTGATTTCGCCTCTTTGTTTATTTTCATTTCCACGTTGATATCTGCTTTCATTGCTTTTATCTTCTCGACTAACTTCAGACAATCCCAATTCATGACAATGTAATTGACTTCTCCACAATTCCGTCCACTGTCTTCGATTCATTTGCCTTTATTCTCCTTCTCCCACTTCTCTAGAACCTCTTGCGGCTGCAGCTGTTGTATAGCCGAGGTGTTCGTCGTCAAACACCATCATCCTGGCAAAGTACAGCCAAGTGTATAGCCAAGCTCTTAACAACACCTCTCATTCATCAGCAAACCGATCTATTGAGACATTTAAAAGGCTTATCATGTAGTTGAGCGTTTCATTACAACAGCATCTTAACTTTGTTTATAACACACTTCAAACTCCTCTGAACATTCATGTTAAAACACTGAGTTTCTCTTTACACTCTTGTTTTCTTAAATGATGTATAACCTGTTATAAAGGAAATATTGATGTCCATTAATGTACCCTCGCTTGCACAAAAAATGGGCGATGTCCTGAGCCGAACTTTACCAGAGTTTTCCGACCCCTGCCCCGCCCTGCGGGATCGAGCTGACCAATCCGCTTTAGCTTCATTTCAGGGAGGCGGGACTATTCATCTTGAACATTACAAAATGGCGGTGATGGCGAGTTATATTATAGTAAAATTTAACTTTATATACATTTAATTACATAAATAAAGGCATGCAATTTCCCAGTAAAAACATATTTTAAAACTGTTATAAAACGGGTTTTTTGCAAAACATAACACTGGACAACGACTATTAAGCTCCATGTCTATATTTCGTCGTTTATTATTGTAATATTTAATATAAAATGCAAATAATTTGCATTGTATGCATTGTCTAACCTAGTTATTTTATTAGAAAAATTAATAACTTAAAGAAATACGTTTAAGAGTCAGTTTCACAAACACGTCTCCGAAATAGAAGCTTTCAGTTGTGAAATACTTCATCATCAATTTCTCAGATGACCCAATTAAAATGTACTATATGGTCGCGAACATTAATATTGTAATAAAATAGTTTTGATATGTAAAATACTAAATAAACTTAAAGTATTTAAAGTTCATTTAGTCACAATGAAAGTTTTCTTCTGCAGACATTATGATTGGTAAGTGCAGCTGTAAGCAAATGAATGATTATTGATCTTTTGTTTTGGGGATCACAATTAATTACCTCTTCAATCTAACGTTAGGGTGATTGCATTTTACATGGAGTTCTTTACCGCAAATATTAAAAATCATATGTGATACCTAGTCTTTGAGGATTTTTGCGTGAGAATCAAAAACGACATATGACTCTTATATAACATTTTAATATCTTAATGTTTGCAAAGGTAGAAACACCAGCTTTTGTCTATTGCGTGAACATTGGAGGAACACACACACACACACACACACACACACACACACATACACACATACACACATACACACATACACTCATATCAATATATTACTTACATCTTACATGTAATTTATGTATGATTTCCAATCCAACGCAATGAAATTAATATATTTATATTATTATAGCGAGTATAATTTTACATTACGATATTTTTATTTTCGAGAGACGAGCAATGCACACAAAGTTTTTACACGTCATCGGAATGTTACACCACTTCTTCTAGATAAGCAGACCTATGCAAACACTGTTTTGCTAATCCATTAAGAATCACTAGAGATTCTCCTGTCATAAATTATTTCAAAATTGTAATTGTTAATAATGTTTCAAAATTTTGTCAAACTTCGGAAATCTGTGTCACGATAATCGTTAGAAAATGAATAGGGATCCTCTTCTGTAAAATATTGTTGCAAAATAAAATTTTCTCTATTTTCATACATTTTTACATTTCACAAATTTGCCAATTTATTGGATATGTGTTCACTAACGTATCTTCAGTAATATTGCACTGCATATTTATAATTTTAATGAATTGTTAATAAATATTGTAAACAAAATAAGCAATTAATTTTTTTATTTGGGAAAAATTTCATTTAAGTTATAAATATTTATAAAGTAATTTAATTAAAGTACTATAATATGAATTAAGGTTGAATTTTAAAACTATAACTACAATATTTATTATTGTTGAAACGCATTGCTACTATATTACAATGTAACGTTTTAAAATGTACTGCCCATTGATTGATAGTTTGTGTTCGTATATAGTATATCTCACGCAGAGACGATTTTACAAAGAAAATCTAAATAATAACGAAATAACCTCAAATTTATAATTCATTGGCATTTGGTCGCACACTTCGTCGACCACTTTAATGCAAGGTCGGAAGAAGGAGAAATGTGCGCTATTGCTGTTGGGTTCGTAACCAAATCTTGAGGGTCACCATTGCGTTCCTTTTACTTAAGTCTTAGGATTCCGAAAGTGATACTAGATATTTCAACATTAACTTGAGAATACATGTTGCATACCATGAGAGAGAAATGATGAACAAATGTCTGGAGTTTTAAAAAATCTGCCTTTGGAATACTGCATCAGAACTCCTACTGGCTATTGTAATTACATTTTCTGTCATTCCGTCGATATTCACCGAACACTTTCCAGTGAATTATGTTATTATCGCCACTAAAGCAGATTTCAGGTTAAAGACTTACATATATTGGTGGATCGAAAATAGATTTTAATTGTAAATTGACATGTATTTGGTGCAACATACAAAAATGTGATTTACTATTTGTGCTAGTTTTCTCTTTCCTTCAGTCAATCAATTTTCGAAAACGCAATTCAAATCATCTTTTTAAATACAATATTTACTTTCGACCTGTCAATTCGGAAGAATAGTTGTTCCATTGAAAAAGCGATCATTTGCTGATAAATGGACAAAGATTTACAAATATCATAAATACCAAATGAAGTAATATCTGATATTTATTATCAGGACTCCCTCTGAAAATAATCAAATTTCTTTGTTTTCATTAATCTTTTCAAATAGAACCTGTAACTGGTTTTGGTTTGGTACTCCAGCAAGATCTTAACAGATCTTGCCCTTCACTGTGCCAGCACATAATATAAACTCTTTGTCCAGTATCTTCACTTGGGTTTAACGTAATTATTATTCATTTCTTAAGCAGTATTTTACAGTTCTAATGACAGATTTTGCAATCTACACCAATGTTTTATTTCGTCAAAGACTGTCTTCCTCTATTCTTGTGCCTTCATTTGTCAAATCGATAACGTACTAGATTTCATAGCCTTCCTCATTTTCTTCTTTCGAAAGATTCACTTAAAGGCTAATTTTGATATTCTGTCAGCATGCATTCTGCAGCATACCATTGAGTTGTTTAGTTCTACATTTTCGATCCTTGTCTCAATCATTTATTATCTGTCTAATCTCTTTGTTTAGTATTCTATCAAACAGTATGCAGCAACATCATCTCCAAGTGTTTCATAGCATTTAACCGAGTTTATTTGCATCATTTTAATTCTAATTTCAGTTCATGCATGCTAGCTCTCCACCATTGTCTGTGTGTCTCTCTTAGTTATAACAGAAAATTTTTGTTTGAAATATTATGAAGTCTATAATTGGCCTTCTAGCTTATTTTTAATAAAGTGATCAATATTGATCCTCATATGTAATCACTCCGATATATTCAGTCCTTTCCTACACAAATATACTATTTCTGTTCGATCTATCAGTTTCCACCTACAACTATGTCTTGACTTTCATTATTTATTTTGATCTCCATTTTGTGTTTTATTGTTTCTGGATTAAATGTACAGTGCAAAAAGTATTTCTACCTATTTTTCAAGTGATACACTGGCTCAAAGCAGGAAATCAACATGTATAGATTCAAAGGTTTGCAGCCATTCTCGAGTCTTAAAACATTATCCTGTATTTGTGAATTATTTGGATTATGCACTAATCAAACCTTAGCATTTGTTTTACTGATGTACATATCTGTTGATTGTCTCCCTAAAATAATGTAACCGTCTTTCAACGTCAAGTTAAAGGGTAAGAGCTGTTTCCTGATGAAATAATGTATATAAATAAAAGACTTCATCTTCATCTTTAATTACTAGTTTACCACTAGTTCATTATGATGAGTATTTCTAGGATGAAGGGCATGACTAGGTCTTTTATTTTGGATCACGATTGAATGTTTAGTACAAAATAATTGCCTTATACTCTTGAATGATGATTGAGAAAGATATTTAATGTGGACATTTTATTAATCGTATCATTCACAGTAAGCCTTTCAGATGTTATGATGGGCATGATAAACATGTTACTTTAATAATCAGATATTTATTATATAATACATAGTTTAAAACAAAATTATTTTTTCCTTCATACTAACAGCTATGAAGATTATCATGACATGTTAACAAACACTTGTATTCATTCTGTATGCCATTAATACAAATGCGTAGTAGAGAATATATACTGCGCGAAAAAGCTGCATTTTCACGAAAAATCATTTGCAGCGCTCTGGTGACAAAACCGAATAAAATTATAATTAAGAAAAGACCCTCCCCTAACACATAGTGCCGCCATATTCAGTTTGTTGATGTGTGCCAAAAACCAATTGGAAGCAAAATCCGTCTATCCGTCATTACAACTCGCGCCTAAACCATATACGATTTTCAAATTGAAGAAACCCCTGTCGTTTTCATACAGGCTGAAGCTATGCGATTTTGAAAAGTATTCATTAATTTTGGGGGGACCTTTGCCTTCCGGACATTTTAAATTTTTTCAAAACGGCAAATTTTTCAAATTTCTTTTGGGACTGTTTACTCTATATTAAAATACGCTTATAAGGTAGAATATGTCAATTTCACGGTTACTCAATTTTTGAAAAATCGCTAAAATTTGAATATTTTGCAGCGTCTTACTACAACTACAAATTAAGATAAGAATTTTGCTTCCAAATGGAAATGTGTTCTTATATTAGATCTTTTAATAGTTCATTCAATTTTTAAAAGTTTTAGTTGATTTCTTTGTACAGCGTGCAATATTGCAATTTAAAATTACATAAACAGATTTTCTCAAAACATCAGTGCTAAATTTTTGGTTAGGGTATTGCCGATGCAGCATATCCATTAATAGTGCAGATATTGCTCTATTCTATTGTTTTCAAAATTACACAAATAATTTTGAAATACCTCTCGGGGCTATTAATATGACAATTGAATAGATTTGTATAGATTATTTAACTTGTAGTGAAGTGCTAGGCTTTAGAGAGTTTTCAAAGAGCTGTAATGATTCCTGTGAAAAGAGCTATTTTGAACCAGTTGAGAAAATTGTAAAAATGTATTTGTGCGCGATAGATGTCAGCTGGCAGAGAACATGAAGAACCTTATGTAGTAGCAAGGGCAAAACAGTCCACAAAGGTTATAAACATCTGCCGAGAAGTCTAATACATTCTATGCACCTCTGGATTCTTCATATTTTAATTGTGCTTGAAGTCTGGCATTTCTTAATTTTTAAACAAGAAAAATTTCAGCTAGAAACTTGACAAAGGAACAGTGAGACACAAATAAATGAGTTAATTACAAGGACGTAATACTCATTATTGAGTTGGGAAGGAAACGAACATTACCAATGTAAAAACCAAAACGGCCTATGAACAGGAAAATATGGAGTAGTAGAATGATCTGGTAAAGCGACCAGTAATCGAAAGTACATCAAATTCTTTCCGCAGTTTTGTAACAGTATCTTCTTGCAAAGAAAGAATGTTTGAACATTCTCGACATGTTATTAAGATTTATTTTCATTGCTCAATCAAGTAAACCATGATATCTTACGGGATTTGAACACGCCTTCCTCTGTTGTGAAACCACGCACCTAGCGATTGCGCTACCAACACAGACGTACGTAAGCATTTCCGTTAACCTCAATTAAGAATGTTGATTTTGTCTTTAAAAACTCATTGCTTTTCCACTTCTGCATTTTAAATATTAAATGAATTACCTCTAAGAGACAATAAGAAAGCAGAAATCTATGGCACTCTAAAATAGTTAATTCTAGAATGTTTCAGTTCAGTACTATGTAATTTTGCTACTTGAGCGCTGGCCCCTAGCCTGACGCTCAACCCTTATCGCCTCTGCCAAGGTGAGATTGTGAACGTGATAACGTTGGGCTAGCGGACAAGTTTCGACACGTACGACATTCAAGTCCATTTTGCTGCAAGTAATTACTAAGTCTAGAAACATTTATTGACTTCAAGAAAATCACCTATCATTTCACCAGTTATTATCTTTTGTTCATCTACTCACATTTATAAAATGACTCTTATTTCTCGTGTTATTGGTAATGTTTTCTTAATATATAACCAAATGTTCCTCTTACCCTTCATTCGTTTAAGCTCTCAAACGACAATAAATAAATGCATACAAATTATTGAAAAGGAAAGTATTAATTAAATCCACACACAGTCAAAATAAAAAAGTTGCATGAACAGGCCAGGACGTAGACTCGAGTCTTAGTTCTTCAAACAAGCACCTGAACTACATGACGTCCTCCCCACCAGTCACTTATACAATGTTTATAATTAAGATGTGTTGACAAGTGATACTTGTTGAGTTTGCTAGCTGAAGATAGAATGTTACTTACAACAAGAAACAATAAAAGTACGATTTCATAAAATTGGTTTTGAAACGTTTTATTAGTGAAAAGAAAAACAGTTTCATTTACAGTTTTGCATTTCAAATCATTCTTTAAAATTATAATGTACTTTTTTTGCATTGAAAATACTGTATTTCAAAGAAAGCCACCATGATTGTTATACAGAACGAATTATAGACAACAAACATTTGAAGATAAATCTATTTTCAATTTGTAGATTGTAGGGAAGACACTAAAGTATTTCAAACACTAAATTTTTCGAATTCAAGTTAACCATAAGTGGAACCTATCATCCTTCTAAATTATTTTACTCTATTCTTACCAGAGAATTAGGAGCCGTTTTTGAAAATTTTGATAATGTCAAAGGCTTCATGTAAAAGTACCCCCAAATTTCAAGATTTTCAATTTCAACTCAACTTCAGCCAAAAAAACAGAGTTCTTCCAATTTGAAAGGATCACGTGTGGTTTAGGCGCTAATGTGATCACAGACGGATGGACAGACAGTTTTGGATAAAGCCCTTTCTCGACTCAAAACATGTATTACCGTTTGTCAACGAAATCGATTTTCCATGTATTACGCAACTTTCTGTATCTACGTATACGCTGATATACTACGCACGTCATACAGATATACTATACTTCGTATATTCATTGCGTATACGAGAAAACAAAACAAGTAAGTTTGTTTTTGTGCTGAGATAACGAATTATCATAGTTCAAAATCCATCTAAACGTATTACAGCAGTTCAAGGTGAGATACAAGAAAACAGTACTGAGAATTTTCATTACTAATTGTCATTTCAGGTGATTTATTTTTACATAAATGATTTATGTTGAAATATGAATATATTTATCTAATCAGAAAAAACGAGTAATTTGTCACAATCTGGGCACGACGTTATTGTAAAAGTCACAACTTGGATATCAATTATAAGGATATAAATACTTAAATTTGATAAATTACTTACTCAAACCTTCCCTCATATTGACATGTGTTGTTGGCAGTATTAGATATCAAATGCGTGGGAGTAAGGCCCAAAGACAACTGTAAAACACATTTTCATGACTCAGTGGTCAGAGCAACTGGTCGTAAATCGAACGTGCGGGTTTGATTCCTGTTGAAGAATTACATCTTTAGTACTCAATTAATACGATTTATCAGATTCACAATATGGATATCACTAACGAACGGGATAAACATTTCCCTCATATTTCATTCCCATAAAAGTAGCAGAGTTGTGACAAACTTTTTGGAAGTAGATACCAAATGTATGTCAAAACGTTCACTATCTTAATTCCAAGCGAGGTTAGGATTAAATTCTTACTAACTAAATGTCATCATACATATTTGTATAAATGTTGTAATAGGATCAAACTAATTACATTATATAGTATAAAGTTCTTAAAGATCTTATAGCAATAAATAAATACACGTATTTTTAGTAGCATTCTTAATTCTCAGTTGGTAAACAGAACGGAACAGAAAAAAGGCATCCTTTTAGACTCGATCCTCAATACCTCGATTTAGAACCCAGTGTCAAACGATTTCTTCCCAGAGAGTTATTAGTCTTTCAGTAATCTGCAAATATAATGTATCCTGATAAATATTTGTTCTATAATTTCTCCATTTCTACTGAGGTAACATTTTAAGACGTAATAGAAATGTATTCTAAACATTCAGTTTCTTAAATAATTCTAATTCTGCAAAATGCAATGTTAGGGCAGCATTTTTAACAGTACAGCGATAATATCTTTATTTATCTAACTCCGTTATCATATTTATAGTTATAATAAATTTAATGTTAGATTTAAAACGACTTTATCCCAGACATTTTGAATCCAGTGTTTCCATGGTTTCCTATATTGAGACCAAATGACTGAGTGATTTGTGCATTTGGATCCTACCTGACATAATGAATAATCAATGGATATAACTAAATAATTAAAATTCCTTATTTTCTTTGAAGTGGGTTGATTGAATGCTCATGTAGTCTCAGTCTACCCCGCACTAAAGATAAATATCAAAGCATTCTTTATTTAAATGGAGATGTAAAAAAATATTGATTTCTTTCCATGACCCATCAGAGTCGTACTTTATTATGTTTTGGAGTTCCTTGTTTTGAAATGTGGCTCCCACCTACCAAGGCTTCATTAAAGTTTTAGAAGACCATAAAAGTAAAATTATCAATTATTACAAATAATTAAAGGTTGCATTCTGTTAGCATTTATCTAGAGCACAAACTCAGTGGTAATTTTATTGAGTTTCGTAATAGTTTCTAGAACTTTGTTAGCGTGTAAAGATATGTTTCTTTCTCAATTAATAAGAACAGAGAATTACCTTTGTTGCAAAATTTATAATGACCCCACAGACTTGTAAGTTCTGATTATCTCTAGAACTGTTAAATATGTAAATTACTGATGATTATACAACTTGATACAGACTTTTCATATTGTTCTAACGTTACTTAAAAATATGATAATGATATTGGACACTGTTAATATTTGCTATCTTTATTTCGTTTCGTCATTGCTGAGCTGGGTCTAGCACACAATCTTAATATAATCCATTCTCCTTACAAAACAAGTTGTTCCTCTTGCAGAATTTTGAATGTCTCTTATGATGATAGTGATTATGTGTTCCTGAAATAATTAAAAAATACATATTCGGCAGGATTTGATCAGCGTCCATTCACTCTATCTACTCGCGTTTAATCCACGGGCTATCACAGAAGTACCTTACAGCACCGATGAGGGTGTTGTAGAATCGATTCTATCTTGAAATTTATTATTTCACCTGATGTATTTATTTACTTTGAGTTGTAACTCACATTCTTGAAATAGAATGTGAATCATCAACGATACTATTCTATAGATGATTCTAGTTAGAAATATTCAGATGTCTTTTGTGGGCTCTTAGTAGCTATCACAGAACTGCTATCTGCCTCCATATCTTCAAGAGTGATCTCCACATTACGCGATAAGACTGAACTGTAACTCGTCTCGTGACACCAGTCTGAAATACAGAACCGCGTAGTATTAAGGAAGTAACTATGTGATTTTAAAACCAATTAACAACTAAGAAGATTTCGGACAAGTTCATTCGTTATTCATGAAAACATAACTAAACAAGATGATATAATGCTAACAATGTTTTAATTGTCACAATAGTTTATTGATTGCTTCTTAAAGAAATTATAAATGCTATAATGTAAACAACAAGTATTGTACTACAACCTTTTTCTTCTAAATATCCTGCTCGCAATATTATACTATTACATGAATTGAGAAAGAGTTTTCAACCAGTAGATTTCTATTTTCAATTTGTAGGTTTGAAAAATTAACTTTTTTCCATTTTCAAAAATATGAGTTCCTCAATGGACAGCCAGCGCCTCAGTCAGATAGTACAGAACGGAGGCTTCTGGTCGTCATGCTGATGGACGACAAAACTATTTTGCCCTAAGTCTTTTCAAAATTAATATTAGTACAAATATTGGTTATATTCTGCACAAATCACGCCATAACAGAAAAATCACCTTCTGGATTCGAATACAACGTTAGCAAGCTGACAGCGTACCTATGACGTTAACCATTCAATCAAAGCGGTTCTGTTTCAATTTGCGCCAGAAAACAGTTCAATATATCAAACTCTTTAAATAGAAGACATAATCGTTTCAATATATTTTTCGTTTTCAAGTGAGTATTTTTAAGTTTTAAATATACTGTGATATATAATACGTAAAAATGTATATATAAGACTAATAAATATAATAATATAATATAGTTATATTTAATAGATGAACTTTTCTCTATGAAGAAGTACAATATTTTGCACCTCATACGTACTAGTACATTGTCATAATAAAACTGGAAGGGTTTACAATTATTCGAAGGCTAGTAATAAGTGGACATTTTAAAGAATACTAGTGATGCTAAAACAACATACTCTCATAATATTTCACGAAACTTATGAAAATACTAAAAAGTTTCGAAAATTACATGATCTTTTAAAAATCTTATCTTTGGAAAAAGTTTCATCAAGGAAAATCCAAATTCCAATATTTTACTTGTAGAATACTGAAAATCAGTTTCAACGAACATAGGACCTGCAATATTCTCACCATGCACTTCCTGTCAACCATAAAATGTAATAAAGTTATGGGCCATTTGTTTCGTTCATGATATCCCAGGGCTTTATGTAGTGCTCCCCTAATTGAAATGGTTTCAAATTCAGGCGCTTCTGACATCAGCCAGATCGATTGAGTATCCAATTTTGGTAATCAACGAACGGTTTAGCCATAGCGTTGTTCACGGACGGACGGACCAGACATTTTACCGTCAGTCAGTTTTTCATATCAACCACAAAACATGGATTCTGGCTACACCACGATTTGGAAATTTTTTCTAAATTTATGAAATGGTTATCCATTTTTTCATCCACAAGGGCCGTGTAATATACGTTTTCTGCAGACAATTCCTTAATTTTTGTGTGCTGATACGCCTTTCTCTCCTTAAGAAAGTGCAGTTAGTCAATATAGGAAGAATTGATTAACCGTTCGGAAAATTTTATGCTTTCACAAGCAATTTTCGTTGAAAACATTTATACAATTTTTTCTTCATTTGTAAATTGATTATACCGAAGAAGGTAAAGTTCATGAGAGAAATTTGAAAAGTTAGTAATTCTTAACGTTGAAAATCCAGAGATATTAATCAATTGACATTTACTACAGTATTGTAATAACGGTATAGTGTATTCAGATGAAGATTGTAAAGTAAAAGAAGAGTTTCGTTTCAGAAAGTTTCCAATAATGCAATATGGGCATATTATAGCATATCCAAATATTGGATTCTCCATTGGTTAGATCCCAATGAACTTGCTAATTATAATATCAATTTGAAAAGAATGCGTTGATTTAGAAATGAGTAATGTTTTATTAATTTTTATGGTACCAGCGTGCGATCTTTTCTACAACGAGTCTAAAAATAAATGTGTTCATGGAGTCTTTTGATATTTTTTTGGGTTCGTGATTTCAAAGCCGAATTTCCTTTAAAACCCCTAAATACTGTTTTACTTGATATCATTGTTTCTGTAGTGTTTGCGCATTCGAGATGAAATAAGTAGGCATTTATTAGTCTTCGTAATGTTATTGATTATTTTCCGTCACTGTTCATGGCCAAAATATGGAAATGCAATGAAGAACATTATTAAATTCAGTGGGCCTCAGTTTTATAAATATGTTTATTTACCAGCAGAAATAGAAAGTGCGATAAAATGTATTGGCTACAATGGAATATCATTTACAATGTGTAAAATCTCAGGAGATGATACTAAGTTATAAATAGTCAATTAGCTGACCATGCTGAGAATTTCATTTTGATTAAATAAATTTCCGTTTTATAATACTATTTTGAAATAAAGTCCTTAGGTTTTATTAGGCAACGATTATTAGAAGTCGAATTCAAATATGTAAATTTTTTGACAATTGGAAGTTATTGTTTTTGTATATTTTTAATGTCTCTTTTTAACTACTAGGTCATATAACGATACTGTGATTTTTGGCTAGGGTTTTCTGTGGAGGAATACGTAAGGACATGCAGTACATCTATATCAGGCAGATTTTGGCCTTCGAAGCCAGAAGGCTACGGCCTGGTCGTCATTTCCTCTTTCTCTCATTAAACCTCTGACATCATATGCTCCAACATCACAAATACATCAGAAAGTGTCTTAATTCTCCATCCCATTTGACTTGTTTCCTGTGTCCTAGCCACGTGGGGATAAGTGATGAAACCTCTAATGATATTAAAGTTGGCCTCGACCAGAAAGACATCTGTGGTAATATCTACTCTTTTAGATTTTATCAATTGCATTTTACAGGTGTTACCAAACAGGTAGACTCTTTCAAACTCACAAGGATCACAGACCCTTGTCATTGAATCGTCATTGGCTCTAAGCCCGAGGCAAATTGTGTCACCTTCGGATCAGGCCTGCCCTTCTCACTTTGGACATCGTGATTACTACCCTATCCCAGTAGGGCAGACCTTGCTGTAAAGCATGCTCCTGTGCACTGCGATGTGAAAGAGCCGAGAAGGCATAACGTGACTATAGAGGAGATGCTGGCTGTCTCACAAACTCTTTAAACTTTCTTCTGATTTATAAATCTAATATTCGTGAAGGATGATTTTAACACCTTTTATAACTAATTTTGCGTTTTTGATGTAACACTGTCTTTGTCATTATTTATTTTAAATTAGTCTTTTTTACTGTTTTACTCTTTTAATCTGCGTTAATAAAAAATATTTTGTGACTTTTATACAAGACAGAAAATTTTGAATAATATTGCACTATGTAGTTGAAAGATATTGAGCACAATACACAGTTCTTTTATATTAAAGAGTGTGAGTTTCTATTCATGAAATATTAAGGGAACTGTGGTTTAGTTTTCAGATTTGAGAACAGCAATCTCATTAGATCTGTGTTTTCGTGTTGATCTAAACAAATGTATTTCAGGTTCGTGTATTTCTAGTATTGGGATCTTAGGCACAGAATTATTTGTCATGCGTATATCTTTATTGGCTAAAAATTATTTACAATTGTCATTCTAATAACAAATAATATGTTTCTAAATCACTTTATTACATTATAATATAATAAAGTTGACATTATTACACAGCTGTAAACTAACAGATGTTTAACTTTAAGTCCTTACAAAACTAGCAATTACAAATCTCTTGTTAAACTCTATATGGATGTTGTGTATGTTGGATTGTTGATTTGTGACATAATTACAGAGCAATAAGCAGGTTTGGATCTCTATATCATTTAAAAAATGTATTCAACATATCTTTCTTCAGTTCAGTATTCTTTACTACGTGGTGTCAGCATCTTCAATATTACTTCAGGTCATTCTAATAAGTATTACCTTTGTATACTTCTTCTTAATCTATATTCTGCCCCTGTGCTTTGTGTGTGTAACTAATAAATATATTATGTGATATATCATTTTGTACTAGTACCATCTGCCTTTAATGTAAGTAGTAATCTGTGTAATATAGGATGATAATCCTAATTATTATAATCATATTTAATGCTAAGTAGTATATTTATATAATCTTTATCAATATTAATTACTATGGTCTCTATAATTATCATTCAATATCAACATATATATACCAACATTACTTATTTTGTGATAATCTGTGATTTGACGATGATTTTTAATTGATTAACAGAATCACTGTTGCAGCCACCTGCTCATATGAAAAATGGGCGTTACATTTTCTGTGCGTAATAAAATGTATTGTCTGCTTGCATTCCTTGTAAAGGCGTAATAATGTCAAAGTAGTTTTTAAATACGTGAACATGAATTTCAATTTTGTATTAGGAAGTATCATATTGTAAATGTATTATATTGTATGTTTCCCGAAATGATTATGTAATGAGTAGATGTTCCTTTAGACCATTGCATTTAAAATAGTTTGTGAAACAAAACTTTCAATACTATTAATTTAATCTGCCACAATTTCTCACAATATGAATATAATTAGGTTAATTTTCATGGTAAAGACTCGATAAAAATGTCACAGAACCCATTGACCCGCTGCCCCTTGGTTCATCAGCGTCCACAGGGTTTAGAATAACATCCAGTACAATTGGCAGGTGATCCTCGCGCCCACCTGCACAATCGTTTCGTTTCTGTACCTCTCCCTGTTACCTCCTCTGCTTCTCTCACCTCCTCTCTATTTGCCCCTGCTCCCGTTGGCAGGGCAGCGTCACAGCCTCAGAGTGCTCCGCCCCTTTGAGATAACTGGGAGGAAAGAGTCTTCCGAGGGAGGAAGGGGACGTGTCTGAGCTTGGGCAAAAAGCCAATGGAAACGGATGCGCCTCGACCAGGATTAGTCAAGTGTCCAGCGATGGTTGGCCAGCTGGAAAAATGATTGTTGTACACAGGGCATCGCCCATATTCTGTGAGTGGGTGCTGCAAAAATTTAAATTCAATTAAAGTAATTTGTGCATATTTTATACGCAGGTTTGAAGGACATTGACATCATACCACTTACAGCATGTTTCGTAGTACAATGACAAAATACCGAAGTTCTTTTCGTTGTTTGAGAGATTCTATTGATGTAATCGGTTTTATAAAAATGGTTTACTAGAAAATTGGTTGCCGCTTCGGACGCAGATTCAAATATTCTGCGATTGTACTAGCACTTATTCTACAGGTGTATGCAAATGATTTAATAGAAAGATCGGTGTTTTAAGTATCGTTGTAAAGACAAACGAACGTGTTTTTCTACCATCTGGGAGAATATCTCCGAGAGGACCCTGATTCCTGGTCATTCTCAAGTCTTTCCTCGAGTTTCGTACACGGAGCGATTTCGCACGAAGCGATTTCGCATGAAGCGATTTCGCACAAATACGGGACCATGAGGTAGTGCCTCTCCGCCTGCCTTCCCAAAGCGTTCTTGGGCCCGAATGAGAGCTCTAACTTTTGAAGACGATTCTGGGCAGGCAGGCACCGGGCTCAATTTTGTTAATTGTTCTCATAATTTTGTAACTTTTTGTACCAGTTAATTTTAATTATAAATTAATAAACATTTTGCTGTCAAAATATTGTACCACGTGAAAATACAAGCCTTCAGTGGTCGCACCGGGCGGTAGCTCGTGCATCAACTGATGTCACTGCAGCGCCTCTGACCGGGAGGTCCTAGGTTCCACTCCCCGGCAGGATTTTCGACACTGGCTTTCAGCTGGTCGAATTCAGTCGCTGTCTGGAGAGAATTCTAGACCGGCTGCTCTGATCGGTAGTTTTCCGTGGTTTCTTCGATCAACACCAGGCGAATGCCGGACAGTACCCTAACAAACGAGCCGAGGACCGCGCTGATCTTTCTTGTCCTATCCTTCCCTTACACACACACACACACACACACACCACCCACTTGCATGCACTACACTGCACCGGTCGAAGACTTAGAACATGTTCCAGGCTGGGCCGTGCCCGCTGGTAGGAGCCATCTGGTTGGGAAAACACCGCTAGTTGACGGTAGGGCGCGCCAGATCAAGCCATTCAGTGGGAAGATCACCGCCACTTACCGATAAAACACGCACTACACTTACGGCACGAATGATTTTAAGCGAAATGAAGCGAATTTTCTTCTGAGAAACTCATTACGAGTCCTTGTAGAAAGAGGATAAATCCTGTTGCTAAATTTAGAAACAAAACCTCTAATACGTCGTTGCCAGAATCCATGTTTTGTGAGTTCTTATTAGTTAGCCACGGACCGCGCGATCTTCCTTCCTCTTCCTTGTCCTATCCTCTCCCTTACACACGCTTACACTAACATCACTACACTCCACATATTCCGGAGACCGGCGGGCTTAGAGCTTGTCCGACTGAGGGCGGTGCCCGCTGGTGGGAGAGTCCTGGATGGAAACCCACTAGCCGGCGGTAGGTCGGCGCCGGATCTCGCTTCCAGCAGGGAAGATCACCGCCTCTTCCGAGAAAAACATGCACTACACTAACGGGACTAATGATCAGAAGCAGTTGACGCGCCGAAACACGAAAAATCAATCAATCAATCAATCAGTGGTCGCGTGGATTGCTACTAAATCAGTCTTATTCATTCGCGAGAGTTAATAATGTTTTACTGCGTTTTACAGAACCTTTCCTAGACTGCGCATCTTCGACTTATCGCAAATGTTGCTAAAATTATGGTTGATGCTTTTGCGATAAACTCTGGACATATCTCAGTTGGAATAGCAGTAAAGCGGTTTTTCAGTGCGGGGTGATGGTTTACAGATTCGCAAATGTTTTTTTGAACATTCCAGACATGAAATGCTAATGAGTCAGAGACTGAAGAGGGCAAGAAGAAAAATGCATTGATGATCCGCAGGCAAAAGACAAGTGATAAAGACTAATCATCATTGAACAACTGTGATCCCGGGTATGGTAGTACTGATGACTGTGAAATGCCTCATAACAAAAATACATTCTTTGTGGACAATTCTGCAGCAATTTGGGAAAAAATTAGCGCCCCACAGTTCTTAAATTCCATGTGAAACTTGAAAATTCACCATGCTATCATGAATTGTTCTGGACGAGACAATTTTGTATAATATCTGTGTCGTACACGTTCACCTCGTTCTCAACGAAGTGGGGTACAAAATTTATCGCTGAAGTTAACTAAAGCTCTTCTCTGAAATATATTGTTTTTTTTAAAATCTAGTCGTCCCGACGTTTTCTATTAACATCTCGAAACTGCAGCCGTAAAATGAAATTTAATGTATTCATTTATGAAACAAGACTCCACATAACTGCGTAAACTGTGACGTAAAATATACAAAAAATGTGCGTAAGAATTTCGTTGTATCGCTAAAATGTTTAAACAAATTAGACAATCTGCTTTATTAATTACATAAGGCAAAATTTGAACAAATCTATGGAACATGAGATATTTAAAAAACAGACACCTATTTGCCTATTCATGGTTTTCTTGTGTAAAGCATAATACATCCACATTTGGTAGCATTTCCCTAGCAGTGGTAATATGTTAGCAAGCTAATAAACCAATATTTTGCAAATACTCACTTTTTTAGTTCCCTTACCTGCCTATTTATTTCCGAAATCATTTTATCATTACAAAATGTTAATTTTATTTTAATAGTTCAACTTTGCTTCAACGATGTTTTAATTTTGAACAACGTTGTTTGATAACATGAGGGTTTGTAACGAGATGTTTGTTTCGATGCCCATCGCAAATCTTGGGTTGAAGGGGGGTGAAGTCTGCAAAAAATCTCTGTTCTGCAGGCACTGAGGGAGGGTAAAACCCTCCATTCAAAGCAGGAAATTAGTGCCGGCGCTCCCCTGGTCTTAAAACGCCGATCTCATTCGTCCGTCCTCAGAAGGGTGGGCGATTATTAAATAATAATTAATTAATTTCTATTCGACGGTTTTTTTATTAGATGAATATGCATAGATTAATCGTTCCGAATTAATCGATTAATAATATACAATCGATTAATTTTCACATGTTTAAAGAATGTAAATTGTTAATTTTAATTTGTAAATTAATTAACCGTTTAGTAGGTTTTAAAAGCACGGACGATTTAATTAATTTTGGTTTATTCTTTATTTAAATAATATTCATTCCCACGTACTCATAAAAAACTGTAACTGAGTTTAAAATTAATATGGTCATAGAATTTCTGAATGCAGAACGCAATATGTAATCAAACAATGTACTTGGATGGTCGATGTACTTCGTCTTACAATGCTCTCATTGCTGGCTGTCAATTATACCATTTAATGTCGATATATCACCACTAACATAAATGTTCTGAATGGATCGAGGTTGCCTGTTTGGCCTTATATCTTAGTGTACTCGAAGTAATTTGTTCTCCGTCGATTGTATATTAGTGGGTCATTTTCCATCGACATAACTATCATTCACTGTCATAAATTAAGTTAAATGAATGAATAAGTTGAGTGGTAGCGTTTTCTAAATACGATTCCAACCTATGAAGTAAAGCTATGACATTAAGTTAGTTTTCCACCGCCCTCGAAAAAATTGTGTTTGGTTAATTATTCCGTGTAGAAATGACCTTCTTTTGTACGTTCATCTCATGCTTTACGTTTCTCAATCACTATCAGCATCAGAGCTTTCCGCTCATACAATGTCTAGCAACGTCAGTGGATGAACCAGCAGAAATCAACCTGTTCTTGGCTCGAAACCAAACTAGGTGCAGATGACAAGTAGTGTAATATCAATATCAGTATATAATCTACCTGTACAAGATGTGAAACCTGATTTGGCAGGGTCCATTCAGATATCTTTATTGTGTTGATATGACTGCTGAAAGGACAATTTGCATTTTGAAATGGAGTTGGCATTTAACGTCTAGTTAGAGTGATATTCACGCCGATAAAATCAACAATGTAATCGAGATGGCAGAAGAATGTAGTATTTGACTGTGAGTCAACATCCTTCTCCTTTGCACAAGAACCACTGACAGCTTGTTCTACTTAGTCGTGGTCCGACATATAGGTAAGTTAGTAGGAAATTAAAACGAAAATTGGTAATTACCTGCAGATGACCACATCAACTTCTGTTTCAATGAACTTCTACACTTCCCTACTTTTTTAAAATCCAAATTTACAGAAAATATTATTTTTAAAAAATATTAAAGTATGTTAATGTTCAATGACATATCAGATTAAAACTACGATTATTGCGCGCGTCAGCTTAAGACTAGTTGCAAGAAAAGTAAAAATAGGTCTTAAAAGGATCAATCGCCTGATTGTCCTGATGATACAATGTCCACGTTACTAAAGCGAATTAATTATTCTATAATACGTTTATTTATTCTACAACATATGTGACGTTTGGTATCTCACCAACGGGTCTGCCACAGTCAAATAAGCTAAGCTCTCGACTGGTCTCTGGCATATGTGGTAATATAGTACACGTATGTGTGTTTAAGAAGGAAAGATCGAGCAGGTCTATTACCGTTGTTAGGAACTGCTCCGGCTTTTGCCTGGCGTTGATCGGACCCCACGAGAAATACCGATATGGAATTCTCCAAACAGGCTAAATTCGACCTAGCTATGTAGCTGGTGTCGGAAATTCTATTCGGTCAGGACTCGAAGCCTGGGACCTCCACGTCAGAAAAAAAGCGGTAGCGAAAACAACGGCAACAATAACAATAAAACAGCAATGACGAGGTAACCGTTGCAGGGGAAAGAGCATGAAGGCGAGGCTGCCAAAGCTTTTCTGACGCTGGCAGAACGGAGCTCCGAAGCGGCAACAGAGAGGCTGGGCGGTGGCGTCTATCGCAAGTGCTCACGCGTTCACGCGCCTGCCAGACACAAGGCGGCCTCTGTGCGCCGCCCCGCCCGCCCGCTCCACCGCCCCTCCCGCCCCCACCTTGCCCCCACCTGGCCCCCTTCCCCGCTCCCCGCCCTATCCCCGCCCCGCCCCCGCCCTCGCCCCCGCCCCGCCCTCGCCCCGCCCCCGCCCGCTCCCGTCCGCCCCGCCCCTCACGCCGCCGGCTCTCTTCCTTTCGCAATGCGTTCTAGCGCCAGGCGGACAGTATTACTGACGCTGACGCCATTTTCACATAATTAGTAAAACTTTGCTGTCTAAAGATTCAATTTGATTGTCGATTTGATGACGACAGGATTATCGATGTCCTAACCTGAAGGAATTTCACTAGTTTCCTTCTCGCAATGGCGGCGATTATGGCTCCATGCTGACAGAATTTCCAATGATGAGCTGAAACTATTTCTTCACTTTTGTCCGCCGAGACCTTTTGCTACAGTGTGAATGGTACAAAATCAATTCGAGATGTGCAAGATGTACAACGGAATTCGCGCTCGTGAAGCGAAGCGATCACCGCTACCTCCCGATGAAAAATACGCACTACACTTACGGGACTAATGGCGTCATTAGTTGACGCGCACGAATCACTAACAATCAATCAACCAATGGAAATTGTATTTCTGTTCACTTTAGCCGATGCTGAAGTTCTCTTTCTCGAATCATCAGAGTTTATTTGCAATGCATGTGGATCGGGACCAAGTTTCTTGGATTCACTCGTAAGGAAGGATTCCCAACCTTTTTCTTGGATCTTTCCTGTTTCAAAGAACTATTGGAATCGTCAAGCCCTTTCATTTTCTTTAAATTTAAGATATATAGTCATAACACAAGAAGTGCACATAAGTGTCTTAAGATTACAACCAATACTCAAAGAATTCGTATCCATTAATCTGAAATGATTCGACTGTGTAGCTGAGTTTCCAAGCTCATAGTTCTGTAATGGATACAAATGTTAATCCCTTTTTAGGAATTGGCTATGAATATTACATAAAATTTGTTCTTGTGCGATAAAGTAACGTTGTGGAGACGTTATTGAATTCTTTGAACATCTTAACCACCAAAGATGGTAATAAAAGTTAATGAGAAATTATTACTAGATACTTTACATAAAATCATCTGCAAACAATTCATTTTCAACAGAAATTAATACATTTTTGTGATCAATAGCCCTTTTATCTGGATCAGACACCTACCTATAAACAGCTATTGCTGACAGTCGCTCGTAATATTAATTGACCCCTCAACTTATATCGACTCCTGGAGATCGTTAACGAACCCACTGGAACCTGCTTTGTAGCAAGGCTCACTGCTATCAGTTCATCACATCCATAGACGAATGTGTCATCTGGCAGGTCGGTTTTACTTTTCTACGAAGTAGAAATTTATGTAATGCTGCACGAAAAACCAATTTTCTTCAGAGAAACTCATTACCGAGTCCTTGTAAAAAAGGATAAATCCTATTACTAAATTTGAAAAAATCCTCTATACGTCGTGTTGCAGAATCCATGTTTGTGGTTATTAGTTAAAAATAGAGTGACGCAAAACGTTTGTCAGTCTGCAAGCGCTACCAGCTAAACCGATCAGCTGATGTTCTCAAAATTAATCTCCCCAATCGATCTGGCTGATGTCTGGCCCATGACATTTCAAAATTTTGAAAAAATTTCTGCATTGTCTTTGATTACATATTGTTGTTGGATAGTGTGAAGGACGCTTAAGAGAATTGTGCAGGTATCGTGTACGCCGAAACTCGAATTTTCCGGAGTCCTCTTACACTGAAATATTAAAGACAGAGATATTTTCCTCATTGAAATATGTTGCATAAAGATAGATTTAAATGTTTGTACAATTTACGAAAGTTTAAGAAATTTGCGCGTAACTTTGCGTCAAAATGCGACCGAGAAAGTACGTTCTGTTTGAGCAACATTAGATTACACTGGCATCGCCATCGAAGTGTCCACGTGAGCGGTGAGGCGTTGAGCCTGAGCGGTGGGGCGTTTGTGTGCGTTGACCTCTCCGCACCTGCCGCCGCGCGCCGGCGAGGGCGCGGAAAGCGCGGTCGGAGCCTCACCCCCCCCACACGCGCCGCACGCACTGCGCCTCCCGCCGACCGAACCGGTCTCGCTCCGCTGCCAGCGCCGCCACCTTGCCTCCTCCGCCACGCGAATTCCACCGCACGGCGCAACAGGCACAAGGTTATTTATTTGTTTGTTGTTTGTTTTTATTTATTTATTTATTTGTTTATTTATTTATTGTTATTTATTTGTTTATTTGTTTATTTATTTATTTATTTTTTATTTATTTATTTATTTTTTATTTGTTTATTTTTTATTTATTTGTTTATTTATTTATTTGTTTGATTTATTTGTTTATTTTTTTGTTTTGTTTATTTGTTTATTTGTTGTTTGTTGTTTGTTTGTTTGTTGTTTGTTTGTTGTTTATTATTTGTTTGTTTGTTATTTATTTATTTGTTTATTGTTGTTTTTTATTTATTTATTTGTTTTTGTTGTTTTTGTTATTTATTTATTTATTTATTTATTTATTTATTTATTTATTTATTTATTTATTTATTTATTTATTTATTTATTTATCTATTATTTATTTATCTATTTATTATTTATTTATTTATCTATTTATTTAGTTATCATTTATTTGTTATCTATTTATTTAGTTATCTATTTATTTAGTTATTATTTATTTAGTTATTATTTATTTAGTTATTTATTTATTTAGTTATTTATTTATTTAGTTATTTATTTATTTAGTTATCTATTTATTTAGTTATCTATTTATTTGGTTATCTATTTATTTGGTTATCTATTTATTTAGTTATCTATTTATTGGTTATTTTTTTTTGTTATCTATTTATTTAGTTATCTATTTATTTGGTTATCTATTTTTTTAGTTATCTATTTTTTAGTTATCTATTTATTAGTTATCTATTTATTTGTTATCTATTTATTTAGACTATTTATTTAGTTATCTTTTTATTTGTTATCTATTTATTTAGTTATCTATTTATTTAGTTATCTATTTTTAGTTACCCTTTATTTAGTTATCTATTTATTTATTTATTTATTTATTTATTTATTTATTTATTTATTTTATTTATTTATTTAATTTTTTTTTACATTTTATTCGCGTTTAAAATTCTATGGATCTCGTGGCGGCACAGATGTTCAGCATCAATTAAAAAGTTATTATTATTTGTGTTTATGGGTTTGCGGCAAAATACTTTCTTGCCTGGTGAAAATGATCTTGGATACTGTACAGAAGTACCAGCCGTTTATGTCGATGTAGTTAGGGCTCCAAATTAGGGACTTTTTTGAATATGTAATTAGGTAACGTTTACTCCTTTTTGATTTTTATTTACTCGTCAATGTCATCAATTGATTTGCATTCATTTAATGTTAGTGCATTTGATATGCACAGCTTTTGAGTGGCTTGGGGGCATGTCGCCCTCTGTGCGGCGGCAGGTGGCGAGTGCAGAGACAGCCTCGTTAGCGACGCTCGCGCTGCACCCGCCGCGCGCCACGCTCTCCTCCGCGCCGTCTCCGCCTCTGGCTCCCCCATCGCCCTCCGCTCTCCGCCACGGACTCCGCGACGCCCCCGCATCATCCGCCTCTTCTCCCCCTCCGCCCCTGTTTTCACGCCCCCCCTCCGCTTTCTCCGCCACCGCTTTATCTGCGTTTCCAGTTCCCCCCCGCTACGTCCGACTCGGGCTCCGCTTTCCCCGCACCGCACCCCTTCTTTCGATATCCGCCACCGCCTCCCCTTCATTCGCCTCTTACTCCCTTCCGCCTCCCCTCCCCCTCTTCTCCGATCCGCCAACGCCTCCGCCGCCGCCCTGCTTCATCCGCCTCACTCCACCTCCGCCTACACCCTCCGCCTCCCACTCCGACACCGCCTCCTTCCCCCACCGCCTCCATCATTCGCCTCACCCCCACCTCCGCCCTCCGCCTCTTACTTCACCTCCATCTCCCTTCCTCCGCCATCGGCTGCTTCTTGCGCCACTGAGTCCCACCGCCTCATCATCTGCCGCAACCGCCTCGTACTCCACTTCCTCCTTCCTCCGTCTCTGGCCCGCCACAGCCTATACCTCCGCCACCGCCTCGCTTCTTGCCACCGCCTCCACTTTCTCTGCCATCACCTTTAAATCCCTCCACCACTGGCTCTCCCGTCTCCCTTCCTCCGCCATTGGCTCTACCACCATCTCAGCTTTGTTCGCCACCGACACCGCTTTCCACTGACTCAGCCACTGCCTCCTTCCTCCTCCATCCCTCCCTTCCTACGCGTGGTTTTTCCGATCAACACCAGGCGAATGCCGGAGCAGAACCCCCACCCAAACGGGCCGTGCGATCTTCTTCCTCTTCCTTTTCCTATCCTCTTCCCTTACACACACACACCAACATGCCCCATATATTCCGGGGGGCGGGCGGAGCTTAGGCTTGTCCCGCCTGGGGCGGGGCCCGCTGTGGGAGAGTCCTGGTTAGGAAACCCACTAGCCGACGGGAGGTCGGCGCCGGATCCCATCCAGCGGGAAGATCACGCCATCTCCCGAGAAAAACATGTACTCACTAACGGGGCTAATGACCAAAACAGTTGGCGCCCCAATCACGAAAAACACAACCAGTCCCTTCCTCCCAAAAGGGTCTACCCGTCTCCGCTTCCCCCCATGGATCCCCGAATAACACTACTGCCGCCGCCGTGCTCCCTCTCCCCTCAGTGCCGCCGCCACCTAAATGGGGCCTCCTGCCATTTTGCGCCCACAGCTGGCCCGCAGATGCTATTGCCCCGCCCCATTGCACCGCTATTGCCCCGCCATCCCACCGCCTCTCCTCAGAAGGTGGTCCAAAGTGTAGAGCAACGGGCTGGTATGTGATGGACTATTTGGTTTCGATGAACAAGATTTTCTTTCAATACATCGATATGGAACATTTTTATCCATTCTACTGTACACCCCTATTTTCCCAATTATTTATTTGTTATGAATTGGTTATTATTAGATTCTCGATGAATCCTTCAGTATTCCTCACTTTAAATTATTTGGTTTAAAAATGAAAAAAGCATCAAACATCTATGATGATTAACTCACAGAATATCGAAAAGTGGATTTAATTATCCAAAATTCGATATAAACCCTTTCCCGGTAACACACGCTACTGAGTAAACTCAAGAGTTAAACTTGCAAAATATAGTTGATTATCAAAGCTAATGTACTTTTTTAATAAATGAAACCGTGCCGGAAAACCAGGTTTCAAGGTCAAGTATACACACCTATTTTGAGGATACACAATGGAAGAGTGTACTAGATCAGATTGTATGTCATCTGCGTCCTCCTTATATAATTTAAATTTTAACTACGTAATATTTGAGTATGGTTTTTCTTTTCGTTCTTTTTTTTAACTAAAATCATTACATGTAGAAATTTCTTTATATCTTTGTTTCTGAAATCTCCTATGCTGTTTTATCATGTCTATCTTCCCAAACTCCCTAATTGTTTCCCCTATCCAATAACGATTTTGTTGTTGAAATGATTTGATCATCACTTTTAAAGTTTCAAACAAATTGTTATATTCCTTTATATTATTCCCTCTATTATAATGTACAGTGAGATCTCAAAAAAATTTGAGGATTGATTGTAAGGTGAAAATGTCATGAAATATATGAATTACAGGACGTACTAAGTACATTTGAATAAAGTGCATTTTCTTTTAATACAGGGCACAGGAAAGTCTCTCAGCAGTGAACCTCCTACAAAACTACAATTATGTTGGTAACCAGATCACAGGAAACAATTGAAGGGGACAACACAAAGCATCTATTATTATTGTGGTGAGTACAATTTACTTTCAATCCACAGCTCATTGCAACATGTCTGTCACACAGCAGAGTGCCACTGGACAGATTTTCCTGGCCACTGTACATTTATATCCCTGTATATAACCTTTTGAACTGGTTAATAGAACTGATTTTAATATTTCTGCCAATTTCTCTAATTCCTTTTTATTCACTCTTCTCTGTCCACCTAGCTCAGAAAATAAATTGGCTTTAATACTGCTAATCCTTCTTGTCAGAACCCCAGCATGGTTTTGCTTTACTCAGAAGTTAATTCCCTCAAATCCCAGTGGTTCCCTTATTCAAATATCTTCTTACTAAACTCGCATATGAATTACAATTTTCTAAACATTTTGTATATCGTAAGCCTAGAAAATTATAAAATACATAATTAATTAAGTATAATACAATGGAATCAAGTATGGAAAATTCTTAATGAAATAATTGCTTTCTTTTGAGAGTTTTAACGGACATGTGTTGAATTGCGAAAAACCTGACACTAAAACAATTGAATATTGAAAACGCTATCTTTTGAGAAATTAAAGCCACAGATCAAATGTAATGTAATTTAACAATCATTATAATTAGTTTTATTTGAATAAGTAGAACTGTTTAATTATTTGTTATATTACATACATAAAACACTACTCATTAAATACTCAATGAATTACTAGAAGTTACAAAATTAATTTCTATAAGTAAAATTTTCCCAGGATAGAAATTCAACCCGAGGTGCCCCTCAAGTAAAACACGTATTATAGACGTATCCAACACATGGTATGGAGAAATAGTTAGCATTAGCCTTCTCAGCCACCTCCATTCGGCCACGGTCGAGGCTCTCCTCGGGAGTGCGCTGTTCCCTCGCTGCCTTCGCCGTGACGTCACGTGCGGGCAAAACATTCAATTTATTAATTATTGTTAATCGGCGAGCGCAGTCGGTGGCAGTCGGGAGGGGCGGCCACATCTTTCTCCTCTTGAAAGAACTCCTGTGGAAGGGGCCTTCGTAAGGCCTAGTCTACAGCACGTTCCGTCGCCCCCCGGGCAAAGGGGGCCCGCGTGCATTTGTGGCATGCCCCGGAGGAGGTTGTGGAGGGAACAGTTCTTATCAGTTTCCTTTGCTTTCGTGGAAACAACATGAGAAGTCGATGGCTGCAGAAGAAACCATAACCCCTTTTTTTGTCCGCCCGGGTACCGTACTATCGCCGATGCGTGGAGATAATAGATTTGCAGAACTCGTACCCTTTAATGTTTTTAAAACCCTTAATTTGTTACGATGGTACTAAATTACGTGTGGAAATTTTACCCAGTTCATAAAATGCTGTGTTGTTTGGTCAATATATTTTGTGAGCTACTTTTTTTTGCAATGAAAGAATAATAAAATAAAAAATAACTAGAACCTAGACATTGAAGAGCTTCTATGCTTCAAACAATCAACACCAGATATTGCTTCATTGAAGAATAATTAATTTCATAAAAAATTGTTTGTGAATTGAATCGAATTTTACGTTCCTTTTTAAAATTTTAAAGTTTCTTTCTGAATTGAGCCTCTTAAACCATCGTTAATGTAACCTCTTCTTTGGCTATCAGCTGCGATTTGTCACCAAAGACCAAAGGCCAATGACGGCAGGATTTCGACACTAGCTTTTGTAGGTCAAAATGCATCCTGTCTGGAGAAGAATTCTGGGGCCGGCTGCTCTGATCGTATTTTTCCGTGGTTTCCCCGATCAACACAAGCGAATGAAGCAGTATCCTCCAAGGGGCCACGGACCGCGCCGATCTCCCTTCCTCTTCCCTTTGACTATCCTCTCCTTGCACACACTTATACAAACATGCACTACACACCCCATATTCCAAGAGATCTTCCTCTTCCTTGCCCCATCTTCTCTTCTTACACACACACACTAACATGCACCACCTATCATATATTCCGGGAGACCGGTCAGGGCTTAGAGCTTGTCCGACTGGGCGGTGCCCCTGGGGGAAGAGTCCCGGTTGGAAACCCACGCCGACGGTAGGTCGTGCCCGGGTCTGCCATCCAGTGGGGAAAAATCACATCTCCCGAGGAAAAAAAACATGCACTCACTAAGGGACAATGATCAAGCAGATGACCGCCCGGAAACACGAAAAAATCAATCAATAAAACCAAGACAACTGCGCCCAAGGCTTATATTTGCCAGGCGCCGGGGGTTTTTGACAGCAGTTTGTCCGCCAGTCTTGCCAGTGCCTGCGTTGCGGGCGCCTTGAACGACGGCTTCCATCCATGTATATTTTATTCGATTATTATTTTTATTATTTTTTTATTTTATTACTATTTATTATTATTTTTATTATTGTTTTATTATTATTGTTATTATTATTGATTTTTTATTATTTTATATTATTATTATCCTTTCCCACTCCCAGCATCTTAGATAAATGGGGAAGTGCCTCTGCCGGGGAGGAGGGCCCGGGCCCGGGAGACGAATGGCCGCGCCGTCCGACGCCCGCGCGGCGCCAGATTCCGCAATCGGATCCCGGAAGACGCGACAAAACAGTTTTCAGGGCGCATATTTTGCCGTTATGCGCCCCGGGTTAGACGTCGGCGGGGGGCGCCGCACACGCAGCGACGGGGCCCGGGGGAGGTGGCCAGGCATCGGAGTCACTGCCCCTCTGACCGGAAGATGCAGTCCCAGGGGGCGGATTTTCGAACTCCCTTTGCGCAGGTCAAATTCGGGGAGGGAATTTATCCCCGGGCTCCTGATGGGTTTTTTTTTTCCCGGGGTTTTCTGATCAACGGGGGAATCCCGGGACTGTACCAACCCAAACGGGTCAGGGGACCGGGGTGATCTTTTTTTCTTTCCTTGTCGTTCCTCCCCTTACAACATTTACCCCACCTACACACCCACAGCCAAAAGACCGGTCAGGCGAGAACTTGCCCCGGCTGGGGGGCCCCGCAGAAAACCCGCTTGGGGAAACCCCCGTCGACGGAGGTCCCCCGGGATACCCCATTAGAGGGCGGTTGTAAAATCCGGAAATAATTTTGGCGCGTCAGAATCCAACAATCAAAATCAAACGTCGGAAACGGAGAAGACCAGGGGGGAAAGGGCCCGGCTTAGGTTGCAGCCCGGGGGACAAACAGGGGAGGGAACAGAGGACCAAACAGAGGAGGACTTTACTGGGGGGGGGCAGACCCCTACAAATGAAGATGGCGTGGGAGGTAAAAGATCCCCCCTGGGGAGGAAAGAGATAAAATTGTCGGGGGGAAAGAGGGGACGAGAAGGGTAGGGGGGAGTGGGGGCGGGGTGTGTAGCAGGAAAGGCGGCGGGACGGTAGATTTTGGCTTGCAACGAAGAGGAAAAGAATGGGACAGGATATGAGATGGGCAGTGACTGGCGGAAAAAAAAGTGGCAGCAATTGGTCTGTAAGGCAAGATAAACAATTTGGGGGTGGGTAAGGACGGAAAATGTGGTTTTGGATACGATTAGAATTGGGATGGTGCGTGGATAGCAGACTGCGTCTTCCTGGGGGGGTGAGGTTTTTAGATGAAAAGAGAAAAACAGATGAGAGGGGGGGTGTTTGTTGTAATAGCTGAGGGCAGCTTTTGTGGAAAAATCAAGGTGAAAAAGGATTAAAGACTGAGGGTAGGCGGGATAAAATTGTCGGGGGGGAAAAATGGGACGAATTTAAAGGAGGGGGATTAGGGATTGCAGACGGGGCAGAAATTGCACGGGTGACGGGGTTTCTGGTGAGGAAGGTGACTAACCAGCCCCATACCGACGGTGGTTGTTGGTACGGGGGAAAGGAAAGGGGAAAAGGTGAGAGAAAAAGAATAGGGACAACAAAGTGGTGAAGCAAATCTTCGGATGATTTTGATGGTTTTATCATTATCGTGAGCTGTTGTTTTAAATTGGTGGCAAACTAGCGACAGAAGGGAGTGGTAGGGCGGTAGAGGGCCCGTTTGGGGCTGTAAGGCCCCTATTGGTGTCAGCTAAAAAAGGCTCTGATGAAAAAACCAGGGGGAAATGGAGAGAAAAGAATGTAAGGGAAACGGAGGATGATGAGAAATTTGACGAAATGGAAAGGAATAAAGGGGTAAAGAGGGGGAAGAGGGAGTGAGCTGGGGGGTGGGGGGGGAGGAGAAGGGGGGTGAAGGGGAGGGGGGGAGAAAAAGGGGAGTTTTTTGGAGCGGTGGTGGGGGTGATGGGGTTGTGGGCGTTGTGGGGTGTTAGGGGGTTTGGGGGTTTAGTAGTTGGGGGGGGGGTTGTTGTTGTTGTGGAGGATGGTGGCAGTTGGTGGTGGTAGTGATGGGGGGTGATAGTGATGGTGGATGCGGGGGTTAGTAGTGGTGGGGTGGTAGTGGGGGTGATGGGTTTCGGGGGGGTGGGGGTGGTAGTGGGAGGTGGGGGGGTCCCGGGTGATTTGCAAAACGGTGGTGCAGGGGGTTTGGGGGTACAAAGAGGACCATTGTGGACTGAGAGGGAGAGGTCCGTTGGTGGGAGGGGGGAAAGAGGAGGGGCGGGGGGGCGCGGGGGGGGGTGTTGGGGTGGGGCCGGGCGGCGCCTGCGGTGGATCCCCCCACGGGGCCCCTGTGCGCCCCCGGGCCGTGCGGGGGAAGTACCCGGGCCGGGCGACAACAGACGGGGCCAGGGAGGCAAGCTGCTGATGCCCCTGCCTAGCAGTTCATGGCAGCGCGATCGGCCATCGCACCAACAAAATACTGGGACACAGAGTTGGGGAAGGATTTGCTTTTCGGTCACCCCAATCAAGGCTGAACGCCCCCGTTATGACGTCCTGTTGCGACTTTAAACCCCATTGAAAAAACCAAAAAACGTGATACCCTTTAAACCCTCGAAAAACGAAAGTGTTATGGAGGCCCAGACAAAACAAAAGCTGCAGGGTTTTTGGGGGCCCTGGGGTTTGGCCACCGCAGTCGCTTTCTATGACGCGTCCCCGCGTTCTTTCCATCGGGCCGTTAAATGGTTTTTCCTTGAATTCACGATTTTTAGCGGCTATAAAAAAACTCACTTCTTGTTGAGAAGATCTGAATGCGGTGGAGGATTTCGTACTAAACCGGGGGCGAGCCGGCATCAACTGATCCCGCAGCGCCTCAAACCCGGGAGGCCTGTTCGAGTCCGACGGGACAGGTTTTTGGGACACTAGCTATTCAGCTAGGTCAATTAGTCGCGTCTGAAGAAAAAAATTTGGGGGCCCGGGTTTGATCGGAGTTTTCCGGGCTCCGATCAAAACAGGGGGCCGAAAACCCTCCAAAGGGGCCCGCCGGGGGATTTTTTCCTTCCTCTTCCTTGTCATCCTCCCCCCCACACACTTACAACATGCACCACACCAATTGGGGAGCCCGGGTCGGGAGATTGGCTTGCCCCGGCGGGGGGGGCCCCGCGGAAAAAGTTTTTGGGGGGAAACCCCCACCCGACGGTAGGTCGGCGCCGGATCTGCCATCCATGGGGGAAGATCACCGCCATTTTCCGAGAAAAAACACCTACATAAGGGGACTAATGCCAAAAAGACCCCCAAAACACGAAAAAAAAAAAAAAAAACTTTTCCCCCAACCCAAATACCCCTTGACCAGGGTGCTGGCAGGCCGGGATGTGCGGTCAGCCCATACCCCAAAGGTAGACTGTGATTCATGGGCCTTTTTCAACTGATTTGTTTTTTTATATTAGGGAAAAATTTTTTTTAAAAAAAAAATTTTTCCGGCCCCCAGTTAAGTCGATGTCGGGGGAAAGGGGAATGCCCCTTCCCCTTCTGGACCCTGTATGTTTCGAATTTTTTATCATTAGGGTACGTTTCAGGATAAAATTTCAATGTGTTTAAAATTTTATTGGGAGTCTCCTTTTTTAGAACGATTTTTAAAAATTTCAAGTTATCTTTCCAATTAATTTGAAATACCCATTTTATTTCATTGGAAATTCGTTTCAGTTGGTTGGTATTTTTAGCATCTCGAAATTTGGTTTTTATTCTAAAATTTATTTTCGTTAATTACCTGTATGATTTTTTTAATGTTGCAGGGCTTTTAGATAACCAGGTAAGACCCTTTAACTGCATAAAAGATTATGGAACCCCGGGGAAACACTTTTTTTTATTTACGCATTGCATATTTGATTGAAATGGGTTAAAACCCGACTTTATTGGTTTTTAATTACCCCTAGTAAAGAAAGTTTTTTTTTTTCATTCCCTTGATTTTTAATCAATATTTGTGTAATCATTTGGATATGATGATGGAAAAACGACATTAAATTCTATAAGGTATAAAATACCATTCATTTAGAGCGACAAGTAAATCTTCTGAAGTTTTTTCCTTTTAAAAATCACTTTTTATGATATGGAAAAAAAACGAAAGAAAAAAATTTTCAACTTTCCCTTCTATTTTTTCAAACAATATATTTTATTTTTCCCCTTTATTTATGACATGTGGGATACACATTTATTTATAATTAAACTTAATGTGAAAAAAAAATGAATATTTGAAAAAACCAGTATGGTTTAAAATATACCAGAAATTTTACCCGTGGTGGGGCCCAAAGGGGGGGTTTAGTGCCATGCCACCCCCAAATCAAAATTTTTGTAATTTTATTAATTTTTAAAAAAAAAATTTTAAAACTTTTACATTGACATATTCCCACATGAAATCCGTACATTTTTATTTTTTTAACAATTGAAAAAAAGAAATTTAAAAAAATGGGGTCTGAAAACCTCCCCCCCACACACCCAAATACATTCTGCTTCTCACTGATTTTTTTGTAGAAGGTTCTGAAATAAAGACCCCCTTTTCGTGCGTAGATTAGACGCGGATGCCGGGGGGTAAACAGGGTTTTTGATTTTTTGAAAATACTTGGGGGGCGAGCAAAAAAGCCCCTGGGGCTTCACTTTTAACATTTTATTTTCAAAAACGATTTTTTAGCTTTAATTCCTTTTATTCAAACAAAAAGGGTTGGAAATGACAATCAACATGACCCCAAAGGGGTTCCAAATGCTTGAACTAATGTTGATCTAAGTAATTGCAAAGAGAACCTTAGGCATGTTTGTGCACGCGACCGTGATGAATACCCCAAAAAATAAAAATGGAACCTCCTCAACGCAATAACATTTTAAACAATAAAAAAAGAATTTCTAAAAAATTTCACATAGAATATATTTAAACCCCTTCCCAAAAAAGTGTGAAGCTGTTCAGTTTGAAAATTTTTTAGACGTTGAATGAACAATTGTATTTGCCCAAAAGCAATTTTATTAAAATCTTGGTTTAAAACAATTGGTTACTTTTCAATTTTGATGTCATTTTTAATAAATATTTTTAAAAGTTATAAAAATTTTTAAAACAACGATAACTCCCACATTTTTATTTGAAGTCGATATGTTTAATTAAACTGTACCAGATGTTTTGGGAAAAAGTATTTTACTAAAAAAGATTTTAAAAAGGGTCCCAAAATTTTCTGTGCATTTAAATTCAAAAATGTTATCTGTAATGTATTTTTCATTTTATTTCTTCTCTTGTATTTTTTTCATGTTTTTCTTTCAATTTGTGAAACTGTAGTTTAAAAAAGATATTAGGGAAAATATTTTTGGGTTTTGTTTTTGACATTTTTTTTAGGCATCGACAGTTTGGTTTAATTTTTAAATAAATTTTTTTCTGATTCATTACCAAAAAAAAGGAATTTAGGTTTAACATTTAAACATAAAATTATAAAGATAATTCAATTTTTAAAAATTGGAAGATAAATTATGAGCTAACCGAAAATTATATACCAAATGGACGGTATAAAGACAGGCAAGGTTCCCCCTTTTTGGGGACTGAATGTTCCGAAAATTGGGTAATTGATAATTGTATTAAGTTTTTCTATCATTAACACAGATATTTTTTTACAAGTTTTCTGTTGAAACACTGGAGCATTATAAGTGAAAAATTAAAGTCTTTTTCTCCAAAGGGAGTTAGGAATTCGGTAAAAAAATTTGGGAATATTTTAAAAATTACATATTTTACAAAAAAGGGAACAAAATAGAAAACCCAGGAAAAAAAAAACCCTCCTTTTTTAGAATCTGTTTTGGTTTTATGAAAAAACAATGGCAAAACCTTTCCTCTCTTTTTCCTTTTACAAGGCAGCAAAAATTTTAATGATTTCCCCCAAAAATTTATATTCCCCCCTTAGTTATGGGTGTGCCCTTTGAATTTGAAATCGATATTTTAATTTTTCAATATTTTCCCAAGCTCCTTGTACATTTTCAAATGTTTTTTTAAAAATGGCTTCGAGTTTTCTTTTTTTTTAAGGGATATTTAAGTGAAGGGGGCAGGTCACATTCGTTAAAATTTTTGTTTTTAAAATAAAAAAGTTCAAAATTTTTTCGAGTCTTCCTTCAACAAAAAAAAGATGAGATATTTTTCCAAAAAATCGTTCCTTGAGATTTTTAAAAAAATATCAACACGATTTTCCCAAAAATTTATATTTTTTCCAAAAAACCAAAAAAAAGCAGAAAATACAAAACACAGCGAAAAGCGACAGAATAGTGCTATTTTAAACCATGTTTTTTATCAGATAAACCCCCAGGTTTCAAGAGTTTAAAATAATCATCTAAAATACATTTAAGCATCTGATGTAAATAAGTACATACCATCGCTTTTGTTTTTAGTCTTTAATAACTTTGATCAAATATTTATTTCATTTGTTTTCCTTCCTGTGTTCAAAAAAATTCAGACTTGTGAGTCGGGAGTGTCTGAACACGGCCCTTTTGTTCTATAATTTTAATGTTTTTTGCTTGTTGATGAAGATGCCTTGTGTTATTTAAAAACACAAAACAGGTTTGGATTTGCGCTGTCCCGCTCAGATAAACCTTTTTTTGTGTCAACAACATCTCATTTTGTGTTTAAATTTAATGAGCTGCACAAAAACTGACGGCTGAAAAGTTTATTTACTTTAGATTCATTCCCATGTTGGAATTAATCAATTAAAAGCATTGACTCTGGGGAAGACCTTGAAGTTTTAACCCCAAGGGGACAAGTTATTGGGGCTTTGATTGGCTTTGATCCATCCTTTTTTTTTTTTTTTTTTTTTTTTTTTTTTTTTTTTGTTTAAAAAAGTCTTTAACTTTCGTTTTTCTCAGAAAAAATTATCCATTCAAAAAAATTCCAAAAATTCGCATCAAGAACTCTAGGTTTCAGTTTGACAGAAATGACTATGGCAGGCATCCACATCCACTCAAAAGACCAGGCCGAGTCATCGTTGAATAAACAGGCCCCCAAGAGGGCCTGGGTTTCATTAATTCCCGAAAACTCAGCACCGAACAACTGTAACCAGAACCCCCCGTGTTGTTGCCGATGGGGACCAGGGCCCGAGGGCCGCCCGGGGGGCCCCGGGGGCGCCATCGTCGGTCTGCCCTCCGGAAGGGGAAAGGGCAGTGCGGAGCCGGGGGGGTGGGGGCGAGGGGGGAGGCGGCCGGCGCCCCGGGGGGAGGGGCCGCGGGGCCCAGTCGTCACTCCCCCATCCCCACTCGTCGTCCCGGGGGCGCCCAACCCGGCTTTTGTTCGATCCCCGACTGGGGCTAGGAAAAAAACTGGGAAACCCGTGATAAAGGGCACCACGATCCCGAAGAGAAACCGTTTGTACTGGTGGTTGTTTAAAGGAGTTTTGGGGAAAATAAGGGGGATTCCGATAATTTTTCTACTTGCAATGCTGTTAATACCACTTTTTTTTTGGAAATGAGGTTTTGAAATTTTCAAGTTTAAAACGCATTAACACATTTCTAGTTATATTTACAAAAATCCTTATTAAAATAAATACGGATTATTTCCCTGCGCAATATACTCGCGTTCAAAAACGTCAATTCCTGAATTTTCTCTTTTCTTTTATATACATTTGGGGTTTTTTCATGTTGATTTTTGAGAAGAAACGAAGATCCCCGGGAAAACCCCCACCATCCATGAAATAAAATTGATAATAAAAAAATTTAAATTTCTTCCCATAAGCTGTTCTGCGTAAACTTTTAGTCCATGGATGGAAGATTTTGAAAAACAGTAATATCTTTAGATTTCCTTTTTTTAATGAACGGATCAAAATTGCAAACGCGAAATTAGTTCAATTTGTTTGGGCCGGGAAAAGGGGGCGGTACCCTTAGAGGGAATATTTACATTTTTGAAGGTTCAATCAAATTTTCCATAAAAATAGCCTTTGATTGCCATTTACCAAATGGCCTTTCAGCGGCATGTGTACAAAACTAGAGATTTTAATGTATAGCGAATTTTCCCTTTGATCAAATAGGATGAGGAACACTGTCTTCTCCTTCTTCCTCAGGTGAACTAGCCATACATAGACTTCGGCCTGAACCCACCCAAGTCCTCGCTGTCCTTCCCAGAGTGTATTCCTTATTAAAGATATGAGCCATTCGGGTTAGGGGCCAGCCAAGCCAGGGAGTTGATAGCAGTTGAAACAAGAGGAGGCTCTTCACTCCATTTCAAGAGGGATAATCCATTACATTGTGACGTTTGTCTGGCAAATAAATGAAACAGACGAAAAGAGCTCTAACACTATACGTGGGAGTAGAGTAAGGACGGGAAAGCAAGGTTTGCGCGCGGTTTGTGGCCCGTTTTGTGAGATACTGTTCTGACATCCGCCAGGAATTGATCGTAGGATGTCATGGAAACGACTCACCAGATCAGAGGGGAGCTCTACTATTCGAATCTAGGCAATGTATATCCCTGAAACATTTATTTAGATGTCACGTGTCACGGGGCTGAAATAACAAAGAAGAAGAAGACGTAGATCGACATTTTTATTGAAAAGTAACCCAAAGAGTGAAGCAGTAGATTGATTATTATTAAACAAACAGTAAGTAATGAAAGACTATAGAAACCCACTTTTAAAATAATTTCCAATGCTGTCAGAAATTGAAAAGAAAATATGCTGTCTCCGGCCATGTGAGATGGGTCTGTGTTTTCGTTGATACACGTGTGCAGTTAAAAAACAGTGGAAGAGAAACCATATTTCTACACTTACTTACATACGACATTTTCTAGTAAATAAATAAAATATAAAAAGAGAGACTGATCCCCAAACAATGCTCCAAATTGTCAGGTTAAAAGGGGGGACAAGGTGTTTGACCATATTTAAAGAAATAAAAGGTTTTATTCACGTAAATCTACGTGGGCTCTTTCAGATTTTTCAGAGGGGCCAAGTTTCACCTGGCCCCTCCTGTGCGCACGCCTGTGCTTTCGTTAGATATCCAGGAACTCAGGAAAATACGAAACGATAAATTTTACTAGTTTCCAATGCGCGCAGAAATTGAAAGAAAGCTACGTTGCCTTCGGCCATTTGAGAGGGGTCTATGGTTTCGTTAGACACCCGCGATCTCGGGAAGAAGAAAGAAAAAACAATGAATCAGTTTCGATTTTGACCGAAAAGTGCAAATATTTGATTGTGGTATAACATCTTTTCTCATTTTTCGAAATTTTAGCGAGTGAATTTTCATACTCAGGGCGTCTCTGCTAACGACATATCTGTCATGACATCAACGCTCGTCGGAAGAGACCGACTCCCTTTAAATAACAACAGCTTTCTTTATATTATTGGTAGTCAGTGACTGTGTCACTGTATATATTTGTATAATGTATTTTTTTTGTTATGTGATTGTAGTATTCATGAATAATGTTTTTGATAACATTTTAAATTTATTGTAGTATTCTATGCGAGCATTTAATTTGTTGTGTTTGAGCGTTTAATGTGCATGCTACTTTTGTGAAATTTTGTTTGGTTTTTTTCAGTAGCACTTTTGCTGTTGCAGACTATTTGTTTATCCCCACATATGTATTTCAGAGTCACAATTACAGTCGCGTATCATCCAAGACCACTACAATTAAAATCCCTACTCGCTTAGCGCCCATGACGCCTTACATGCTTTTTTGTTGAAGCCCTGGAACATGCGAAATATTATACCCTTTTTCTTGTATGATGTGGTGGAATGTGATCACGCGTAAGTTCGATGGCGTTACTTTCAACGGGATGATTCATTTGGTGAGATTGATGTAGCAAATGTTTATAAAATTCTATGTATGGTCTCAATCAAAAGTGCAATTATCTTCAATCAATCCGCACAAAAATGTATAGAAGCGGACAGTACATCCTACCTGACTTACAAATCATAATTATCATAATAACAAACTGCGCTAGATGCGTTCGTGAACGTCGTCTTGCTGCGGCCGTTGGTTCGACCCCCCGAGTGAAGAGGGGAATTATTAATAGGCTCCTGCACGGAGGAGACGCGAAAACCTGTTCGAGGCTTCTCTCTCTCTTTGCACTTCACGCGCCAGTCCGCCCGCTGTTTTTTGAAGCACGGCTACCACAGCGATGACAGACTTTTTGCGGCGATGTTATATTTGCCCGTTTGACCCTGCATAGCAACTTAAGAGACGTCATCACCGATCCTGATGTACTGTCAATGGCGTGCTTTTCAAGTGGGATCAAATTGTACAGTACACCCGTTTTAAAAACATTTTGGTAAAACAATGTCAAATTTTTGTGACATTAAAAGCAATTTATTTCAACGAGGGTATGATACATGATTTTCCAGCTGTGTGGAAACAAATATCCTCATCCTTGAACTATTCTGTTCAATGCGTTGTATAATTCGATCGTTGATGAGGTTGAGAGAGTGAGTGTTGATTCTGGGCGTGTGAACTACGGAGGTGATTTGTCCCATAATTGTAGAGCTATTATATCCGGTTAGTGATGGTGGTCATCCCCCTACTGGTAGATGAGAACCGGCTCAGAGATACTCGTCGGCTTGAGGATTTTCCCTTCAAGTACCCCTTCCCCCGGGGTATAGCCCCAGCCTAATGAAGCTCTAAGCTCTCATCTGGTCTTCCGACATGTGAGATAACTAGACCTCGGAATTTTAGGCAGAAAAAAGTGATAATTTAGAAATCTAAAATAGATAAAAAAGTGACGTTATGACACTTAGCATAAGTTACAAAATGGTTAAACTAGGCATTTAAAAACATTAAAAATAAAAAGTTATGTTTCTGGCATCTAAAACTGATTACAAAGGGATTAAATTATGCACTTTTTTAATTTTCAGGGAAGTCAAGTACTTTTACATTTATGAGAGTGACTACATTTTCATTTTTTCCACATTTATGACAGTGATTACAACGTATTATTTTTTCCTTTTCATTTCATTCCATTCATTCTTTCACACTTTTCATTCTTAACCTGTCCACATCGCAGCTGCACCGCGAATAGGAACAATTGCCTAAGTGCGTGCTGATCGGAGACTGGCGAGAAATGTCCTCTTTATATTCACTTGCAGAGCTACTTATGTTCGGTGTGTTGTGTGAGAGATTTCGATGCATAGATAGTCGATTGCATATTCGATCAGGAAATATTTTTGTTTCGGATTATTCGGAAAGTGCGTTTCCGTAAAACAATTTTTTTTAAAATAGTAATTAAAATATGATAGGCCTAATTCATGAAAATTACTTGTTTTAGGCACATTTAGGCACATTTAACATGGGCATCAATCACCGTTTTAGGACATTTTAGGCACTAATAGATTCTTTCAGTAGATTTATTTTTTCATCATTTCTGAATATTGTAATTACTTTCGATCATTTCCTAAAGAAACTAAATAGGCATTTGTCCTAAAATCCGAGATCTAGTGATAATGTAGAGCGCATAAGTGTAAGTGCTAATGAAAGGCGAGAGAAAGGACAGAGATGAGGAAGGAAAGATCGTGCGGGGTCCGTGTCTTGTTTGCAGAGATTTTGCTGCAGTACTAGACCGGTATTGGTCGAAGAAATCTCAGAAAATTACCAATCAGAGAAGACGATCTCTAAAATTCTCCTACAGACTGTGGTTAAATTCGACCGAGCTGTATAGTTACAGCGGAAAATCCAACATCTTCCGATCTCGAACCCTAGGACCTTGGGGACAACGATTCTTCAGATTCAACGATGTAACCGCGAAGCTCTCGCAGCGTATTAGACAATGTGACCAAGAATATCAAAATAAAAGGTTTACTTACTTTTGATGGATAAATGTCCAATAACTTGCAAATGTGTGACGTCTTTTCCAATGATTGGAAAATATAGATGTTCAATGAGCTACTACTCATAACACGACGGGAAGCATACTTGGATTGTAGTTGTACGAGCGGACTAACACCGGGGCAGCATACGACTAGTTTCACGATTGAGTCCGGATTTGGAAGCCAAGTCGTGGCTTCTAAGGCTTTTGCCGTGCAACTGGGCGGTCGGCCAAACATATCAGGAGGTCATTTGCCTGACCCAATAAGCAGGAACAATTCGAAGTCTATGTGGCAGGCATGCTGCTGGTGAAACGGCGAGCAGGCGGAGGGCAATGCCGTAAGATGCCGATGACCACCGTGCCAGCATTAGGGGCGTATTTTCAATTAATAAAAAGGCCTGGTTTAAGTAGGGACTTAATGACCCATATTTGGGTAACCACAAAAATATGGAAGATCTTTGTGATTGTGAATTTGGAAATCTGGAAATTAAATTGTTCACGGCGACAACGACAGAACGTCAGAGGAGTCTAGTGACTTCTAATACTATTGGACCGACGAAGACGATGTCGACGGTAGCTGTAGGTTTAAAAAGTGGGACAGACGAACCTTGACGGCACTACATTTACTACGTGCTGTGATTTAATGGCTTCCCTCGGTGGCTCGTTGTTTAGCGTGCTCGCTTTCCACGGCACAACCCCGGTTTCTGTTTGACGATGAGAAAGCACACCCTAAGGTTATGAAGACCAGTATATACGGTGAAGGAATGTCTTCCAGCTAATCACAAGAACCCCTTATTCCGTGGCCGAGAGGCTGTTGGCCAAGGCCCGTGGCGTCAATAGTTTTTTTTCCTTTTGTGGTAACCCTCTTGAAACTTTCGCTGAGCGGGAGGAGAAAAATAAAATATCAATATACCAACAAAATGTTTTTTGGATATTCTCTGGTATATAATTAATTGAATAGAATTGTTCCATGGCCAGCACTCAAATATTTTTAATACCATATAATATAATACATCAGGCGTAGAAACCGTTTGATGCATTGGTCGTCTCGGTAGCTCAGAGGTTGGAGCACGAGGACGTAAACCAAAAGTCCGCTTTCGAGTTTCCTTTTGAGTGGAAAATCTTTGAATAAATTTAATTATGCATTAAAATGCATTTGTCACACAATACTAAGATCACATCATGGGAAACATTTTTTGAGAATATACTTCCGTCGGAATTGCCCCTCCAATAAGATGACAAGATGATAATTGACTATTATAAACAAAAAATATAAAGAAAATAACTTCAGTTTGAAACTTTGTTATGAAAATAAATAAATTAGGTTTGTATTGGAAATTGAAAAGAAGCCACACACCAGGCTACCAGCATTTGCAAGAGCGCACCAGATCAGTGGAGAAGAATGTTGAAGGTTGATAAGCAAAATAAGCAGTGGCAGAATTTCAGTAAAAACTCGACGAGAGGAAGAAGAAGAAGAAAACGAATGAGAAGGAGGAGATGAGAGAAAACGTTCGTCCCAAACCACAGAGAATAGGATTGGATCGGCGGGCTGTTTTGGGCGGGGCAACCAATGGGTGACGAAGGTGGTGGTGGCGGGTGTAACCACGTAGGTTGGCTGCGACACGCTTCTCTCTCCTCCATTGTCGAGCAACAAAGCGTCGCCTTCCACCACTTCACTGCCGCCGCCGCCGATGAAATATCATGTCTTCACGTGAGGCGAGGCTAACTGGCCTCGCCCGTGTCCACTCGCCCTTAAAAGGACAGCCTTAATTAATATGCGTGCCTTTTCAAATACGCTATAGAAAGTTATAAAGATCCATTACGTGGACCCGGTTGCCACCCGGTGTGTTAACAAGCTAATCCCGCGCCTTTTGTCGATGAAAGGAACGGCTTTGATCGATTGATTTCGATACACAGCTAGCAGACTTCTAAAGCGACCTAAGGGTGTTAATGTGGGAGTCATCCGTTTCTATTTATTCGGTAATAGGAGGCCCGTCACTAGAAGACAGGGCCCAATTTTGTTTTGCAACTTCTGTGATTTACGAGACAACTTGGTACTATAGGATAAAGAGGGATGGCGTAATGAGAGGGATTTTATTGTCGGAATGTGTACTTTTGAAACATGGACAATGAGATAAGATGTCGAAATATCTCATTATATTCGTTGCCAGGTTTTGATAAAAAAAATTAATTTGATATAAAAAATTAAAATTTGTGTAAGCTCGAAAACTGTAAGCACGTAAATTAATGCATACAGTAGGCTTATAGTCAAAGAAGGCACGTTTTCATAGCGACCTGAAAACAAGAAGCTTCATGGACGCAAGCATGACGCTCTTCATTTGTAGTATGAGAAGCAGAGACCGTGACAGTATTTAGAGTATATATGGGGGAGGCAATGCAATCCTTAGTTTTGTATAAATTTAGTAATATTCTATCTCTCTTGCGACATCGACCAGAGCAGAGGCATTTGACCAAAACGGTAGGAGTATCTTCAGTTAAGATTGGATTTAGTGTTTTCAGTTAAAGGGAAATGGTTGACACGTAATTAGTTTTGATATACTTTCGAGTTGTATAGACTAATAATTTAAAAATGTCAGGTTAATTTGTGATGTATTGTAAATGAAATCTAAATAGACTTCTCATACAAAACGGAACTTATGATAGGATATATTCGTAGACTGGGATGGTATTCAATAATTCGTGTTGAACACAGACAGTCGCGAGTAGATGCCCACTTGAGGCATAGCACAAAGATAATCGCGATTGCGGAATAATTTATTGGCAGTTTTGTTTTTTATGAGACAACCAAAAAACATATAATGCTCCGGGAACATTTTGCAAACTGATTTCGATATAAGGTAAGATTAGGGTAGCAGGGGGGTCAACACGAACATCGAATGGACAGTATCAAGAAAGAAGATTTGGAGTTCATCCGAGAAATCAATGTTGTGCGGGAAGATCATAGTAAGCTATGGATTTTAATTCTTGTCCGTACGGAATTACCATTATTGTATTGCAGAAAAATAAGATAAGATCGTTTATGATTTCATTTATGAAGTATAACAGATTTGTAGTAACTGTTAAATTATTATTGTGAAAAACAGCTGATAATTGGTAGCTATTTACCATCAAATCAAATCAACAGTTTTAACTTCCAGGCGCCACCAGAACTTCCAGGAATCTTAATTCTGTATAGAATTGTTCATCCACATACGACAGTAAAGAAGGTAGCATGTTGTATGTCGAAACCCATGAGAAAAAACAGAATCAAGATTGTGACATTTCAGTACCAAATTTATGAGCATAGCAGGGTAAATAAATGATGGCATGTCGGCCCGGTGGCCGAGATCGCTAAGGCAGTAGTGTCGTAGTGATCTCGTACCGAAGGGTCGCGGGTTCGAGTCCCGCCTCGGGCATGGTTGTATTTGTGTTCGTCCTTTCACCCCTTATCATCACCATATCGTTTCATCCTCATAGTTACCATACCGTTAACAGCAATAGTGGTCGCTAATGACCTAAGATGTTGATGCGACCTTAAATAAACAATTAAAAAATGATGGCATATTTCTAGATCAATATTATGTGAATTTCCATAACGTGCCCAAGCAGGAAAGTAATAATATTAATAAAAATGGAGAGATTCATCATTTCGTTATAATTCATAAATTAAAAAGAAAGATTTATTAGTGTTATTTATTATATATCCGTAACGGGTATTTCAAACATTATCGTTTCTGCAAATATATATTCTACAAATATCTCCTTCATATTTCCCGAAGCCAGAAGAAGGTATATGCTAATTTGCTTCCAGGGAATTTATTTTCAAATACTATTTCGGGTCTTCCATTGTTTCTGATTGTTTTCGAATAAGATTTCATTGACAAAAGCCTGTGATAATGCACCACTGAAATATGTCTGAGACCTCATTGATGTAGAGGTGGATTATTATTGTAAAGACGACAGAATTGTTGAGAAAGAAGACGCTCTATGTCTGATCACATGTATTATCGCGACTCTGACGGTTTCTCGCGTACTCAAGAAGTGCAAAGAGAATATAGAAGGAGTAGTGAGAGGTGACGGTGGAATGAATCCTTCCAGTGCCAATCAACAAATTAATGGCGTGTGGCTTATTGGACGCAGAATGCAAAACAACGCTAGGAAGCAAATCTGCAGAAGCAACCAGTAGCAAACTGCTTGATTGATTTCTGTTTGATTGATTGATTCATTCATTCATTAGTGATTTCGGGCGCGTTAACTGCTAAGGTAAATAGTCCCAGAAGCGTAGTTCATGTTTTTATTGTTGGAGGTGGCAAATAGTTTCCCCCATTGGCTGGCGAGGTCCGGCTCTGACTAACATCGATTTAAGGGGGTTTTCCCCAACCAGATATCTCGTGGCTACTAGCGTGGCACCGCCCCAGCTGGGCCAAGCTCTAAGTTCCCGACTGACCTCCCGACAAATGTGGAACGATGATGCATGTGAGTGTGTGTGTAAGTAAAGAGGTGAAGATAGGACAAGAAAGAAGGAAATATCGCACGCGGTGCGTGGTCCGTTTCTTAGCGAACTGTTCCGGCATTCAGCTTGTGTTCATCGGAGAAACCGCTGAAAAGTACCGACCAGTACAGCCGGCCGCTAGAATTCTCCTCCAGACAGCAACTGAACTCGACCTCGCTGTCTATAGAGGAATTACTCTCAGAAGGCGCCAATGTGACCGGTCAGAAAACAAACGAACGTCTTGCAGTGCGATGACATTGCGAGAGATTGTGATGAACCCATTTACAAATGAACTAATTGTAAACGAAGGCACTAACAAAATGCGTGCATGCACTTAACCCTACAGTCATGTCCCGTTGTCATGTTGCATGCGGCGGCGATGGTGTAGCGGTTAGCGTATCGGACTGCTATACCCAAGTTTGCGGGATCAAACCCGATCGAAGCCGTGGATTTGTAAGGGCGAAAATATCCCTTCCTTCGGAGGGGAAGTAAAGCCGGCTGTCCCATGTTAGTACATTTACTGCATGTAAAAGATCCTCAAGCCTAAATGACGCCTCTGAGCTAAATTCAAATCGCCTGTTTCGTCGCCCAAGTAACACCTTCTTTCTCCCATGATAAGTGAAAGGAGAGTAACGAAATTTGCGTGGTCAGACGGAAGAGCAGGCCTCATGGCCTGAGTCTCGCCACGTAAAATAAGGAAAATTCAATTCAATGTTGCCAGCAGTGGCCGAAGAGCAACTGTCAAAGCAGTTCCTTCTTGTAGTAATTTCTCTGTAGCTAGTGTCTGCCCCCGTCGGGAGTGCAACCCTAGGACCTCCGGGTCAGAGGCACTGCGGTGCCATTAGCCTCGGAGGCTCCGGCCGGGGACCCGCACGACCCGGCGCCCCCCCTAGCCGCCACGACATGCTGCAGGTATCTCATTATGCTGGACGGGGGACGCAATGCCCCCGCTCGCCGCGCCGCGCCGCACTGGTTTCCGCGGAAGCGCCATCTCACGCCCGGGCCGGAGGTTACTGGACATTACCGGACACGTGTCGGTGTTGGGGGTGCGTTTACTGTAGATTTGACCGGGCCGTAAATCATAGAAACCGGGTATTGAAACGGACTATGCAATCACTTGTGTTGATGATTTCCCCGAAATCTCAGTTCAAAAATATGACTTTTCCTCCTTGTGCCAAAGGAAAAGTAAAGTGAGGAAGAGTAAAAAAAGTAAAGTAATCTCGAATTATCAAAATAAAATCCTTATTTTGGAATATTGCGAGCTGTTATTTCGCAGACATGTTAGCATTAAGTTCTATTACTGCTGCTCCAAATGTGATAAACATTGGCATACGTGCCAAGCGAAAATAAACAGTTTTCTCTCCTAAAATTGAGATGTCTATATGTATTTTGTATGTCTGAATGTAGGGATGTGGGATGCAAAAGTCTGTCAGATTAGAAGCTTTTGAACTCAAACTTGGTAATCAAAGATTTATTCCGGGCTGAAGGGCCGAGGTGCATTGGAAAACATGTTTTCAAATGGACCACGGCCCTTCAGCCCGGAAGAAATCTTTGACTACAACTCCGGCCGTGAAAGCCTACATTGTTTTATCAAACTTGGTAAACCTGATATGTGTGAGGTCTAGCTGCGCCGTTCCAAAGGTCATTAATTTAAATTTTCTAGATACTTTACATGAAGACCGTGTGTCATTTCCAAAATTCCCTGAAAGATGACTGTAACGTTTTCTTTAAATGTTTTGCTTGAATAGACGACCAACGTTTTGGTATGCCGTATATTCAAGTAGCTTTTTACTTGAGCCGAGTGTTTCAGTCTCTTTACTTCTGGTGTCTCGTATCGTAAGAAAGTATGTCTAATTTGCCACATAAGTATTCTAATTACTACACCGAAGCTCTTTTTGGTGTTTTTTGTGCGTTCTATATAGTTCACACCTGCATTTTAACCCACTAAAAGTGATTTACACGTTCTGTTTCATGACAATTTCTTTAATGAGAGAGAGCTGTACAATAGATATAAATGTACGTTTTTAGGCTTCATGGTTTACACAAAACTTATCATTTGACGTCATCTTGACACGGTGAAAAACGCGCTGCAAAATTCTGATTTCTAGCTGTTTAGTAGAATCAAGATCGAATCGATCTTGTGTATAATTTCTTTATCAGTAGGTCGCGATATATAACTCGGCGACGACCTTCGTCAAAATTTGAGAAGACACATTGATATATAAATGGAAAGAAATAAATGTTCAATAGATGCATAGATGAACTCCATTTAATGAAAAAAACGTACTTCAGTTACATCTAATTACATTGAAACAAATCAAACGGTCCTTATTTTGTTATCGTCACTTATATTCACTATCACAAAATTGCGTACGTAAGTGTAGCCAATGCAGCAAAATATATTCTTTTGAAAATTTTACCTTGGTTTCTATTTGAATTTTTTGATGAAAAATGTTTTCTTACACTTCTTTTTTTTTCTGTAATTTTTTTTTTCTTTTTATTCATATTATTTTTTTCGTTAATCATTTGCTTCTCTACGTAAGTTCATAACGGAATGTTACGAATGTGCGTTTCGTTACTGGTATAAATACAGTCGGCTAACCGACCGTTGGTTAATATATATTTTATCTCCTTGTTAGCGATGTCGAGTAAACGGCATTACCAGAAGAACCCCAATTCGTTTATGTCCTTTGCATTGTCGACAGTCATAAAAAGACGACAATCACCTAATTTCTTTACACCGCCACTTTGAACTGATACGCTGTAATAACAGTTTAAAACAGTCGAATTGTGCGTGTTAACACTGCAGATTCATCCATATTCGTGCTGCAATTCGAGGAGGCAATTCATTATGGATTTTCGCAGTGTTTATCTGATGGACGATTTGCATAAGCGGAACTAATCCATTCTTGAAATGCGGCAATTACTCACGTCGCGAGCCTCGTTTATTCGCACTGAGGCCTTGCAGCGGGCGCCGGTGGCTGCCACGCCCTCGCCGATCAGCGACGCCCGCCGTCACCAACCGGATCACCAGCTGGGTTCACCACCCGGTCACACGTATGAACATGCATCAGAGTATGTGCCTTCGATTGCGTCGTCCGATAGGCAATTGTTGCAATCGGTTTGATCTACGTTTTCATTTCAATGGGAACATTGTACGGCTTCGGTGGTATAAAGGTTAGCGTATCGGGTTCATATACCCATTATACCCACGTTTGCGGGTTCAAACCCGTTGCATTTTTAAGGGCGAAAAAATTCTTCATACCCCTTCCTGCAAAAGTGAAGTAACACCGTCTGTTCCTTGTTATAGATTTACTGCATGTGAAAGGCCCTCAAGCCTAAAGAGAACCTTCTGAGATACACTTCACTCGCCTGTTTCGACGTCCGAATGATACTTTCTTTTTCTACTAAATGGTGACAGGAGCGTAGAGAAATTTGCGTGGTCAGACTGAAGAACAGACATGATGGCCTGAGTCTCGCCACTTAAAATAAGGCATCGGATTGAATTGAAGGTTGACAATGGTATGCGGAGGGATTGCTGGAACCATGCGTGTCCATGATGTACAATTTCCAAAAACGTGTAAACTAAGTTGTATGAGGGTCATAGATTGTAAGTCAGTTTTATATCAGGCAATACAGCAGTTGGAATAGAAGTTGGAAATCTGCGAATGGAGATCTTTGAAATGTGCTTCCGAGCGCTAGGTCAGAATGCCTGGCGAAGGATGTACCGATTAAGGGAATTTGTAAGAAAAGTGATTTGATATTATGGTTTAATTAGGCACAAAATGAAAGAACGTGCATTACTCGCAGCTATTAGCCCTCAAAGTCTCTACATATCGTTTTCAATGATATGGAAGGCTTTAAATATCATCTGCTGTGAGTGATTCTTCTAGGAGTGTGTCTACCACCTCTTTCCTACTGGCCGGCAAGTAAGTAGATGCGACGCCAATACGTTTTTAAGAATTACTATTGTAAGGCATGACACCATTACCCCAATGCATCTTGAAGCTCTGCATAACATGAAGTACTACATTGTCCACATTTGACCTCTGTTCTGTTTTATCCAACCACTTAACAGAGACTGTAGCTTACTGTCCTTTGTGTGTGCCATCAACAATGCAGACAGACACGACTTGGCGGTCTCGCATGCAGTCAATCAGACGAGTACATTTTGTTAATCACATTTTCATAATTTCTGAATATATAGCCCTGCATCATGTACATGAGTATTATAACTATTTTTAAATAATATTTTAATAATTATAATAAATTTAAATATTAATTTTATTTTATATAATAGTACATTTATATTAATTTTTATATTATATTTATGTGGAGTGAGTTTTGCATATTGGTCCAAACGAAATCAGAACTGTGTGTCATTAGCTGCGTAGACAAAGAGACTCTGTGCCTCAGGAAATTTCACGTACCAACGTTCTAATCAGACGTAAAATCGTTCTCGTCGACTACCTTCACCAAGCAGAGATGTTCATAGGGAAGGGCCACGAGATGCGGCTTTATTTGCTTAACTCTTGCCACTGTGGAGGACACTAGGAAATTGTATTACGCCAGTGACATAATCATTGCGTCAGGAACACAATGTAATTTAAGATTCTTTTCTGAGGAGACGCGTTTAGCATGTCTTTTCATTTTAAAATTTGACGCGAATATTTAATATTAATTTTCTACCTTACAAGTTATTTTATTGGTGAGAATTTGTAGTTTCATGTTCATTTCTTGTCAGGGGAAAAGAAAGAACCTTAATAATCTCGTCGTGTAAGAACTTGTTCTGAGAGTCTTGGGTTTGCTTCTCTGAATTTGGATAACTCAATGACTTGACATTTTCAAAGATCGAATTCGTCTCTGAAATTGGGTTCGATATAAGGAGTGTTACGAGGGGTGCGTTTCGTTTTCGCCTGACTTGAAGCCTTGATGCTACACTTGCATCAAGATTTAGGATTCTAAGGTGTACAGGATTCTCGGTGTGGTTTGTAAACCTCGGGTTGCTACTTCCTTCTGGAATAATCGTGACTTTTTCCTAGCCTGTCCTCTCGTTTTTCGTTATTTCTTCTACCTACTTCTGGTCTATTCCAGAATCTGGAATAAAGTTGTCTACAACACACAGGTTGTTACTACGGAGTAACCACGGAAGAACTCAAGTAATCAAATTTGTTAGTTAAATTTTTAAAACTTAAAAAATTTTTAATTAAAAAAGAAGTAGTTAAACTGGTGAAATTTCCCCTAAGTGAGTCAGAGTAGAGGCCACCGCTGGGGAAGTGCCCTACTCCGTCATAGCACAGCCAACGAATCGACTACCTTAAGCTTGAGAATGCATATGAACACACACACACACACACACACACACACACACACACACACACAAGGAGTACATGTTTATATGAGTTCCTTATCAATGAGCCACGGAAAGCACATCGTCTCCCTGCATCACGTGAGCCGCTCCTACGCGACGCATCCGCAGGTGCCCGGGGTCCGGGCGAAGGCCGCGCCGGCTGATGGACGTATTGCGTGCTGGCCCCCCGTCGCTGCCACCGCCTTGCCACCACCCCCCCCTTCGCCCGCACGCCAACCCACCCCCCGCCCCTTCCCGCGCCGCCTGGTTCCGCCCCCCCCTTTCCCGTTTTTCCCTCACGACCGCCCCCGCCCCTCCACGGCCCGCTCACGCCGCTGCTTCCGCCTTCGTCCCTGCTCCGGCCCCGCTGCGCCACCCCCGCGCATTAGAAACTCAAATGCGATCCATTTGCTTTTGGGGTGACTCGTACCACAGAGCCCTCGGCTGCCATTGGTCACTCATTAGGTTTTCATCTCTTAGTACTGGGGTTCCGACTCCGGTCATTCTCCATGAGATTTGTGATCAAGCAAGCAGATTTCCGGGTTTCACAATGTTTTGATATATATATAATCTTTATTCTACAATTGGGCAGATGTTGCACGGTGGCAGAATGCAGAAACATGAAAATACAATTAAAATTACAAATAAAAAAAACAAATAAAAAAACCAAGCAGATGGCGTTTACATTCATTTACTACAAATGAAAATCATGTTGTCAAATAAACTTACATAGTACACAAATATACACACATACATACATGCACACATACACGCGTACGTACATACAAAGACCTAGAAATCCTCGCATACACATCAGACTGCACCTATTCACTTATCTTCAGACAAATATGAATAAACATTTTTACCTAACACCACAGTATAATAATACACAATACTTATAATAATTATTACATTTCTAACACATATAACACTCGTTATCATAAATCAATAAATATCAATGTTTCTCAGAATGGCCTGTAAAAGGACGATTTCTATTAGAGAAACATACACAAAGAAATGAAATCACTTCACTGCACCGCATATCACTTTACCTAAATATTAACTGCTCAATACTTTTTAACTGAAGACTACCGAAATTCGCACCTTTCATTTCACTTCGCTTCACTTCACTACATGTTTCATCCTATTTATTAATTTCCTGCATTTTTTTAAACCTCGCACAGAGCAAGAAACGCGCTGAAAAACTGCCGCAGGTAAATCTTTCCAATCTACCATTATTCTGTTTACAAAGGAGAATTTGCCTACGTCCGTTCAGTGTATTCTTGTTTTAATTTTATATTTGTGATCAAATCTATTTAAATAATCAGGTTTATCTAGTTTTTTCCCCTAATTTCCTGCCATGCAGCGCAAGCAATATAGGATTTATGTAGTATGCAAAGTCGTGCCCTTTTCCTCCGGTGTTCTAATGATTCCCAATGCGCGAGTATGTTCCTCCGAAATGTTCATTTTGCCGCTATATTTTGTATCCTCCTTAAGATCTTTTTAAGTCGTATTCTGTACAGATCCCAACAACTAGCTCCGTATTCCATTTCCGGCCTAACAATCAAGGTATACGCGATTTATTTAGCTTGTGTATTGCATTTTTTAAGATTTCTCATAACGAAATTTCAAAGAACCCAAAACTTCACCCACTACATAGTTGGTTTGTTTCTTCCATACCAAGTTGCTATCCCGGAAGATTCCAAGGTATTGACAGTTAAAGACTCGCGGAACTACGTCATTACCTAGCTGACAAGGTATTGTATGAAAGTCTCTGGCTCCACAATATGTGATCGCTTTACTTTTCTTTCAGATTTCAGTCATTTTATTAGCCCTATCATAAATTTTATTTAAATCGTCCTGAAGTTGAATCAGATCGTGTTGTTCTGCAATTTCCTTATATAATATACTCGTCGAGGAAAGTCAAATTTTTGACATTATATTTCGCGATAAATCATTTACAAAGATAAGAAACAGTAGTGGGCCAATGACACTTTCTTCGTTAATAATTATTTATCGTGTGTTGTGTTACAGGTATATCATATTGTTATTCATACAATAATATCGCGTCATCTTTCATTCCATATCACGTTATGAACAAGTCTTCTTCTTCTTCCTTTAGCGGTTTAGGCCAGAAGACCTGTTCTATCTTCACTCTATTGTCGCCTTGGTCGATCGGGATCTTTTTTTCGACTGGTCGATAATGGTAGGCCACTTTTGTGAGCAATCCTCGATCCTTTGCAAGTGTTGTGTCCACGCTGAACGTTTCTCCTTTATTTTGTCTAATAGAGCAAATGTTGAAGTCTTTTCGGATGCTTTCGTGTTTGAACTGGTATAGGAGGCTACCATCTTTCACTGCTCTTAGAAATCTCATTTTCTAAGATTGTATATTTCTCTTTCTCGTCAGTGCTCATGACTCAGTAGCTGGTATTGCCATCACTTTGTACACTTTGCTTCTTGTCCTTTTCGAGCAATTATGAACAATTCAATATAAAATCCCAGACAATCTCAAATACACATAAAGACCCAGATACTGGAAAAATGCTACCATATATATCTCTAGTTACACTTAGCTTTGCGGTGACTGCACTATTATGCATATGTAGTTGCATTTTTAGTCGCAAACTTACGAGGGTGGTCCCAGAAGTACCCTGCCTGACCTAGAGATCGCGGTAGTTTTTCGAAAACTATCACTGTATTAGAAAGTATACAATTTATCAAGCTTATGTTTCAAGTTTGAAGACGATACGCTGTTTAGTATTTGTTTGGCAACAATCAATAGTGAACGTTGTGAGTGAATTTGTAAAAATGGAGAAAATTGGTCATCGTTATGTGATCCAATACTTTAATTTGAAAGGCCTCAGCCCAACCAATATAAAAACTGAACTAGTTTCTACTCTGGGTGAGTCTGCGCCTTCGTTTACTACAGTAAAATATTGGGTAGCAGAGTTTAAACGAGGCCGTACGAGCTGCCAAGATGAGCATCGCAGTGGTCGACCAAATGAGGTGACTACTCCAGAAATGGTAAAGAAAATCCACAAAGCGGTACTGGGTGATCGTCGACTGAAAGTGCGCAAGCTAGCAGACAGTAGGCATTTCGAAAAGTGCGGTACATCGCATATTATCTGAAAATTTAGACATGAGAAAGCTGTGTGCAAGATGGGTGCCGCGTTTGCTCACACTGGAGCAAGTGTCGTGAAGATGTTTCAATAGAGTGTTTAGCGACGTTTCACCGCAACAAAGCAGAATTTTTGCGCCGTTTCATAACCATAGATGAAACATGGGTCCACCACTTTACCCCAGGGAGAAAACAACAATCAAAACAATGGACTGAAAAGGGAGAACGCTCACCAAAGAAGGCGAAGACCGTTCCATCTGCAGGCAAGGTCATGGTGTCGGTATTTTTGGGATGCGCGTGGGATAATTTTCATTGACTATCTTGAAAAAGGAAAAACTATCAACGGCGAGTATTATGCGAACTTATTGCAACGTTTGAGCGAAGAAATCAAGCAAAAACGGCCACACTTGGCTACGAAGAAAGTGTTGTTTCATCAGGACAATGCACCAGCTCACAAATCCGTTATTGCAACGCCGAAAATTAATGAATTAAAATTTGAATTGCTACCTTATGCACCCTATTCGCCAGATTTAGCCCCCTCTGATTATTTTCTGTTCCCAAAGTTGAAAAAATGGCTCAGTGGTCAAAGATTTTCCAACAATGAAAAAGTGATGTCGGTAGTTAATGGCTATTTTGAGAAGCAATACAGTTTTTATTATAAAAAGGGTATCGAACTTATTGAACATCGCTGGGAAAAGTGTATAGAGCTAAAAGGAGATTATGTTGAAAAAGAAACATATTTTTTTCCAAAAGTTTTGTTTTTTCTTTGTTGGGTCGGGTACTTCTGGGACCACCTCCGTAAGCCAACAACTTTCAAATTTCAGGTACCGAAGTTTAAATACGGTTTCTCCAATTTGTTATCGGAATTGCGAGGCATACAAAGCGCGTTCGTAGCAGTTTTTGTTCGGAAGTTTCCTGCCTTTTACCTCACCATTGCTTTATCATTATCATTATTTCTGTCTTACATTACCCAAATGCTTCGTCTGTGACTCAGATGATCCCTCCCGTCGTAGCTATTTCGCTCGCTTGTCACCTCTGGCTACTTAGACTCCAAATCTAGCCACTAAGTTTGGAATTTGAGGGCGAAGTCGTTTTCGACTGGTTTCTTCATTTCACTACTTTTAATTCTACCGTTGCTCGATTAATATGCCCCTCAACATCTCGAACTACCAATTAGTACATTCTCCATGTACAACGAGGTTTTACTTGCTCTGGTATTGGAATCATTAAAAACGTGATCAAGAACTGACGCCATCATGCTTTCTCCGAATTCCTGCCCTTCCTGTCATATTCCTGCCTTTGTTCTCATAATCATCTCGTTCTGCCTCTTCATCTCTTTGACTTATCTGTCCCCGCCTTATATTTTCCTCGCGGTATCACATACCCATCCTGTTCCTCTACTCAAATTATTCCCGTTATTACTTCCCCCTTTTCCTTCTTTTCCCTTCCCCTTTTTTCATCCCTGCTCCTTGCCTTCCTTCGGCGCTATTACTCCTTCTTGTTCACCTCATTGATGAATCGTCTCTGTTCTCTGTTCCTCTCCGACATCAAAATATCACACCATTGTTCCTCAAATATGAGGATTCGTTTGCAAAATAAATGAAGCACTTAGGTCCAATAAATTTCGTTTTCAGATTGGAGACAGTCACATGTTTTTTTTAATTTTTTTTAATTACCTACGTTAAATCACTGAAAACGGTCTACGTGTAGTGAGATCAGATGTTTTCATTGTCTTAAAACCAAATTCACGAATTTCTTATGGGCTTCATGTTAGTAGTAAATACGATTGAAATAATGAAGATATGTGAAATTTCATCCTTTCAGTCAACATTGTTTTATTTAAACAAAATATACATTTCATACAAATTTAATTTGAAAGACTTAAATCTTTACTCATGTGCTCTCACTCTCTGAAAGTGTGAATATTTTCAAATACTTGTTATTATTCTAAGGTTGAGTTTTCTTTCGACTTTAGTGGAGAGACCAACTCCTTGAAACACGATCTGTTCCTGTATTTATCATTGTCTCAATCTAGCAAGTGTTAGAACAAGATTGTCAATTTCCCAATAATGAAAACAAAAACCGTTGTATTCCCACTTCTCCCAACGCACACTAGTCACACCTCCTTTATGGATCGCCAGAACTACATATGAAAGTACTCCCCGTCCTTCTCTCTCAATTGTTAACGCTGCGGAAGAACGTGCATAAATAAATGTCGGAAACCATTAACAAGTGCGTGGAAAATCCCGAGGATCCATTAACAAGGAGTGCGTGGGAATTCCCGAGTTGCTTGCGATCGAACATTCTGAGGACAGCGAGGGGTTTGCGCCAGTCTCAAGGAACTCCCACCGCGTCCGATGGCTTTAGTTTTTTTGCTGGAGACCTCGCGCCGAAGCTCGAATTTCTTGCAGCTACTAGGATTATCAGGATTACATTTCGTGTGGAACGTTATTCAAGTAATTGTGAAATCCTCCAGAAGAAGTGAATGTAGCTTGGTTACTTTCATTCTGAATGGTCGTTTGTCTTAAGACACTCTAGGTTGTATCCTAAGCAATCGATATTCGAATTAGTTCTCAGTTCCTAACAAAATACGAATGTTGGTAAACTTGATATACGGTGAAACATTTTCTGGTTGGAACTTTTTAAATTTAAAAATTAATATAAAAGTGTAAATACTAATTTTTTTTTGATTTAATCACTGAATTTAATTGAAGAAGCTAAGAATAATACGTTTTTGAAAGGTAGAAGATTTTGTAAGCAATATATTAATAACTGATATGTTTTGAAATAAGACTGGAAGGAAAGAATTTGAAGAGGAAATCCCAAAAAAAGAGCACGTCAATATCAATTCGACTTCGAGATTGTACAGAACATCTACAAGCAAGGCACTAGCGTATTAAACTCATGGGAATTTAATGTAGTAATTAATGTTAGAAAACAGGAATGAAAACGACGGTATGCCATTTTTATTAATTTCCGAAAATTCAAAACAATCATTGCTGGAGAGTGATTATGCAATGATGAAAATAATGATGACTCCTGCACGATTAATTCTAAAACAATGCCTGACAGTATCTCAGATTGCTATACTTGTTTATGTTGTTTAGTTTTCCAACTGCACAATTAAATCACGCTTGAACGAAACCCCTCTAATAGAGTAGATGAAACAAAAAATCATTTCCTAATTACGTTACTAGCGGTTGCAGCGATTTTTGTTTACATATCCTACTTCATTTTAGCGCATTATTAACTCTTAATACTCTTTCATTATTTCTGGTTACATAGTGCTTCATACACTTAATATCCCCATCCACGCCCTTAAAATTCTATTAAAAGCAGTTTTTCAACCGTGAATACATGCATTGTTTTTACGGTTTTCGTACGTGATAATAAAGTACGTACATACTCCTCGCATTCACAAACTTAACTACATCCACAAACACTTTCTCGGATTCAAAAGCCGCATTTGTTCCAGTACAATTAAGAGAAATGTACTCGTTGATTCTGAGCTTAAGTGTATTCGCACGCGCCCCAACACGCATATGCATTCTCTTCCACTAGCATGCTCCACCCGCACGTATTGTCACACAAATATCCCCTTCCACACGATCTGTCTTACTCAGCAGACTTTCTGCAACGATGCGTGTGGCTATCATTACACACAGTAGTTGCCGGGTCAGTCAAATGAACTGAAATGAGTCGTGTCATTAAAGGCGAGAACAATAATTAATCAAACAAAGATGAAGAGAAATCGAAAATATGAAAACAAAACCGTTTAAAACGAAAGTCATCAGTTACTTAATCTCTTTTTCTTAGCTCCTGCAGATTATTTTCTGGCTGTATTCTTTTTAATACCCGAAATATATTTGAAATAAGCCTCTGGATGGCTCAGGGCAGCGTACTAGCTTCCCGTGCTATGATCCCGGGTTCGATTCCCGGTCGAGGCAAAAATAGAGTTTAGCTTTCCTTTAAAATCGTCCGAGTTTCTGTAACAGCGGGACGAAAAATGCTCAAGCAGACGGATCCTGTTAGTTACGGTGAAGAGAATACGTCATGTTTGCCTATGTCGCTGTCACCGCCAAGCATGGGAATTTAACTAGGCCCAGGCATGGGGGACACCGGTAGCTGGCTGGCGAAGTCGGACTACCGACCCAATAACGCCAAATACACACATACATATTTGAAATGCGTTAGTGAAATTTAACGTGATTATAAGGGATAAATTATATAATTTAAGTACAATTGTGTTGCAATTATTCATTACAATATTAAATTTCCAAATAAATTTTGGGGATTTTTTTCCGTCGTCAATGTTCAACAAAAGTACAAGTAGCTGGATAAAAATCGATTATTAGTGATAGAAGGATAAATTAATTACTAAGATCTTTGAACTTAAGATAGCATCGACCTGGACACTGCATTCATTTTTCTTATACTGATTATAACTTTTATTTTATTATTTTTTGTGTACAGAAGTTATGTAACTGATTCTAAAACCAAGTAGTAAATTCAAAGATAATTTTATTTTTCTTTATATTTTACATTCCAAAACGATTCTGGATATGAAGGGATTTCAATTTAAACAGTGTGCTCCATGCATTAATTTTTTTATTGTATTTTGTTATTAAGCATTTATTTTTTAATTGAGTTATTCTGTTTACTTTTAATTTGTTTCTCTCCTTTTCGTCTTCTGAGAATTGTGAAAACAATTTGTTATTTAGTCTTTCTTTTATATTTATTTACATTTGCATGAGCTTCGTGATTATTAGAGACTACCTTAAATGTTCTTTACCGTTGCACCTCTCCTCCACTTTTTCCTTCTCATCCTCTCTCTCCTCATCCTCCCTCTCCTCATCCTCCTTCTCCTCCTCCTCCTCCTCCTCCTCCTCCTTCTACTTGTCAATGTCCTTGTTCTTAATGTTCTTGAATTTCTACAATATTTCGCATAACTAATCCTCTTTCTTCAGACATCATGATAGTAACCTGATTTTTCTAATGTTTGTAATTTTTAATTTCTTAATTTGCATTATGCGCTCTTTGCGGTCCATTAGTTTCCCGAGCGCCCCGCCCGCCAGCACCCCTCCACCTCTCCTGGACGTGACCGGTAGCTGGAGGCCTGCAAGTCGCGTGCGATATTTAACTATGGAAATGAGGTCTATTTCGGTGGCGGTGGCGAGTGATAGCGGCGGCCGATAGGCAAATTGATTCGCCCACGTATTGACTCGTTCCTCCAGACGTTGCCTCCTCCTTGCACCACCCTCCCTTCCGTCTTCCTGTCGCGTATTTCGAATCTTGAAGAATCGGTTTTGCTTTGTATAAATACTACGTGTATCTTTATTGAAATTGACGAACCTGACATATCATTATGTTTATGCCAAAAATACAGTAGTGAAATTGAGGTGATAAATAATTATTTTATTACATGTTTAACTTTATCTTTTCAATAACACGTAGATTATTCAAGTGGAAACCGGCTGTAGAAAATCGCTAACTGCTCCCATCGCGATCAAACCCGATTCACATGCGCGTGGACTTGCTTGCCATCAATTGGTGTTGGTCCCACATCCCCACGTGATCCAGCAGCGCCACACGAGCGTTTTCAATATGGCGGCCCCTCTGTTGGAATGCACCAAAGAAGGGCAGCGCGAAGTGATCCGTTTCCTACACAGTGAAGGCACAAAACCAATAGAAATCCATCCACGCATGTTGGCACTGTATGGAGCTGCATGTGTATCGCAGACTCAGGAATGGGAACGAGAATGCCGAAAACGTTCCGCAGCCACACATCCGCACAAAAGGTGATGCTGACCTCGTTCTGGGACCAGAAGGGTCCCATAGTGAAACATTTGGAAAATAGAAAAATGGTGATCATTGCCAGCTATAGTGAATTGATGCGTGACATACTGAAACCACATACACGTACCAAGCGCCGGGGCACCTCTTAACAGGCGTTCTGATCCAGCATGACATGCGACCTCATACGACTCGTGAAACCTGAGCGACTATCAAGAACTTGGAGTGCCTGCCTTATCCGGAAATTGGCAGAAAAGCATCGAAAAACCGGGGATACTCTATTGAAAAATAGTGAACTTTTTCCAACTCTGTAATATAGGGGATATAAAACAATATTTTCGTTTGACTCACCCTCGTATGAATTGAACATGAAATATTTTTATATGCAATCTGCTAGTTCTAGCAGATTGCATATAGACCTCATTTCCATAGTTAAATAAGCAATCTAGCAGTTACCTACTAAAGAAAATTATTAATGCTATCTGAAGTAAAAAATAAAAGTAATTTTGTGTTCATCCTCGTCCCGCACTGTCCCACTCTGTTCTTTTCTGTTCTCTGCCCCGCTCGCCTTTCCCGCTCCACCTTCCCCGCTCCGCTTTCCCAATCCGCCGTCCCCGCTCCGCCTTCCCCGCTCCGCCTTCCCCTCTCCGCCTTCCCCTCTCCCCAAAGCACACTTCAATCCCGTTCATCACTGTTTCCGAAGTTAATAAAGTCTAAGTCGTTCGCCAATATACGAATTCCATGTTCATCCCACGCGTATGCTGAAAACCCAACGATCAACAAACTATCTGCTGTTAGCATTCCAGTCCAGTTACAGATAAATTCGCCTAAGCCCTCAATATCCTTCTAACTCGTTCACTTGAAATATTTTAAGTTTTACTGTCCACACGTAGCATTCAAATTCAAAGTTCTACCAATATCTACTCCCCAGTAGATGCTTACAAGTCCCGAAAAACTCCTAACACTAATTGTGCACGATCCGTTCAACACCACGGCATCAGTCAGAATGAATAAGTATCATATTCTTTCAACCCTTCAAAAACTCAGTCCATTTTTTCGAGTGTTTACTTACAGACAAAACTTGATGTACTTCCGTGCCTAGCCAATCCCATCCCTAAATGTCTCACAAAATGAACTAGCCGTCTCCGCGATTGTCACTGCATGAAGATTGTTGACCTTGACGACGGGTCGCTTACCGTTGCTATGCTGACATATTCACCTATATTTATCCCTATAATTTACGCTGTTTATAATAAATATTGTACCATATTATGTCTCACATATTGGTATATCACTATATATTGCTTCAGAGACATTATTATGCTGTACTTACTCTTCGTAATATCCAGCTAACCAAAAACTCTTTCACTCATTGAAGGATGTTTATCTTTATTTCTCACAATAATGAACCTGTTTCTCGCAATCTTCAGAAGGTGTAGATAAATACTCTTTTATGATTCGAGTATGATGCGCAGTTTAATAGAGTGGTGCCTCTTCAAGGCTATACGCGAAGTACGAACAGTTTCACATTCACACTCGCTTAGTTGATTGAATAATGTTTCCGGGCTCGACAACTGCTTTGGTGATTATTCCCGTTAGTGAAGTGAATGTCATATGCTGCGTTGTAATATGACATGTATGCGGATTTACCTATTAACTCGTCCATCTTGCTCTTATTACGACCTGCCTCGATGCTGAAATATGCCTAGATGGTTGCTGGGTTTAAAACATGATTGGGTTTACAACCAAGGCAAACAAGAACAAGACCGTGACTTCCGGCGTAAAACCTTCGACACTAACATCGCACATTGCCACCCAAAAGCAAAAAGATAGAAAATTCCCTTTTAGAGGAGGAAGGGTAATAATTTCTCTATGTATGTTTCTGGATATTTATTGTGGTAAATCGTAGGGTCTCTGAATCTTGTTATTTATCCAGCATTAACTACAAAGATACTTTCTTCTGGTACAACTAACTAGTAAATATGTTTTTTTGTATACCATCATTATAAACGGCCCTTTTCGATACCCCGAATCTTGCATAATCCAGTATTTTATCGCACGCTACATGACGTCATCGCCATTATTAAACGTGACATGACGTCATCACACATTCAGCCAATAGTAGCGAGAGAATCGTGGGGAGGTGGAAGAAGACGGAACAGCCGACCACCGTTTTCTCGCACGGATGTCAACAATGCCATCTTGAATTTGATTTCCAGAGGGCGTTGGATGTCAAGCACCCGAGACGTCAGAAGAAAGTTGTTTCGCGAAATTAAGTTTGATTCTCTTGTAAATTTATAATGCTGTTATACAAAAAAATAGCGTATGCAACTCATTTATAATGTTGCTTTATTGCATTCGTACAAATTTGATAACTCGCTCCTAACGTCGCTCGTTTTCAAAACATGTACTCATGCAATAAAGCTTAACATTATAAACTAAATGCATAAACTACTATTAGTGCTTCTCGTGAAGACAATGAACGATGAAAGTTAATCTTTTCTATCTCTTAGAGATGATGTAACTACTCTCTAAATTTCTGTAGTTCACGGCCTTGATCCATATAACTCTATGAATACACTAAGAGAGTAACTCAAGAAAAAATTAAACAAGACATTTGATTCAGCACCATCAAATTTCGGGTCCTTTCTTCCTTCTTGTTCATCGACAGTTTCCTTTGAAGACCTTTTTTCCAAAGAATGACTACGTAGCTTGCTTAATACGCGAAACTAAGAAGCCTGTTTCAGAGATATCAAGGTAGCGCACTTCCCGCCGAACAAGAAAAACGATTACTTTTGTGTTTGCCTCCCCTCGTGTCTCGCGAGATAACTTGACGCCGCCTCGGGCTTCCTGCGCCCGCCGAGGCCTGTCGGCGCCAAACTTCGTCCATCACCGTGTACAGCGCGTGAGCCCACCCACCCCTGCGTCTTCCTTCCCCCTCTCGCTTTTCGCTCCGCCCTCTCCGCGTTTCAACTGTCAGCCGCCCCCGCCCCCGAATTGTGATGTATCGCGAGAGCTCCCGCGGGGTAAATCCAGCAACAGAACATCGCCTCTCCCAGTCGCCATTCAGATCTTGGTGAGCACTCAGTCTGCTATGCTTTTTGTGATTTTGACATTGCGAAATATTGATTAAAGCTCGGTCGAAGGCGTCTATAAATTAACAGCATGAACATTTTCAATATTGAAAAACTGCACACAATTTAGACACGAGCTATTAATCATACGCGTATTAATTTTCGCTCGAGAAAGGTAGGCATTTTTAGGTAGGTTTATGCCAAAAGTATTACAAGTATTCTGACACACGTATTCTGAGAGAGAGAGAAAGTGAGAGGGGGACTGAGAAAGTGAGAGGGGGACAGGGAAAGTGAGAGGGGGACAGAAAAAGTGAGAGGGGGACAGAGAAAGTGAGAGAGAGAAAGAGAGAGCGAGAGAGAAAGAGAATGCGAGAAAGAGAACGCGTGAGAGAGAAAGAAAGGGGAAAATGCGAAAGTGAAGAATGAGAAAGAATGAAAATGGAATGGGAAAAGGGCATTCAATCTAAACATATCTTCTTCATTCAGTTTTTCACGATACCTGTATAAACTTACAAACACGTGGCATGACATTTGAACAAATTCCAAATGTTATTTCGTCTCAAAGATATTTTGTTTTTAGACGTTTTGGCCCGGTTTTCGGTAAGAAAGCACCTCCACTACGCATTATTTAGTTTAGTGTTGCTTTAAATGCGATATCAGTCTTTTTGACAGGAGATGATAACTTCATCCTTAACTGAGCATTTCATATCTCTCGTGCTTTGGTCCGGGGAAAATCGCAGGCATTGCAGTTCCCACAACGCAATTTTGAGCGACGAAGTGCTACTTGGCTGCCTCAGCGCCATCTGGCGAGTGTTTATGACCGCTCGTCAGCAGCGCAGGGAAATGGATAATGGAGCGTGCGATCTCTTCAGCTGCCTTTTCCCATTTTTCGCCGCCAACCGGCTAGTCCGCTGTCGCCGTACGGCTTCACCAACCCGTCCTCACTTCTACCGGGAGCGGTAGCTCAGTGCATCAACTGATGTCACCACAGCGCTTCTGACCGGGAGGTCCTAGGTTCGAGTCCTGACAGCGACAGGATTTTCGACACTAGCTTTTCGACACTAGCTTTTCGACACTAGCTTTTCGACACTAGCTTTTCAGCTAGGTCGAATTCGGTCGCTGTCTGGAGGAGAACTCGAGCCGCCGGCTGCGCTGATCGGTATTTTTCCGTGATTTCTCCATTTGAGAAATTTTAAAAAATGTTTAGGTTTCATATAGGGTACCCTCCCCCAAGTCAAATCAAAATATAAATTTCGAATTTAGAGGGCTTCGAGTTCATTTAAATCGATCACGGAATATCAGTTTTGGAGTACATGCCGGACAGTGTAGACACCCGACGTTTTGCTTTCAATCAATTTTTCGGTATTAATGTCCCACAAATCATGAATTATGACAACACCACGTGTTAGAGAAAGTAATTTACAATATTATGGGAAAAATATTTATTCATTTGTTTGTCACCAAGCTTCGGCAATAATAGTTTTTATACAGAAAGTGCACGGTTTTCCGGAGCACATTTACAATACTTTCTCTTCTTATAAATTAAGGATTAGAAAGTAAAATAGTTGGACTGGTTGTGTCCACTGACGCCGCTGCTATATCGGTCATTGCCATGTTTTTGCTAATATCTTCTATACCTGCCGTCATCCGCATTACCATTACTACAGTCTACCACCACCAACTTTATCAACATCACTATCGTCCCAACTACACCACCACCACCACCACCACCACCACCACCACCACCACCACCACCACCACCACCCACTATTTCCACTTCCGCCGCGGTCACTGCCGCCGTTGTCATCGTTTCAAGATACTCACCATTGGCCCTCGACAAGTTGTAGCAGTTCGCCTCCAACCCCGCGATATGAAGCTTCGTAAAAACCAGAAGCTTTCTTCGCCTTTTCCCGCTAAAATACAACCGACATTGCTATCGATTTGAGACCCCTCATTTCCCACTGACTCCCTCTCACCCCTCCCCTTCCCTTCTCCTTCCCCTCCCTGAAGCCCTTTCCGCGTTCGTTCGCCCCTCCTGGCAGCGAAGACACCTCGCGGCAGATCCGCAGACGGCAGCAGAGACATTGCAAACTCAGGAGGCAAGTGACACCGAGGTCGGCAAAAGAGGTCTTGACGTTGGGAAGATAGGAACCGAAAGACAGATTATGGTGATGCCGACGTAGAAAAGCTCAGTAGCGTAGCAGCTCAGTAGCGAGTACGAGGAATGCACTGCACTATTCGATGATTCACAGGTGAAACGCTTTTTGGAGAGCGCGGTGTGGTTCAAGGAGGTTGATTTAGAAAGCAGACTGTTGTAAACATGTAGAAGCTTAGTGCTTAATCAACATTATTATTCTGAAGACAGTGCATGTGAGATCGATGAGGTCTTTAGAATTAATGAAGACTGTTTGTTGGTTATACTGGCGTTGAAGCAAGATTTGTGAGGATCCGTTGAACATAGAGATCGAGGAATTCATCACATTGGGAATAAGGTCTGAAAACCCACGTCAGTTGCTCGCACGAGCTAAGAAATTAGCTGGCAGACGACACTAAAGAAATCTACTTGATGGATAGGTTGATACTTCTGATGATGTAAAGATGTGACCTGCAGTGGAACCCCAGTACAGAGAGGTCCAGAGCTTGGGAGATGGCAACACACTAGACTTTGCCCTTGCTTACACCAACTACAGAAAAAAACGAGGAACTGACATGGCGTAATAAAATGATTGCCATTATTTCTCACATTCATAAAATAGGATATTCAAATTTCCCTAAGCATACATTATGATCCGGTAAAACATCATGCTAAGTCTAAAAACAAACTAAAACACTTCCGAATGTACACGAGTGATGTTTCTCCTGTGGCGAAGAAATATTACAGAAAAGAAGGTTGTCATTATATTGCTCTGACCCCATCAATTAATAGATCATTTAATTTATTTTATTTGCTTCGGGCATTAAGCCTGGTAGCAAATTCTTCTCACCTATACATTGAACACAATAAAGAGCGTTAAAACACTTCTATTCAATAAAATGTTATTTCAATTCAGGTATCCCTACTAAACGCAGAGGCCTTTCACAGACTACTGATTGTATCGCTTACACCTTTATTACTGGAATCTAATCTCGTTTTAAAAAACTTGACGTTTGTGGGAAAAGGCTCCAATTCTTCTCGAATCTCTTCCCTTCCGAGAAAATCAATCCGATGATAATTCCCCGGAGGCCTGAACGGGCACCGTGGAGCGGGCAAGTGCTTGGGCGCCGGCGCCGCGCGCTCTCGGTGGCTGAGGAAGACGAAGGGGCTTCTTTTTAATCATGAGGCGGAGATATTGCCCACATAAGAGGCTCTCGAGAGGCGCGTTTGAGGATTCTTTTACGCACGAGCCAGCCGTTCGCAGCAGCTGCGACGCCGCACTAAAGCGGAGGCGGCACCTCCCTCGCCCCACCCCCGTCCCCGCCCCGGCCGTTATAACGATGTGTTTACTCCGTGCCCCATAAAATCGGCGCGCGCGTGAGTGGGTGGGAACCACTGAATCCAATCAGCTGCTGGGTTAAGGGGTTAGGTAAACCCTGTAGATTTTGGGAGGAGGTCATGGGGACGGGAGGTGTTCGAATTTCACAATTTCTAGACCTGGAGGTCTGCCTAGTTCAAGTGTGTTGGACCTGATATTTTTGTAAAAGATAGTCCAACCAGAATGAAGAATGAGTAATCCCATAATTCAATAAACGGGAACTTACTAAATTTACTAACACGCAAATAAGTGCCTGCTGAAGACTTCGAATCATAAGAGAATTTGATGAAACAAGAGCAATTTAAAAATGTTTCATTATTCTTCAATTCTAGCTACAATTGAATTAATTTTAGCTACATTTTTTGAAAAGAAATGAATTTCAAGAAGATTCTTCCAACTTTTCACCTATTGTACATAATTTCCTACATCAAAATAAAGGCATCTTCTTTGGTTTCACATTTCAGAGTAGTTTTAAATATACAAAAATTCTACAGCAAAAAACAAACCAAAAAAATAGTTTTCCAAAAAGTAGCTCGCACATTGATCTAAAAGAAGTAAAATATTTTGAATAACAGTGCAATAAATTAAAGATTTTAACAAATACAGTCTTAGCGAATATTGCAATAATATCGTAGAGTTTATAAACAGTACAACTTACATTTGAAGAATATAAAAGTAGTTGCTGTTCGGTAACGCAACACTCGAATAGAAAATATTGAAGTGCGTGGCCTCTTCCTTGGAGCCTTGATTTCGCATGACGTCAGCTGTGTAAGAAGCAGTAACGAAATTACTCGTAGTATGATAATTCAGTTGGAATGCGGCATGTGAGAATAGGCGAAATAATATAATAAAATATTTTTATTTTTCATTCAGACCGAAACTGTTTAATTGGTTTTGTATTTTTCGTGAGTTCTTGGGAAACTAACGAAACCATACACAAATTTTACTTGGCTGGTGACTGCATATTTTTCTTTCATTTTTTGTGAAAATGAGTTATCTAGATTTTTATAGCTTATCAGTGTCGTATTAAGTCATTTACTATTAATGAGTATTACGTATGTGTAAGTCTACATTTCTAAAATTTCGTCGAACTAATTTTTGCCTTCCATCATCTTATTTTTTTGTTTGACAGTTTTCTATAATAGTAATATTTTTCCTCCTTTAATTATCGCCTTATTTCCGGTGACATAATAATTATAGAGAATAAACTCATGTAATACAAATATCATACTTCATGTTTTAAGTAATGGTCCATGTTTTTGACCTTAGTAGTGATGACTGTATATTTATATATCCCTTTCATAACCCCCGATGTTGAGGATATTTATCATAAATAATTTTGCACTGTTAACATAAGTGAAACACACTGAACTAAGTTCACGTGAGCTTCATAGCACATCTCTATCGTAAATTACCATGTAATAAATGTTGTGTATAATTTTAAGCGTTCTCTGAAACTAAGAATAATGGGTACATGCACCTATCCTTGGAGAACTCACATGTTTAATATCCCATTATCAATGAGTTCAAAGGGCACAATCAAGGAGGCGGTAACTAATTGATTCATCGTCATTATCATGAACTCACACAAGGTTAGTTAGAAATTTTCTTTGAGAAAAATACCCCCCAGAAACGTCACAGATGACTTGATAGCAGTAACAGCTCTAGCCTCTCTATGTAGAAAGTTCATACACACCATATGATATATTGAACGTCACATAAATCGTAAATATTGCGTGCGATGAGCTATGTACATTATACCGCTCAACATATTTTTGTTTTTTATATTCTGCGCGTTTGCTTCTAATATTCTTGAGAAATGCAGCGTCTACCAATTTCGAATAGTCTTTGAAATAAAATTGTTCGAGAAATGCCGTAAGATTAGCACCTTACACAATTGGATTGTCGGGATGTTGAAATTCCATTCATATTCCCGTGGAAACTAACAATAGCACATTACAGAAGTATGCTTGTGGAGCTTTATAATGTGTCTGTTTCATGCTTCATTCCAGCAAATAGAAAATATTTACGGTTTTGTTTGAAAGTAGGCGGAAAATAAAATTAACTTGTGGTGCTACAAAAGCTCATACTTTCTTTCACTTAGTAGTGCTTACGAAATTCTATTTGTACCGCAATTTCTCTCGGATTTAAGACGTCATCGCTTTTTGTAAAAATCAAATCTTCGAAAAGTTATGCATGACCTTTTTACAAAATAACTTTGAGGAACAGATTTCATTGAGACAAATTATCTAAATCTTTAATATTTTAGTTGTAGGAAGACGCCCAAAAAATTCGAACTTTTACAATTTTCAAAAATTCAGTGTTTTCAACGAACACGAGACCTGCGCCATTCTCTTAAACGTTCTTGGAACTATCTATTAACAAAGTTTAATTAACAAAAACCTTGGAGACATTTTTTTGAAAATTTTGAAAATGTCCCAGAGGCTTCATGAAAATGTCCCTCCCAAAATTAAAATATCGGTTTCAAATTCAAGGGGCCGCGCCACCAGCCAGTTTGATCGGGGAATATCAATTTTGGAGAAAATCAGCTAAACTGTTGAGCCGCTAACGTTGCTCACAGACAGACAGACGGTCGGACAGACCGCCGTTTTGATGTAAATCGATTTTTTGGTATAAAGGACCCAGGAGGGATTCTGGCTACACCACGTGTTAGTGGATTTTTTCTGAATTTAACAACTAGATTTATCCATGCTTTTGTTAGCAGGGTCCTGTGATAAGAGTTTTTATCCAGAAAATTCCCTGTTTTTACCGCGCAGAATTCTCTCTATACTGCGTAAGAGGTAGCGAGAAAGTAAAATGTCAAGAATTTGAGTCACACTTAGCACATGCAGTGCTCTCACGCCAATTACAGAACACTGTTTCTTCAATAGTGAAAAAAATTTTAATTGTGAAAAAAAATGTATGTTCAACTGAAACACAAAAGAGGACCGTGCGTATAAGTATAGTCACGTTGGCAGTTAATACTGGAGCATCGTAAATCTTCTGACATTTGCTCACATAAGATCAGATTATCAAAGAAGTTACATTCAGTAAGAAGCAATTAGAAGCCGGAACCTAGTCTCGGCGGAAAATAAAAAAAAGTGTGTGCGAGATACTTTAACCATTTAATTTTAAATCCGCAAGAGAAATCCAGACAGCGTTCAACTAACACGAAAGTTCTACGGTCCGCGTCTTATTACTAAAGAAATCCGTTTGATGGGCAGGTGTCAGCTCATTTGTCGCTCTCCGCGGCGATTACGTCGCCCGCGGCGGCAGCAGCGCTCGCCGCGGAAGCTGGAGTAACTTAATCAGCTTCAAAATTTGCGTCACGCGTCTGTCGGGCGCGCGTCTCGGCTGCCCGCGCGCGGGGGGTGTGGGTGGGGTGGGGGAGGGGGCGGGGCGGGGCGGGAAGGCGTGACGGGCGGGTACCTAACTTGGACCCTGTTCTCCCAGCGCGCGTCACGCCAACGGGAGCGGAGCGCTGTGGGGTGTGGCGGGGGCTGGGAGAGGAGGTTGGGGAGCGGTGACAGGGTGACACCGCGGCGACAGCGCGGCGACAGGGCGACGCCGAGGCCGACGCCGACGACGCCGACGCCCGCTGCCGCGGATGCCGTCCGTCCGCCCGCACCGCCCTGCACTGATGCGCGGGCACGCGAGCCATGGAGAACTGGGGGCCAGCGTTGGAAAAGAGGCGGTTGTATGTGTGTCATTGAAATGAAAACGAAATTGATAAGAAAATAAGATCAGTGGCGTAACTGCCGCGGTTGCAGCGGATGCAGTGCGGTGGGGCCCCCGACCACAAGGGGCCCCCATTTGAGGTTTTTTTTTTTTTTTGCTTGTTCATTACAGTTGAGAACAAAAAGTAATTATTAGTTTTGGTATAATTTTTTAAAATGAAAAATAGGGATGCAATATTTTTTCAATTAGATCTGTATAATCTTTGGTAACGACTTTACGGGGCCTCCATTATTTTACGATATTTTGGTCCTCAAATCTTACTATCAATCATTTGTTTTTAACACGATTGATAAAGAAATTTAATTTACTGTAGTTATAGAAAACTTTCGTTGTTTCTTGCTTTCATGTCTTGAAATGGGCCTACTTGAAAGTCTCGTTATTAGTAATTTATAACTCTTTGACGTAACATCTAATTGAAAAGATTTACATGTCGCATATGGATCCCATCTGGGGACCCCGGTTCTAGATGTTTAATCTAATTACTAAGCATAAAAATTGTGATATTAACAATACTTTTTTTTTCTTTTTGTAAAGTTTTTGCTTGTAAGCTGGGGCCCCCGACCAACCATGCATCGGGGCCCCGGGAGGCATCGTTACGCCACTGAGTAAGATGTTTATTATATTCAAAGAAACTATTTATGTGTGCCGTAACTATTTATAAATTTATCCCACTGTGAAACACGATGGTCAATGCCTTCATAGAAACAGTGGTCTACGGAGCAATGAGTGTACGTTGGTGTCCACCTCTTTGAAGCAAATCGACGACCATGAATATATTCAACGCTCCAAAAATTTGAAAATCGCGTGGGGATGGATATGGATTGTATGGAGGTGACAGGCACTCCGTGTGCTCTCAAAAAAAAGCATTACACCCCGCTGTTTCACTTTCTCGGCCAACCGAAGATAAATACTCTTTATTATGTAACTCGAATAAAGTTTATGACGTTAATTTCAGAAATATTTACAAACATGAATTCATAACTCTTTTCTGGTAAGTGGTAGGCACATGTATTTTTCAGAAGCGAATGCTCATATAAATTTTATTTTTTTATTGGATATTTTCACTGGATTTCCATTGTTGCTGTTGGGACCTGCCGGCCGATGCGCATTCAACAATGCTTTACACTCGTTTCGCGGAGTCATGAACTACTAACAATGGATTACATTCATAAACCCGTTTATTTCAAATGATAATACCCTTGCTCTTCAAAACAAACATGTTTTGAATTATAAAAAGAAATGTAAACAAAATATCTACAAGCATTACAATATAGTTAAAAGATGGTATGTCATTAAGTCGAAGACATTGTAACACTGCGAAATTTGACGAAGATACTATCTAAAAATGACTGTTTTACTTCCGTGCCTATTAGTAATTACGTGGAAAAGGGAAAGTATCGGCTTGCTGCAGCAAAAAGTGACGATCTTTCATCAGAAAATATCGAATTTTGGGGTACGATAGCGAACAAATAGTGCATCTTGAAATTGTATGAACACTAAATTTATTAAATTCGTGCAATAAATAATTAAAAGCGTATCTTCCGTCATTTGCTCATTATTTTGTTCTGATAATTGCAATCGATCTCAGTTTTTCCACATCCCGCAAGCGAGGACATTATAGTTATGGTTACTAAGTAAAGGACTGTGCAAATATTCACATAAAATAAAATTAATGTCTTTTTCACGATAGGGTCTCTACATTTTTAAATGCGTCAGTCAATGTGAAGTGTAGAAACCGAATCGCCTAAAATATGACTGAACAATTTTGATGTGTAATCAGTTCACCTTTTCATGTGCCCCAATAAATTTTACTAAACACAATACTTCTGAGAAATTGCTTGAAGAACAGTTCAAATACACAGGACTCAATGAATGGTTTAATTGAAACAAATATATATTAAAACCACAAGTACTTTCATGTGTATTGAAATACTAGTTAATTGTTTGGGGGTAAAAGCTATAGGAGTAGGAAGCCAAGAAAATATTTTAACTTCTTGGATTTACTAAACTTCACTGATTACAAAATTTCACTTCTGTAAATTTCTCCTCTCCTACAAATTTCCGTCAAATTTTAGCCTTTTTCCACTAGTGTAGTAAATTGTTTTCTCTAACAGGATTAGCCACAATCCATTTTTTGAGTCCCTACACGTCTGTCCGCCCGCCGGCACGTCCAGCTGTAAGCTCCTCCACCCCTCCGTTTGTCCGTCCATACATTGTTCGTTCGCTGTCAACATTAGCGCCTAAACCTTCAGAGGATTTTCTCCAAAATTGATATTTTCTTATTAATTTGGCCTATCTCAAGGCTCTGTGAACGTGAAACGATATTTTGATTTGATTGATTGAATTTTTCGTGTTTCCGGGCGCGTCAACTGCTTTGGTCATTAGGCCCGTTAGTGTAGTGCATGGTTTTTCTCGGGAGATGGCGGTGATCTTTCCCCACTGGATGGCGAGATCCGGCGCCGATCTACCGTCGGCTAGTGGGGTTTCCCCTAACCAGGACTCTCCCACCAGCGGGGCCCCGCCCCAGCCGGGACAAGCTCTAAGCTCCCGACCGGCCTCCCGGGATATGTAGTAGTGTAGTGCATGTTAGTGAAAATGTGTGTGTAAGAGGAGAGGATAGGACAAGGAAGAGGAAGGACAGATTGCGCGCGGTCCGTGGCCCGTTTGTTAGGGTACTGCTCCGGCATTCGCCTGGTGTTGATCGGGGAAAACTATCAATCAGAGCAGCCGGCCGCTAGAATTCTTCTCCAGACAGTGACTGAATTCGACCTAGCTGAAAAGCTAGTGTCGAAAATCCTGCCGCCGTCAGGACTCGAACCTAGGACCTCAGTTGACATCAGTTGATGCACTGTGCTACCGCTCCCGGTATAGTTTGATTTAAGAAATTTACATCAATCCTTAACATTTTCCAAATTTTGTCTAGAATGGATCCGAGAGAGTGTGTGTGTGTGTGTGTGTGTGAGAGAGAGAGGGAGAGAGAGCGAGAGAGAGAGAGAGAGAGAGAGAGAGAGAGATTTTTTCACATAGTAGTGTGCATAAAAAAGGAACAGGTTTCAATTGTGTCGAAAATCACTAAATTTTGAAATTTTTAGACGTTTTCCTACAACTACAGCATTTAAGTTTTTTAGTGCACTCTAGTTTTTTAAAATAAATCTGTAAATTATTTCAATTTTTCGAAAACTTGATTAGTTTTGAATGAAAAATAGTCAATTTTTAAACAATTATTTTCTCAAATCGGTTCCAAATTTTTCCTTTGGGCAGAGCAAGGAACTCATAAGAAATTTCAGATTTAAGGCAAGCTCTTTTTGTTCTCGAAAATTGCGAAGAAAATGCAAAAGAACAACTTTGACAGAAAATATTTTTTCCTTTTAACAAATTTGTTCAATAAATGAATCTTTAAATAAGGTAAAGTAAATTTTTCTTAGGTATGAGTAATTATCATGTATTTTTGGCATTAAGTGAAAACAATACAAACATTTCTCGAAACTGCTACTTCTTAGAATTTGTTCTTAAAATATTCCTTTAATTTTGTTTTCTCGAAGAGTGCAAGCACGCTTATAGAAGTGATGCAGGTCCTATTTTCGTTGAACTCGGAGCTTTTGAATATTGTAGAAGTTACAAATAATGCAGGCAAATTGTGTTGTAACATCATTAGTTTGTGCACTTGTGTTTGTGTATTTGTTGAACGAGCCCCTACCATATTAGCTACTCTCAGAAACAGATGCATGCTAATTCACACATATTCAAGACATAGACTCCAATAAATTGCATCAAACATTGAATTGGTTCGAGAAATTTTCACCACTCACATAACACAACTTGAAAACGCCCATTTAACTGCACACTTACCTTACTTTTTACATAAATGGGAGAACTATTAAAGAGGCACAAATGTAATCACTAATATTGTACTTCTAAATACAAGATTTTTTATGCTTTTGAGTACAGTTGCACGCACTACCGTAGGTGAGTTGTTTCAAGTGATTATTGTCCGATTTCCAAAGGAAAATATCCCTGCATCGGATCACCACGTGCAGCTCTCGTATATCTCTCCTCGCACATGTAGTAGCGGTGTAGGCGCTGCTGGCACTGGGACTGGTATTGGGGCGGGGGTGAGGGGGGGGCGACGGCCTCTGAGGAGGGAACGCATGCATATTCATGCTGGAGGTAGCCCACTCGAAGCTTCACATGGGGTAATGATAACAGCCGTGAATTCATCTTGCTCTCCGCCGCCTACCTGCCTGCGCCGCCGCGCTGCGGGCTGTCGTTGCTAACACGTCGTGCTAAGGAGGTAGCTTCTCTCTCTCTCTCTCTCTCTCTCTCTCTCTCTCTCTCTCTCTCTCTCTCTCTCTCTCTCTCTCTCTCTCTCTCTGTGTCTCTCTCTGTCTCTCTCTCGTCTCTCTCTGTCTCTCGTTTGCTTTCTTTCTTTCCTTCTCTCCCTTTCTGCAGCACACACCGTAGGGTGAACAGTAAGGTGATGAAGATCCAAACTTGACTGTACCTTGTTCAGGAAGTTGAGTGGGAGGTCTGTCAACGGATATATTATGTTTGTTTAAACAACATGAGCACTCGGATTGTTCGTTTGTGGATCACTTGATTTTGGAAGTGGCAACATGAAATTTTGTGCCCCTGAGGAGAGAAAGAAAGAGGGCCACAGAGACACAATGCGTCTTTCCGAAACTTCTTCCAGTGAAATCCTCACAGTAGTCAGTACATTAAAGTTTAAATATTTGGCTGGTTTAGATGAATTTCTAGATTGTTTATTTAAAACGTATGCGTCTGTCTTTATAAACCCTTGAACTCACATTTTAAATGCTTCTTTGTGCAAGGAATATTTCCAGGTTTTTCAAACTAGAAACAATTAAGCCACATTCTAAGAAAGGCAACTAAAATGAAATTCAAAATTATCGGCCAGTTTCTCTTGTGCTAGTTTTCTAAAAAAAATATTAGAGAGACCTTTCTACTTACAAATGGAAACTTTTTCTCAGGATTAACAAATCATTTACAGACTCGGAAGATGGACAGCATATCAAAATGTACAGAAATGTTATGAAATATTGACGAATGTCCAAAATACATGTGCATGCATGTTTACAGGTCGTACATTTAACTTGCTTTTTCCTGGTTTCAGTTCGAAGGATAACTGAAAATGAATGCTATTTTGACGAAGTAGAAATTTTCTATATGATTGTGTAGTTGTGTGAGATTGTTCAAAAATTTGCTAAATGTGTATTAACAAATGTTCTTAAAACTCATTTCGGAAGTGTATTAAAAAGTGTTTATATTCCTATACAACATTTCCATCTAAGAGAAATAAGCGAAGAATTGTTCAAATTTCTGGCTCCTTCAAGATATTCAAAACTCACCTTTTGTGAACAACTGTTCTGAGCCTTCGTGTACTTTCCATGTACAATCCGATCTTCCTCAGCGCCTTCGGTGGATGATCTTTGGCTTCACTGGAACCCTGTGGTGCTCCAGACTTCTCCCGCCACACGCCACGTCGCCGGCGCCCTGCGTCGCGGCCAAATATTTTGTCGGCCGACTGCCTTCGTCGTATGCTTAGCAGAGCAAAGTGGCCTTCTCTTTAAGAGGGTATCAAGTGAAAGCGCCTGTGCCTCCTTCCCTCTGTTCATTACTGAATACATTAGAGGGTTCCTCTAAACTCCGCGAAGTTTCTCGGTGGACTTGGACTGCAGCTCCATGCCGTGGCATTGGAGGGAGGAGGACAGAGGAACGAGGAGGGATGAGGAGGATGGGAGAGAACGAGAGGAGCGTGTAGGGGAAGAGGGAGAGGAGATGAGACGGAGGATGAGGCGGCGAATGAAGAGGACAAGAGAGAGCGGGCGCGCTACGGAGTGAGCAGCAAACTCAAACTAAACCAGAGCGCCAGAGACACAAAGCAACGTGGTGGCAGATAATCGATAGGCAGGGGAGGCTCGCGGGGCAGGGGGGCGGGGCGGGGAGGCGGTGGCGCACTGGGAGGTTTCTTCCGTACATTCCGCCGCAAGACCTGCGGCCTGCATGCGCGCGCCGCCGGGCGGGGGGGGGAGGGGCGGGGGGCGGGGGCAGGGGCGGGGCGGCGGCGGAGACTTCGTTGAAGATTGCGTTGCGGAAGACGTTGGGGGCGACGTCGGGAGTGCCAGAAGTGGTTGGGGTTGCGGAATGTGCGTGGGCTGTGGGAAAGGCTGGAGCGTCTGCGGCGGAGAAAATGGCTTAGGAGCGAGGGATGAACAGCGGAGATATCTAGTTGGCAGGGACAGTGAGACGGTGTGGGCAAGGGAAATGAAGCAGCAGGAACGACAGTGTTGAGATGATACTGGTGATAGTGTCAGATAATCACGGGCAAATTGGGTCTTGTGGGTTAGGTGGGCAACAGCAGGAACAGCGGAGGAGAAAACTATTGTGCAATGCAGGTGATTAAAGGACGAGGATGAGAAAAGCGTCAGTGGCAATAGTAATCTGCAAATCATCATTAAAATACTGGATTGAGAAGAGAATAGTAGTCAAAAGCGGCGTAGGTGAAAACACTTTCTGTGCAGGAATAGTTTTTGAAGCTGCGGTTTACAGAAAAGTAGTGTTTGTAATGATGTGACTTCATTATCCTGTTTCCTTCTTCATTACATCAGTTATTCAAACCTTGTCCCATAATAACGAAGATGAAACGTGCTGTGATTTCACTACAGACTAAGGTAATGGTGCTAACAGAAACTGTCCCCTTATGTGCAAGCACCGAGAGAAGCCGACGATTACCTCATGCCTTTTCGAATGGTCTAGCCTAGATGGGCCTAAAGGCTACCGCGCTGGTGGCTGGGCTAGGCCCAGCTGGGCGTGATCCAACTATGGGACATTGTTCCAAGGGTGCTTTTGGATGTTCTACAGGTCATTCCGTTAACTGTTGAAATCGACCGGATAATAAATAAAAAGCGATCCAAATGCATTCTTCATATTCATCATTCATTCCATTAATTCATCAATATTTATTGTCAATCAACCCAATAAGGAAAAACCCTCGGAGGAAAATAAAATTGCAACAATTTTGTGAGATGTGCAACATCGATGATGGCGGTATACCTAAACTTGAGTTCCATTGTGAACGAAAATATTCAATTTTTGAAGCTAAATAAATTTGCAGGCAATAGCAAAATACTGTGTAATTTAACGCAATGCAGACATGGCCACAAAATTGGTCAAGAGATGTACCTATTTCGATTGAAACAGCACAAGGTAGTGAGTAGCACAAGGACACGATCTTGTCGGAGAGGGGGAACACTGTTTTTCTGTAGAGAGCTTCGTTAAATTTTTTTTTTTTTTTTTTTTTTTGGTATGGGAGCTCCCGATTGGATGACATTGTTCCTCCTCTCCTTCCAGTTCGTGGCCTTGGAGTGTCACTCCCACTCTGTTTAAATCGGAGTACAGGAAAAATCTCCGATTTATTCAACGGGGTGCCTTGAGGTCACGATCTGGAGGTAGAGGGGGAAACTCTCATCTAAGCGGGAGCGTCGTTACGATTTAAATTTTTGGATTGGAGTTCCCAATTTGATGACAATGTCCCCCTCTCTTTCTAGCTCGTGACCTTGAGACGCCACGTTAAACAAATGGAAGAAGCTTGTGGCGCTTTTCGTGGGCAGAATCGTCCTGCGTGGAAGTGAGGGAGCGGGCGGGCAGCCTTCGTGGGCGGGCCTGTGGAAGCGACGCGTCGGTTGTGAAGTGGAGACGGTGAGCGCTCGGAGGAGTGGGAGGCGGGTGTTGCGTGAATGGCGGGGGAATGGGAGCTCAAGTTGTGAGGGAGGTTAGCGTGCAGAGACTGTACCGAAGCGACCTCGCCTGGAAGTCTTTCCCTCGTCGACAAGCCGCTCTCGAGTGAACGTCTGCTAACACAATTGATCGAAAGTTCATGCAGCCACTGTTGAGGCAATAAAGGTCCTTTTGCTAAGCGACGATGACGTTATTAGACGTCGCTTCTCGGCGCCTCGTGAGATTCTCTTTAGTGTCAATAATAATGCTGTTGTGATGGGGATTTTAATCAAACAAATGGTTCACTTCGTGAGAGAGAAATATTCTGAGTAGGGAGGTAAGAATTAAATATTCACTGATATCATCTCTACAGGTAAATTGTGAGGTAGATATTTCATAATTATTTGAAATATAAAAGAAAGGGAATTTTATGCTTATGAACAATTATAGTAAAAAATGGAATATCTATTTGTATATAGTTATTGCTGATGTATATAGGGCATATCTTCATTAACGTAATACAAAATATCACAATATATTTATATATGATGAATGTTGAATCTTCCTAATTTCAAATAATTGTATGCATATTTGTAAAACATTATATGAAATTCAACCAACAGTATTCAGTGTAAACATAAATGTTCATGTGAAACCATTATGACTGCACAAAGAGGAACTTCTATTGGAATGGATACTGTTCTTAGAAGGAAACCAACCCACGTTGAATGTGTTTGTAGAAAAATGATTCGAATACATTGATATTTTTTCTCTGCAGGTCACGTTCAATATTTTCGTTTTTTAATAGTAAATCACAATAGTTGGATGTCATATGGGTAAATCATAATAGTCGAATGGGGGTTGAATCCTTTCTGCATTGTGCAAATTCATGTCCACTGAAACCAAAGAATCTAAGATCTGAATTTTTATAATTTTGGAGGTTGAACTGTTTCTGCAATACATCGGCGAATTAATTGCTTACAATAGATTTCAAAATTACTTGGAAACGTTTCAGCTACCTTAATTTTCATTTGTGAAATTCGCCACGGTTATTGTAATACCCAGCGTGAACATAATTAAAAAACACAAAACATCCTTTAGTGTTTCTTGCATCCAGTATTGGATCAACTAATCACAAACAATCATACCCTTCTACATTCACCTCAGTTATCTTTTCAATGTTATGGGATCCATTTAAAGATTGTCCCAATCATAAGCTACCGTGGACTTGAATGTTTCCTTTTCATCGTTCATTAATCTCCTGAACACTGTTATCCACGTTAAGGACATATTGGCATCAAAATAAACAACAATATTTAATCCCTCTCTTTCTTTAAAAGGAACTTAGCACTACACAAAATTTTCGTGTCTGATCTAAAAATTTACAACTTCACAAATTATTCTTCTATAGACAGATCTTTTACACAGTTTCTTTTCCCAAATAGGAGGTAAAAATAAAACCGAGCCACGTATTTCAATATTTTTGAAATATTCTTAAAAATAATCTTGTCTCAGGAAAATAAATAAAATAAAAGCAGAGAAGAATGGGTACAATGTTTCCGTCCGTGAAGCGAGGAATTCGGGGACCTTCGTATGCTGCGAAATGCAGCAGAGTGACGTTGAGCCAATAAACCCCAATGAATGAAAATATAAATTAATGGTGAATATTAGTGAATACAAATGTACTCTTACAAATTTAATCAAGCAGGAAAATCTGTAATTATTTTGAAAATTGTGTTAACAAATATTTTACTAATGTAAGTTCAAATTCTGTGAATTAATTTCGTTGGTAAATGTTCTATAAATTAAAGCGTGTTTTCATGTTACACATATCCATTTTTACATATTTGTTGCACATTAGTATAATTTTCATTCCATATTTATGTTCACATTTCGCCATTTCATCTTACATATTTTTCCCGGGTTCTATTCATTTCGTTTCTGATTTTCTTTCATCCAAAATGAAACTCCTTTACGTATATATATATATATATATATATATATATATATATATATATATATATATATATATTACATCAATCATAATTCAGGAATATCGGTTGAGTTTATCTTAGAGCCAGCATTGCCACGACCATAACCGGAAGGTTCTATGAATCGAATTCTGGTGGTGGCTAGCTAAATGGCTAAATGACCTGGTCGAATTCAACAGCTGGATGCAAGAGAATTCTTGCAGTACCCCAGCAAACGAGCCTCAGAGAGCGTGCGATCGTTTCTTCTGCTTCCTTGTCTTATCCTCTCCTCTTACTTGCACAATCACTTCCATACACTACACTATAACATATTGGCAGACCAGTCGGGCGCTTTGTGCTTGTTCGCCGCGAGGCGGTGCCCTCTGCTAGAGATACTTGAAGGGTGGGTTGGTTGGTTGGTAGTGATTCCGGGTGCGTCCACAGCTTAGGTCATTAGTCCTGCAAGTATAGTGCATGCTTTTCCTCGGAGGTGGCGGTAATCTTCCCCCGCTGTATGGCGAGACCCGGCGCAAACCTACCGTCGGTTAGCGGGGTTTTCCTTAACCAGGTATATCCCACCAGCGGGGCACCGCCCCAGCCGGGACAAGCTCTAAGCTCTCGACCGATCTCCCGGCATGTGTGGTAGTGTAATGCATGTTAGTGAATGTGTGTGTGTGTGTGTGTAATGGGAGAGGAGAGGACAGAGAAGAGGAAAGAAAAGCGCGAGCATTCCGTGGCCCGTTTGTTAGGGTTCTGCTTCGGCATTCGCCTGTTGTTGATCGGATAAACCATGGAAAACTACCGAGCAGAGCAGCCGGCCGCTACAATTCTCCTCCAGACAGCGACTGGATTCGACCTAGCTGACAAGCTAGTGTCGAAAATCCTGTCACCGTCGGGACTCGAACCTAGGACCTCCCGGTCAGAGGGACTACAGTGACATCCGCTGGTGCCCTGAGTCATCTCTACCGATATCTGAAGGAATTTCCCCGCAAATCGGCGAGTAGGTCGTCGTCGGATCTCACTATCAAACAGGGTGGAATATCGCCCCTTCAGAATAAAAAGTACTAACGTAAGTAATGACCATTGCAGTTGACGTGTCCGGAAATATCAGTCAATTAATGGAATCCGGGAATAGAAGTTTTTCACATCTTTTGCATTGTCTCGAAAATGAAACTTGCGTAATTTTTTCAGTGTCCTTTACTGAATCTCAGGGGTAAAAATAAAGGAAGAATTTTGAGTTATTTTTAAGAAAAACAATTAAAACTGAATTTATTTCAAGCAAAAGTTACGCGAAAAGTACTAGTTTGACCTTATGAACTAAGATTTTTTGGAACAGATTATAATACGAAAACTAACTGACTTGCCAAATTACCCAATTTGTTATATCTGTCACACTTCATTAACTTGTTTCGCTGACATTGAAAATTCCATGGTATCGTTTTTGAAGATAAGTATAGATTATTAAAAATCACACATTGGGCGTACTGTTATTTTTAAACGTACGTTAATGGCAATGTAGATAATGTCATATTTTTTTAATAGAAAGAACGTTGTTTTCTTTTATAACTAGTAAGAAAGCACAAGGGTTTACAAGATTGTTTTATGTTTGACACAAAATATTAAAAATTGACTAAGATATTTTCTTCAGACAAGTTAATCAAATTTTTTTTTGTGTGTGTGAAATTTCCTGTTAATTTCAGTATATTTTCGTACATTATTGAGTACTACAATATATCTTGGCTGGTGAGAAAGAATCTGAGATAATCATAGTTCACAAGTTCCTGATATTTTTTGAGGCACACGCATCGACCGTTTTAAACCGTGAAAATATTTTCAATGAGAACAAAATTTTAACTGCGACCGATTTGAGATGATGAACGCAAGAGATAACTAAATCATTCACTGTGAAATTGTCATGGTATGCATTTCTCAACCACTTACCCCTAGCGGTTTCTCTTTATCAAGTCTAAACATTGACGCATGTATGAGACACATTGCAATATTTTCTTTTGTTACCAAAAACACCACATGACCCGTTTTCAGTTATAAAATGATTCCAACAAATGCACAAGAAATACTATCATTTGGTAAGTACTCTTAGTACACTATACGGCCTTCTATATTATTCTTTCAATAATCCATTCTTGAACCACTTTATTCACTACAGTCAATCTCTGAAACTTTATCTTCTATAGCCGTCTTCTTCATACGTTTCGTTTATTTGATCTTGTCCGAATAAACACATTGTTCAAAACTGTTGCCATGGTAACCAATTTCGATGCATTCCAACTCCAAACTATAAGCACTCGAAAACACAAAAATACACAATTTTTTTAATATTGACAAAATTTTCTCAAAATGTTACCGGACAAAATATTAAGAGAACATAGAGTTAAGGCAATCGTTTAGCTTTTTGTTTCTGTACTACATTAAATATTTTTTAAATATGGTTGATTAAAAATCACTTACATTTTTCAGTACTATTTTGATTTTTAGACCCCCAAATAACTTGAACTAGGCTTTCCGAATTTCGTAGAGAATTCAAGTCTTTCCAATAGGGGGATTTCCCAGTAAAAATTGCCCCAGTTTTTGATAAAATTTTATTCCAGTGTTTTTGAAATACGCCTTTTTTAGTTCCCATATACCAAAAAAACTTACGATTTTTTCAAAAAACATCACTAGAGATACTTCTGTGCTAACAAAAGTACTAAACAATAAATACATTTGTATTGTAAATTTTAATTACTGAGAGATATTTTTAAAAAACATTGTTGTAAATTTAAAAAAAATCAAAAACTACCTCAAAATATGATTTGTCAGTGCATTTAATCCTATTCATGTACACAGTTTCAAGAAAATATTTGGAATCGTTTTTGAGAAAGAATCTTTTATAATATTGCATGTATTTCAAACAATCAGTGATGCCTTATTTTACGTGGCGAGACTTTGACCATCAGGTCTGCTCTTCCGTGTGACCACGCAAATTTTTCTTCGCTTCCTTCACCTTCTTACAGAGCAAGAAGAAATCTTTAGGAAGACTAAACATTTGAATTTAGCTCAAATACCTATTTTCGGCTTGAGGATATTGTATTTGCATTAAATATACGTCATTGGACAAACGTAAACAATTTTAAACTTTTGCAATTTTTGACGAAGCTAATCAGCAAATTCAACGAAAATGAGACATGCGCCATTTTTATAAACGTTATTTATTCTATCCGGGGAAACATTTAAACTAAATATACGAAGCCATTTTTGAGAAAAGTTTGAAAATGTTGAGAAACTTGAGGTTTTTGGAAAGAACCCAAACATCAAAATATCTGTTTCAAATTCAAGGGGTCGTGATAGCCCGATCGATTGGGAATATCAGTTTTCGTGAAAAATCCTGCCAACGGTTCATCCGTTAGCGTTGTCCACAGACGATGGATGGTTAGACAGATAGACGTTTTGCCGTAAATCAATTTTTTTGTATCCATTGTATATTGGAACAAGATTGATCCACATTTTCGGTACCAGAGCGTCGAAATCTCTACAGAAAAATTGCCCTCTTTTGCGACAGCATTACAATACCTTCTCTATACTACGTAAGTAATATGCAAGAAAGGAAGAACGGTTTCAAATGGATATTTATTTGATTATTAATTGTTTATAAAACTTATTTCACTAACAGGTTTTTATTATAAAGAGATTGTAAAATTTCTCAGTGTATATTTCATTAATGTTTGCCAAATTGTATTCATAATATAACATTTATGAAATGCGAAATTTATTTGATCGTCGAAATGAACTAAATTTTCTTCTTTTGAAGAAGCAGTATTTAAATTTTTCGATTATTTCTAAGAAAAACATCAAACAGCTTAATACGATTCCAAATGAAAGGATCATTAAAGGCATTCCTAAAGTATCTCCTTTATATTTTTCATAATAACCTTTCGACCTTTGTACTGTCTTATTTGACTCAATCAAATCCAATTTTACGTAATCGTGAAGAGTCGAGTAGTACCACCAATCTCTGAGCCCTGATTCTACTAGGCGTAAAATAATTGTGTTCAAAGGTTCACGGAATGGTGATCCTTTTCGAGTCGAGTATGTCACGTAATCAGTTTTAGCAGCTGGTAAAAGAATGCTCATTTCTCGAAACCACTTGGGAAATTGATAACGGAACAACATGAAAGAAAAACGATCGTAAATGAATGCTGACTTCTTTTGGATAGCCGTAATTTCCATAATCGTCTCGATGTCCATATTAGTTCTTGTTAGTCTGTTTCTCAAAGTTTCCCACATATCACCATCATATGCAAAAACAGTCATTTTTCCATTAGAATTAGCATAAATAGGAATGTTCACGCGAACAAGATCCTCGTATGTTGTAATTTGATGTAGACGAATAGGATGCGTAGCTAATGTAAACATGACGCTTTGAAATGAATTCATTAAAACAACAGCAACACATAACAGAAGAAATATAATCAGCACTTTTTGAGAGAGATGTAGTTTCCATAGAACATTTATCCAATTAACACCAAGGAATGTATTGAGCATGAAGTAAAAACTTTTCCCACAAGCACCTGCTAAGTCAGAAGTCTTTCTCACGATGTAAAACGTTAATGAACACAATATGTATGATGTTATCAGTGCTACCCACACAGGCCACTGAAAGCAGCGAAACACTGTAGTCCATTTAGGTGCAAAAGGCGCCTTTGGTACAATAACAACATAATGCACAAAATCTACTACAGACATTGTATGGGATATAAAGCCAATTACATCAATTTCCATCGCGCAGGTCAAGAAGCCTATTTCCGCACATTCATAGAAAATACTTTCGAATATTTGTTTACACGTTGATTTTTTTTCTGGCCAAATTCCACCGCGGCACTTACTGCTTGCAACTCTCGTAAAATTCATTTTCTTTTCGAGAGTATTCATTATTTGCATGTCTCTACTCAGAAGTTTCCCTTTTCGATTTAACGGCGCGAGAGATCTTTCAAACACCGTGTACCAGTGCTGTTGCAGGAAAACAGGTATGGGGTACCCGCGCATGTCTTCCAATCTCCTTTCGAGAGCGGCAAGCTCTTTGTTCAACTCGCCATGCCTCACATCAGAATATTCTCCAGACCACGAGTCGTTGACGCGTACAAATGGATCATATACGACTATCTTTTGAATGGTACACGACATCTTGGCTACTTTAACGGCCAGCGATTTATACACACCGAACCTCCTCCATAACGTTTCCAAAGCCTCACAGTTGTCTTCGTCTCCCAAAAAGAAAATAAGATGGAAAGACAGAGGGTCCAGCACCAATTCCGAAGCGTGCAAAATGTGTATGTATGTTGAGATCGTGCGGCAGCTGTGAGCAGCGAATATCACCGCTCGACCGGACTGAGCTATCCGCTTGTGAGGAAATCTTGGAGCTGTTGAAGGGTTCGTTGCGGAAATGGGGGTGGTACTAGGCGGGGGTGTCAGTATACCCCTCAAAGACGTGACGTTCCTGACCCACGTGCGTGCAGGGAACGTGGCGTTGACGTTGATGTTGGCTAGCATGTGGCCGATGACGCTGCCGAAGATCGCGTCCTTGGTATTGAGGGACACCATGTCGAGAACACGTGCATTCCTGCTGAGATACACGAGCAGCTGATCCCATAATTTGGCTTCTTCATGATTTGGGTTGTACTTCACCCGATCCAGGAATGCTTCACTGCGATTATACGTCTCGCATCGCCCGAAAAGCAATATAATTATTATGAAGGTGCGGTTCATTTTAATGGACTAATGCACTACTGCTTATTCATCCAACACGGAGTTTCTGAAGCAAATTTACAAAAGTAATAATTTGACAGCACGTAAAATGGGTATCACATCACAATTAACTGAAACTGCTGGAGAAGTTGAAATATTGGCTACTTTTCTGTCACAATTTAAACGAATATGTTTATAATACACTATTGCTCGTCTTTCACGATCTACTTCTTATCATTTTCACTATAAATTGCCTCACATGGAACTGCTAATTAAGAAATATTTATTATTCCTCACCACAAAAACCTATGTTTGTTAGCACTCGCAAAAACGTCGATTAATGTATTATTTACTCATTACTAACTGATTCAGAACAAAATAAAACACATTCCTGCTGTTTGCATAGGCGAGATGTCCCCGAACCAACACTCTTACTTTCTAGTCCGTTCGTCGGTCCTTCCTGTCCGTTTCGATTCTCGTTAATGCCGCGAGCGCCAACAACTGTGCGGTGAAACGGTTCCTCTCCCTCATTTAAGGGTCTTCACATCGATCTTCCCAGCCACGCAGCAAACAGAAGATGTCTCTGGCAGGTGCGACTGCTCTCTTCAACGTCGGGAGGAAAACATTTATGTTTACTGCCTTTTCTGGCAAAGTGCATCAGGCATTGTGGTCTGCCGATTAGCGTGCCAATAACAACTTGTTTACTTCTCTGAACAAAGAAATCAATTCATAATCCACCAGCGCTAGTGAGCTTGCATGCTATTTATGAAATTTATCACTCCCTGCTAGATATAATCAATGTTCAAGGACTATAGATAGAAACTTTAAAAACGCAATACACTTCTCGAAAAAGTAGTAGATAGTGTCTTAAAAACTGCAAAAGCCTATATCATTTTTGTTATTTGTCAGCTGACAAGTTTGATCAAACATAAATAGACATTCAAGTTGTTTGAAACGAAATTATTGAATGTGACATTGATTCCATTATTGAATTGAATTGAATTGAATTGAATTTGCCTTATTTTACGTGGCGAGACTCAGGCCATGAGGCCTGCTCTTCCGTCTGACCACCACATTATCTCAACGAATCTCGAAAAAATCAACGAAAAGAAGTATTTGTGTTCTACACTGAAAGTGACTAAACCTCAGAAAAATTAGAAAAATACATGATAGATGTTTTCCACTCTAAATGGTAGAAACACATCTGTAAATAATTTTCAATGGGTTTTATATGTGTTGGAAACATTTTATTATTTATTACCACGGCATTTTCGTACATTTGTCTACCATATTATTTAGTTGAAATTTCTAGTGAAAATTTTGTTAAAATTTGACTGAGAAGAAAACTTATATTGAAAATCGTGGATATTCGTTCTTGGAAAAAACATCTCCGCTTCGCTGTGTTTAACCTTACACTAACACGCTTGCTCCATCAGGCAATGAAATTTATTCTTTTGATAGATGGATTACAACTCACACTATTGGAGGAAGTACTGATTAAAAGTAGATAGATTAACGTTAGTTCTATTAATTTTAGAATACTTTAATATTCAGGATTTATACTACAAAACTGGTTAATATTCGTACAGGAAAGTTCTGACACTTTCGTGCCCTCCTATTTAAAGAAAAACAAACAAACAGAAAATATTGTTGAATAATGAGATCAATCGACTTTCTAAACGAAAATCCTTAGTGTTTTAATATTTTTGATTAATAATTTTCAAAAATTTACACTTGCCCAATGAAAAATCCTCGCATGAAATTCTATCTTCGCAATCTTGGAGGCAAACTTGGACGGTCCTCGATCGGGGAAACGAGGCGAGTTAACGAGTCGCCAAAACTTAGAACTTTAGTGTCTACTGATTGGCCTACAATTCCAAGGGTCAGGGCATATGCTCTCCCGGAACCGGGACCTCGATTGTTTACGTATGAGGCGCAAATGTCGCATTTCCTTGTAGTTGATGTCCAGAATTTGCTGCGCATACGCCATTACGGAAAAATATTTGTGACCGGACGATTTTGGTAAGGGAGTAGACTCAAAAGATCAACGGATATTCTCCTTTTTAGGCATAATTAAAGTAAGTATATTCAAACATACCCCTAACTGCTACAATTTATGGGGGATTCGTCGTAACCCGTTTCCAAATTTCTAATAACATGGGCGCCAGGAAAAAGGTTACGATAATATTTTAACTATTATTACTCTGATAAAAACTGAATATTATCCCGCTAGCTGAATCGATGGGTCACGTCAGAAATAATCGCTATTATCTATTAATAGACCCGATCTGCCATCTATACAGAATGGCAAGGAATCTGAAAACAGAGATTATTTGATCTAGCTACTTATTAGCTTGAATTGGCCAATGAAAATCATTTATCTTTCTTTCAAGAGAAACTTAATGTTTATTTCCTATCAAATGCAGCAAATTAAAATGTAAAAAATTTACATTGAGAAACTTTCTTAGTCATGACCTGGTTCGAACCTTATACGGCGATTGTGGTCTTCGCATGCTGTTGATTGATGCTACCTCGAAGAAACGCCTTCCCTTCTTTTTTGAGGCTCCGAAATCCCGAAGTCCAATTACCACGAATCCACTTCTCTTCTTTAAAAACGAACACCGCCGATTCACCGCTTCGCACCACTCAAATATTTGTTCCAGCTCCACTATATTATGTCTGATGCCCGTTCTCTCCGTATAAATATCCAGTGCTTTTATGATTACACAGCAAAACAAATCTCTCAGTTCTATCTTCCGTTTATAGCAAGAAAATATGCAAAGTCCGGTATCGTTTGTGAACCGCATACATTTATAAGTTCAAGAATGATTAGAGTTCACTCGCGAAAAAAATTCCAAGTCTTATTTTGATGCACAGCAAAATATTCAGAACTCGACACGTTCCCCAAATCTTGTAAGTATCACAAGTTCACTTCTGGTTCTGCCACGAAAATATTCAGAGTCCGAATATGTCCTCAAGTCCGATTCTTGCTCTACCACACGAAAATATTTCAAGTCCGAACACGTATTGTAGACCCCCAAAATTTTTACAAGTCCTAACATGCACAAATTAATCTATTCGCGAGCGAACTGCTCACCGTCACGACATGCGACCGAATGAATTTTATCCTCTCTTTCAAAACCCACAATGCCTCGTCTTTCTTTTATTTCGACAAAATGCCCAAACTTCCGTTTTAATAATCAGTCGACGCTTCTTCAACCAATCCACAAATCTCTTACATTTCCTCCTACTCACACCGTCACCTCCACGGTCAGATAAATGTTTGTTAATCCTGACAACAACCACGACGTCGTTACTAAAGCGCCATATTGCCTATTATTTGCCCTAACCATTTCGCCCATTTACGACAAATATTCTGTAATAAAACATATCTAATTTATTGATATTGTGACATACCAATAAGGGGACATCTTTTCAAAGCTGAAATATTATAGTGATTCGCCAGTCAACACGGCGAATAGGAACATAATATCAATTACGCATTTTTACATTTTCTATTCAGTCTTGCAAACTCCATGTCTATATTATATTTATCGGTTAGCAAGGGCATTGATTACCAACTAATCATTATGCGAAATTCATTACGACGAATAATGATAACACGATACATCACAACACGTGTGTGAAGACCATAGGGGAGGCTTCATTTTTACTTTCTCACCCTTAAAATGTTAAAAGGGAAAATATGGTAATCGTGTGGTGGAAGACGATGAATTTTCAACAGAAAAAAAAACCCTTTGTTGGGCCCTAGCAACTAAAATGTGGAAAAATCCTATTCCTGTATATGTAGTAAATTACTTCCTCTAACTCGTGGTGTTGCCAGAATCCAAGTTTTGTGGGTTCTTGATATCGAAAAATCGATTGATGGTATAACATATAAACCTTTCAGCGGATTGTACCCAAAATTGATATTCCCCGATCGATCTGAACGATCTCGAGTAGGAGTTTCGAACGTTTTAAGAGTACTTTACACGCAGCCTCAGCATTTCCAAGAGATTCTCAAAATGGCTTCAAATATTTTGATTACACTTTGGCCTTGGGTAGCATAACGGACGCTTAGGAGAATTATGAAATTCTCATGTTCCTTAAAATTTGTGATTTTTCGAAAATTGCAAAGTGCAATTTTTTTGGGCGTCTTCCTACCACTACAATATTGAAGGCAGAGTTTTTTTCCTTAATGAAATGTGTTCTTTGAAGACATCTTGAATTAACGTCATCTTAAATTATTCGAGTAGTTTTGCGTTATTATAGGCAGTTTTCTAATTTTTTAAACAATATTTTTCTGAAATCCTTCTCCAAATTATTTCTTTAAATTTTATTCTCGTACGTATCAATGGTTGGTAAAAAATTAGGTATTCCGTATTTTCGAAAACTACAAAAAGTTAACATTTCAAGCTACAAATGGAAGATAGAGATTTTTCAAATAAACAGTCTGTTGTAAAAAATCAGATCTTTATAAAAGTCAAATACAACTCTTTGAAGAAACGAGTATTTTTCGCGTCATTTATGATTGAAAAGAATGCAATTTATAAAATCTCAAAACCACTCCAAAATTTTTCTTCAATTTTTTTTCACAGATAGAAGAAAGGACGCTTAAATGAATGGGGCGTGTCGTACTTTCGTTGAACTCTCTGAATTTTCGAAAATTGCAAATTTAGAAATAATGCAAGAAAGAATGTGCTGTTTGCGCATCGTTGGTTTCATTTTATGTCACGTGCAGTGTTAAAACCGAGATCAGAATGCACGAGTAACGCCTCTGGGCAGTGTCGAGCAAAGAGCATCCGGATGAAGCTGGAGATTTTTGTTCTGCGATACAGTATAGGCAGCAGAAGAAAGCGTGGGAGAAAGGAACCTAGAGATAATGGTCTACAAGGGAGCAGCATGCATAAGGATTCTGCGACACTTCAATCTAGTCAGAATATTCAGAATACCTAAGGCACTAATTAGATCCATACTGTCATTCGCAGCCGAAACCAGAGCAGACTCCAAGAAAATATGTAAAATGATGGAAGTATCAGAGATGCGAGTGTTATGAAAAATAGTAAATAAAACACTAAGGGATAAATAACACGATACTAACATACGACAAACCTGCCAACGAGACATTATATCAGACTGAATTCGTAAAAGAAGATGATAATGGAATGACCACATAGGCACAATGGAGGAAGATAAGACTAGTGAAGGTGGCAAGAGACGGAAGAGCTGAAGGAAGGAGAAGACTGGGTCGTCCAAGAACACGATGGAAAGAAACTTTGTAAATGTATGGTTGCCTGGACAACGTAGAATATGAACTCATGAAAGTGGTTACACGAAATGTCTGTTGTTTTAAAATAAATGTCTCTTATGTAAAAATACAGACTACAGCCTCAAATAAAAGAAAGACGAAGAAGATTCAATCTAATATTTAATGTAGATTCCAGCAATGGAGTGAACGGCTGAGATGGCTCGAACAACTGCTGTTACTGCTGCAGAGACAGGACAGCCCTAGAGTTTGAGTCCCCACTGTGATGGTCGTTTCCAACCCTGGGTAGATAGCTAGGTCAAATTCCGTCGTTGTCTGGAGGGGAAATGTAGCGGCTGGCTGTTGATTGATTGATTTTTTTCGTTTCCGGGCGCGTCAACTGCTCTGGTCATTAGTCCCATTAGTGTAGTGCATGTTTTTTCTCGGGAGATGGTGGTGATATTCCCCCGCTGGATGGCGAGATCCGGCGCCGACCTACTCCGGCATTCGCCTGATGTTGATCGGAGAAACCACGGAAAACTACCGATCAGAGCAGCCGGCCGCTCGAGTTCTCCTCCAGGCAGTGACTGAATTCGACCTAGCTGAAAAGCTAGTGTCGAAAATCCTGCCGCCGTCAGGACTCGAACCTAGGACCTCTCGGTCAGAGGCGCTGCAGTGACATCAGTTGATGCAACTACCGCTCCCGGTGGCTGGCTGTTCTGATGATAGTTTTACGTGGTTTATCTGATTGATTCCAGGCGAATGCAGGTGGAGTACCTTAGTAAACAGGTCTGGATTATCCGCGACCTTTCCTACTCGACTTTGTCGACACTTTTCCCCTAATATACGTAAACTAACAAGTACTGCACTTTCACACGTCGGAAAACTAGTTAAAAGCTTAGAGCTTTGAGCTTGTTGGTGCGGAGCCGATCTGCAAGACATATGTGGAGGGGGAAACCCAATCCGACATGTATCTTAGCGTCGGATCTTAATAGGGGCACGAAGACCTCGGTAAGGGACGCGAGGTAGGAGACTGCAGGCTGGAGGTAGGAGACTGCCGGCAGGAGAGAGGAGACTGGAGCCATGAGACAGGAGACCGCGGTCAGGAGACAGGAGACTGCGGCCAGGAGGCAGGAGACTGCTGAAAGGAGACTGCAGCCAGGAGACAGGAGACTGCAGCCAGGAGGTAGGAGACTGCAGCCAGCAGGTAGGAGACTGCAGCCAGGAGGCAGGAGACTGCAGCCAGGAGGCAGGAGACTGCAGACAGGAGGCAGGAGACTGCGGGGGGGGTGGCTAGAGGACTGGTGACTGCGGCCTGGATACAGGAGACTGTGGCCAGGGGACAGGTGGCTGCAGCCAGGAGAGAGGAGACTGCAGGCAGAACGGAGTCGGCTGCGGGCAGTCGGCAACTGTCAGAGCCCAGGGACCGACGCAGCGGCCTGCGCGGCGCCCAGCGTCCGCGGTGGCGGGCGAGCGGTGGGCGCGGCGCGGCGCGGCGCGGCGAGGCGGGCAGGGAAGGGGCGTGGCAGCGGCGGGCGACGCGCGCCGGGAATGTATCGATCGTGCACGGAAGCAGGGGCGCGGCGACTCTCGCGTGCTTTTGTTTAGGACTTCCCGATTATTCACGCTCACTTATGAAGGAGACCATTGAAACCGCTGCCGGTTGATTTCCGCGGCCGCCGGAACGCGCGCGTTTAGTCGCCGGCAGGCGGCGCGGCGCGCGGCGCTCGGCGCTGCTTTGTGGCGCCCACTGCGGGCCCAGCACGCGCCGGCTGCCCGGCTCCGGCCCGGCCACCGATAACTCCGCCATTCAGCTTCTATTATACGAAATTGAGCATTTGTTATCGACACATTGAATTGTAGAAAATATTGCAGTTTGTGTTTATACGGGAAATTACTCCAGAATTGTCCTAACCGTTTATTGTATATGATATAAAACAATTTGTAGGAGATATAGTGTGGCATTTGTGCTGGTTTATACCTAAACAGATAATAATTGACTTTTGTTGGAGCCTTTTCTTCAAGTATTTTTAACAGTAGTATATTATTTTACGTAGTTGTGTGATCAATCCAATTTTAGAAGATTATTTTTCACATTGTACTATTTCATGTAGTTTACTCGTACTTGACGAAAATACCTTGAAAAGTTTAATTCATATTAATGTATGCAACATCACTTGTGAGGTTGGTTCGCAGAAACCTTGGCGTTGGAACTAGCCTGGGGTAGAGTGGCACACCACTTCCCTAATAGTACGGAGAAATAAATCACTGTGAAAAATAATAATTATTCAATATTCTATGTTCACAAATAAATACAAACAAGCTTATCTTCTTTTGATCTTGCAGAACAGCCTCCCTCGTATTGGAAACAAAGTAGTAAGTTTGAATATTAAGTTTTTCAAATTAGTTTTTTATCTTTTAGTAAATAATGTTTCTTTCGTTTTTAGAACATTGAATAGGTAACCTCATTTAGTTGTTTCAACTTTCATGCAAAGAAGAACTTCAACGTGTTTAAGACGATCAAACATTTCCGGTTGAAGCTACAAAGAAATGGAAAATAAATCTTTAAAAAATAAATGATTACTAACTCTTTCGAAAAACAAACATCACTGAATGAACGAAAAAGTTAGAGCCCATTTACGACTACTAAGTTTGTCGTTTTTATCATAAGTGTAATTCACCAATTTGGGAGAAGCAATCGAAAATATTGTACTTGAATTTTAGTACAATTTTTCAGCCTATCCCACCAGTTTTTTCTTTTCTTCAATGCAATGGCAAGGGCATCCTCTTTATAAAACTTAGTAATTTTTTCAGGATATCACATATTCCTTCATACCATTGAATGGAACAAGATTTATCTTCTATAGTTCTCATGCGCTTCTTTTATTTCAAGTGGAAGATTTCCGGCTGCTGCTAAACTCTCCCCAGTAGCAGTATGAGGGGAAGCTTATTTGGAGTCATCCATTCTAAATATCCTCGGCATTGGCTATAGATCCAGCGCAGATTATATGCCTATCTTCTTCACATGAAAAGCAACTCTTAATTCGTTTCGTTTTCTTCTATGGTTTCTTCCTGGTTAATATTTCTTCTTCACTTTCTGTAGGACTTTTAGTTTTTTCCTACCATTACTTTTACATTTTCTTCCCTGTAAGCCTTCCTCACTGGAGTGTCTCTCAGGATTTCAGGGTCACTTCTGTTTTGATCCCAGTACGACTCTTTTCTTGCTGGTTCATTTGGAAGTGAAAGAACTTCTTCGGGAGATATGCAGTGAAGACTAGTGATTTGGAGTCGTGCAAATAGCATCGTATTCTAGGTAACCGATAGCAAGTCTGGACTTTGCAGATCAATTTCAGAACCTTCTCTCGCTGCTTCGATTTAAGCCGACTGGAATTGTCAGACCTGCGGAGAATCCTGGTAGTAAATGACTTGCGGAAGGCACGTCAGAATTCAAGAGGAAGAGATGCCTATTGTGTTGAATTCAGTCATTTTTACTAGGCAGGGAGTGGCAAGGTAGTGGCGTGGATTCGAGAGTTGCCATGGTCTTTCCGGTAGGATTGATAAGCCTAGAATCGCACTGTTACTGTAATTCTTCAGTATTTCATAAACACTACTGTCGAGCGGCTAAAGTTTGTGGCTCGTATGAGGTACAAAACGGTAATAGATAAAGAACAAGAAAAGGTTATCTTACAAAACAAGAACTGAACATTCTTGCAATCATCTTGAGTGCAGGAAGAAGTGTTGAGCGAAAACTAACATACATCCTGATGGATTCTCATTTCCGGTACTTGCTTATGAACTTCCATTCAAAAAGCGAGCTTGAGAGTGCACTGGTTTGCCAACCAGTCTTAATTGAAAAGTGCAAACCAGTCCTGAACGGTATATTTGATGAATGATAGCTACGGATGTAACAAGGGAATTCAAAACGGATAATTCGAAAGTAAACAAGGGCATTCAAGTGATGGCTGAATGTCAAGGGCTTGGTTGAAGGTTTCAACTGAAAATTTTGAGATTTTTTGTGGAAAGTTAGTTGGATCGTGAAGGTCACGTGACATAAAACTAGGGCTTAAGGAAGCTACATGGCAGGTGTAGGAACCTAGATTATACCAGCCATTTGTGCCAACCAGACGCGGTCTCACTTATTTCATAATTATGATTTAAAAAAAGTATTGATCAAGAGGCATGACGAGAAGAAATTGAGAAATAATCATTTCTAAAGGACTATTTCTTTTTCAAAAATTATTTGCGTACAATGTGATATTTATTATATATATATATATATATATATATATATATATATATATATAAATAATATATATATATATATATATATATATATATAATTTGAAATTGATAGTGTTTAAGATAATTTCAAAAATAAAATTTATCCGAAATGTTTACCTAAATCATTGGGACTCATTTCGATAACTCACGTTCATGTAATCCATCGAATGATAATGGGTGCTAAGACCATTTAATTTTCTTGAAATTATAATAGTTTGATATTCTTTACAATGTTTGTTACAGAATCTACAAAAATGTAGAGAAGCGCTTTGTTTCCGATGACGCCGAGACGTTGGATTTTCCCAAGCTCCGACAGGTGCTTTTAAAGTGATTTACCGTGGCCCCAACTGACTACATCTCTACGCATAATTCATTTATCGCGTCTTGTCTGAAGGTAAGTATAATGATGTTTTCATTTGATGCAAAAGTAAGTTTGTTCATTGACTAAAGAATCTTATGTACTTCTTATGTATTTTTATGATATCTTTAGAAAACAGAATTTTTGCAATAATATTGTATTTAAGACAGAACTGTATCATTAATTATTAATTGAAATATTTATTGTCAAGATTGAAAGAGACAATAAAACGAGCCAGTATTTCTACGTTCTTCTCACACTGTGAAAAGATAAATTTCTCACACAACAAGTAATCGACAACTCACCTCAAAAACTTTTGTATGGTTCACGAACACATATACTAAAAAACCGTCACGAATATACGACCTAGAATACACCACTTTAAAGAACGAGAACCATTAACGAACACATTTCTCAGAAGCGCCCATTATTTTCAGGGCGTAATAAAGCATTGCTGAGTCGTGCTTCTCTGCAACCACCGCAGCATTACGGAGAATCAAAGGTGCTGCATTCAGAGCACGGTGCACGAGTGCACGCCGACATCAACATGCGCGCGGTGTGAAAGGTTTCCAAACATACTCTTTTACCATAAGAGGCACAAGAACTTTGGACTGTATCCTCTTGGGTACGCTCCCTTTCTTCATTGATGTACTATAATGTGCAATCTTTCATAATTCCTAAAATAGAAGTTTAACTTCTATATAATATATAACTTCTTAAAAATTTTACTTTCCAAATAAATATTTCACTGTTTCAAAATATTTGTTCAGCTATAAACTGTATACAGTTTCAATGAATATTTTATGGGTAATATACTTTATACACTTTTAATAAAAATCCCCAAATTTGTCTAGCATAAAATCCAAGAGATTTTAAAAAAAGATGACAAAAATATTGTAGTTTGTTTGAAAGCACACTTTCAAACATAGTAGAGAATGAAAATATGGACATACTAAAAAAGAATAAAATGTAAAATCACAGGTTGTCTTTTTTCGAGGAGCGACGAAATGTATTCTTTTTATCTTAAATATTAGCTACTTGCATGTATTTTTTTCTGTCTTGATCTGGTAACACTCACGTGATTGATGTTGTAGTTGCGATAGACTCAACAAGCTGCTTCAAGAAAAGTCATTTCAGATTTACACAGCAACAAAGAATTGAATTTGGGAACCGAATTTTATTTTTTTTTCTTGACTTTGAATACAGTTACAAGTTTATTTTGTCTACGATATTTTCCTGTGAGAGACCACAGTGTAAATCAGGATCTGTCTGATGTGAATATGTTGTGTAAATTATGTAAATATATAATGAAATCGTAATGGCCTTGAAGAAAATCGTATCAATGATGGAACCGTTCGTATTATGAAAAACAATTGATTGTGAAAAACAGATATTGATTTTTACCTTTTTAGTAAATGAGTACTTACGTAATCGGTAGCATATGGAATTTGTAACTTGCTCGTAAGGTAAAAAAAGTATAAAATAGTAGAAAATTATATAATGTTAAAAAAATCGATGCTGAAATTTTGTCGGAAATAGGGCTTCTGGAGCAGGCGCCCTAACACCGAAAAAGTGTTTTTTTAAGAATGGCAAAATGTCTCTCTAATTCATCTCTCTGTGAACAACACTAGCACCTACAACGTGTACAGAATTTTCTTAAAAACGTATATTCCGAGATTGATCTGGGCGAACTCGAGGCACTACAAATCTGAAACGGATCATTACGTTTTAGGAAGTAGTGGTTTAGTGGTGATTGGAGTTTTGGGAGTTAGTTTGGGAAAAATGTGTTACCCTCAATGAGACTATTCCAATATGAAGTAACCCGTCGCTGTTCCCTGAAAAACATACGAAATCGAGTTCGGGTGTTCGTACGAGTGCACATGGTAATACAGTATTACGCATCCTTTACAAGTAATGCGATAAAGTATTGCTGTTTTAACACAAATAGGTTTATTATTCTAAGTGAGGCTTACGAAACACTGTAGACGGTAAAACGTCAATGACAACACATGGTTAGGGTTTTTGGGCGTGCCACATACGCACCTACCATGACAAGACAATCTATATTACTAATTTTCAGTCTGCGTAGAAAGTGAAAGAAAACTATGTAGTTTCCGAATTTTTGAGAAGTAAGTTCTATGATTTTGTTAGATATCCAAAACTCAAGGAAATTACACAAACATTGATAATACTAATTTCTAACGTACGCAGAAATAGAAAGGAGACTATGCAGCTTCCGGCTTTTTAAGAGGTGTCTGTTTTTTCTTTAGATACACAGCAACTGAAGAATGACAAAACAATGAGAAAGTTTCGATTTTGACTGAGAGATGCAAATGATGCCGATTGTGTTCTTGCGCCCATCGCGCCCACTGCGCGTACCGACTGAATTTCCAAACTTAGTGCGCCTCTGATAATAACGCAGCTGATGTCATGCGACAGCAAAGTTTGATGTCGTACAGATTTAAATATTTGCGAAAAGAAAATCGTTAAATCTTTTTTCTTCATCATCATCTTCTTCTTCATCTTGTCCTTTCTCTTTATTTTTGTTAATCTCGTCCTTCATTTTCTAAACTACAATCTGTGATGGTTTGTTATGTACCCCTTTCCTCTTTTTTTGGAGGCCCATCCTCCGTTGATCCAGAAAGTTTCTGTTGACTTTTTCCTATTACATTATTATAATTTTGACTAGACCAGAATTACTAAAATGAAATACATTTTGATATTAAATGCAATAGCCCCCGTTAAAAAAAGGTTAATAAACTTCTCTAAAAAAATTCGTCGAATTAGTGAGTCAAGGGTAAAATAACGAAGAGGAAAATGGCACCAACATAAATTGAAAATGGTTATTGTTAGGATTGTGAGTACATTTCGTGACGGGTATTCCTAAAGTTCGAGTCGTCTAAGAAAGACAGGGAAAGAGTGCAGAGGAGGTTAAAACGGGTTATGCTCAAAAGAAGAAGAAGAAGAAGAAGAAGAAGAAGAAGAAGAAGACGACTTGTAACATCACAAACGTCTACACGTTATTTATCTAGTTGAGTTCCGCCGCCAACCTCTCACTAGAAAGAATTAACATGTTTCATTCAAAATAAAACAATAATAATTTATTGCCAAGAGCTTTTTGGCGCCTGAGATCATTAGACCGAGTTAACGCCCATGGTACACGTAAGATTTTATTTTTTACCTAATTTTAATGATTCAGATTTACTAATTAAGTAGATATTAACTTTATTCTGTTTGTCTTTTATTTCTCTCCTGTAATTTTCTTTCGTAAGTCTCTCCTTAAGAAAACATGTATCGTTCAACTGTTTTCATACTCCCCTCTTCCCCACGATTATTTGGATCCAGAAAAGTTAGCAGCGTAAATCTATTATCGCCTCCGTCATCGAAGGCTACAACAAGCAATAAAGAATCAGTAAAAAAATATTTACTTTAAGTTGTATTGCTGAGAATATTTTGTATTAAGTCAATCATGTTGTTCTTTTTAAATTAAGATTTTTCACTTCAAACTATCTTTAAACCTATCGTTCATCCCATAATATTTATATTAAAAGTTACAGCAAAACATTCTCGGTTTGGTATTCATTTTTTCAAGTAAAGTTGTTTGATTTTCGCTAAACATCCACATCACTTAGATCTCACAATTTTACACTCGTCGGAACCCTAACAGTCTATAAAACGTTTATTTCAAAATATATCATATCACGTTGTTCCTGGAGGTCTTGTTTCGTAAATAACCTTGAGATTCATTTATAAGGTCGTCTTGGGAGTGGTCGCCATTGTCTTTCTTTCGTCGTCATTTTCCCCCACTGTGCGTCGTCATCAACATAAGTGCAAGACACTCTTTTTGCCATTTTTTCAATTAAACACGTTCGCTTTTAACTAAACATCCACTTCGCGTTCATCTGAAAATAATAGTTTATGCAATTAGTTTATAACGTTAAGTTTTATTGCATGCGTACATGTGTTGAAAACGAGCGACGTAGGGAACGAGTTTTCAAATTTTTACGAATACAAGAATGCAACGTTGTATAAGAGTTACATACGCTATTTTTTTGTGTAACAGCATTATAAATTTTTAAGAGAATGAAACTTAATTTTGCGAAAAAACCTCTCTTGTAACGTCTCGGGTGTGGAACATCTCTGCAAGAAAACGGTGGCCGGCTGTTCCGTTCAACACTACCTCCCCGAGATTGCCTCGTTACGATTGGCTGAATGTGTGATGACGCAATAATTCGTGCCGTAAAATGTAATACGTCACCATTTGTGCCATAAAAGGTCCTTTTATGAACGATTTCTTGCAGTATGTCGTGGTGAAAATATCGTTTATAAGGCTGGTGCACAAAAAACAATTTTACTGTCGTCGGAACCCTGATAGACTATAGAGTGTGTTGATTTAAAAATGTCACGTATCACCTTGTTACTAGAGGTCTTGCCCCATGAATGACCTAGAGACTACTGTATAAGGTCGTCTTGCGCGTGGTCGCCATAGTCGTCGATTCGGCCCACTGTGCGCCGTCATCAACATACGCGGAGTGCGCGCCGGCGGCGGGACGTGCGTCGCATGGAGGCGTCATCGCACGGGCGGCGTGCGCACATAAGTTACGTCGGCGCGTGTGTTTTTTTCCGCGACGCCGTTTTTCCAAAATCATTTTTGCCTCGTAAATCTGTCATCGCGTGAGCGACACGCCGCTGGCGCACCGGTCGTGAGCGCGCCCCGCCCCGCCCCGCCCCAGCCCCCTCCCCCCGCCACGCGCCTCACGCCGGCCATTGGGTACGCGCTGCGTGCGCCGGGTCGCCAACCGGTCGCCGAGGGATGGCTGTCGCAACGAGCTCTCAGGGCTGTGTCCCACCCGCGCGAATACTTCGGGTGGCGTTTCAAAGCTGCGTTTCGTGATCAACGAACTTGTCGTTGAATGATTATATCATGCGTCCAGGATGATATAGACTTTAGAACCATAAGTGTAGTACTTGTTACATCCAAGGAGAAGGGAAGTCCTAGATGAGAACCGAGAGCGGTAGCTCAGTGCATCAACTGATGTCACTGCAGCGCCTCGAGTCTGATAGCGGCAGGATTTTCGACACTTGCTTTCCAGCTAGATCGAATTCAGTCGCTGCTTGGAGGAGAATTCCAGCGGCCGGCTGCTCTGATCGGTAGTTTTTCGTGGTTTCTCCGATCAACACCAGGCGAATGCCGGAGCAGTACCCTACTAAACGGGCCACGGACCGCTCGCGATCTGTCCTTCCTCTTCCTTGTCCTATCCTCTCCCCTTACACACACACACACACACTTACACTAACATATACTACACTACCACATACACCACTCGAAGACCGGTCGGGAGCTTAGAGCTTGTCCCGGCTGGGGCGGTGCCCCGCTGGTGGGTCCTGGTTAGAGGGAAACCCCACTAGCCGACGGTAGATCGGCGCTGGATCTCGCCATCCAACTGGGGAAGACCACCGCCACCTCCCGAGAAACAAACATGCACTACACTAACGGGACTAATGACCGAAGCAGTTGACGCGCCCGGAGACACGAAAAAACCAAACCAAACCAAACCTAGGTGCGAGTCCCGACGATGGCCAAACAAATGTCTGAAATTGATTTTTTTCAATTTACACAAACGCATAAAATTTTCACCTGAAATAAATATAACTATTTTATAATTAAAACTGAACACAAATAAAGTGTTCTAGGATATATTGATTCGAACATACATTTATAAAAATTCGGCTCTGAATGACTATTTCTCCACCATGAGTCTAATATTGCTACAATCTTGTGTCGTGATTCGTCTTCAATGTCCACGAGAAGAATGAATATTGTGCGGGGTGAGATTCAGACAGCGCTGCGCCTGCAAGCGGGACCGCCACCGGGAGAAGGGAGACCTCTTGTGCTCCTCTCTCAGCCTTCACCTCCACCTCATCTCCTACTCGAAGCTTTTTGCGCGGTGCGGCGGCGGCGGCGGGCGCCTGGAAGTTACCCGGAGTTGGGATTCGACCGGAGCCTTCCGGGTTGGGTCCGGGTGGAGGGTGGAAGGGGGAAGGGAGAAGGCGAAGGGCGAGCGAACTCCGCGCAGCCCCCACTCAGTGGAAGGAAGGGAGGCTCGGAGAAGTTGCGAAGAAGACCCGGCAGCGGAGGCGGGTGGCAAAGGAGCGGGTGGGACAAGATAGCGTGAAGTGGAGCTGGGGGAGGCAGGGGAGACGCGGGGCAGAGGGGAGCTTGGCGCGGTGAAGAGGAACGTGGCGTGTAGGAGAGGAACGTGGCGTGACGAAGATGAGCATTGCGTGACGAAGGGGTGCGTAGCTTGGCGAAAAGGAGCGTGGTGGGTCGAAGAGGAGTATGGCATGGCGGAGAGGATCGTGACGCTATGGAGAGGAGCGTGATGCGGTGGACAGGAGCGTGACGCCGTGGAGTGGAGAGTGACGCGGTGAAGAGGAGCGTGACGCGGTGGAGAGGAGCGTGACGCGGTGGTGAGGAGCGTGACGCGGTGGTGAGGAGGTGACGCGGTGGAGAGGAGCGTGACGCGGTGGTGAGGAGCGTGACGCAGTGGTGAGGAGCGTGACGCGGTGGAAGGAGCGTGATGCGGTGGACAGGAGCGTGACGCCGTGGAGTGGAGAGTGACGCGGTGAAGAGGAGCGTGACGCGGTGGAGAGGAGCGTGACGCGGTGGAGAGGAGCGTGACGCGGTGGTGAGGAGCGTGACGCAGTGGTGAGGAGCGTGACGCGGTGGAGAGGAGCGTGATGCGGTGGACAGGAGCGTGACGCCGTGGAGTGGAGAGTGACGCGGTGGAGAGGAGCGTGACGCGGTGGAGAGGAGCGTGACGCCGTGGAGTGGAGAGTGACGCGGTGGGAGGAGCGTGACGCGGTGGAGAGGGCGTGACCGGTGAGAGGAGCGGACGGTGGGAGGTGACGGGTGAGAGGAGCGTGACGCGGTGGAGAGGAGCGTTACGCTGTGGACTGGAGCGTGACACGGTAGAGAGGAGCGTGACGTGGTAGAGAGGAGCGTGGTGTGGAAGTATAAAATTGAATTGTGTTCTTTTTCAGTCGCTAGCCGCGTATGTCCTTTGTTACTTGTCATCACTGAAGAATATGAATCAATGCCTTGGAGCAATACTAAAAGATTCCTAGAGAATAATATCTGAATTTTGTAGCAAGAATCGATAAGTAAAATCGCAACGATAAGTAAATGTTCATTGATATTTATTATCCTTGTTGTCGCTCTCGATTTCACTTATATATCTTCTTCGCTGAATGGTTAAATGCGGCTGCACACCCTTATAAACGTTGTAGGGTTCAGGCGGCATTCAGAAGTTGCATGCTGTTTTTTTGGTACTTGCAACTGGAGATGGGGAGGAGTCCATGAATGCCACCGACGATGTCTATCAACTTCTCTTAGTTTCCTAGGTGACTTAAACGATGTCTTACGTCCTACAGGTTTAAAACTAATGTTTGTGTAGCTAGCAGCTGCTGGAGTGTCCTCCTCTTGATTCAAGAATTTGGTGTGTCCTCATTAGCTTGATTCCTCAAAATTTCAATAAACTTTCCGATGCAATCAATGGCGTAATGAATTCAGAACACGTGTCATTGAGCCACTTCCATACGTAATAAGCAAGTAACCTCCGTCCATCCGACACGCACAGTTAGACCCCTTGCGGTCCACCAATCAAGAAAAAAATGAGGTGTCATTCCACGCGTACCTGTGTCCTGATTAAATAATTATTCTCTTGACGATGTATCCAGAAAGTTCTTAGAAATTTCTCTAAAAATCGTGCATTTTGGTGTTTTTAAACAACTAAAACCCGTTTTGGGTGACAAACGGCACCTTCAAAGGTAGTCAATAGCTCATTTTTCTGTCGATAGCCTCGTCAATTTTAACAAGTCTTAGTCGATTTCCTTCAAAATATTGCGCAAGAATTCTACAAAAAGGCGGGTGTTGCTGGTTTTATTGCACCTAGGAATACACCATTTAATCCTCATTTATGGAGTAGATTTCTGTTAAAATTTTTATGTTACCTTGGAGAGAATGCTTCTATTGACATTGCTTTGACTAAGGTCACAAATAACACACAAGGTCAAGTTCAGTAACCATAAAGTTTGACTTGAATTAGTAAGGAACCATACTAGAATATTGGCCAAGTATATTCAGTCCGTGATGACCAACATATGAGTTTATATTCCGTGGACATTTGATAGTTGAGACCGCTGTACTGGGAGAAGCACCCATCACTTTCGTCAACTGTTGCTCTCTAAATAACAATGTAATTGCCTAAATCGTTACAATGCTGCTTGAAGGACTGTAGAAAAATCGAATCCAAAAAAGTAATAAAAGGTATTGAAACTTCATTCCAGAATTCATTTATTATAATAATGTAACTTCTAACAAATTAGTGTCATGTCTCTAAAGATGTTTCTAAGTACAGAATTCAATTGCAGAAAGCAATGAAATTGACATAGTGGTAGAATTATAACACGGCCATGAATGAGTTAATTGGATACACGATTACACGAATAATCTTTCAAGTTTGGAATTGAAAATTAAATATCCTGTATTTTAACATCCATTTTATAAAGGTTTATCATGACACATTTACACTATAAATTAAGTCCGTTTCTCGAGGAAAGAAATGGGACTTCTTTGAAACACTAATAAACCCTTTTCATAAGTCTTCTTTATCGATGTGTTTCTGTCGACAGTCTGTTCACACGCCCAGAAAACTAAGATATTCCGCTCCACAGCTAACACACACGCCAGCAGTTTATAAATTACTAACGGAGTAAATATCACCGAATCGCGGCGTGCTTAATGGCAATTCAATTACGAGTCCTGACAAGAACAATTTACTTTCCTCGCTTGAATTGAATCCATAAATAAAAACGGACAGAATTAAAATAGAAATAAAGCCAGGCATATTAATGAATTATCTTCAGCAAGGCTGGTGTCACATCGCTGTCCTCGCGAGGCCCCGTAGACGAATAGTCTTACCGGGTGCAGGAAGAGCGCGTGCGCCGAGGAGGCGGCTGGCCGGGCGGTCGCGCGCCGCTGCTCGCTAAATCAGCCGCCTCCATAAATAACAAGCGACTGACGGATTGCGAGATGACGTGCCAATTACCGTCGGCGACCGCTGCGCCGCCATCGCGCATGCGCCGCGCGTCCGCGCCGCGTGAAGAACAGAAGCGCAGCGGAATGCGTTCCTGTAGCCCCGTTACGACCGCTAGTCCTAGCGTAGGTCAGGTTTTTCACCTTGGTCTTTTGGGTTGCGTCGTGTGAAGAACAATAGCGCAGCGCAATGCACCCCCTGATGCCCCGTTTCAATTGCTAGTTCCAGGGTGAATAAGGTTAGAGTAGGCGTAGGTAAGATTTTTCGCGGCCGTCTTTTGGGTAGCTCTACGTGAAGAACAGTAGCGCAGCGCAATGCGGCCCTGATGCCCCGTTGCCATTGCTAGTCCTAGCGCGAAGGGAACGTAGGTATCTGTTCACTAACGACTTAGTGGGTGGTATGGCGTTACATGTAGGCAGCGCAATTACTTATATAATATATCGTCGGTAGAGGAGAAGATCTCCGAAATTCTCATTTTGCTAGAGAATAGTTTAATCTGATCGAAGCTGTGTACTTCACAGAGAAAGACTGTATTCTGTTCAATGCTCGGCTGATTTTTCACACTTACTTCGTGAGAAGATAAAGTATTGTAATCATGCTCCGAAATACGACGAGTTTTGAAAATATTTATTATTACATTTTTAATATTATGAACTACTTTCTATTTCTTTCCAGTAAGCTCAACTGTTATATATTATAAAAAAATTGTATTAGCCGGTTCGTCTTTTAACATCAACATGGCCTTATTTTGAATTCAAACGTAGATGTCAAGTTGTAAGTTTGTTCTAAAGTAAAGGATACGTAATACTCAGAATGATATATTAGGCCACTTTTATGTTTATTAACAATAAAGAATAATTAATTATTTTAAATCACTGTAGATTTTACTTTAAAGTAGCTTTAAAATAATATGATTACTACTTGGCACAACATCACCTCAATGTAGAATGCAAAATGAAGCCTTTTTATGCGTAAGTTTACAATTTTTTTTGAAAATTCTTCACGTTAAATCTCATAGTTGAAATTTTTACCGGAGTTTGGTATTACAGCATTCTAGCATGTATGCAATATTCATATTTTTATCTTGTCCGCCCACTAGAGATATTACAGTTGAAAATTTGGAAAAAATCCAAAATTCCAGTTTTTGAGAGGATATAATTTCCAAGTGGTATGTTATTTACTAATGATTTTACAAACTGTATCTATACTGCTATGTGTTAAAGTATAGAAAAAAATTAAGACAGTGATTCTATTCTTTTTTTGAGAAATTACTCTCCGAAAATCGAATTTCATTCTCGTTCCATATATTTGGTTGTAAATATTTCCCAAATACGAACGTGGAAGGTATGTAAATAATATTTCAATTTGTAGGCCAGAGTTTACTGAATCCAATACCTTTTATTGTAGAATGACTTTTTGAACAGCCAAACCATAAGTAAATTTATATACGAAAAAAGAATTTTTTCGAGGGGTTCGAGCGACCTGTACTAAACTACCTAAAATGGATTGATCCTATCCGTTTCAATTTGAAGAAGTCGCGACATCAGGAATATCAGTGCTGCGAATTCTTCTTAGGTTTTGCCACCATCGTTGTTCACAGTAAAACAAGCAAACAGATGGGCAAATATACACGTTTTATTGTAATGCAATTTTTTGATATGAAGGATTCTTTCTGCCGAAAAATTGCAGCATTACATAACTTTCTATTTACTTCTAATATACCAGAAAGTAAAAATATTGATTTTCGAGATGTTTAACTTTTTGTCACTGATAAAATGCATTAAATTTTCAGTATTATTCTGCCCTCTCCTGAATTTTCTGGTACTTATGTATTGCTTATAGATAATAGTAGTAAACAGGTAGTAGTTTAAAAATCGTTTTTACAGATTAAAGTCTCCATCACAGAACGAAACAAAGTATTATTTGAGAAGACCAAAGGCAAGTGTTATATTTGAACAACTGTCTCATTCACAACCCATGAAGAGGGATTTCTCGACGGGAGAGAGAAATCCAAGTGGGATATCTAAAGCGTTGTAAGTGACATGATGAAGACTGAATACACACAGATCGCGCGATATGTAAACGCCCAACAGTTGGAAAGCTCTTTATCGCCCCTCTTATGGCTTTATAATTACCCGTTCCAATGCCGATTTCTCAAGGCGATAGCGCGTGGTGTTCCCCAAGGCGTGAAATGCGGGCGCCTTGGCCATGGGGCTGGCTTGCAAACCAAATGAGGAGCGGAGATTCGGGGTCCGTCAGATGGTTGGGCGGGGGGGGATGTAACAATGGCTGTCAATGTAGTAGCTCCCTCAGCCGATCCTATTGGGGAGGGGGATCACACATTGTCACAGTGCTTGAGCCGCTCTCGGGCTCTCCTCGCACGTGCTGGCCTCCCGTTGTAGTAACCTGCCTCTCAGCAAGGGGCAGAGGGTGGGGCGGGACAGCGCGAGGCAGATGGCAGCTCCCACACTGCATCTGCGCGTTCGCTCTGCCCTTCACCTCCGCCCCGTGCACTTGGCGGCGGTCACGGCGAGGAAGTGGGTGGTAGAAGTTGTAGACATCTCGGCGGGGAGAGAACTGCAGGATTAAATCTAAAAGAGAGAAAATGGTTGTAATGCGGGATTTGTGATGTTTTCATTAATTGAAGATCAATTCCTAGTCACAATTTATAGTGCGGTTTTGATGATCTCACTCTCAGCCTCAGAACTCTTGTGATGGAGAGAACGATGCGATCGGAAACGATTCAACCTTCCTTTAAAAATTGTTTTGTCTGCTTCATCTTTTATTTCGAATGAATAGGAACATCTTAGAAAATTATTTAAATGCACAAAACAGGCATAGAGGTGGGTTTTGAATTACAACTTTATTGATTACTAGCTGATATACTCGTCTTTAATGGGAGTCGAAGACGATAATGAACAAAATAGCCAGTACATAGCTTTAAAAATTCCGAAGAATTTTACACTCGTCTATTCACAGCGTCTAAATACCAGTCGTACTCACTAGTATCTGCACCTGCAATATACCTAACCTCGAGATATAAACTGCAATCTTAGCACAAAGCGTCTGCAAATAGAATGGGGATACCCACCTGAAAACAGCAATTCCAGACCTTCCGCAATAACGAACATGATTTCAGTAAAAATCGAGTTTGTTCGTTTCAGAAAAAAATGGAAATTAAAAAATCAAAACTAAAGATTTTCCGCGGATACTATCTTCTTAATTACAATTGACAACCCAAATTGCTCAGATATTTTAAATGTTTAAAAATGGACATAAACAGATATTGCTTATATAAAAAACAGTAACATTAACAGTAGCTCATCAAGTTGTCTCCATTTCGACGTATTTCTACAACTATAGTATTGAAGATTTTTTCCTTAATAAACTTTATTGTTCAAGGACTTATCTTGAAATACGGCCTTTACAATAATTATATGATTACGATAATTATGCGATATAATTATTCGATTGAAATTCAGTTGTGTATACTTAAAGTGTGAAACTTAATGTGATACTTAATACATTGATGTATACTTAATTGTGGTCGCTGATGATCTTTGTTGTTAAAAAGCGACTTTAAATAAAGAAAACTAAAAAAAATAATTATGCGAAAATGTGAATAGTTTTCAAATAACTTTGCGTAAAATACGGGCAATTTCTCAACAATTATTTTCTCAAAAAGTTTTTTTTCCTCGTATGCAACAAAGAATGCCCGAAAATTCTCCTGGTTCCGGTTTTGGTGAACTTTGAATTTTCGAAAATTGCAAAAAATCGACATTGCAAAAGTAGAATTTATTGCTGTATTGCATTAAGTAACAGAAATAGTCGCCAATAACCTCGATGGTGATGTGACTAAAAATTTTAAAAACATAAGTTCAATCTTGTTGATAGTGATTTTTTGTTAAATAAAATATGTCCTAAAAAATTAGATCTTTAAATAAGATTCTGTACATTCTTTTAAAAAAATCAGTGATTATCACTTAATCTCTCCTTGAAATTAATACGGTTTATTAAAAAAATTTCGAAAGAAATCTCAATTTTTTCTTTACTTTTTACTGAGTGACCAAACATTTAAAAAATGTCGCAGGTGTCATTTTCGTTGAATTCTCTAAATTTTCGAAAATTGTATAAGTTAGAAATAATCCGGGAAACCAAAATTGTTTTAACTGTTGGGAAAGTTTAGTTTAGTCGTGTGGCGTTAGTGGTGGTTTACCGATGATGTTCCTGGCTTATTCACTCGATGGACCTAAGTACGAATCTCTGCTCGGAGAAAAACATTTTACTGGTTAACAAGTTCATATAGTAGTATAATATTGCGTAGCTTTTACAAGTAATGCGGGAAATTATGTGCTGATGTAGGATCATTAGTTATCTTTATAATGTTGCAATAAGACATATTGTTGGTTAACATTTATTGCATTTTACTGAACTATCTCGTTTCCGACATATTTTGGTTACCTAAGGCTGAGTATACAAATATCCTTGAGCGGTTACTAAAAGTGTACTTCTGTTTTACGAGAAACGGATTGTTAATCATTTAATGATTCAAGTAATTCATTTGTCAAGCATTGATGCGCTTTCAGTCACATTGTAGGGAACTAATGCACGATCCCGAGATAATAGGCTGGGAAAATGATTTTCTCTCTTTGGCCAAAGGTCCAAAAAGTCGCCATGTTTAGGCACGCTTTTGCTCTGGAAAGAATTATTGAATATTACATTATTAACATTTTTTGCTATTTTCTTTGTGACGTCGATATGTTTCGAAGTGGCAGACCTCAAATTCAGGATTAGTACCCTCCAAAAAAATACAGTGTTCATGAGAAAAAACTTCCGGGTTTTTTCTTGGATAAAGTCTTTTTGAGCACCGGTTGACTGGACTACTAATATGTGAATATAATTCTTGAAATCTACCAACGTTTCAGGATTTTATTTGCAGTTTTAACATTAAACTGCACCAAAGATGTTTCTTAAAGTTTACTATCCCAAACGAATTCAGATTTGTTCATAATTTTTTTCTTAACATTCTTATTTTGATCATTGGCTTTCCTGAACATGCCTGAATTAATATTAGAAGTATTATTTTTTTGTAAAGGAATATTACATCCTTACAGTGTGTTCATGATATATACCTTCTCTTCCTCTTTTCACGAAAATTAGTAAGGCATCTCGAAAGTACCCTAGACGTAGATGTAAAAAAAAAAATTGCTTGTTGAACCGTTAACTTTGTTGAAACTGACACATCAACCAATCGAGACTAAAAGGAGACTTTAGATGTAATTATTTACTACGATAAAAGCAAATTGTAACTTTTCAAACTTACAAATATTTTTACAACATTGTTGTCAATTATCAATAAATTGAATATGAGAAAATGTATATCTCGAGTAATAAAATTAGGCATTATTTTTTTTACAACAGAAGTTTATTTATTTATTTAATTTTTTATTTATGTATTATATTTATCAGCCCCTACTTTAATTAGCTAATTGTTGAAGAATGAATATACACAAGAGCTCATCACAACCTTGCTCTATGTTTCATAACCCTACCTACAGGTGTGCTTTTGTGACCGGGCAACAAGTTTATAATGCATTAACTGTAACGCATCCCGGTGACAATATTTAAATATTCAGTATGTTATAAAATTATTCAGCAGTTAACAAAACAACCAACTCCGTTTCACGCTCTGAAACATGGATTCGAATTGCCAGCTGTCCTTTGAATTGCCCATTCCAACGAGAGGTTATCCTACTTTGCATAAACCCACCATCACCAACGTCGTGCTCAAATAATCAAAATTAATTTTCCAGAGTTTGCACAAAATGGTTCGTGTTCTATGAATCTTACATCTCTTCGTAGCTGTTTTATCTGAAAGAGCTGGATAGCAAACAATTTGGAGCTTTAATTCCTATGACTACCTCATTTGAAAACGGCGACTAGACTTAATTAATGCAAATCTCAACTCCACTTGTTAAGCGATTAGCGTGTGGCCCCGACATACGACCACTTTTCCATTCATTGCAATGCTCCCCTTAAAATAGATGTGGATAATTGTCAGAATATTCCAATTACTTCACTTACCGGAAAATATTTATTTTATTTTCATTGTAGTTGGGAAGATCCATAGTTAAAATATCGTGAAATTTTAAGGAATGTAAGAAAGGAAATTACCACTTTTTGAAATGTTGCATTTAATAAATGGGATTAATTTATAATTTTCTTACAGTTGTAGAAAATATCTGTAAGGAAAGACATAATAAAATATTGTTTCGTTGCATTCTTAATCCTATTTCTGTGTACTACAAAACACCATGTGCAGTACAATAAAGAACAGCAAGTCCTTCGTGGCAAGAATGCAGCATCAAAATGTTTACCTTAAAAAATATTTATTTCCACTTTAATATTCAATAAAGTTCATTTTAGCATGTGAATTCGAACGAGAAAAATGTATTACTTTAGCCTTCAATTTAATATAAGATTACTGCAAAGCGATTCTTTAGCAATTAGAATTTTAATGATTGTGTTTCAAGTACTATAATATGATCAGAAATGATACCCTCAGCAAGCAGGTTGGTTTATTTTATAAACTACAAAGGAAATGAATGTCAAATTTTCATAGAGACTCTTAATACTAAATGTATAATCAAAAGATTATTACAAATAAATTAGTATGGGAGCTAAACACTGAAAATTTAAAAATAAATTAAGGGAAAAGAGGGCGAATTCTTAATTTTCCTGATAATTTCATTGTTAAGTATTTAAGCAGATTTAAAAAAGATAAGAATAGACAGTACGTTTTTGGTATTTATACGTCATTTATGTGCTTACTTACAATTAATAAATACTAGACAACATAACTATGCATAATCCGATAAATTACATTATATAAGTTAAGTATTTTTTCTTAGTATTGTAGCTAGTTTATAAGGTAGTGTTTTAAGAAGATATTCACCTTTAGATCGAATGTGTATCATGTGGGCGAAGCTGAGAATGGTTTAATCGGCAGTAGGCAGAAGGAGTATTACAAGAGATCAAAGTGAATATTTTATTTGTTTTTGTGATTAGGTAATCTCCATCTTTCATTCACATTTTGAATTTTATTGAATGAAAATCATTTAAAGAAATTCGTAGGTCATTCGTAATCGCATGTAAATTCACACCTCATTTCGGAAGATTTCTTTCTTTTTCTCAAATATGCGTATTTTTCTTTGTTTAATTTCCCAACAATTGATTTCTCAATATTAAAGTATTTTATGCATCGTCATGATTTCTTAAAACTTAATTGTATCTAGTCACATCTGACGAACATTTTTCGATGTAGAAAATTCGGTTCTCTCCTGCATGTCCCTTTTCTGCTACATTCCTGTTCATGATAATTAAAATATCACCTCATCGTATGTGTTTCAAGTGTTAATAATAGATGTGTCTTGGCTCTTTTTGGTAATAGAAATTAATATTAATAATATTGATATTATCGGTGTACAATCATTGCCAATATATATGTCATGTTTTGGAAAAGAATAACATTTTTACAAAATGCTAATATTTGAATGTTAGAATACGAGATATACCACTATGATGGTCTTTTGAAAACGTTCAAAATGTCCTCGCAAAGGTTGATTGTTAAGCATCTTTTTTCAAAAAGACGATTCTGCTTTAAGATTGTCTTGCGTATTGACCGACGTTGAACGCAACATTAACAACATTTGTGAGGGACCTCGCTACCACCTCATAACGTCGCCGCACATTACTCTCTCAGTTCGCCCAACTCGAAAAAGTAAGGCACCAGAGATCTCCGTCCTGCCACGTCCTCCCGCCCTATCTGTGGCGCCACTGCCGTATCCTCCAGCTTCACTCCTCCCTCCCCGTTCCTGTGGCCTGTTTGACTGCCTGCCATCGCTGCCACCTTTGCCTACTCCCCTCCCCTTTCTCCGCAGTGACGGGCTCAGCGTCGTATTGGGCAACCGCAGTATGGCCAGGAAACGTTCAAGAACAATACACGTTATTGAATGTTATAATGAAATTGTGCTACTTGTTATAATGAAAATGTGTTACTTATGACCACTTCTGCCTGTGTCACTGGTAGGACACCTAAAATGTCGCTCCCTGTTACGACACCTTCACTCTTCCTTGCTGCAGTGCCTCTGACTGGGAGGTCTTAGGATTCTTGTCCTATCGGTGGCAGGATTGTCGACACTAGCGCGATAGGTAGGTCGAATTCAACCTCTGTCTGGAGGAGAATTCTAGAGGCCGCCTGCTCTGACTAATAGTTTTCCATAGTTTCTCCGAACACCAGGCAAATGTCCAAGCAGTATTCTAACAAACAGGCCACGGACCGCGCACGATCTTTCCTTCCATTTCTTGTCCAATCCTCATCCCTTACTTACACACATTTACATGCACTACCCTATCACACATGTCGGGAGACCAGCCGGGAGCTCAGAGCTTGTCTCGGCTGGGGCGGTGTCTCGCTGCTGGAAGGTACCTGGTTGGGAATCTCCGTTAGCCGACAGTAGGTCGCCGCCGGACAGCGGGATGATCACCGCCACCTCCCATGATAGAACATGCACCACACTCTTGGGACCTTGTCAGTTCCCCCACCCGGAAGAACTAATCATTAATCAATCAAAAACTGTTCCTCCCTTCACCCGTCCTCGCTCCTTCCTCCACTCCTCAGCGCTCCTCCCTCCACCCTCATCTCCTCATCGCTTCTCCCTCTACCCCTCCTAGCTCCTCCCTCCACCCATCCAAGCTCCTCCACCTTTCCTCACCCCACACATCGAGAGCACTTCTCGCGTCCCGTCTCGCTCAGTTCTCAAAGTCCCTACTTGTGATACTACACACACCAGTTGCCATCCACGTTTCTGGCTTTGGAGAACTAGCTGCCACATGGAGACGAACAAAAGGCAATCGACCAGTTGGGGAGTGGGACCCCCATGACGCAAGGCGAGCGGGGCAGTGGAGACTGCACCCCCCCCTCCCCAGGTGAGCGGGTATGTGTTTACCGAGCGAAGCCTCGCCTCGGGGCAATCACGTGACCGCCAAGAAGTTAGCGGAGATGCAGAAGGGAGGGGGGTTGTTGTGAATGTGCGGACGCGTTCGCTCGTCCAGGAAGACAGATGTGTATTCCTCGGGACCCTGCGAGTGCGTACCACTGGCGGCAGGGCACCGGCGCGGTGAAGCGTCTGGGTGGTCAATGCACTAGCGAAGAGAGGAGGGGCGGTATGCGTGTAAGTCACGGAGGTAGATTGCGAACGTAGCCCCAGAGTTGAACATAGTGTAAATCTTGTAAATAAACGGATTTGTAAAGAGATCTTGTGTCTTGTTATTTCGCTACCACGACGCCACTATATCAAGGAATCGATACTGTGTGTTGTTGGTATTTATACTAAACATCGTTGGATTCGTAATTTCGAAATAGAAAAATACGCACATCTTCGGCTGTGGCATCACTCACTAGAAGCCGCCGAGTCGTGTGAGAGGGGAGGAGCGTGACCGACTGCCGTGGCGTGGCACGGCGGTGTGACGTAGCACGAAACAATGATCACGCGTGCGTCGCTCCCCTTGGTCTGCCGTTGACTTTGAGTACTTTATTGTTTCGATTTGCCGTTAACATTCAACGGTTTTCCCCGAATGCCTGTCACGCCCTAGATCTTGGATTCGTCAGACACCAAGAGGTGTTTATGGAGGCAGTTCCGTAGTTCAACATTTGTTTTCCTGAATTACAAGATAAAATAATAATAATATACGTATGTATTTGGCATTTTGGCCATTGCCCAACTTTGCAGGACTGTTATATAATAATAATAATAATAATAATAATAATAATAATAATAATAATAATAATAATAATGATATAATTAATAATAATAATTGGTAACAGGTAGAAACAGTAATCACAGTTTTCTGATATTAAACAGATATCACCCGAAGAAACATATTTTGGGGAACCCTCGTAACCCGTCGACTGGGCCACAATCGTATCAAGGACAAATTCCGAATAAGATGTTAGAAGTGACTGACAAAGTTGTTAAACCTTTACTTATCAGGGAATACTATGATTTCAGCCATCAACATCTGGGCTCTGCCAGTTATGACTTACTCCTTTGGTACTGTTAAGTGAATCAGATTCAATCTGACCTATAGGAGCTGATTCAGGTCCAGGAAATGACTGTTACATAAATGCCATTGTCTTCATATAAACTCTTCCGTAAAATTATACCTACCCTGAATGCTGGGAGTCAGAAGGTTAGTTAATACAAAAAAATATTACCTCGGAAAAGAGTAAAATTGCGACAAGTCTTCTTAAACTCCACCAACACGTCAATAAAATTGAGTGTTAACTAGGACTTCGGCTTCACTTCATTGAACTTCCATGAGAGAAATTATGAATTAATTATCTCTACCCATCAACCAAGCTACAAGTGTAATGGATAGAAACAACAATAGAAATGTATTTTAGAGAAACAAATATATCCTGAGACCGCGCATTTTATAACGTGAATTCGTCAGAATTATAAAGAAACTATCGAAAGAATTCTTTGAAAAAAGATGTAGTGGTTGCAGATGTGTTAAATTTTCTCGGCTCATCCTAATTATCACATATAGTCAAGATGAAATTTCACTGAAAATTAAATAATCCCTTGAATGTTATCGTGGCATGTTATTCCTTCAATATCATTTTACATATATTTCAAATTACTTTTTACTTTGTCGTATACGTACGTATATACGGTGTAATATACATACTACAGAGAAATTTATGTAATGCTGCACGAAAAAAAGGTGTATTTTCGACACAAAAAAATTCATGGCCGGGCCCCGACAACGAAAAAATGGATAAATCCAGTTGCTCAATTAAAAAAAATCCTCTAACATGTGGTGTGTCAAAACCCCTGTTTTGTAGGTCCTTGATGCCTAAAACCCCATTGAAAGCAAAACGTCCGACCGTCCGAAAACAAAAAATTACAATGACTTCAATTTTTTCCCGCACAACTTCCATTTTTTCTCAAAAACTGCTCCAAATTTTTTCTATTAATTTCTTGTAAGAATAGAGTATAATACACTTATCGAGATGGCATTGGTCCGAGTTTTGCGGCTAACTCTGAATTTTCGAAAATTGCAAGAGTTTGAGTTTTTCGGCGTCTTCTTTTCTATTCTTTCGTTTTTTCAAAAACTACCAAAATTTAATGTTTCTGACTTGTCTCTCGTCGGTAATATTTACTTTAGAGGCAATTTCTTCTCATTATTAGAGTTATGATTACATGAGATTTAAATAATGCCAAATAAAGTTTCACGAAAACTCAACAGTTTTCTGTAAAAATGAGCTCAAAATTCCGAATTTTCAGAACCACATAAACTCAATTTTCTCAAAAATGGCTCCAATTTTTTTTTCAAATTTTTCTAATTGATAGTGCTAATTGCTCTGTTTAATATGACGTAAAGTTCATTTTGGTGTATTCTTTTTTTTCAAAAGTTACACAAATGTAATTTTTTTTAACCTTAATATGAGCATTTCCATCGATTTGTATACATTATTACATTTGTGAGTGAAAGTGACTGTTGAGTATTCAAGTTACTTCAAATGAAGTTTTTCGAAAACTCAATAGATTTCTCTGAAAACAAGCTTCGAATTTCACATTTACAGTAACGCATAATCGCCATTTCCATAAAAACGGCTTCAAATTTTTCAATGAAAATTTCTATTTATGACGAGATTTTAATTTTCTTTGGTATTCTTGAAGTCATATTTCGGTTCTACTATTAAGAAACCGAAAATTTGAGAAAATTTCAAGAAAATGTACTATCGGTGACGATAGATGGCAGCTGATCAGTGAATGGAGCAAGATCTTAAAGCTAGTCCACATCAAGGAAATTAGAAAAATTGGCTACAATATATGGTCTGTGCCATTCTGTAGCACCTCTAGTTATTTATTTTTCTATATCATCTAATTTTTATACAATCATTAGTATAGAATAAAACAGAAATCACATCAATTAAAATACATCTATTGAAAGTGCTTTTGTTACATGTACTGCGACCCACCCCTCCGCCGGCTAGCTCAGAATGGGTTTTCAAGGTGGGCGCAAAATAAAAAAATACAATTAGAATAGCGGGGATCAGGGTCATGTGGGCCGTTGTGGATTGAATGCATTTAATCAGAAACTCAAGTCGAATCACTTTCCACTTACTTAAGTATATTCTAATTAAATTGCTGTTACAGTAAATGAACATAAAACACTTTACATATACAAGAATTTTGTCCTGCTGAAAAAAAGAAAACAACTTACACTCTCTCAATAATTAACTACACTGTTTCCTTTCTCTCATTTAAATCAATTTCAAAGAATACTTAAAACTTTGCCTAATCATTCCAGTCGTAAATTCCCTAGTTGCAACTTTACAATTAGCTAAGTTTTTCTTGAAAGAAAAGATTGATTCTATTGTTTACAGAATATCGGTATAAAGAACCTGTACTAATACTTTCTTTCCGAAACAAATTATTCCTTCTAATATCTACAAATTGTTCAAGTTGGCACGACCTTACTGTGTCTTTTCACGGCGAAAGAAATCTACGGCGTCGACTCTTCCAGTCGCTCGGTGTCCTTGTCCTTGCAGCTCGGTCGGAGCAAAGCCGCCCATCTGCAGAACCGCACGGTCGCCCCTTTCCAGTACCGTTGTTCAACTCACGATGTGGCCTCCGTCTCGTTTTCCGTTGATACTCTTTTCGTATTCTTTTATAGAATGTAACTAGCTTTTAATTCCATAAAAGAATCTACAATACGACAACTGAGTCTATCGTATAAGAAGAATAAATATAAAAATAAAAAAAAAACTGCAAAGAAAAGAAATGAATGGCCTCGTTAGTTTCATGCTATTCACACTCCTCTCTCTTACAAAGATTTTAAATGCGTCACTTATACTTTCATCCTTTTCCTGATGAATTGTTTTAATGCCTTGTAATATGATAATTACCTCCTCGAATGTCTTGAAGAGTTTTTATCGTAGATGCAGTCCTGAAGTCCGTAGCAGTACGAGGTGCCGCCTTCTCGTGATCGGTAGGTCCTCACTCTCCAGCTGTTACTTCAGAAAAGAAAGCTTTCTTTCTCCCGACTCTCGGTGTCGCATACTCTACCGAGACGCTCCCTTACGGATATAGTTCGTAGTTTTCATTTTCGGATTGTATTCATGCGCGTTGGCGCGCGTTCAAACAGCTCATCTTATTCTTGAATATTGATGTGCTCCGTTTTCCGAGACCTCGGCAAACCGATGGTCACAGTACGAAGTTTCGCGAAACAATTTTTCGCATCTTCAGGTACATATCTGTAAATAATCAAATTTATCTAAATTAAAATAAATTACTGAACATATTTAAAATCAACACACAAGTAGAAAGGCACACAAGTACAAGAACAAGTTGAAGAAGTCAAGTACCAGAAACAACACACAAAAAAAAATTCACCAATTTAAAACAAAAAATCAAAATGAAAATAAAGTAAAACAAATAAGTATTTACACCAGGGCGTGAAAACACACATCTGGCATGGAAGATTTATTTGTTGCATTAATTTGTTCATTTCGTTGTATCATTTTGATTTTTTGTTGTTTTAAATTGGTGGGTCGATGTTATACTATATCGAGTGGTATGTTTCTTTGCAAAAATTTTTATTAGTGTCATCTTGGTAATTATGTCATAATTTTTTCTCCGTTACACAATTTGGTCTGACGATGTGGGAAAATTAATTTCTCGAAACGTTGCTATGAAATTTCCTAAGAAACTCTTTAAGTTGCTGTATGCAAATATGTTGCTGTATGCTGTATATAAATTAAAAAGTTGGTTGTTTTGTATAAAGCTGTCTATCAAACCTTGTATCCAAATGCATTGAATATTGAAGCATTGCATTGAAGTGAACGAAAGTCAGCTTTCTGAATGTGATGTTTACTATTTTTCCTCTTCTTCTTCTTCTTCTTCTTCTTCTTCTTCTTCTTCTTCTTCTTCGTGCGAATAAGCCCAATTGGGATTACGCAGATGGAAGCAGAGTTGGGATGTACTCAGATGTGTTTCTTAGCTTTTCTTTGTGCCCATATTTCTTTCATCCTTTGGCTGTGCTTCTTTCTCTCTTCGGTCGACGCTTTTCCTGTTCTACGCTTCGGTACTTCTTTTTAATTTAAGGTCCTTTTAATTTCGTTGATCCATTTTATCAAATCAGTTGCTGCTTTATTCTATTTTCATAAGTCTACGTTTTCTGTATCCCTCTGAATACCCGTATATTGTCTTATTTCTGTTTTGCTTCTGAGTTTGTACTGCTCGTCTGTGAATTTCGGACCAAGAATTTTCCTTATTATTTTGCATTCCTTTTTTTCCATATTTTTATGACTTTCTATTACTACTACTACTACTACTACTACTACTAATAATAATAATAATAATAATAATAATAATAATAATAATAATAATAATAATAATAATGATAAGTAGCCAATCTGTCAGCCTCTGTGAGAGGAAGCTGCTGAGGTTGGGCGGTCGGCGCTCCCCTCTCGTGGATGGGATGGTCTGAGCGTGGACGTGGAGGCGGCGGCGGTCGAGTGAAAGTGGGCGGGTGGGCGGTCGCCCGCAGGCACAGCAACGTACGCGTGTCGCGTCGCTATTTTATTCCGGTTGCCATGGCGACGGCGTGGTGACATCACAGCGGCCTGTCGTCTCCACCTCCTACACGCCGTCCCGAAAGCTGGCGTTCGCCTCGAGTTGCTGCCGATGTAGCTTTGGGGGTTTAGTTGAATACGAGCACGTAGTCAATGGGTGTTGAAGCTCCTCACGAAATAATCCAATTTAATTTTTCACAGTCAGTTCATGATTATTATTTGGTAGTTCAATCTTTTTGGTGACTAAATTTTGGTTCATATTAATTTTTCTTTAGGTTCTAACATAGAGATTTCACATATATTCAACATATATTCATAATTTATTAAAATAGCACATTAAGATTGAGACCCGCTATTCCTCACTCTTTGTTTAATACAATTTACGAATATTTGCCGGCCCGTGCTTAACTGATTTATTTCAATAATATTTAATTCCCTATCTTACTACTTATATATATATATATATATATATATATATATATATATATATATATATATATATATATATATATATATATTGAGAGAGAGAGAGAGAGAGAGAGAGAGAGAGAGAGAGAGAGAGAGAGAAGATAACAGTAAGCTTGTTCGTCGTTTCTTCACTACTTATATAATTCCATTTTCATATAGCTTCTTACAATATCCTGAGTTTCACTCGCCCAATTCCAACTCTCGAAATTAAACTCAGAATTCTGCAAAATTCACTCAACTCCCAACTATGGTCCGCTCTTTTTCCAGCATTTAACCATTATCGTCTAGTTACTAAATTATTGAAACTTTCAAAATTCTTCTTGCGTCAACACGCGCCACTATCTTCGATCTCTGTCTCATGACCACTTTCGTTTGCTCCGTGCAGTCATAAAACAACCGCCTTTCAACCGTCTTCTTCTCGGTCACAAGTCCGTAAAATCGTCTCTTCTTGATTTTTCCTGCGCACCATGTACATTTGTCCCATTCTTATCTTCCTTTCACTAGCTACACTTTCTCTATTGTTTTCCTTCCCACACATATCCCATACAATCCCACATATTTAATTCATATTATTATTCAAGTTGTCGTGAGTATACCAATACACTTTACACTTAATTTTCTCGCACTCGCCACCTCTTACTGTGGACTATTTTACTTATTATCCTTGTTATCGCTGAGGTTTCGTTCATAACGAAATTCGCTTGTTTTTGGTGATAGATTGTTTGAAAATACAGAGTGAGTCAATAAAAAGATCCACCTCGAATATTTTCTGAATGGTTCAAAATATGGAGATGAAATTTTCACCAAACAATTCAGGGAAAAGTGGGCCATCAGTTGTAGTTATTAGTTTTTTTGATAGCATTTTATTTTAAAGTTATTGGACTAATTTCATTTTTTAAATGGCACACTATACTTATTTTTACAAAAACAGAAAGGTCTTGAGAAGACAAATTTATCAATTCTACACATTTGATTTTATTTAATAATGAACAGTACAAGCGTAAAGGTTGACTTAGAAAAGGATTTAAATGATGTTTGTAGCAAATCTGTCATACAATACTTGATACAGTTTCCCCTCCTTGAAGAAATGTGTTGAAGAGATAAAATATGCTATTGTTCCAATGTTGGTGCGGCCCTCCCAATTCGTAACTTACTGGTGCCCACTGGCGGTATACTTACCATTTAAAATAGAACACAAACGCAAGGTTGCGAATAACTCAGAAAATTGTTTATTTGAGAACAGACTCTCAAAGCACAGAATGGTTGATTTTTCGATTTTATCATCCTTAAAACATATTCCTGCCATTTGTACACGAATTAATAATAATAATAATAATAAGAATTATTATTATTATTATTATTATTATTATTATTATTATTATTATTATTACAAAATAATTATTGCTGTCCCTTACGTTTTATTCTCCATACAAACACATTAAACAGATTCGTGCTGTACGCTTCATTTTTCTGTTTCCAAGTATGAAGTTTCTCAGAATGTACTTATTGTGCCTTAGCTTCATTACGCTTCATTTTTATTCTATGTGCTTAATTTTGAACATGATGGCGACACAATGATGTAAGTCAATTGTAAGAGGAGAAGTAAGAGGATGTAAATGCAAGAGGATGCTACGTCTTTCACAATTGTTTTGTAGTCACAACTGTGTTGTATAACATCGAAGAACACGGAAACGATTTACTTGTGCAAAAAACAAGAATTCCAGCATCAATTAGTTTCCAAAGTAATTCAACTTCTGGAAGCGCACGGCTCTGCGTAAATGTAATCGTTTGAGTAATATTGGTAAGGCAATGATCAACGGAGTGAATGCCTTTAAATGACATACGGGAAAATCCCAGGCAAGCAAAGTTTGCTTATTGTTCGTGATATTTCCCTACTCCTCTTCTATTCTTACAGTGCTCACAATTCTTCCTTCAAACACAATGGTCACATTAATTTCAGAAAAGAATGGACCAGTTCTTTGCTACGATTCTTGCAGGGTAATAATTTGTATTTACTCTTTTCCTATATTTATTTAAACAAATAAATATGTATCCGAACGTTTTTGTTTTCGAATCAATCTTTTAAATTTTGTCTTTCGAATCAATGCTGTAGAATGCTTGCAGTGGCACATTTTTATCATCTGTTGCAAGCAACAGGCTGCTTTGCTGTTATGTTGTGCATACCTCATTCGTTTAAGGATTTCTGGAAGATATAAAGAAATGCAACTGTGAATGGAAGGAGTTAGTAAAACAAGAAACTGTTGGAAGGATATTTGGAGGCCATCACACACTCGTGAAGGAACAAACGAAACCCTTGTCGAAAACTTTATCGAAACGAAAAAATCTTATCAAAACCAGTTCGGATGAACAACTCAAGCTGTCGGATACGTTACTAATGTACTTGAGGTTTCTTCCATTCGTTCGAGTGAACTCAGCTTGCAAACTTTTGCTTTGGAATGTTCTTCCCCAAGAAATCTGTCTTTAGTTATCCCGAAATCGGCCGCACCGGCAAAGGTGTTGATATACGTCACAAGAATTATATACTCTCAACAGCTGTCAAAGCAATTTCTAAGCGAACAAATAGAACAAGTTCCTGAGTAATTCTGTGAAGAACATTTGTTACTTCTCGTAAATATTTTCTGAAGCAAGTACCATTAAAAATTATATTAAAATCGACGAAATCTGCAAAAAATGCATTAAAAATGACGAAAAAAGATAAAAAATTACTTATTAGTCGAACTCGACAAAAAAATCAAAATGATGATCCATAAAAATGGATCATTTCCTTTTGTAATAACATAAAATGAATTTCTATACTAAACGGCATTGTTTGAAAGTGAAAGGGAAAAAATTTATATTTCATTAAAATCCGCCCCGTAGTCATTAGCCTAGTGTTTCGCTGCCCTGAATTCGGTGGTATAACGGTCAGCGTACCGGACTGTTGTACCCGCGTTTGCGGGTTCAAACCCGATCGAAGCCGCGGAGTTTTAAAGGCGAAAAAATCCTTCGTACGCCTTCCTTCGGAGGGGAAGTAAAGCCGGCTGACCCATGTTAGTAGATTTAATTGCATGTAAAAGATCCTCAAGCCTAAAAGAAGCCTCTGAGCGTAATTGAGGTCCACCTGTTTCGTCGCCCAAGATAATACCTCCTTTCTCCGCTAGGTGGTGAAAGGAGCGTAACGAAATTTGCGTGGTTAGACGGAAGAGCGGGCCTGATGGCCCGAGTCTCGCCACGTAAAATAAGGCATTAACTAACTAACTAACTGAATTGGAACTCGCGTCCGTAGGAGCACTTGTTTCCTCGGCGGACATTCTACGTAGTTACGCTGTAAAAACCTTGCGGGAACGACCATTTGCGTTGTGGAATTTTAGTATTTTTTCAATAACTTCTAGTGCGTGATGACATTTTCCCCCCAGCACATAGGAATAGTGAATATCTATCTATAGAAAAAAATGAAGCCAGATTTCGAATTTTACCTGTTGTCCCTTGTTAGAGAGCACACTCGTTAAAAGAGTTGCTCCATGGCTGTAAACTCCGAAGAGAGCGGTGACATTTCAACCGAGGCAGCACCGCGCGGAACGTAGCATGTCACATCGCCGTACCAAGTCGTTGGTGTGCCCTCCAACGCGTGCAAAGTTTTTCGCGCGAGGTCGCAAGGGGGCCTCGACGCGGCACTCGCGACCTCGCACGGGCGGTGGCAAGAAAAGCGAAACAATTTGGGGGGTAACAGGCAGGGGTAGGGGGCGGTGAGGTGGGTGAGTGGGCGGGCGGACGGGCGGCTTTCATATCACTGGCGGAGGAAGGAAAAGCAGGGTAGCAGAGCAAGCGACTCCGCGGAGAAAGGCGGCCGAGAAACTTGGTAAAGTAATTTCGCGTGCTTTTTCTAGAGGCCTCGGCATACGGAGGGGATATTTCGAGGCAGAGATAAGCTTCCTAGCTCGAGGTTAAACCGGGTGTACAGCAGAAATGCGTGGGGATATCAAGGAGAAACATTTTGGGTGTACAAGCCCTTGAAGGGTTTAATCTTATCTTGGAGTTAGAAATATTGTTTACTGTCCTCTGTGCATATTATTATCATATTTGTTTGTAGGCCGTTTTCCGGGAATGAAAAGGAACGAAATAGTAAAAGTATAGATACAAAATAGGTTAATGAACGTATTTTTGAGCTCATACGAGAGATTTAGTAGTGTGGCTGATGATTTTGAACTTACGATTTTCAAATAATAATACTTTTCTCTAATTCTTGAAAGGTGTAAGAAACGAAAGTAAATGATCGTGAAAAATGTTATTGTGATTTGATTTAATGAACGCAACAATCGTGGAATTGTGGTAAGAGAAAAGAAAGGATATTTTAAATTTTTTAAAATTAACAGAATAATATCTTTTATCTTTCAGGTTTTAATCTAACTTCTGCGAGGTCGAAAGCTGTTGCTCTCTGGAGGAGTATTCTAGGGTCCGGATGCTCTGATCGGTAGTTTTCTGTGGTTTCTTCGATCAGGCGAATGCCGAAGGAGTTCCCTAACATACGGGGCACGGATCGCGCGCGATCTTTCCTTTCTCTTCCTTGCCCAATCCTTATCCTTACTCACACATTCACTTGCGTGCACTACACCACCACACATGCCAGGAGACCGCAGCAAGAATAGCACTGTATGAAGATATGGGACCGGGAGCTCAGTGTATTAACTGATGCCACTGCAGCGCCTCTGACCGGGAGGTCCTAGGTTCGAGTCCTGACGGCGGCAGGATTTTCGACACTAGCTTTCCAGCTAGGTCGAATTCAGTCGCTGCCTAGAGGAGAATTCCAGCTGCCGGCTGTTCTGATCACTAGTTTTCCGTGGTTTCTCCGATCAACACCAGGCGAATGCTGGAGCAGTACCCTACCAAACGGGCCACGGACCGCACGCGATCCGTCCTTCCTCTTCTTTCTCCTATCCTCTTCCCTTACACACATACACTTACACTAACATGCACTACACTACCACATATCCCGGGAAACCGGTCGGGAGCTTAGAGCTTGTCCCGACTGGGGCGGTGCCCCGTTGGTGGGAGAGTCCTGGTTAGGGGGAAACCCCACTAGCCGACGGTAGTTCTGGAAATGTGAACGACGGGAGGTCTGGAAATGTGAACATGGAAAGAGAACGAATACGGAGAGAGAATGGTTGTAGACGCCGGTGTAGTTGCTCCAGTGGCGCTTTGTCCAATGCGAGACACTAAGTTGGAATCCCCAAGATGACATATATTCGAAACTAAGGGTCACAGCGGGACATTCCTTTGTGACACACAGTTTTAACTGTTTTGACGTTAAATAAATAAACTTTCTAGTGAAGTATGTGATAAGTCCCAATTTCGGTCAGGTTTTTCATCAAATTTCCGTGATCCTTCAAGCCATTGCTGAGATGGCCCCTTGTTTTGCTTCTGGACGTAAATGTAACTTTACTATCTGTTCACGTCGTCTAGAGTTCTGTAGGAAATATAGTTATTCAAATTGTCGTTTTCCTTGTTGTCACGCAGGAAGTGATTCTTTCATGAAGGTCACGATGATGGAGTAAGCCAAAATTTCTGGCTAATTTGATTTGCAAATAGCTTTTGTTACGCTGGTGCAAATTTTTCCTATCAATTCTTACCAAATAATGTCAATTTCCAACTATATTCAGAATTCAGCTTGTATATGGGTTAGGGTGGGGAACGCATAATTTAAGAAAACTTGCACAGAATACACTTCTCCCTAATGTAGGTCACGCACAGATTTTACTTGTTTTGTCGTTAAATAAGTAAATAATTTTTACTAGTAAATCACTTCTAGATGCTGAACACTGAACGGACCTTGAGGGGCTCCCCAACCCCCAGCCTTTGCCACCTCTATGTCCCAGAAGCACATTAAACAACGAACAATGGATCGCACATGATCCTTCCTTCCCCATCCCCTGTCCGCTCCCATTCTTTCTACAGGTCGATGGGTGATTCCCGTCTTCACAAAGCCTATAACGGTGCCCCTGGAGGGCTAGGAATACGTGGATGTCAGGGCAGAGCGAACTGTACTCTAGCATCGAACGAGAGAGTGTGTGTATGTGTGTGTGTGTGTGTGTGTGTGTGTGTGTGTGTGAGGAGAGAGAGAGAGAGAGAGAAAGAGAGAGAGAGGAGAGAAGTAGAGATGGGGAGGAATATAGGGTTAGAAAGAGAAAAGTATGGAGTGGGAGAGAGAAATTGAGTGAGACATAAATGAGTGCGAAGTAAATTGGGCTAGTTAGAGCTAAATAAGGGGAGATAGAGGTAAATAGGTTGTGAGATAAATAAAGTGAGTGAGAAAGATAAATGGGGTAAGTGAGAGAAAGATATGAGAGTGAGGTGTAGGATATGTTGGTGAGAGGATTGGATGGAGATTGATGGTAGAAGTGTTGTCAGAACTTGCGAGAGCTCAAAAATGTATGGGGAGTTGCATGGTACAGAAGCAAGTTGGAAAACCATCTTAGTTTAAAGCAGTGGCGGCTGGTGCCCCAACAGACTGATGGTTGCACCTCAATGGAATGGCGGAAATGTAATTTCTAAAATTTAAGGACGATATGTAATAAAAATGTAAGCAATTCCAATCAATTAAAACAGTTATATAAAAATCTATATTGAAACATTACTTACATAATTTTCTAAGCATCTCCCATTCACGTGATTCTGGCTTTGATTTCAACTGGGCACGTAGGTTCCACTCCAGCACATTGCAACAAGCACTGTTTCTTAGGCACGTTTTACACAACTAAAATTATTTTCTTTCGAAACCTTCACTACCCTGGTATATTTGGCAATAAATAAAGATCTTCAACACACATTCATATTCACAAGAACGCTCGCAAACGGCTGGCCGATCAGCTGCAGGCACACTGTCAAGCAAACTTCCGCGAGGCACTATAACGGACATCCATCCAGACTGGCCATCTTTACACAAAGTACACATCAAATGTACGTTCTCGAATCAACAAACCTAATATCAAATGAAAACAAATTCTCCAAATATCATAAACAATGCATTGAATATCGTCAATAATTGACTGAACTTGTAGACTTTCAATAACAAGCGAAAATCATAAAACTACGTCGCAGTGTGTCAGACGAAGACAGAATATGGGTATTCCCTTGAGATTCCCTCCGTCGCCGCGCAGTGCTAGACAGCGCCACTAGGTGGTTGCCCAACCAAAATGCCATATGTTTTCCGTGTTAAATCGAAGGGCCAAGGAGTAACATCTGTACACCCATTAATGCAGCCAACAGTCAATGCGTGGTGCAATATCTGGCACGGCACCAGGCATCGGAGAGCTTGGACGCTCTTTGGTTTCAAAATGATTTCATATACATATATATTGCTGCAATATCTTGAATATTGAATGTTTTAAAAGGAAAATGTATATTCCTAAGATATTATGATATCTTTTCCATGTTCTGGGGGTTGTGCCATCGTGTAACCTAAGCACGAGCCGCTACTGGTTTAATGAAGCAGAGGGGTCGGTGTTGCCAGAGAGGCGGCGAAGGAAACAAGACTGACAGTATGAATCAGTACAGGAAAGAGAATGGAAAGCTATAAATTAAGGCGCGGGTTCAAGACACAATAAGCTGGTTCAGGCAAGGGGATGAGGACTTTGGTGACGCGGACAGAGCGGCGGGGGGGAGCTTTTGATTGATTGATTGGCGTTTCTGGGCACGTCATTTGCTAAGGGTGTTGGTCCGGTAGTGGCGTAGGTTCGTAGGTGGCGGTGATCTTACCCTCTGGATTGTGAGATTCGGTGCCGACCAACAAGTCGATTAATTTTTTTCCAACCAGGTATTTCCCACCAGCGAGGCTCCGCCGCAGCCGGGACAATCTCCAAGCTCCCGTTCGGTCTTCCGACATGTTTGATACTTTAGTGCATGTTAGTATAAATGTGTGTGTAAGAATAGGAAAGGAAAGAGGAAGGAAAGGTCCGTGGCCCGTTTGTTAGGGTACTGCTCCGGCATTCGCATGGCGTTGATCGGAGAAACCACGGAGAACTACCAACCAGAGCAGTCAGCCGCCAGAATTCTCCTCCAGACAGCAACTGAACTCAACCCAGCTATGTAGCTACTGTCGAAAATCCTGCCGTGAAGCGTAGGACCTCCCGGTCAGAGACACTGCAGTGACCTCAATTCTTTGACTCTGATGAATAAGCAGATAAGTCAATAGAACTTACTTTTACAGGTGAGCAAATAACAAACACATTAAACGAATGCTGTAAAGCAGGGATTAATGATATTCAAACAACACCTACACACACTTTCGTTGGATAGTACCTTCGTTTCAATACCATTAATCCCTGATTTACTTCAGTTGAAAGTGGATTTCTGCTCTCCTGTAAAATAAAGTTTTTTTTTACTCATCAGCTTATTCGCCGGTGTCAAAGATTTGATGCCCTGTGCCTCCTAAGCCGGTGCGGTGCGGTGCGGTGCGGTGCGGTGCGGGGCGGGGTTTGGGAGGCTTGGGGCGGGGGGGCAGGCGTCGGGGGCGGGTGCGGGCGGCTCGCCGGGGGGGGGGCGGCGGGGCCGGGCCCGGGGCCGGGGCCGGGGTCTCGGCCGGGAGCACCGGAAGTGGGCGCGATCGGAGCGCCGCCGGATGTGACGGCGGCGGCTGCGACCTCCACGCGCGCCACCGGGCTTCTTGGCCCACGAGACGACGGCGGGCACGTCGCCGCCCGCGCCTCCGGACCAAGCCATGAGCTGGCCCTCCTCTACGGCACAGAAGGCTGGATTTCTCCTACTCGTAAAAAAGAATCGATTTTCCGCTGAAACGTGGTTAATAGTGAGACTATTTAATAATTCTATTAGGGATAACGATAATGATGTTGATAATAAAGAAAAAAACGATTTTCCTTCTACATGGTTTCGAAAAAGTATCGTTTCCAAAATTTTGCACACGGTTCTATTGTCTGGTACCTGCTCAAGAGAAATACTACTTAAGCTACTACTACTATTATTAAGCTACTACTAGAAACACTACTTAATTAGCGATTATGATAATGATGTTAATAAATACAATAACGATTTATCTTATATATTTTTTCCAAAAAGTGTATTTTCCAAAGTTTTACACACTTTTCCATTGTCTGGTTTACGGCGTTTACATCATAGACATCTCTTTCGTATCATGGGCTACTAAAAACTTTCTCATCTCATCTTTAGCTAGGATATAAGGAAACTCTGATTTCGCTTTCTAAACTATAATATGCGTAGAATAAATTTACTGCCCAAACAAAGGAGGTAGAATGTCCAAAGATGTGTTTGATGATGCAGTGATGAAGATGGTGATAAACTGATGATATCCAAAATATGCATTTTTCTCCAATATTTTTACGCCCTCAAATTGTCATACTTAATCCAATATGCTTGAAAGGTCTTGATGTAGCTTTGCGCTCAAGAAAAAAAATCGTATCTGAAAGAGAAGACATATCGTATATTAAAGGGCACTTTTATTCGTATTATTCACAATGTGAATAAGAGTGAATAATACACATAATAATAATAATAATAATAATAATAATAATAATAATAATAATAACAAGAAGAAGAAGAAGAAGAAGAAGAAGAAGAATAGATCAAGATGTTTCCCTCGTAAAAAAGTATACGTAATAAATCATGTGAGCATAAAGAGTTTTGACAACAAATTTTTATTAATCAACATCTATATTGTACCGTGTTATTACATACATTTAAGATCAGACTTGGAGTTATGTGTTAATAACTTTTCCATCGTAATTATTCACACATTTTAATGTTTTTAATAAAACAATATTGATAGACCCTCTGATCTGTTCGTTGGTAGCGTGTTCACCATTCATTACTTGCTTCTCAAATTTTACTAGCTGTGGAAGCAAGAAAAATATTGCAGTTTTAAAATGTCTGTCCTCTCCGCTGAAACTGTGAAAGTTGCTCACTTTGTAAATTTATTACGCAAAAGAAATCCGGAAATGCTTCAAATCTAGTTTCCCCATAGTACTTCGCGAGTGTCTGTTGGGAAAAATCGTCGGAGGCTGAAATACCAGCAATGCTTGTAGCCTAGGTCTTCAGTTACCTGAAATTTAATATATAGATATCTTATCAGTGTGATTTTAGGAGACAAGTATATGTCTACACATGCTTTCAGTCATTGCAATTTTAAAAGACAGTATTTCCTATGATTTTCATTTGAGTTTTGCCAACAATTTGATTTTGACAAGGACCTTGAGTATGGAATATTGTTGCATCACAATGTATTTCTTACTCGTTCAAATCGAAAATAGAAAGCCAATGTTTTTCTTTCCATAAATGTAAAATTGAGATAGATACAATTTTCCTATTTTACGCTGTTCTAAATACATTGTCAACTATCTCTTTTGCGAGTGGTATTTCAGATAAGTATTTAACCCGTAAACATGTCGATATTAATTATTAGGCTTTCAGTTTTGCACGAGCAAAGGGGATTGAAATCAATCGATTCTACATTTCAGAGCAGCGTGAAATTTGCCCTTCTCACGCGTGGATATTACTGGTAAAACAGCGCAGTAATCAAGCGTTTTGGGAATCTGTGAATCTCCAAACACTATCAACGACTGTATCCAGCGATCGGCAGTAAACTTTAAATGGAACAATTCCCCACGGGCATTGGTTGCAGAAGCATAATAATTTAACGAACTCGCGTAGGGTTATTAAAATTACAGTGGCCCGCTGCTAATAAATCGTTATTTTCATCGACCGACCGGCACCGTCGCGTTGTAAAGGCGACTGCGCGCTGTGCGGTGTCAGTGGGAGAGGCGACACAGTCAGGTCCGCCGACGCTCCCGGCCCATTGTGTTGCCCGGACTGGAAAGTTTGGTTTGGTTTTTTCGTGTTTTCGGGCGCGTCAACTGCTATGGTCATTAGTCCCGTCAGTGTAGTGCATGTTTTTTCTCGGGAGATGGCGAGGATCTTCCCCCGCTTGATGGTGAGATCCTGCGCCGACCTACCGTCGGCTAGTGGGGTTTCCCCCTAACCAGGACTCTCCCACCAGCGGGGCACCGCCCCAGCCGGGACAAGCACTAAGCTCCCGACCGGTCTTCCGGAATATGAGGTAGTGTAGTGCATGTTAGTGTAAGTGTGTGTGTAAGGGCAGAGGATAGGACAAGGAAGAGGAAGGAAAGATCAGGCGCGGTTCGTGGCTCGTTTCGTAGGGACTGCTCCGGCAACCCGGTGCACTAGCTCAAAACAACCCCTTCCAAAAAACCCTGCCGCCATCAGGACTCGAACCTAAGACCTCCCGGTCAGAGGCGCTGCAGTGACATCAGTTGATGCACTGAGCTACCGCTCCCGGTCCGGACTGGAAAGTGTCCAGTGGGCACGTCACGTGTGTTCCCCGTCCACGTCGTGTACCACAGAGCGAAGTGCGGATATGTATCGAAATCGCTAATTTTTTTGACATTCTGCTAAGTGACGTGTTTTACTGGTTATAATAAGAAACTTGCCATCGCCTTAACCGATGTAGGATTAATCGCACGCGTCTCTAACATGTGCACTGCTTTCAACCTTCCCCTTTCTCTTTTGGCATACGTCATTTGGAGGGCAATGAAAGGACAGTGTTCTACAATCTATATGTACAGGAAGTAATGTAGAAGTAATTCATTGATGTACTCCTCTCACTGGTAATGTGTTTAATCTACAATCTAAACGTTTTAGAACTACAATATTGTCATTATCATAATGAATCTACTCAATTCTTTTTCATTTTCTTTGAAATGTATTTCAATTAATGAAAATATTATTCTAACGTATGTTGTTTCATAAAAATCTTTGATTACTGTGAATGGTTTACTCTATTTTCGCACAGAATATTGAACCAGTTAAATAATACTTACTACAGTCGGATATGTAATACTGAGTAAGAACTAAGTGTTTGAAATACCTTGAACAGTAGTCGTACAAATCTCAATATAACATTTGCAGTAGTGAAAATTGAGTAATAAAATAAATTGCCCATAACTTTGCAGTAAATGTTTTTAAATGCAGTAAATGTGTAAGCACTTTCAAGTTTGTCTTCCCAAGTTTGCTAGACAGAAAACCATCTCGATATTGGATGACTGAAAATTATTCCAGATTTTGAATATCAATGCAATAATTGTACAATCGGTTCCTAATGATCTTCCACGAATCACACTTATACTAACCGCCTGATAAAACTAAAATCAAACCACAACAGTACATACTTTTTTGCATTGTTTCTAAATTTGCAATTTTCGAAAATGCTGTTTTTTTCTGTTATCTAAAAAAAATCGTTTGTTTTATTTTCAACAACCCTGAGAAACGTGTTAATGCACATTTAATTCTTTCCATTTCTCATAACTCTTTTACTTCAATAATCCTTGTTCTTGGTGAACCTATTCTCATTAATTTACATAATTATTCCTTCACCACCCAAAGGCACGCTTCCTCCGCTATAATAAAACACTTTCCTCTAAACATTATTTTATCTGACACAGTTTCCGCATAACACGTAAATCATTTGTACAATGTTTAACTTTCAGTCGTGTAACTTGCAAATACGTAATGGTGTTAAAAATACTACAGCTAAAACAATAATTATTTCATGTAGAACACAAAATGTTGTTTCCCAATCATTTCATACTTATCTTTTGTGTCCTTTATACATTCATGCCTAGACGCAAGTAAAGTCAAAATCAAGTTACTTTTATAAATAGAGTGAAGAAAATCAATCAGAATCATTCTTAAATATGAACATTTCGGATTAAACTATTAACGGTAAAATCAACGAACATTCGTCAACTGTCCTACAGATACGCAATTCTGTGCATTGATGAACTCAGGTGTAGGTCTCAATCGACATCCTCTGGTGGCGTGCAGCTAAACTCTTGCACATTGATGCAATCTTGAATCTGTGATGTAACGTTACGTGAACAATGTCCAGAAAAGTAATTAATTTGTAAATATATTGAGATTTATGGTTGTGAATCATAACATATAACACTCCTGATCTTCAAGCAAAGCTAGGACAAACGTTTCATCGATATTGGTCCAATACATTCAGAATGAATCACAACGAAACGCCCTTGTGTCTTTATAAATGTTTTTATATATTAGTATACAGGGTGGAACAACTTAGTGATAACACCCCTCTTATCTCCGCAACCGTGCAAGATACGAAGATGCTGTTTGGATAGTCGATGGCATGGCTAACCATGGGCTACTTGCGTACAGTATACACCGTCTTTGTACTATTTTTTACTACAAAGATTTAAGGTTAACTTTGTTTTTTAAATGGAATCCTATGCTAAATTTTAGCGTATAGTAATGGAATTAAAGAGACATTTTCAAATAAGTGTATATCTTCGCATTGAAGATAATAGTTTTTTCAGAAATTGATGTTTATTTGTAACGTATTTTTCTATTGAAGTGACATTTTTACATTCGACCTAGCCTGATCTCCGCTGAAAAACTAATGGAAAATGTTTCGTGAATGGTCTTGCCTGCTTTACGGAAACGCTCAAAGCCTATGTACTACCTGGAAAGACCGACGGTGAGACAGACAGACGGCCAGACATCGAACGGCCAGACGTACACAGGGAAGACATACACAGGGGAGACATACAGACGGCGAGACATACAGACGGCGAGACATACAGACGGCGAGACATACAGACGGCAGACATACAGACGGCCAGACATACAGACGGCCAGACATACAGACGGCCAGACATACAGACGGCCAGACATACAGACGGCCAGACATACAGACGGCCAGACAGACAGACGACGACAGACAGACAGACCGACAGACAGACGGCCAGCCAGCCAGCCAGACAGACAGTCAGTCGGCCAGACAGACCTCCAGTAAGGCTGCCTTTTAGAATTTACATTAAATTCGTACAGGTCAGACTCCTTCGACGAGCAGAAGAAGGTGCTCAGGAAGTGGGAACACTTAAAAATATTCCTGGAAGAGGCGTCCACGGGAGGCCTCGAAGCGGAAATCCCGTGATTTCCCAAATCCAGACGGGTGACTGCCGCCGACCGCAGGCAAAGAGCCCACGTTCCCACAGACAAACAAGAATTAAAACAGGAGGCGGGGGTGCGTTTGTTCCCACACCGGGAGCAGGGAAGAACTGCCTCGCTCCTCGCTGCCTCACCCACTCCATTGCCCCTCCGCTCCTGGCGCCACGTTCTGCTTTTTTGCATTCCATGATTAAACCGTCCATCATTTCCCCTCATCCAGCTCCACCCCCACTTCGTTTCAACACCCTTCACTCCATCCGTCCCTCCTCATTTGTCCATTCTCATCTGTCCCTCCCCAACCGTCCCTTCCCAACCGTCCCTCCCCACCGTCCCTCCCCAGTCCCTCCCCAACCGACCCTCCCCAACCGTCCCTCTTCACCTGTCCCTCCCATCCGTCCCTCCTTGCACTCAGCCCTGTATCTGCCCCTGCCTTTCTGCACCTCCATTCCCACCGTCCTCCCTCCCGCGACTTCTGTGTGACTCCCAGTAAGGATGTCCCCGCCCCGCACGGGCTTCTCGCCCCACCCGCTTCGCTCCTTCCCCGCTGCTCCCCGCGCATCGCGCGTTACGGGTAATTACCTGGTTAAATGTTTCCTCTGTCCACAGGCGGCGGCGGGCGGCTTAACGAACGCGAGGACTGCCCTGCCCCGCCCCCTCCAGTCCCACCCCCTCCAGTGCCGCCGCCCGCGCAGGCGCGAGGGAACGCGGCCGTTGGCCACGACGCGACGGGGGAGAGTGCGTGGGCAACGAGCTGGGTACACAGCCCGATACATAATTTGTTCACGCTTGGGCAGGAGACTCCCTACGCGAAAGTTCTTGAGTAACACGTTCGCACCGTCATTCTTCTCGCGGGCACCCTCTTGTTTTTTTTCTCCGGGGTTAACCTGGAACGATGGGTCAGTGCATCAACTGATGTCACTGCTGTACCTCTGACGGTGAGGTCCTTGGTTCTAGTCCCGACGACGGCAGGATTTTCGACTCTAGCTTTTCAGCTAGGTCGAATTCAGTCGCTGTCTGGAGTGGGTTCAGTCGATTCTAGACGCTGGCTGCTCTGATCGGTAGTTTTCCGTGGTTTCTCCGATCAACACCAGGCGAATGTCGAAGCAGTACCCTAAAAAACTGGCCACGGAATGCGCGCAATCTTTCCTTCCTCTTCCTTGTCCTATCCTCGCCCCTTACACACACACTAACATGCATGACACTGCCACATAAGCCGGGAGACCAGTCAGGAACTAAGAACGTGTCCCGACTGGGGTGCTGCCCCACTGGTGGATGATACCTGATTGCGGAAAACCCCGCTAGTCGACGGTAGGTCGGCGCCGGATCTCGCCATCAAGAGGGAGAAGCTCACCGCCACCTCCCGATGAAAAACATGCACTATACTTACGTGGCTAATGACCTCGGTAGTTGACACGCTCGGAATCACTTTTTTCTCTATCTGAAGAAAAAAATAAACTAAAATTAGTCATTTTTCAAACTTGTCTCAAAAAGATTGAAATGTTGTTAAGACCTCATGCCATGTAACCTCTAAATTCAATATATCCGATTCAAATTCGCCGAGTCTGGAGTTTGGTCAGGTCAATCTGAGAATAGCCTTTATGGAAAAACTCCTCTAAACGGTTTTGACGCTAGCGTTGTCCACATGCGGTCTCACAGACAGACGGAAGACAGAGGTTTTGTCGTAAACCAATTGTCGATATCAAGAGCCCACAAAAAGGATTATGGATACACAATGTAGAACAAGAAGTAATTTATAACATATAGAAACAAAATTTATTTGCTTCTTTGATATCACGACCTCAACATACGAGTTTTCCTGACGAAAATTCATCTCTTTCCGTTGTAGATTTACACTACGTTCTCCTTATTTTGAAAGTAGCCTACGTAGTATAGTGCAAAAGTTAAAATGAAAACCAGAGAAACGAGGGCTTGTTTGATATTATGATTTCGGCAGACGAGTTCATTGATACTTGAATGCCAAGTTCGTCTCGGCTTGTTGGGTTGTGAGTTTTGACTGTATTACTCAGGATGTATATGGGTTCCCAAAAGCTTTTATAATCAGTCTTTCTCACGTACCGTTTAGGATTAGATTCAAACACTGGATTAACCAAATTCTTCGCCAAAACTTCTAGAATGTATTCTTCAAAGACAAGAGAGGAAATTTATTACAATTTGGTCAAAAAAATTTAATTACAGAGATACATGAACTTTTTTAATGCGAGTTGTACAAACTTTTATGTTAGTGCACGACTTAAATGCATGACTTACAAAAACGCAAAACTGTTCACAACTAGTTGTATTGCGAATGAAACCTTATAAACCGCAAATTGCAGACTTATGTAGAAGTAGTGTGAAATAGGCTTGTTTCTCATTGTTTTGTAGCTTTTAATTTACTGTGATAAGTTTTGTATAAAATGTATTGTTTGTAATAATTGATCTGTTGGTTTTAGCATATTGAGTGTTTCAAAGCGTGTTCTCAGTCCCCTTTAATGCACGTAAATGAAGAACGTGCCTGTAAGCGTTATATGTAAGGTTTCTGGGTCACTTAATTAAGAGCTCGTCGCTTGTCATGAAAAGGAATCTCTTGGATACAGTCCGGATTTGTATTCCCCGCAGATTGCGAAAGAAATATATTATTTACATGCAAACTGAAAATACACGCTTTATGACAGCATATCAGACAGTATGCACTAATAACAGACAATTTTGAACGTGTGCGTCCACTCAACGTGAAGTCGAATAGAGATGAATCAGTTGGAGGCCACTTGTGATACTGAACAGAGCGCTCACAGTAGAAAGTCTGGTAACTCTGTACTTATGTATTTCCGGACCCATGTTGTAATGAACTACTTCACCTCTTTCTGCATAAAGAATTTATTCCCAAAATTTTGGGGTTAAATTATTTTTCCCTTTCTTCACATGAAAATGGAAACAGCATATTTAAGAGGATCTAATTGTATGATTGGTTAGGAGAAAGGACTGATTCCGCGCCATGAGACTTACCGTGATCTATGATCCAAATTTTTCCAGAACGAAATGTAGAAATATTTATAAAGAATTATTAAATCAGTTTGTAGAATCTTAATTATGGAAAAATATAAACGTTATGTTTTAAAGGTTTCAGATGTACGCGTTCGAGCCAGCCAGATTTCCGATTGACATCACTGTCCTAAAAACATTTTCCCCGTCTGATATCCAATGAACTGCTAGACGTTTCATGCGTAACGTGACTAACATGCGCCTGCGACTGGAACGCGCCGCAGACAGCCCGCAGACCGCACCAGGCTCAGTGACTCGGGCGGCGAGTGGCAGCTGCCGCCGTTGACGCGTGCCTCCCCCTCTTTGCCCCCGCGCGGCTTCAGCCCGTCAGCGGCGTCTTTCAGCCTGATTGATTCGCGACACCGCGTCACCCCTCGGCGTCCCGCCCGACACGCCCCCTCCCGCCCCACCTCCGACCACGCCCTCTCGGGAGCGGGCGGGGGTGGGGGGTCGTTGATTGGGAGCGAGTCTTTCACCCTTCCAGAAGCGCGACCGCCGCCGCCGCCGCCCGCCGCACTTTTCAAGCTGCGTGAATGCAGTCAAATTGGATGCAAAGTAGCGCTGAATAACCGCTGTTTAAATAGGCTGCTAATGCCATTCCGCCTCTTGATCACGCATCTCCTTTAAACGAATGCGCCGGATCAGATAGCGGCGGAGTGTTCGTGGGGGTTTCGCGCCCGTTGAGCGTGTTGATCGGACGCCACCGCCGTCGCCCTGCGTTGCCGGGCGCCAGCGGGAGACAGTTCGACCGCGGACAGTGTATCAACTGATGTCACTGCAGCGCCTCTGACCGGGAGGTCCTAGGTTCCCACTCCCCACGGCGGCAGGATTTTCGACACTAGCTTTTCAGCTAGGTTGAATTCAGTCGCTGCTTGGAGGAGAATTCTAGCGGCCGGCTGCTCTGATCGGTACTTTTCCGTGGTTTCTCCGATCAACACCAGGCGAATGCCGGAGCAGTACCCTACCAAACGGGCCACGGACCGCGCACGATCTTTCCTTCCTCTTCCTTGTCCTGTCCTCTCCCCTTACACACACACTTACACTAACATGCACTACACTACCACATATTCCGGGAGACCGGTCGGGAGCTTAGTGCTTGTCTCGGCTGGGGCGGTGCCCCGCTGGTGGGAGAGTCCTGGTTAGGGGGAAATCCCACTAGCCGATGGTAGGTCAACGCCGGATCTCGCCATCCAGCGGCGGAAGATCCCCGCCATCTCCCGAGAAAAAACATGCACTACACTGACGGGACTAATGACCATAGCAGTTGACGCGCCCGGAAACACGAAAAAACCAAACCAAACCAATCGACCGCGGAACCGGGCGAGGTGGCTCAGTGCATCGACTGCAGTGCCTCTGACTACGGGTGTGCCTAACAGCTAAACTGTTATTTCTTAACCGTTAACGTTTCGTAACTGTTACGCGAAATAACAGTTATTTCGTTTATCCTGTTATTGGCGGTTATCGGTTGAAGTGCATAGAACTGAAACCTACTGGGCCTAATCCGATCTACTACAAGCTTTTGTGGCAACCATTTTGTACGATAACATCTTCACTGCAACTAATCAATCATGATTTGCCAGTGTTCAAATTATAAATTCATTAATACATAATTCGTCATTATTACTCACCATGTGCCACATTATTTTTATATTTTATTGTATACACTACAACAAGATGTTTGGCCTTTAAATTAAGTCTGTCCAATATGTTAACTTATTTCTGTCCCATTGCTGCTTATGTGAGATCAACTAATAATTCCCTAGGTCCAATAAAATAAAATGAGTTACGGTCAAATAACTCACGTTATAATACTTGATATTCGATAGCCATTAACACTTTAGCTATACGTAAGCAAAAACACTGTTTCTCCTCATTATTTTTGGCACTCGTCACTTCACTGTGCACAAGTTGCATATTTGAAAGAATATTTGCAATCTGAACCCGAATCACTTTCATTTTAGTAATATTCTATACACATTCGCTACACATAATACGAATTACTATTCATCCTTGGCAGTTCATCCAGTCTCGTTCATATCAGCTGCATCTCTGTCCAAACATGTTAAGGAAAGTAGTGCAAGGAAGCGCCGTAAGGTAGCTGCACAAGCTTTATGGTGCTACCAACGTTATTTGTTTTGCGTGGTTTAACTCTTAGCAGTCGCTACAACTGCTTTAACTCTTAGCAGTCGGTCATGTTAGGTTGCTGGTCATGGACCTCTTATTTTTCATTTGTTATTAATAACAGCTATTAGGAGTTAACTGTTTTTGTGATAACAGCTCTTGAAGAAAAGCTGCTAAGCCCATCTGTACCTCTGACCGGGAGTGTTAGTTTCCAAACGTGTTGGTAGGATTTTCGAAACTAGCAAGATAGCTAGGTCGAATTCAGTCTCTCTCTGGAGGAGAATTCTAGCAGCAGATTTGCGGAATGCAAAAGAATTTTATATGTTACTTACCTTCTGATGTAACGTCATATCACTAATTTCTAATGCGCGCAAAAATTGAAAGAAAGCTATGCAGCCTTCGTCTAAATGAGAGGTGTCTGTGTTAGATACCAACAAACTCAGGGAAAAAACAAAACAAATGGATGTTCGATTTTGTCTGAAAAAATGCAAAACTTTTATTTCCTTATTCTTGTACTGTCTTTCCTTTCTCAATGCTCATTCTCATTGCGTCACTCATTGCTGTTACTGCTATTGACAAAGGCGACACCACAACAAGAAGGAAGGAAGATGCCCCCACTTTGGAAAAAAACGTTACATGTACTATGTATACGTTACACGTACTATGGATGCATGTATTACAAGTTACTATGCATACATTACTATGCATGCGTGTAACGTATATTATGTAAATGTATACTATTTACTATGTTATTACACTTTTCTTGAATACTATTTTTGTTAAAATAAGAGTATTTAATTTATTGCACGAGGGTATTTTATTTGTTGTTCTTGAGCGGTGTGCTTACAGCCACAGTATTTGTATGATTTCTTCTTCTTGTTCTTCTTCGTCTTCTTTTAGGATTTCCTAAACGTTTTTGCTGATCTCTATCCTCCTTTCTATAAATCACTTAAATTCGAATTCCTTAAAAATATCTCTTTATTCCAGATCTCTTGAGAGTCGAATCCGACTTCTTGAGGTTTTTCCTTTCATATCCTTACTCTTCGAAAACGATTTTGTGTCGCATTGTTCAGTACCTTTCTTGCTGCAGCAGTCCACAAGTTGTAAAAAATTACCAAAACTGTTTTCATGTCTTACTTCATTGCCATTCACAATCTGTCTGATTCATTTCCCTTCAAGCGTAATGCATGAACTCACACTTCAGAACGTAATGGCCATTGAAGCCTCTACAATGGATTGATTTCTTTTAAGTGTGGTAGGTTGCGCAAGGCCATGAAACACCTAGTTGGCAACAAACAAAATCTAAAAAACCGAAAGCAATATGTAATTTGTAAGCAAAGGAATCGTTTCAGCACGTGAAAGGCAGTGCATGTCGATACGAGATGTCTTCCCACCTAATGCAACTCGTCGGATTGAAACGCGCCCCACGATTTCCTCTCCCTTTCTGTCTCCCTTCTGAAGGGTCCGTGCGTGCACGCAGTGCGCGACGGGGGCGGGAGGAGGAGGAGGAGGGGAAGGGGCGGGGGCGGAGAGGGCAGGGGCCATCTGCCGCTTCCGGAGACTTCTATGCTCAGCAGCAGTGATTCCGAGGACGCGATGCCCTTCAGCTGCCACCCTCGGTCACCAGGTGCGCTGTGCGCAGAGGTCAAGATCAGCGCAACAAAAACGCCGTTCCAAATGAATCTCGTAAGATTCGATACTGTGTTGACCGTGCCTGTAAGTGCTTTAGTGAATTATTTGGGGGAAATTTCCCGAAGAGCTCCGTTGAAATTGCTGGGTACCAGAAATTACATATTAAACGGGTCTCTACTCAATAGTTTTATTTGTTAAAACACGTAACAACACTCCTGCCGTACCTGGACAATTAGACATAATGTGAGGAAATTCTTATTAGAAGACCTTATATTTGCGATAATATCTTTCTTTTCGTTTTAAAAATAATTAATAATAAATCCTTATTAGGAATACGAAACATTCTAGACGGTCCGTCTAGAAATAAAGTAATTCTCTTGTAAATTATTGAACGCTTAGTTAACGCAGGGCAATCAAAAGGTTTTACTGCTATAATTAGGTAATGAATTTTAAAAGAACATTTAAATTGATATTTTAAAGTATCTGGTTTGAATATTTATTTAATTCGTGTAATTTTTATTGTACCATATCTTTTTCGGTTTTGCAAGTTCATGAATTTTCAAAATAAAAAGTCATGCGCAGGTCACGTTCTGATAATGAGACACAGCGCATTCTGGAAAGCAAACCAGAAACCAATGTGAACTATCGAATGGCGATGGATCTTAACTAAAAATATCAATATAATCGATTGTGACAAATTATAATATAATAATTTACATGTCTACAGAACTTTTTGTAAGGGCTCACACACCTAGTTTGTTCAGGGACCGAAACTCCTATGAGGGCCCTGCACGTTCCTATGAATGAATCAGGTGTTACGTGAAACTGATCGCCGGAAGAAATATTCTGTAAACACATGACTCCATAGTCACGATCTATTAACAGAGTTTGCACAACTTTTCTTAAACCTTATTAAAAAACTATCAATGTATTGATTATCAATATAATTCAATGGGAATGCTCACTTATTTGTATGAGTTACCGATGTTTGAAGTTACTTTACCAATAAATGCAAAAGAATTGGAGTTCCTTCATGGTTATAATCCACATTTTGCACGAAAAATGTGTAAAATAAGTTAGTTAATTTTGTTGTAAACAACATCCACGCAATTAGTTGTCCGTGAATGAACGAATGTGTTACCCGCAAACAGATGGACAGAAGGGAGCTGCCACTCCGGAGACGCAATCTGCGCGCACGTCGAGCGCGGCTGCAAACGGCGCGATTCACCTGTTGAGCAAACAAAACACTCGCGACTTTTATTGCCATACGCCTTGACACGCTGGCGCTCTCCTGAGCAGCGCTTCCGCCCCGTGGCATTGTGCCTTAACAGCGCGCCCCAGGTGTGCAGCTTCGCCGGCCTGCGCTCGGCGTGCCTCGCGCCGCCGCGCTGTGATCCGGATCGGAAGACAAGGCGGACCAAAACTTCTCTCTCCAAGGAAACGAATCGCCAGATTAAAGGCGACTTCAAAAAAGATTGAGCAAACGAGAGAAGACGTCGATGAAGTTGGTACAAAAAAGATGACTTCTGGAAGAGACAGAAGTCGAGCAGTCGTTAAAGCAACGAATTCAATGAAACAGCCTAGTGACTAGGTCAAAGCTGGCCTCTAGGAAAATTCAGAAACGACCAATCAGAGTAGTCGATCTCTAAAATTCTTGTTTAAGGAGTGAGTTTACCAGCTATTTTGCTTGTGTCGGAAAGAGTCACGAACGTAGGAGATTTCGGTATACAAAGCCACAGTATTTGTATGATTTCTTCTTCTTGTTCTTCTTCGACTTCTTTTAGGATTTCCTAAACGTTTTTGCTGATCTCTATCCTCCTTTCTATAAATCACTTAAATTCGAATTCTTTAAAAATATCTCTTTATTCCAGATCTCTTGAGAGCGAACCGCTTCTTGAGGTTTTTTCTTTCATATCCTTACTCCTTTTTCAATATACTAGTTCTTGGTAATCTACACCAACCATTTCATTTTCTTCAAGGCAACTGTTTTGGGCCGTGTTCATTCCATTCCGGACCTTAGTGGACCGCCGCAGCCAATACCCGTGTGGTGGCGGGAAGGGGAAAGTGCAGCCAGCAGCTGTAAATATTCTCCAGAGACAAGATTGTGTGCCTGGACAGACATTTATGATGAGCAGCTGATTTACTCGCGCAAAAGGCCGTCATGGGGATCGTACGATGCAGATCGTCCCGCTTGTGATCGCTGGCGTGCTTAAAGTGGGATTAAAACCTGCTGCAAAAGAAGTTGATGGTCTCATTAACGACCAGAGGCGTCATGTGAAGAATGCAGGATAATTAATTTTGTGCAATGAATAATTTACTTACAATTTTCCTCTTGTTGTAAGGAATACTTTTAGGGTATTGATTGGGTGAATTTACTTACTTACTGGTACTTTGCAATTTAAATATTCACTATTCCTTTCAACAATAATATTGTCCTTCGTAGTGTTGGATTTGAAAATTTATATCTGCTATATCCAAATTATAAGACTGTACAGTATTGTTAACTTTCAAAGGACCACGACATTTTAAATATATATTTTAAATAATGTCGCTAAACTTGATTGAAAAGAAGAGTAATATGAGGACATAGATTGATAACACAAACTTCAGGCACTTTGTAAACGGTGTTGAATGTATTTTTAAGTAGAGGTCATGTTAAGAACATATTTTATTTTCTAAAGTAACATAAACCACAACTTACTTATTTGAGAGCAATTGTTAACTTATCGAAAGATATTTATGAACATCCCTCAAATTTGGAAGATTCCTCTTGTTATTGATACGTTATTACTCAGTCCAAATCCACTAGGAGCCTCACAGATCGGAATTCTCATTTTTTGTGACAGACTGTGAAAACACTAAGATGTGAAGTTCTTTCAAATTGCTCGAGACTCTGTAAACCACTATAGGAAAACCAAATGTGTATGAGTTTCTTCTGAATTAAAGAATAGAATTATGAATGGTAGTCACAGCCAAAATAACATTGTCTACTTACTCAGAAAATATACTTCGGATTTTTTTTCTGCAAGTAGTAATGTCACTTGCCTATCACGTACCTAATATTTTCTACTAACGGGGATATCTACCACTAGCCAAGTGTCAATGAAATAAATTTTATTTCACTTTGCTTTGTAATGAACGAATACTGTTTCTAGAGTAAACCCAAAATTATCCACCACATTGTAGTAAATTGTCCACTATACGAGAAAATATGAAAGTGTCAAGGCGTGGTGACAAAACAGTTCAAACATGTCGTGACCATCCCCTTGTGATCAGTGCTGTGGAAAACATGCCAACATACATTCTTATAGAAAAGAGAAACTGAATACCATTTTTTGGACTGTTAATAAGTGTGTAGTGATTTTTATCTTTTGGTATATTTTTTATTTATTTTTCCAATATGTAACTTTATCTGCGTATTTATAATACTAATTTTTATATTACCTTTTTTATTCACAATTTTTGGACATTAATTATATTATGTTAACTCTGAAAAAGGTACTATTGAACGTAACTGTAATAAAGCCATCGTCAAAAAAAACATTTTATTTCAGTACGTATTGAAAACTGCGAGAAGTAAAACAAACTAAACAATTTGAGCAAAAATTGCTCTATCATGTCATGTGTCCACTTCATTTGATATTTATTATGATAAAAATTTCACTACCTTAGGAAAGACAGGGCCGAAGAAGAGAGGGAAGATCAAAGAGGGAAGGGGGGGGTTGGGGTCAAACTACAAAGACGGGAGGGGGGGAAGATTTTTTTGAGGAAGAAGAGATCACACGCGGGCCATATCTTAGGGTAGTGCTCCGGCATTCGCAGTGTAGGTAGGAGTGGCAATGTCGGGTAGCGGCGAGGACAGGGGCGACACTGGGATGGGCCTGGGCGTCTAGGAATCCGGAGGTGACAAGGGCCACGGGAGTAACAGGGGAGGCAGGACCGACGACGCTCCTGTTGGCGACACTGGGAGATCAGAGCGTCCGTGGGCGGTGCAGCGAGGGCTGGCAGCGGGCAGTAGGAGTGGCGGTGTCGGGTAGCGGCGAGGACAGGGGCGAAACTGGGACGGGCCTGGAGTGACGGCGCGGCGGTGTCAGGGGGAGAGACGACGGCCATGTTGACGACATTGGGAAAGCGTGGTGCCTGGAGACGCTGCGGTTCCCGTGTGCGGAGGGAAATAGTGACGTGCGGCAGCGGGCAGTAGGAGTGGCGGTGTCGTGTAGGGGCGACACTGGGACGGGACTGGAGAGACAGCGCGGCGACATCGGGGGTAGAGACGACGGCCATGTTGGCGACATTGGGGCAGCGGAGCGCCTGGAGACGCTGCGGTCAGCGAGTGGGGGGGAAGTGTGGCGGCGCACGTGAGGGGAAGCGGGAGCGGCGGGGGCGCTGGGGGCGGCCTGGATGGCGGGAGTAGCGTCGGTCTCGCGTGACTTTGCGCGAGACCTCTCGCGAAATAAGCGAATCCGTTTCTGTCTGCGTCGGTGACGGCGGCGGCGGCGGCGGCGGCGGCGGCGGCGGCGGTGGCGGCGGCGCAGTGCCGCGCGCCTGGCGGTGTCCCGAGCTATTTCGTGATACGGCGGAAAGGTCAAGGTTCGTCGTAAACTCCAGTCGATAGCCGGCCGCAGTGCCCGGCTGGGGTAGCACCGCGTCACGGCTTGGCGAGACGAAGCGACATGGGTGGGGTTGCAATGAGGCGGATACGAAAAGGCATCAGACCCTTTTAGTTCGTGGGAATTCGGGAGAATAGGACGGTGAAGGGAATGAAGAGAAATGGCTGGGATCGTATCTAAAAACAAAAAAAAAGACAACTATTGAACGGACATGAAATTCAGTTACATCAAATCTTGGATGTGACGTGCTATGACGAAGACTGTAAGAAAAGAATCAAGAATATTGTGTTGAAATTGTCGAAAAATAGTTGAGAAAACATCAGAGAAATGAGGGGGAGGGGAAGCCGGAGTGTACAGTTCAGATGTGTCTAAGACATGTTACTGAATACAATTATTAAAATGAAACCACTACCATGCTTCTCATCGCCAAATAAACAATAAATGATATCAATTCTAGAAAATGATTGTTCTGCAATAATAATTATTCTACGTTATTCCTTCTTTTCTCAGTTTCGAAGATTTGCGGAGCAATCCTTCCAATTCCGTTATAGGGCAACTTCCTGTTTCACGGGTCATGTCTCCCTCAGACGTTTTTTCGTTTCCTTAAAAAAATGAATAAATTGCTTCTGATCTGACAATAGAATCAAAACATTTCATGAACACTCATTCGTGTCTTTCCTAAAGAAACCACCTCCTACGATGTGGATAGTGTGAAAACAAAAGCGTTCTGACTCACCATGAAAAGAGATTCTGGTCTTCATATCCCATTATTAGGATAATATCCCAACGTGCTCGAAAGCGTATCGCACGTTTAAGATGAAGTAATAAAATGAAACAACCCGTTTTATCATGAAGAATGTCAGAAGTACGTATGTAGATGTAGTTTTTAACTTGCATTTAGAGGAATAAATACCTTCCTAACTAACGTCTAATGTTTGTTACTGTTATTTTGACTTATGTCACCAGAGGCAGACCTGTTTGTCAAAATTCCGTCTTTAAAAGTTAGAATGCATATTGATGTTCTAATTTTTAAAAACCCTTACATGGCCCGTATTATCAAGAAAAAAGAGTCACTACTATGCCGTAATTCTCATATATAATCTTCCAAATTGATTTGACGCCGTTGAATTGCTCATTAACCCGTATCCCCGCAACAAGTGTGAGACACTTAGTTTTCCAAAAGGTCGTACAACAAACACAACGGTATACAACAAACAAATCGGTTTTCATTTCTGCTCTTTTATGACTTTGTTTCAATTGTTTCACAGCATCAGTATGCAACATTTCACTCTTTGGGCCGATAAAAATCAAAGAAAATTTTTATTTTGGTTTACAATAACGTTTTCGGTTAGAGATGTCCCTAAATTATTTTGGCAAGAAAAAATATGATCTTGAATGCAACACAATGGAAATATTGTTATTCATTTGCGTACCTCTGTGTTGGAAGTGGAATATGGCACGAAGGATATTGTAGCTACGGGTGGAAGATTCTTTGTAGTTCTATTAAGTATTAAATCCGCCTGTCATTTAAACTGTAAAAACGAAAATTAAACCTAAATAACGTTTGTCATTGCCAAGGTTTCTTTTCATTTAGAAATGATGTTTCAAGTAGTTGGAAAATACGCTAGACGAAAGTGAAATAATTAAACAGTTTAACACAGTTTATAAAGCAATGTCTTACGAACACTGCTTGTTCCGAGAAGGGTTAAATCTATATAACTGAATGTCTTGAACGACACGGCCGGACCTGCGAAGATGCCTCTTGTGGTCCTGCGACAGCGGCTCCGCGACCACGCCCATTAACAACTGCCATCTGCGGCGGGTCGCCCCCACCCCGCCCCCGCTCCGCCCCCGCTCCGCCCTCGCTCCGTCCTCGCTCCGCCCCGTTGCGTCCCGCTCCGCCCAGCTCCGCCCCCGCTCCGACCCCGCTCCGCCCCCGCTCCGACCCCGCTCCGCCCCCGCTCCGCCCCCACTCCGCCCCGCTCCGCCCCCGCTCCGCCCCCGCTCCGCCCTCGCTCCGTCCCGCTGCATCCCGCTCCGACCCCGCTCCGACCCCGCCCGACCCCGCTCCGACCCGCCCGACCCGCTCCGACCCGCTACGCCCCGCTCCAACCCGCTAGGCCCACGCTCCACCCCGCTACGCCCCCACTCCACCCCGCTCCACCCCCGCTCCACCCCCTCCACCCCACTCCATCCGCTCCACCCCCGCTCCGCCCACTCTCCACCCTCGCTCCGCCCCGCTCCACCCTGCTCCGCCCCTGCTCCGCCCCGCTCCGCCCTCGCTCCGTCCCGCTGCATCCGCCCGACCCCGCTCCGACCCGCTCCGACCCCGCTCCGACCCCGCCCGACCCGCTCCGACCGCTACGCCCCGCTCCACCCCGCTACGCCCCCGCTCCACCCCGCTACGCCCCCGCTCCACCCCGCTCCACCCCGCTCCACCCCCACTCCACCCTCCACCCCCGCTCCGCCCGCTCCCACCCTCGCTCCGCCCCCGCTCCACCCGCTCCCCCTGCTCCACCCGCTCCGCACCCCGCTCCACCCCTGCTCCACCCCTGCTCCACCCTGCTCCACCCCCTCCACCCCTGCTCCACCCCGCTCTCGCCCACTCTCCACCCTCGCTCCGCCCCGCTCCACCCCTGCTCCGCCCGCTCCACCCCGACCCGCCCGCTCACCCCGCTACGCCCGCCGCATCCCTCGCTCGCCCCGCTCCACCCCGCCCCTCACCGCTCGCCCCGACTCACCCGCTCCGACCCGCTCCCGACCCAGCCCCCTGCTCCACCCCTACGCCCCCGCTCCATCCCCTCATCGCCCCGCTCCACCCGCTCGCCCCACTCCACCCCGCTCCACCCCGCTCCACCCCACTCCAGCCCCCTCCATCCCGCTCCACCCCCTCCACCCGCTCCACCCCCGCTCCGCCCCCGCTCCACCCTCGCTCCGCCCCCGCCCCACCCCGCTGCCCGCCCCCGCTCCACCCCGCTCCGCCCCCGCTCCGACCCGCTACGCCCCCGCTCCCCCCGCCGCCCCTCCCCCCTCCTCTCAAGGCGGTTGCGGCGCTTATTGCTCGTATCTCGCGCGCTACAAGCTCCCTCGTGTTTACAGCGCGGCCTCCGCGCTCCCATTTGGCAACTGAGCGACTTCGGCGCCCGCGATGAACTTCCCAGCCAGTCGCACTCCCTCGCCGCCGCCCCGCACAGTGTGCAATTTCGGGGATGTACTGACAGAAAGTGGATGTATGCATGCAGAGGATGTTCAGGGAGGAAGCGTCAGAAATTCTAAAATAAGCTCTTCAGACAATTTTAAGCAGTCAAGTTGTGTGAAAATTGGGTACTTTTTCATTTCTGGGTTTATTTTTCTTTCTGAACAAATATATTGCTTTCGTTTGTAAATAATAAACAATTTACATGTTTATGGAGTGTTTCAATGGCTCGGCAATGCAATTTTTTTCCTACAAAACATTTTTTGAATTCAACATTTGAGTGCTTATTGCGGCGTTTCCATTAGGAATATCCACGTAATTTATTAGACAAAATATGCTTACAATTGTCTTAAGGACTTATTTTCGAATTTTCGACATTTCCTCTTCGGACATTCTGTATATATTTGGCATTTTTGCTGCCGGCTAGCGGTGTCCTCCATGCCTGGACCTAGTGTAATTCCCACACTTTGGAGGTTTGGAAAGATGAGTGTCGAACACGACGTGTTCCCTTCACGGAAGCCGCAAACTTCGCCTGCCTGACCTTTGTTTTCACAGCTACACACACACAGCTACAGATACAGACTCGATTTTTTTAAAGGAAAGCTACAACTCTGTTTTTGTCTCGACCGGAAATCGATCCCGCGATGAAAAATTCAAATTGAAATTAAACGATATTAACAGTGGATTTAAGAATTTTGCCGGCCTTGGCGACGTGGCAAGAAAGTCGACCGGGCTTGGTGTGTGGACCAAGTAGGTAGGTTCGGGGGCTGCTGGTTGCACTCCTGTGAGCATGTATATATTCACCATTCGCTGTTGGCATCTTTTAACACTAGGAGCAATTAAGATTCAATCATAGTAATCCACATCTCATCGTCGTTTATTGCTCATAATATCCGTATCATTCTCCCTACAGAAGGCACCGGAAAACCACCGTTTTTGCCCCTGCCTAAAAAGGGGTGTCTTCACGGCGCAAGGCTACTCCTTCGCCAGCATGCACGAAACTTCCGAGTGAGGTTATTCATCATCATCATGAAATAGGAAGTATAAATGCAAAAATTGAAATAAATATTTTCATAAGGTGCTATGAAATATAATTTTAATTATTTTTAACACAGTGAATCAAATAAAATTGTTGAGCAACTTTGGAGTACAAAACCGTAGAAAACAACTTACTAACATGTAGTACTATTGTGATGCAATTTCAAATCAATTTTTTATACAATCGTAAGACATAATAAACCACATTACTCCATAATTAATTCGAACTAGGCACAAAAGATAAGAAATACACACGTAAAGAAGCTTGTCAACTGCAATGTATGAGAAATTTTTAAATGCAATGAGAAACTTATAAAGTCACTTATTTCTGTTATTGGTAGATATCGTTTTAAAAATTCTATTTTTATGCTTTAAATATTTACTACCATGAGATTTAGTATACGTAAACTAAGTCTGCTGAACGTTCTATGTATTTGAAGCTTCAATGTGTAAACATTACAACTATCAGAGTACATAATATTAGTGTGATGATTATATTCTCTACGCTTGATCGTGGTAGGCTTTGTATGAGCTCGCTGTCCAGATTGACAAACGGAATGAAGAATTTATAAATTGATTCTGGTAGGTCAGAAACAATACAGTGTAATTAATTTTTGGAGATGATGCGGTATTTCTGCTGACTCGTTTGAATACGAAGTTAACAACTATTTAAGGAGGGAAAAATTAATTAACTTGTAATTGCTTTGACGTTCTTCTACATTTCTCAGTGTATTGAAGGGAACAATGAATTAACTTATGTCTGATTTTCTTCAGTATTTCACAATGTATTGATTCAAATGAGCGATTATTTTATTGAATAAACTGGAATCATATTGTACAGTATTTATAAATCTAAATTAAAAGGATTACACATTATGATAAACATCAATTGTGGATTTTCTCCTTCTCATATTGTCAGAATTACACACTGTGCGCCGTCCAGCCCTCTCTGTCTCTCCGCGGCGCCGCGCCATAACTTGCGGCGTTACAAAGCCGGCTCAACTCTAGAAACCAAAACTAACTCGTGAGAGAGAGAAACTCAATTATCGGGAGCGGCCTCAAATGAAGAAGGAAGCCGGAGGGACGGGTTGTAATCTGCGAAGGTGGCGCCGCCGCCCACTGCTCCGGTCTGGGAGCTCGTCGATCTGGGATCAATCTTGCCACTGGGGAGCGCGAAGACGCCGCAGCCATTTCTCACGGCTGCTCTCTTCTGCGGCTTCCCCATTTGCTCCGCCCATCCCCAGCCCTCACCACGCCCTCTTGCTGCCTCCGCAGGCCCCTCCGCCAGGGTCGCCAATTCGCCTCCTCTGCCTTTTCGATCCCTTCCCGGCCGTTGCCATCTTTACGGGAAACTCCCTCCTACCATCTCTAGATATCACTTTGCCATCTTTACAGGAAACTAACTCTTGTCATCCTTCATGCCTTTTCAATTCCTTCCTGACCGTTGCCATCTTTACAGGAAACTGCCTCCTACCATCTCTAGATATCACTTTGCCATCTTTACAGGAAACTAACTCTTGTCATCCTTCATGCCTTTTCAATTCCTTCCTGACGTTGCCATCTTTACAGGAAACTGCCTCCTACCATCTCTAGATATCACTTTGCCATCTTTACAGGAAACTAACTCTTGTCATCCTTCATGCCTTTTCAATTCCTTCCTGGCCGTTGCCATCTTTACAGGAAACTGCCTCCTACCATCTCTAGATATCACTTTGCCATCTTTACAGGAAACTAACTCTTGTCATCCTTCATGCCTTCCTGGCTGTTGCCATCTTTACAGCGAAACTTCCTCCTACCAGCTCCAGATATCACTTTGCCATCTTTACAGGAAACTAACTCTTGTCATCCTTCATGCCTTTTCAATCCTTCCTGGCCGTTGCCATCTTTCGGAAACTCTACCATCTCTACTCTTGTCATCCTTCATGCCTTTTCAATGCCTTCCTGGCCGTTGCCATCTTTACAGGAAACTGCCTCCTACCATCTCTAGATATCACTTTGCCATCTTTACAGGAAACTAACTCTTGTCATCCTTCATGCCTTTTCAATTCCTTCCTGGCCGTTGCCATCTTTACAGGAAACTGCCTCCTACCATCTCTAGATATCACTTTGCCATCTTTACAGGAAACTAACTCTTGTCATCCTTCATGCCTTTTCAATTCCTTCCTGGCCGTTGCCATCTTTACAGGAAACTCCTCCTACCATCTCTAGATATCACTTTGCCATCTTTACAGGAAACTAACTCTTGTCATCCTTCATGCCTTTTCAATCCCTTCCTGGTCTTTGCCATATTTACATGAAACACTCTTTTGCCATCACTAGATATCGCTGTTCCATCTTTACATGAAAGTACTTCCAGCCATTCCTCATGCCTTTTCAATCCCTCCCTGGCCTTTGCCATATTTACATGAAACTCCTTCCTGTCATCTTTAGAAATCACTTCTGTTCACTCCAGTGCAACGGCCTACTTTGGAATCGCAAGCGGCCCTGTCGTCTTCCTGGAACCCGTCTCTTCCTTCTCCATTCTTGCCTCGCCTTTACCTTTTTGTCATGAAATCCTGCCATCTCCAAATGTCATTGCCGTTCCGTGGAGAACGGTACTCTTCATTGTAAATAGAAGGTACTCCATCATGATCGCCATCTCGCAGTGTCAGACGATCCTTTCTTCGCCTTCACCAGCTTTACAAGAAACTCCCTCCTGTATTCTCCACATATCACCCCGCTCTTGCAAAACCAGATTCTCGTTTGCATTTACCATCTCTTCTTTGCCTCTACCATCTGTCAATAGTTCTGCTGTTTTGTTTTGCCGCCATCTTCGCCTCCGGATCTCACTGCTGTTTTCTCAAATCCTGCATCTTCTGGAGCAATCACAAGCGTCGCCATCGGAGTTACTCACTCACCACCTCTACCGTTTTGGTCCCTTCTTGGCCTTGGCCATCTTTACATGACCCCCCCCCCGCCATCTTGCCTTCCCCACAGTATCCTCCTTCGGAATCAAATCAGGGTCACCAAATTGCCGCTTCTGCCTTTTGGAATCAGGAAGCACTTCTCAATGTCCTTCAAGGTCTTCTATTGGTCTACATGATATATGAAAGAAGTGACACCGTGCAATACTTGTCATATCTCCCCAATAATTTAATTTTTCACAATAAGATCTCAAAATATATGTTAAGAAGAATCGGTGCTAAATCACATACCAACCCCAATAAAATATTAAATTTTTTTTTACGTAGTTATTCTTATATGGCTGCTTCAAGATGTGAGAAAACCTTAAATTAATTGCAAATCTTTCAATTACAATTATTTGGTTCACTTCAAAACGATAGAGTAGGGTGAACTCACTTTATTAATTTATAGGAAGATGGTGGAAGAATTTGAGATAGAAGGTTGGAGAGTTTTCGATATTTCTATGAGAACATGGAAGGTGAGCTAAGCGGCAGATAAAACTTAGTACCTCTGAAATGCTGGCGTGCACGTTTGGTCCAGCACGTATGGAGAGACAAACTCTCTCGATAGGTGGATACCCAGCACGCACGCTGTTCCGCAACAGATCGCCGCGAACGGACGCCCTAAGACACCGGCGCAAACAGGATATAACGCCTGTCACCCAAATCGCAACTCGTGCGGGGCGCGCTCAGCGGCCACTACCTGCACCTCCCACCCCTGTCGCCAGCAGCCATCGCCCGGGGCGGCCCGGGCCGCGCGCGGCGCTTCGTATGCGGCGCCCGTCGCCACCCCGCCACGCTCACCGCCCCCCCCCCCCCCCCCCGCCCCCTTCCCCCCCCCCCCCCCTTCCCCCCCCCCCCGCTTCGCCGCCCAAATCAACCCCCCTCCCTGCCACTTACCGAATCCAGCCCCCCCCTTCCCACCCGATCGAGCCCGCCCCGGCCGCCCGCACACACGTCTCGCTTCGACCCTCCCCTCCCCGTCCCGTCCTGCCCCAACTCACCTCGCCCCCACACCTACCCGCCTCGCCCTGCCACTTACCTCACCCAGCACTGCCCACCCGTTCCGCCCACCCCACCCATGCCGCCACCCCTCCCCACCCGCGCCGACCCCGGCCGCCCGCGCGCCGCCCGCCATCTGTCTGATAGGGAGCGCGAGCGTATTGGAAACGCCGGCGGCCCCCGGCCGCCCGCGCCCCGCCCCCGCCCCCATCCGGGTGTCCGCCCCCGGCGGCGGCGGCGGCGGCCGCCGCGAAGGACGCGCACCCTCGCGCGTGCCCCCTCGCCGCCGCCGTCGGACGGGGCCCCCGTGCAGGGGGCGGAGGGGGGAACGGCGTGTGGGGCCGAGCGGGGTCGCGGACCGCGCGCGTCTGTCCGGCTGGATCGATACCCGGCCGCGGCACCCTCCCGATGACTTGCAACTGCCCCGCCCCCGGCCCCGTGCGGCCCCCCCGGGCCGATCCGTCGACGGAGCCGCCCCGTCCGCCCACGCCCGGCGCCCGCGCAGCACCGCACACCTGCTTGCGAAGCCGGGCGCGCCGCAGACGCGAGATTTGCGAATGTGTTTAGTACCTACTTGGGTATGATGATTGTGCGGGAGATGGGATAAAGTAAAATGATCACGTCAGCTCACCATATATGGCCATCATATTCCCAGGAAGACCACGGAAAATTAAATTGGACGCAAACCATTGAGACGATAAAGAAGACGTACTTAACTGGGAGCCTTCATATTAGACACTTAGACTCACCTTTATTTTTCGACAAGTATCCTTCTTCTATAATCCAACTTTGGATTGACTAAGGCCAATTAAATTAAGAAAACGAACGCCGTTTTCCCTCCATTAATTTCACCTTTAACTTTTAAAGCAATGGGAGGAATGTTACCATCATGAATCAATGAAAGAAGTGACCACTATTTAGCCGTGCTATTGTTCTTTCTGTCTTAGTGTGTCCATCCAGATCTTCTAGATGGGAATATGGTAGCAAGTAACTTTATGAAACGTTTGGGTGTTCTAATTTCGGGCTTTAAAATTATTAGTTTATTTATTTACAGCAAACACGAGTTTTAGTTCTAATGACGGCATCATTTCCTTTATGTTATCAGTCGTCATTTGTAAATGAACTATTCAGGTTTAAAATAAAATGTTGGGTTACAGCTGAGCGCTTACCGCTAATTAGTACAAGTGTACCAGTTTTTTCTCATTCATTCACACATGACTTAAATGACATGATAAGCAAGTCATCTTCGAGTGTAAAATCTGTTGATCCCCATAATCTTTCTGAATTGGTTTCTTTTTCTTCAAACAAAGTAATTTGATGATAAAATCAGTTTACTCAAGAAAGTTTGTGTAGACTTAGTGGCTCCCATATCTCCTATCGTAGAATATTGATGTCATTAGTCCCCAAAACAGCAGATGATCAACCAAGTCTGTTATTTGTGTCATCGGTCGTGTGTCGTTCTTTTCGTAATACCATCTTCTAACGAGAAAAAAAACATGAACAACAAATATTTTTTGCAACACCATTTCTTGTACAATCCTTTGTTGCGATTGTTCTTAATGAACAGTGGACTACTACATATTTTACAGAAGCCGGTCATCAAGAGATTTTCGTTCCTCTGTTTGGTTTAGGTATACGACGTAAAAATATTCGTTTAAAATTAATTAAAGCCGTTGTTTTTCAACATTGATCTTTTTTACTCTATGCTTTTATGTTTTCAATGTTTTATTTGTGAATGAAAAATTCCCACTCACAATTGCGCAAAGTTAAAAATACGAAATAATGCCTGATAGTACCATTTTCAGAAACAACCTGCATCGAGCGGGCTATCTCTCGCCTGAGATGACGCCAATGCCCTCTTAGTATTTTCTATCTTTCCTCAGATTTAGGAGTTGGAGGGGCGGTCAATATGTGCGCAATAGGCGTAGGATCTCCCACTTCTTCCCGTACATTCTTCAGCGAACTGGACCTCGTCTTACGGTTTCAGATGACTCAACGATCAGGGTTAGTTTTGTCCATTGTTCTTATTTTTACACTTTTACAACTTAACTGTAATTAATAAACATCTTCAGTGACAAATTAAATTTTGTCTCTGAATGTATTGTTAGAGAATACTAAAACAACTCTAAAACATCTATTTTTAGAAACATCGATAGTTTTGGTCAATGCATTAAGAACATTGATGTTTTGATTTTTGACATCGATAATGGGTAACATTGATGTTTCGTTGCCGGTGGCTCATCACCAGTTAGGTTATCATTAGTCGGTATAACAGTAAGTATTATCAAAATGTAATTAATATATTTGTTTAAGCGTAACAGGTGGTTGCAAGTAACTGGGCAGGTATTTAAGCAGTTTATAAGAACCTGTTTATTTTTTAGTAATGTTAGTTTACTATTTTACTTTATCATCTTTACCTGAAATTAAAGTTGGTTTAAGTATAACAATATCATATGCATGTTGGTGTCGCTGTCAATGTAGCAACATGCAACATTGCGATTCCTTTGGTAATATGAATGAAATCAAGTAGAGTTCTTTACAATATCGCCTACGCCTTTAGTTTAGTTTAGTTAATGCCTTATTTTACGTGACGAGACTCGGGCCATCAGGCCCGCTCTACCGTCTAACCACGCAAATTTCGCTACGCTCCTTTCACCACCTAGCGGAGAAAGGAGGTATTATCTTGGGCGACGAAACTGGCGGATCTCAATTTTGCTCAGAGGCTTCTTTTAGGCTTGAGGATCTTTTACATGCAGTAAATCTACTACATGGGACAGCCGGCTTTACTTCCCCTCCGAAGGAAGGCGTACGAGGGATTTTTTGGCCTTTAAAAATCCACGGCTTCGATCGCGTTTGAACCCGCCAACTCGGGTACAACAGGCCGGTTCGCTGAACGTTATACTACCGAATCCACTTTCTACTACGCCTTTCTACTTCACTTTGTGTTGAACGGTGTCCCTTCCTAACTAGACAGAGTCGTTTCCTTCCCTTGTTTCAGAAGTCCGTTTTGTAGTCTCCCTAAGCGCTCGTAAGCAGCCACTTGCGCGCGGTGCGGTTCCCGTCCGCGTCTCTTCGCGCCCTCTTGTCACTTCCTGCCCCTCCATTGCGCGGTATCGCTGCTCCGCGCCACCCTGCCTTCCCGCCCCTTTCCCCCCCCGCCCCCGCCCCCCGTCTCCACCTCGCACTGCGACGCGTCATCCCTTGCCCCCCGGCCCCCGCCCCCGCCCGACCTGCCATCCGCTCCGCGTCGTCCAGTCGATGACGTCTTGTTCCACCCGCGGATCTCCTGTCATAGCCGCATAGTCTAGCCCGCTCCCACTCACAACAACATCCACGCTCTTCGTCACGTTGTTTCTGCCTACTTTTTCCCTCCCTTCGCCTTCCCAAGCCAAGAAGCTTCTGGCATAAAGATGTATACCTCTCTAGTCTATATAAGTATTATGCCTCTTTGGTCTATGCCTCTGGTATGCCCATGTTTTCCTTGTTTGCCTCTCCTGCTGCTGTCTCTTCTCTCCTGCTGTCTCTTCTCCTTTATTGCCTTTCTGCTTCAAAGATGTTGGGATTTTTCTTCGCTCTTCTTCACACTTTCCGCTTTCTTTTTACAACCATATCATTTACCTATCGTAGTTCCAGCTGTTGTGTTGTCTGTACATTTTACAATTTGATTTTTAAAATCTTACTTTCTTTTGTAATTTGTAGCTTTATTCTCAAACGCCATTTCTCTTATGTTCCATTTTCGATTTCTCCTGCGGACTCTGACTCATCGTCGCTGTCGTGTCATCTCCGTTCCTTCTGCTCTGTCGACACAGCCACAATCTCCGCGAAGGGTAGTTTCTACTACGTCGTTAACCCGCTGAAACTGACTGTCCCAGAATAAATGTTTCAAACTTTGGAGGTTTATATTTATTTTTTAACATAAAAACTATTAAACACTGTGTGATGTACTACGGGTAGAAGTGCATTTTGTGTACGACTATGTAGAGGGGCCAAAGAAGATCACTTTGTGCAACTGAACATACGGTAGGAAATTTCATAAGACGAAGTTACACACGTGGCATCTCCCCTGTTTGTAAGGCAACTCATTATGCACAGGTGTTTAGCAGGTCATGTTCTGAAGCAAGAAAAGAGATTTCGTGTGGTTGTCAAGCATCATACCATCATTTCGTTTTGCAGTTACTCATTTCTTTTATTTCTCTTGATTCCTACGTTTTAGCTGCCGCACATGTTATCAAGGATGTTCTTCTGCCTCCTACTTTCCACCGATTCACACGATCTAGTACCACCCTGTTTAACATTCCGACCAGCTCTGACCCTGTTCAACGCTCATCCACCACCGTTTCGGCACGCCGTTTCACCAATCTGCCACCCGATTAACATCGTACTACACCATGACTCTAAGTACATTACCATCCCATCCACCCCCCGTCCCTCTTCTTTCTCGTTCACCTTTTCACTTCCGCCGCCCGGGAGCCCTTCTGCCCCCTGCGCTTCTCTCTTCAGTCACGGCGGTTCCAGCACCGCCACCGCCGTCGCCCTCGCCGCACTTCCCGCCTTCTGTCACCGCGGGGCGCGGCGGCGGCCAGTATCTCCTGCCAAGCGACCGCCCCGCCCCCGCCCCCTCGGGCGCCGACCCCTCGCTCTGGGAGGGAGAGGGCGGTGCGTGAGGGCGATAGCGCTGTATTGACCAGGAGTCCCTCCCTTCCCCTCCCCCCACCGCTTCGCTTAACCCTCGCGCCGGAAGTGCCGCCATTGTTCTTACCGCAGGCTGCTTCCTGCAGCCCCGCAAGGCTGTGTCATTGGCTCAAGTGGATTAATCGATTAATTTTACTAGCTGCTCGCGCGCAGTGTTGGGCGTTGCTGTGAAGAGGGCGCGAATTATGTTTAAGAGAGGCTACATGACCGGAACCGCCGCCAAGCGCAGTTTAGCCAGAGAGACTTTGGGGTTGCGCGTATGGGCCGTTTGGAGAGGGTTTCATCCCTGTGTGATCATGCGGAGAAGATTTCGCTAATGGAGGAAGATACGTGACTGGCTTTACAGATGCTAAAGAGCGGTGACTATTACCTCAACGATTATTATGAACCCCAGTCACCAACGCACCCTGCAAATTGTAATAAATAGTAGGTTTTCCTAGCTGGAACGTAAGGAGAAATAATATTCTATTCCAACAGAGCATCACAAAGAGTTGAGGTAACTTCATTTTCTTAATCTGAGAACTTTTATGCTTGGTTTGTGTGGTTGAAAAAAATTATGATTGTGATGAAAATGCTCAAAGGGATTATTCACTGCTAAAGTCGATACCTTCTTGGCTTATATCAAAATCATGATATCAGTAACAAATTAATTGTCGCCATAGCCCGTAACATTTGGCATATTTTGGTGTCGAAAAAGTATATCTGTCATCTATCACATCTTAGATTCAATAAAAAAGTCTATAAACAGCAAATAAATGTAATGAATTGAGAACAATGGAAAGTACTTTCCAAAATGAACAAATTGTATTACCTGATCGCAGTTTAAATTGTATTTACATATCTCAATTCCGTCATTTCTATATTGAATTCCGAGATATCGACTCAATAACAAAGATATTAAAATCAACGTCAAAAGAGAAAGTATATCTTTAGTCCGCACGCACTATTTAACCTCCTTTCGATTATTTGATAACTTAACTTTCCTTGCTTTGTATAATGTTTTCTCCAACTGAATTGTCTATCAAAGACGTTCCAATAATAAAAAGCATCACCTGACTTTTCCTCATGCATAGAATGCAGCAAGGCCGCACGTTAGCTTCAGACAGCTTACTTTCACAAGGTATGTTCGATAGTGTGTCATACATAATGCTTACATTTCCAGGAGAAACTTAACTCCTTTTCTTTGCCGAGCTTCGTATTTTATGGAGTCCTTTCATGAACCTTGAAGCGATGCCGGGTCGTCCCCATGCCCGTCATTTTCTCCTAATAAGCGAGTTTCTTACATAAAGTAAGGCGTCTTGCTGCAGGACAGTGGCAGAAAGGCCAACGCCTAAGACGTCTTGCCTTGCCTCATCCGTCGCCGCATCTGCAGTCGCAGACAGTAGGTCGGAGACTTCCAAACTGTGGAGAAAATTCTTTGCAATTTGTATTTATTTATTATGTTAGCTTGATAGAATTCTGTCACTCTCTGGAATTCTAGCGGTCCGCTACTCTGATTGATAATCTTCCGAGATTTCTCTGATCAATGCGAGGAGAATGCATCAGCAGAACGCTAAAAACAGATCGTTCGTAATATTCCTTTTCTCATCATTGTCTCCTACTCTCCCCTTTCACACACACACACACACACACACACACAAACACACGAGCGCGCGCGCACGCGCTTACGTGCACTACATTTCCACACATGTCGGGTGACTGGTTGACAGTTTAGAACTTCCCCCGGTTGGTGAAGTGCCTCGGCAGGGAAGATATCTGTGAGAAGAATTCCGCAAGCGATAAAAAATATTTCAAGGGGAAAAGTTTTGCAGGTTTGTTTATCCATGGAAATTACCGCCTTGCCAAAGGGTAGCCCTCAGTGTGATTGGCCACAACCCGGATAGGCTCCTACCGCTTTAATATAGCGATGTGAAGTGGGGGGGGGGGGCATTTTAACTTCACAAAAAATCTTTCCGAAAGTAATGGAATGTAGTGGATACCATAATATTTCGACCAAACGAAAATTATTCTGTGTTAGACGGTTTCAGGCATCAGTGTCACTGCAGACTGACGAGAAAGCCTAGGGTTCCAGTCCCGATGGTGGATGGGTTTTCGACATGAGCTAGATAGCCCCATCGAATTCAGCCGCTGTGTGGAGAACAGTTTTCCGCGGTTTCTCTAAACAACATCAGGCGAACGCCGGAGCAGTACCGTAAGAAACGGGCCACGGACCGTGAGCGAACTTTCCTTCCCTATCCCTTACTTGCACACTCTCTCCCTTACATGTATTACACTACAACACATGTTGGGAGACCAGACGGAGGCTTTGAGCGTGTCCTGGCGCGGGCGGTGCCCCGCTGGTGGGAGACTCCTCGAAATCCCCGCCAGCTGACGGGTAGATCGGTGCTGGTAGATCTCGCCATTTCAATGGGGGCAAGTCACCACCACCTCCCGCGATAAAAACACGCACTACACTTACGATACTAACGAGCTTAGCAATTTTCCCTGTCCGGAGTCTCTATTCAATCAATAAAACAAAATTATTTAACTTACACCGCATTTGCACGGCATCTGCCCTACTGTTCAGTGAAGGCGTGTCCTCCGTCGCCTTCGCTGTCACCGACGCGTCCCTTTGTCGCCCGCAGCCTGTAAATCGGAAGATGAAACGTCTTGGGCGCCGTCGTCGTCTTTCGTCACGCGGCTTATGTGGACGCTGCCGCCGTCGCGCCGTGCCGTCGCGACGCAGCGCAGCAGGTGTGAGTCAAATGCCGCGTGGCGCCCCGCGTGCACTAATGGGGCTAAGCTGGACACCACGCGCGGACGCGCTCACGACCCAACTGCACGGTGGGACACACGACGGGAGCGGGCACTCTCTGGATTTCGTCAACCCTGAATAGAGCAGGCGCGGTTCGTGAGATGAAACAGAATGATTTATGTCTTGTATCAAGAATTTCTAGAAAAAATCTAGTCATTACTTTCTAAAAACGGTCGCATTTCAGATAAGTTTTTTTTTTAATTTGTGTTGCGTCTTTCTTACAACAACGGCTCTTGGGCATCTCTTCTTCTTGGCCTTCTATTGGGCATCGAGCGCATATGGAGTAATCCTCCGCTAAATTTCTTTTGTCTTGTCTCGTAGCGACGTAGTCAGTCAGTGCCATTTATCCCTTCGGCCAGGAACTCGGCGCCGGTAGTAACTGGGGTTTCCTGCCGTCCCCCCCGCGGGAATCCCTGATAACTCGAATTTCTTAACTTCTGTGGCGTCACGAAGCGTAGTTTTCAATTCGGCTAATAATGATAATGGTTTTAATGATGATAATGAGGTATATAATATAAAAGAAGCTTTTGTTCAAACTTATGAACTAAATTAGGATAATCCTATAATATATTCACAAAATCAGTTAAGAATATTGTGCATTCTGATGACAATCTCAAAAAGTTAATAGGAGACAAAGATATTATCTGTCAGCATGCTGCTATGAGTTGTTAATTCCAGAAGTTATTGGTAAGTTCCTTCATTATTGTGTGTCACTTTTACGTGAACATTTGAAGGTTGACTTGCATATCACTTCATATGACAGACACTACTGGCGTAGAGGGAGGAAGAATTCTTGATGTTCTCAATTGAAATCCTCTTCTTTTGCCTATTGATGCTAACCCTCATTGAAGTTGGCAGTATTTTATAGATCATGGCAATAACACGTAAGAGAAGGGAAAAACTTCATTTTGTACCTCCCAAAAACTTACAGAATGTCATGTGCATCATTTCCTGCAACGTATTGCACATTACTTGCACTTTAGGTCAGGAGACAGTGTCACCTGACAATTTTGAGCGTTTATAATTCAAACCCGGTACCGAGGTACCGAGATTATCTCGCCAGCTTCTATTACCCAATTCACGGATTCAATTCCCCTCTAGAGTGTGGGTTTCAGGAGGGCAAATCCTGCCATGTCACGCTTATTACATAAAAAGAATCCTGACTTAACCCTGGCCACAATTAAATTGTACATTTATTTCTATTCTAATCAGTCTTTACATACCCGCTCTGAAAACAACGTAAGTAACGGATAAATGTGTCAGTCAGTTGTAGCGCTGCTCCCTGGTGGTGAACATGAGTCAAAAACAGCCCTGTACAGCAGTACAGCCCTGAAGAGGACCGCGATATGTCGGTCGAAACGTCGGCACCCCAGCCTTCGACGCGGCGTCACCCGGACAGCCCAGATCATGAATCTGGCCGCTGAAGCCTTCGATACCATGAGTGTTCAACTCGAAAATTTGCATCGATGCAGCGCATGATGGAGGTGGGCAAATGAAGAGATTTCTAATGCCTGTACATTGGACCACAGCAACAATTCCATTCTTCAGACTTTCTGACGACCCTTACACATACCAACTCACTATCATGCCTTGCTAAACGCCCACAAAGCACACTTGTCAATTTCGACGTTTGTGGAACTAACCTGATTCTTTCCTGATGGGATTGAGTTCCCTTGTCCACTTCCGATTGGCTGGATTCTTTGATTGATCAATTGTTTGGTTTTCAAATGATTAAAACATTTCGTTTCCCCCAACTGAGAAATCAAAATTGACTACTGTGTGCTCATGTTTCTTTCGAAATGCCATCTCTCCCACGCGTGGAGTGCCATCGACGTTCGCAGAGGGTTCCCAGACATGCAGATTCTTTGCTTCCTGGAACAAGCGGGGAGCGAAACAAGGTCACGTGCTGCTGATTCGCATCCTTGTCACTGGACTGAACATCAGCTTACGAGTGGGCGTATGAGGAGTTATACATACGATTTCATTTCCACATCATTTCGCAAACAAACAATCGAACTAGGATGGCATTACGGAAGGCGTCCACTGAAATATAGTGGAAACTATCCTTTGTATCTTACATTTTTGTTTGCTTTTTAGACAGTTATATATATATATATATATATATATATATATATATATATATAGCCATTTACAACAACATCAAAATTAGGAGGTAGGAGCAGCATTCAATACAATCTGCCTCTTGTTCAATAGGAATGTAGATTGGAAAATATGAAGCAAAATTGGAAATTGTTTCTGATGAAATTGCAAAACATTCTCTAGGGAAAATAAATAAAATATTAAAAATTACGGAGCGCTAAGGTCACACTATTAATTAAGGTGAATTAGACTTGGTACTGAATGAGAGACTGAGTAAATAACGAATTGGGTTTGGTCAACTACGTAGACAATTATTCCCATAAATGTAGTGCATGTTATATCATGGGAGATGACAGTGTTCTTCCACAGGAAGAACCGCTGGAACCAAAGATCCGCCTATACTTCCTCTTGCGAGTTTTTCTTCGCCAGATATCTCCCCTACCAGAGTAACATGGCAGTCGAGACAAGCTTTTGGTATATTTCTAGTAGTTTTTACTACGTCGTCGTAAAAAGTAAGTATATATTTTTTGTGAAGCGAAATTTCACCGTAGAGTCTAGAAACATTAGTTTTCCACATCTCGAATCACAACCATTGTATGAGATGGTATGTTTCATATTTTATTCCAGTATTTTTACCCTTACGTTGCTTTACATATTTATTAAATCTTTAACTTTGACACTCTTTGATAAAAACATTTAATTTCCATTTAATAATATTCAGATTATTTTCTGTGTCTTCTAATGTTCACCATTTTTAACTTTCACGACTATATGTTACACAGAGGAAAAGTTGTGGATTCGGTACAAAAAAAGTTGAGGTCGGGATTTGGGAGGTAGTAGATACTCAGTTCTGAGGATCCATGAGACGAAAAATGTGTTGTGTCCATCAGCCAGAAACATATTTCTTGTTATTTTCACACAAAAAATCAGGACTGAATACTTGCACCATAAATATTGTTAGCGCAGTCGGGTTTTCTGTTTTATAACTAACCACTAATCTCGTGTCAGAGCTTGGTCATCGCAGCACCTCGTTCAGGCGGTGGATGGAGGCGGCTCGTGCGCGCGGCTTGCGTGGGAGGCGCGTTCCGCAGCCAGGTCAAGTGCTTCGCGGGAAGCGCTTCGCGAGGCGCGTGGGCGTGGGCAGTGGACGCGGGACAGGAATAGGTATCCGCTGCCCCAACGCATTGACGCCCACGATGCGGCGCCCATGTTCAGAGTTGTCTACAGTGTGACAGGTGTTGAATGAGAAACTGATTGACTGAATGTCAGTGATTGAGTGACGCTGACTGACGCTAAGTGACGCTGACCGAGTGACGCTGACCGAGTGACGCTGACCGAGTGACGCTGACCGAGTGACGCTGACCGATGACGCTGACCGAGTGACGTTGACTGAGTGACGCTGACTGAGTGACGCTGACTGAGTGACGGCGACTATCTTTTTCTTTTTGCGGTTTTTAATGCGTGACTGAGTTATGTTGACTCAGTGACGGCGACTTGAGTGACGGCGACTTGAGTGACGGCGACTATCTTTTTTCTTTCTTTTCTGCGGTCAAACATTTGTATATATAAGTGTATTGCTGGCGTTAATTTTTAATTGCCACTGCTGGGAAAACATTCCATTTTCTATGCAATCAGTAAGTCTCCTAGTCAGCTATACGTGGAAAATCAGACGCGAATCTAGAACCAGCGTATGGGGAGGTCACAAACAGGATAAATAAAGACTGATTGATTAGCGAGACAAGCATCAACTTCAGAAAAAGGCAATTTTTACTTGAACATAAATATGTAGGGCACCTTTATTGCACCTTGAGATACGTTTCATTAAAACGTGGCTAAATAGCTCGAGATGATGGATTTAGTAGAACAAGCCGTGTTTCATCCCTAATGATACGAGACAGCAACAATTATTAATCTCGTTTTTCCCCCGCGTCACATATATTTATCCTTGTTTATAAATCATTACTTCTTTATGATACGATGCGATTTTTAACTATAAATAGCATATAAAGTTCTGCTGTTTATGTACAAAGATTCTTAGTTTTACTGGATCCATTCAGGCTGTGTAAAAAGGAACAAAAGGACACATGCATAGTTCGTTCGAGGAATGCTTGTAGCGCAATCGTGCGTGTAATTAACACAAAGTAACATGTAATTTTAACGATTCGGAAGGTGTGTCGACGCATTGCTGAATCGAGGGGAAGATGGCCCACGGCAGCTGATGATTCAGATGTCAATACAAATGTTAAGCATGTGCAGATATTTTTCTACGATATTCAGCTGTAGTAGTTTTTATAGCAAGCTTCATTTGCGATTACTGTAAATTAACGTTTGTATTCTTCAAATAAATATAGCTATTTATATTGATTGATTAGTGATTCCGGGCGCGTCAACTGTTAGGCATATTTTTATCGCTGGACGTGGCGGTGGCCTTCCCCCGATGGATGGCGAGATCCGGCGACGGCCTACACTAGTTTGTCCAACTAGGCATCTCCTATCTGAGGGGCACCGCCCCAACCGCGACAAGCTCTGAGCTTATTGAAGTTTAATTGGTTTCGGCGCTGCTGATCGGAGCTGCGACAGTTTTCACTTTATCGGTTTCACGATCCTCGGTATGTGTGCGTGACTTTATGTAGAACACCGCGCTAGTGGTTTATAGTACATTTTGAAAGAAATTAAAAGTTGTAAGGTTTGAGCGCACAAAGGGAAAATAATATTAATAGAAGTAATAAAAGGAATCTCTCTATGAGATGGGATATGGACAAAGAGACACAAAGACACCGAGAATTCTCTCCCGAACTCCATTAATGCTTACATATTAGAATAGCATTCTCATGAAGTCAACAGTAATTCCGTATTCTCCTTCAACAAAGGGTACTGTATTATACTCATCGTTCGAAGGATATATCGTGATGCTAGAAGCCAATTAATTGGCGAAAGATTGATTTTCACCTTCCATTTACTTCTAAATGTTAAATGTTAAGTTTCCTAGTTCATTCGATTACAATTCATCTCGAAATACTGCCCAGGTTTTATAGGTAATATATATGAGGTAATATAATGGGTAATATATTTAATAGATAATACATTTAATAAGTTATATATATATATATATATATATATATATATATATATAACAATATTATAGGAAAAATAATACTGCCCAGGTTTTATAGGTAATATGTCGTAATCATTAGTAGGTTTTTCAATTTTTTCCTAGTATTATTTTATTGTAGTCACCAAATTTCTCCGGTATTCAAAGGCGTTTCTCAACAAAATTTCCTTTGATCATGACTTAAAATTTCCGTATGACCGGTATATTATGGTACTTTAAATCAACGCTTTCCGGTCTGTGTGCTTACTTCTTTAATTCGTAAAATAATGTTAGCTGGATTATTTATTTTCTTTTAACTTATTGGTTTATTTAAGCGATGCACATCTAACATGTATTTGCAAATAATTTCCAAAAAGTTTTTTATATCTGCCATTTAGTTGGGTCTTTCCGATAGGAATATTACTGCTTAGTTCTAAGAAGATCGTTGCATGATGATACAATAATGGCGATTGGGTGATTGACGTTGAGTGGTTTTTGGTTCTGGGAAGATGCGCTGTAATAAAGAATATTCAAGAAATTAGAGGTAACGACGTTTCGGTAACTGTTATGACCTTACGAATAATCGAAATATGTATGTATCTTTACGCTTAACGCATTTATTTTCTTTAGTATTTTTGAGGTCTTATCCCCTAACCGGCATTCCGAAATCAACCCGCAGCGCCGTGCGATCACAGAAAGAAAGAGAAGAACTGACGGATATTCTTTGGGACTCTAGTTTAGTTCGAATGTGCATAGATTTCCTGAATATTTTCATGTCAAGGAGCTGATTTAATTTTATGCGCTTGCGCAAAGACTGTTTCAGTGAAGAGATGGGTATAAACAATCTGCGAGAACAATACTGCGTACAAAGAAGAAACGTGTGAGAATATTCCTACCGTGAATGTTAGTTTGAATTGAATAATTTGTGGCAATTTGCGAGAGAGTACAGAATTTTTATCAAGCTACTATATCACTATTTGCTCAATACATACGTCCTTGATAAATCAGTAAGCAAGTTTCTGAATTAAAAGAAGTGAATGCACTTTCTGATTTTCCTTTTTATTTAGTTAACTGTTAGGCAACGAAGCATTTTGACTAAAAATTCGTTGTACATTTTTGAGTTGTGCAGACTGAATGTTGTTTGTGTAAAACATTTATGGAAATTGAAGGCTGGAACCTCGTGTCCTATTTGGTCACGCATACCGAAGCACTAACTGCTCCCTGAAAATATTATAGGTCCTAAGATAGTACTTCGTACGCGAGTTTGGGTTGTCATGTTCTCCTTCTTCTCGTCAACTGATGTCACTGTGCCTTGGCCCGGGAGATCCTAGAGTTGGAATCCAGTGGCAGGATTTTCTATACTGGTAACACAGCTAGATCGAGTTCAGCCTCTGTCTATGGAAAAAACGGCCGGCTGCTGTGATCAGTAGTTTTCCGTGGTTTCTCCGATCAACACCAGACGAATGCCGGAGCAGCACTCTAATGGCCATGGACCGATTTATCCTTCCTCTCCCTTGTCCTATCCTCATCTTTTATTTACATACACTGACATGTGCTACACTACCTACCACACGCCAGAAGTCCACCTGGGAGTTTCGAGTGTGTCCCCGCTTGGGATATACCTGGAAGGGTACCCCGCGACCCGATGTATAGGTCGGCACCGGGTCTCATCATCCTGCGGAAGAAAAACACCGCCACTTCCCGTAAGAACTTATGGTAGGTATTAATAATCATACCAGTTCACGCGTCCGGAACACGAAATAATTAATCAATAAATCAATCATGACATCGCGGTAGTGAGACAATTCCGTCATGCGGGACACAATAAGGAAATAAAGGCGCATTTTGTTTGCGAATACAAATCCTACAAATGGTCGTCGAAGGATCGTATTTACGACAGCTTCCGTGTACTGGCGCGAGTTCCTTCTCCGGAGGCGATGGCTGTTGCTGCCGGTGGCGCCGCGGGCGGCACGTGCGGTGCAGCGATCACGCGACTGCGCCACGTGCATGTGCAAGGACACGTGCGCCGCGCGGAGCGCCACCCTCGGCGAGCGAAGACCCGCGCGGTAACGCGATTGGCGGAGGCCACATGCGCGCCAGTGCACCGGCTCACCCCACATGCAGCCCTCCGAATGCCCGGGGGGGGGGGTGGGCGGGCGCCGCGCTACGGGAATGGGTTGGCCAGCGTTAGCTGGAGGCAACTGCATTTCTGCTTGGTGGGACTCTTTAATGCTTTCTCCGAACGGAGTAGAGAGAAATTTATGTAATGCTGCGTGAAGAAACGGCGAATGTTCGGCAGAAAACTCTTATTACAGGGCCTTAGTAACCAAATAGTCAGATGGGCAGGGGTTTCTTCAATTTGTGAAAGATCGTGCGTGTGGTTTAGACTCTAGTAGTGTTGACAGACAAACGGACGGACAGACAGACGGACGGACAGACGTAGACGGACAGACGTAGACGGACAGACGTGGACGGACGGACAGTCGTGAACTGACAGACGTGGACGGACAGACGTGGACGGACAAACGTGGACGGACAGACGGACGGGCGTTTGGAAGAAAACAACAGTTTTTCGGGGACCCCAAAATGTGTATTTCCGTTGAAATTTCGAAATCGATTTTCCGCGGCATTATATTATTTTCTCTATTCTACGTTACTCCCTTATATACGTATGTATACGAGAAAGTAAAAAGTGGATAAATCCTGTTGCTAAATTTAGGAGGAAGATTCTGAAGCGCGTGGTGTAGACAGATTCCATGTTTTCAGTGTTCTTGATATCGTCTGTCCGTCCATTCGTTCGTCTGTGAACAATTCTAGTAGCCAAACCATTCTGCTGATTTTGTCCAAAATTGATATTCTCCAATCGATCTTGCTGATGTCACCCCTTGAATTTGAAACAGATATTGAACTTTTGGGGGATACATTACATGAAGCCCCTGGACCATTTTCAAACTTTCCAAAAAAATATCTCTATCAAAATTGCAAATTTTTTTGAGTCTTCATACTACTAAAACATCAAAGACAGAGTTTTTTCTCTTAATGAAATTTGTTCCTTAAAGATTTTGAAATAAGATCATGTACAAATTTTCGAAAATTTGAGTTCTTTTCGCGTAATTTTGCGAACACGGTAGAGAATGTACGTACTGTTTTAGCACCACTAGTTTGTCTGATCGAAATTTGTTTGTACAGAAAATTTTAGTACAAATTGGGTACAGAAATAAAAAGTCTATAACATGTTCAAAGAATGGAAACTCCAGATTATGATTTCAGCCTTCCAATATCACTCAACAGGTAGGAGTTAAGAAGGCCAAGAAAAAGATGGAGAGACGTTCTATGAGATTGGAGGAGGCAGTCGCCTCATCCTTGAAGTGAAGAAGAACAATCATTTTTTTCCTTGGCGCGTTTTTCATTTGTTGTACTTTAATCGATTTTCTCTCGTTTTTCATTATTTTTCTTCTGTTCAACTTTTCTCAAATATATTTTTCTTTCTATTTACCAGGACGTTACGTAAGTTGTAGACTCCTGATACTTTTATCTCTTTAACTCGACGTGCAACTGTTCAGACTTTTGTAGATGATTTTCAGACAATCATAAAACCAGATATAAATGGTATGTCATCTTTTAACAAAACCTCATTGTTTTTCAATACTCCTTTCAAATCGTTGCCCCAAAAATTTATTTTTATTCCCTCAAAAACGTTTTCGAATGTTCCATCAACGCAAAATATATATCCCTCTCTTCATATCTTAGTCGTTCTCAAATTGTCGTCTTCAAAGCCCCCTTGATGGGTCCAAACGCATGGTAATCCAAGGGACCAATTTCGGGGCTGTGGTTAAGGTGTCTTATGGTAAGAGGAGCCTAGGGTTAATGTACCCTAAAGTGTTAAAAGACAGTGGTGTTTAACTGAGGACAGGGAGCGTCATCTGATAACCGAAAGGTTAAAATGCTTCATGTTGATAGTAGCGCAGCGTTGAGAGTGGTGGCGGGCGCGGGGACGCCCCAAACGCGTGGGAGTGGGACGAGCCGAGACCGCCGCCGCCCCCCCCCCCCCGCCGTCCCTGCCGCCACCTCCCGCCGCCGCCGCTGCCCTCGCCGTCTCCGTGGCCGCGTGCCGGAAGACGTTGCGGCCTTCGCTGCAGACGCACGTTCAGCCGCGTCACGGCGCCCCCCGGCAGCCAAGGCCGCGTTTACGAGCTGCCCCGCCCCCGCCCCGCACACGACGTCGCGCCACGCCACGCGGGGTCACACGACATACCTCAGCGGTGCCGCCCCCCAGACGCCTCTTCTTAGGGATGCGACATCGATGTGGATGGTTTGGAAGCATGGATGTTTTTATTGAATCATCGATGGACTTAACATCGATTTTTTTAGGACAATGATTTTAAATATACATGTTTTGTATTCGATGTTTCCGCGTGGTTCATGCTATTTTTTAATGAAAAAAGTACCATCACAATAAAAACCTGTAATGATTTTCTAATCTTCCAAATTGGACATTCCATATATACCGATGTGATCAAGAGTGAGAATAATCCAAATCGATTAGGAATTTTTGATAAATCAATTCTATGTCATTTTTCCATTATCCAAATTGATGATAAAAGTTTTGTTAAGTGTTCAGGTCATTTTTTCAGTGTTTTGTCAATTAAATTTCAAATAAAATTAGTAACCTTGAAACAAAATTACTCCCACGTGGCCAGCATTGCAGTTTTAGAAAAACCTCGTTTTGAAAGGATATCTTATTAACATCAATGTTTTCATTTTAAACATAGATGTATATAAACTACGTTTTTGTTGATGACGCTTTTTTACTTCTTCCCTTCTTCTGTTAAGGTGGGGCACCAAATGTTTCCGGTCCATTTCGATCAGCACGATGCAACTACGACCTAACTTAATACGTAAATGTTGGTTCGTTTGTTAGCCCTTGTATTACCAAAGAAAGGGGTCGCAGGTACCTGAGGAATAATATCGTTTTCGGTATTAAGAACCCCAAAACGTTAATTCTGACTATGCTTCTTTTTCGAGAATGTAATGTTAACTTCTGTTTCTAGTGGTTTTCTGCTTCTACGAAGCAGATTCGCGAAAGTAAAAGTAATGTCCGCAACTGGTATGAAAGTCTCTAGAATCCTCATTTAAACATTTCGAACTCGACACCTGTCGTCGTCTCGTGCAGAACTGTTCCATTCGTACACCAAAGACTAATTTTCTGTTCTAGTTCTTCAATTTTTTCTTCTTACATTCTGTTCCCGAAATTTTGGCGTTGGATTTTGATTCACTCCGAATAGGGAAAATTCCATTGAAGTAGCTCTTTTGTGCTAATAGCTTCAATCCTACTTGTTGAGGCTTCGTATATAGCTTTAGTGGTGGGAGAGCTTTGAAGATAGTGTCGTTCTGAGTTCTTGTTAAAAGGGACGATTCTGAGAACGAGAAGTATGAAGACTGGTCGAACATCTTGGCGATAGAATCTGGTTTTACAATTAAATATTGAAGAAAATATCAGTGTTACCTGTGTCTGGGCGAAGGTTTCCTTTCTGGTTTTATCTCGTTATTCATGTGTGTATGAAACTCATATGCTCACGCTATCCTGACGCGCCAAAAACGCTAGTTCACGGAGAATACAGTACTATGGAACTTGCGACGCCGACCCCACATAAATGTTTCAACGTTCAGTGCAGTCGACACACGCATATTACTGGTTTTTATGCGCGAAGCGATCGCCATGCAAACTGCTCGGCTGTTGATTTTCAAACAATGAGCGCTTGCCGCGTCTTAGCGGGAAGAAGCTAATTTCTTCGAATGTCGACAATGCACAACTTTGCCTGCACGCGCTCACTTCCTGAGTCCGGGAGATGGGGCGTTCTCACGGCCTTCTTTGAAGCAGTTTGTGATGTATATTCTTTGAAAATTGATACTTTTTCTCTGTACAACAGTCAGCTCGAAGGCGGGACGTTTGAAATGAACACACTTCGCTGTTAATTCATTTCAAACAATGGTTATAAATGATTTTATTCGTGATCAGGCGCCAAATTTGGATTAGTTTGAATGTATATATGTAAACACTACTTGAAGAGATTATTATTTTGCTTTATATTTATTGCATATTGTCGCTAAATGTTCTAAATAGAAGACCACTATGAACGGTTCCCTTCCAAAAGGTTTCCGTGCACAATGCCTGCAGTATTTGTAACGAGAAGAGTCAGCAATTCCCTCTTTGTAAACACCAAAGACAAACGAATTTTCCTTTCGGTTTTATAGCTAGTGACCCTAGTATTTTCCTTACATTGTTAAATTAAATTAACAGTACATTCTGAATTAGTATTTTAATTGTTCTAAACACGCTAAGATAGTAGCAGATTTGCCCATGTCATTCGAACAAATACAAGCATCTGTGGGCACAACGTGGCTAGTAAAAATTTAATTAACTCTGTATTTTGTTTGGGAGTCGTATTCGTGGTTCTCGGAATCCTGAATGTATATGTGGTAACCTAATTCTAGGTGCAGCGCTTTAGAAGAGGCCTGTTAACGAAACTGCTACCGGGAGCGGTAGCTCAGTGCATGCTGATGCTACTGCAGCTCCTCTGACCGGGAGGTCCTAGGTTCGAGTCCTGACAGCGGCAGGATTTTCGACACTAGCTTTTCAGCTAGGTCGAATTCAGTCGCTGTCTGGAGGAGAATTCTAGCGGCCGGCTGTTCTGATCGGGAATTTTCCGTGGTTTCTCCGATCTACACCAGCCGAATGCCGGAGCAGTACACTACCAAACGGGCCACGGACCGCGCGCGATCTGTCCTTCCTCTTCCTTGTCCTATCCTCTGCCCTTACACACACACTTACACTAACATGCACTACACTACCACATATTCCGGTCGGGAGCTTAGAGCTTGTCCTGGCATTCGCTGGGGCAGTGCCCCGCTTGTGGAAGAGTCCTGGTTAGGGGGAAACCCCACTAGCCGGCGGTAGGTCGGCGCCGGATCTCGCCATCCAGCGGGGAAAGATCACCCCCATCTCCCGAGAAAAAACATGCGCTACACTAACGGGACTAATGACCCAAGCAGTTGACGCGCCCGGAATTACGAAAAAATTAATCAATCAAACAAAACTGCTGGCACGAGCTGGCTCGCACTCACAGGTTGTTCGGCTGCTCGCGAAAGGGAGGGAGGCGATGTGGAGGGAAAAAAGAAAGAGTTCTGAGAGGAAGGGCGGAAGTAGTATATGTGGTAGGGAATGACAGAGGCAGATTTTTTGCCAAAAAATGATGAAAGCGAGAACTGAATTAGTTGAATTTCGTGTTCTGTTTAAAAATTATGTGAGGGGAAATTAAGTACCTAGATAAATTAGCTCACCCTTTCCACAGCAGCTTGTCAATAGGGCTGCTCTGGGAAGGTAGCAATGACTGTCTCCCGAACAAGGGGCTTCGTCATCGGATCAATGAGGAGTAAGGGATTTGCCGAAGGTGGGTCGGGATGGGCCATCCACAGTCAACGATTAAGACGGCTTGGCAAAACTGGACACAAACTTTTGGTTGACAGTTGCATTTCAATGGTTCAGAGGGGGGGGGGAGCTAACGACGGATCGTAGATTCGTTTTTTTTCTTCTTTCTTTGTTTTGTAATGAATTAATACTGTATCATCGTTTAGAATTTTTATTACTAGTACCTTTCTGAACACTAAATAATAGTTTCCTCTTTCTACGCTTATCGGATGTTTACAAAAACCGCGCTTTTTAAGCTTTACAAACAATAGCCACTATGTAAAACATGCAATGAAGGATGCCAGATATACGACTAGCCAGAAAAGAAAATACCAAGTCCTTAGCCGTTCACAGTTTACCAGAAGATGTAGCAGTTCGTAATTTAATTCACAATAATTAATAGAATAAACGAAGCACAGGCGTGGTCGGGGTAACAGTAACTATCACAATCCGTGAAGCACACTGGATCTCGATTCCACTGTTCGACACCACTATGCCGACATTTAACCTCCCGAATGGATGACACCGTAACAACTGGTTTACGTCAAGTGCAGCTCTAACAAACGCCAAGTATAGCGCGTGCGAGGTGCCAGCATCGGAGGCCGTGCGCCCCGCTGCGAGTGGGAACGCCCTCGCGTGCTGTTGCGCACGAGCGGCGTGGGCGGGCGCCGCTGCGCCTCTTTCTTGTGGGTTATGTAAAACCTTTGGCGGCACGAGCGTCGGTGTCACGTTGGGCACCGGCGTTCTCACCGGATCGCCGATGGCGAGCAGGTCGTCTCTCTCCTGGCCTCGGGCAAGGCGGCCTTCGAGGCCACTGGTGTCAATGAGGCGAGCCGCGGGGGGGGGGATCATCTGGCTGAAGTGTAGGTGCTGCGTTTCTACGGGCATACGTTTAAATTTCTGTCAAATTTTACGCAAATGAGCAATGTAAAACCTCCATTTTAATGTTATGCACGTAAAACTGCAACATTACCTTGAATCCATTACTGTAATTGATACACTCAAGTAACATTTTCTTCTCTGGAATCATTTATGATTGGTGCAGTGAAAAAAATGCAAATCAGTATAACGTGATTTACGAACACGGAAACGCCTGTGCATTATAGTTCAGCAATCATTCTAAGAACAAAACTCAGCTCAGAGATTCAAAGGCCGACTGTGGTGTGTGGAATTTTTAAGGAAGGGAAATCAGCATTCGTCCGTGATTGTCTCGCGGAACTTCAAAGAACTTTGGGTCAATGGATGGTAAAATTAAATCGTGTGACAATTTCAGCACCAATCAAATTCTAAGTTCTCTCAACTAAAGATAAATCCAGTGTAACATCTGTCAATAATAAGATGAACGGTGTGTGTGAATAATAATCAGAAAACGAATTATGGTAACATTCGTACTTACGTACATACAAACATAGTCACTATAAATAATAATAATACGATTCCTCAAAATTGGAAAGAGGCAATTGTAGTGCCGATTCACAAGGGAGGAGACAAAGGGTTTGTTAATAATTACAGGCCTATAAGTTTGACATCAGTTGTATGCAAGCAGATGGAACACGTGATTGCGGAATATATTAGACGAGTCTGGAATAAAACTGACTGGGTTTTTCAAAATCAACTCGGTTTTCGTCCCAGCTAATCGTGAGATAGCCACACTATTTCTTTATGTCAGGACATACCAGATTCATTAGACGAAGGGAGTAGGGTCGATGCAGTAATATTAGACTTTTCTAAAGCATTTGATCTGGTTCCACATGGCCTTTTAATTGAAAAACTGTCAAAAACTGGATTAGATCATCGAATAATCTTGTGTGAAATGAAGTGAAGTGAAGTGGTGTGAAGTGTTAGAAAAGCTATAAGTCAACTTACAGATAACTCAAAATTAATTATAACTAGGATATCAATCTCTAATTCTAATTGTAATTATATTTGAAAATATTCGTAATAGTTTTGTAATTGTTGTATATCTAGTTGTAATAATGTTTGCCACCGAGCATTAGCTCAAAGCGAACTTTAATAAATTTATCTATCTACAGTGATATGTTTTTTAGTTCTAACAATCTCCGAGATATCCTAGCTATTTGTGAAATTTTACATCAATTTATTGAATTTTACTCTCAACGCAACCTTGGGTTCGACACACAACATACACTCCTTACCTGTTGCATGTGGACCTGTGATGCTATACAGAATCACGATTTCTGGAATAATTGATTGAAATCAATTATTAGTTTGATGGCAACTACTATAAATTATCAGCCTTTTTCAATAAGAAACAATTAACATTTATTCCTGTAATTATTACAGTTCTTCCCTTCTCATGAGAATTACTTTTCACTTTGAAACATTAAAAACACCGTACGGTTTTGACTATAGTTCGTAAGCTTATGTTGATAATCTTGATCGCTGGCTTCTCAGCTGACTGGCTGAATGATGTCCACGGAATCCTTGTTACACCAATTCTTGCGTTCTTGCCTAAATAAAAAAAAAAAAAACTGTTTCAAAATGTCCTCAACGATTGCTGTTATTGGACTTAATATACCCACAAATTTAATACGCGGTTGTGACTTTCCCTATCTGTGTTTCGTATGAAACACCTACTCACGATTGATTATATTCAACTACTTATTTGAAAATTCTTCCATCTACAGAGCTATCGTAATGTATATCTCCTCGAAACATGGAGTATATTTAATTTCAACTTCCAACCATAACATTAATAAAAATTCCCAACTACAGTCTACACACGACCAATCTCTTAGACCTCAAACTAAACATAACTTACCGGTTCACTATCATTTACCTTATACCCAGCTTATGCTGATAATTCGATCGCACCTCATCAACCGCTTACGTGTGCTCGTTACAATAATATTTCAGTGTAAATCTATGCATCCTTTCTGACGATCACGACCATCCAACGCCTCTTCACACTTTCTGTACATAATATGTTTGGGATCGTGCCCATTGCACAACGTTCTGTCATCAAGCATGGAATATTACCCCTTGTTGATCCGTTGTCCTAACAACGCGTATTCTTTGACTTCCGAGTCTGAAAACGATTCCATATTCCAAAGCTAAATGTTACTTTTATCATTAAAAACTAATCCCAGGGTTCTTAGCTTATCACAGTACGTATTCATACTACGTACTAGGTACATAAATACCTCCATATTATCCGTAAAGAAAACGTATTATAAAATCTTCACACCTTAGAAAAATCAATGACAGAAATACGATTTTCGTTCTGCAGCAAATTATGAAGTCTTAATAGTCGATATGACATGACTTGCAGCTTATTTCAAGGTTCTCAGGCGATTTCCTTGGTTACCTTTCACCACCCCACCCCTGTCACAATTCATTCAGGCCCTCCAATAGTACCCTTCTTGATTGAAGGGAAAAGAAATTATACAACTGAAAGAGTGATTTATCGCTGAATATTTTTTATTATTGCTATAGAAATTTGTTCAATATTACTAATCTGGCCCGTCAGGTCATAATTCATTTTTTAACTGCTGTTTGACTGTACTGAACAGTATCGAGAAAAATTACTTCTTTTCAAATGACTACGAGACGGAATCCAAGTGAGAAAAGATGTTTAATGAATCGAATGAATGAATGAAAATAGAATTAATAAATGGACAACGAAATTATTATACATCACGGTTTTGCACAAGAAAAAGCGGGTGCCATAATCCCTGGTGATATTTTATAGAACTTGAAGTTATTCAGTTAATACTAGTCTAATTAAATTCACGTAAAAATAAGTTATTTACAATATATTTAAAAGATTAAATGACACCAAATTCTTCTAAGTGTTTTACATGATTTCTGCTAATTATCCATTCTAGGAATATGGAAAGCTGCTGTGCGGTGTACGGTTATATCGTGGCAGTCACATCGCCTTTACAATGTCACCAGAATTCTGACTATACATGTAAGCACATGTAGCTAGATTTCCAAAGCCTTCCTTGACATAGTGGTACCACCATTAGATATTAGTATTGTGCCGAGAGGCCTTTTTATATCACTAAGTCAGTAGAACTGAAGAAGGAATGCTATAAAATTAATGCATGAAATGGAGATCGTTCGATCTCCACTCGGTAAATGGATGCCGCCGCACCAATCACAGAAAATTAAGAAAAGGGTCAGTGACATACTTTGAGTGCAGGGGGACTATAGGGCTTCAACTCTCTCTAGAATCTGATTACTTCTATTCACAGTGTTAAAATACAGCTTCCACTAATTTCGTGTAATGACTAAATACTTTCAATATCTCAAAAGATCACGTAAATAGCTATAAATTATCAAATAAAAATAAATTTTAAAGTCAGCATAAATAAAAAATATTTTTAACAAAACATTAAGTGAGGTTTACACCACACGTACTGACCGCTGTAGAAAAATCTTCAGTTCGCCACTGAAAAAAAACATACATATACATATATGTCAAAAATATTAACAGAATGTCCTATAATATAAATATAAATAATTATTATAAAAGCTGCATGCGAAATCCAGAAGTGAAGAAGGAACAGGTAGGAATAGTGAAGGGATAGTAAAGGGACACTGAAAGGACACTGAAGGGACACTGAAGGGACACCGAAGGGACACGAAGGGACACCGAAGGGACACCGAAGGGACACCGAAGGGACACCGAAGGGACACCGAAGGGACACCAAAGGGACACCGAAGGGACACCGAAGGGACACCGAAGGGACACCGAAGGGACACCAAAGGGACACCAAAGGGACACCAAAGGGACACCAAAGGGACACCAAAGGGACACTGAAGGAACACTGAAGGAACACTGAAGGAACACTGACGGAACAATCTGAGCATTCCCTCAGTTTATCAAGGGAAACTGAAAGAAAATTTCGAACGAGATGAGGTTCATTGACCCGGAAGCTTTTTACAATGGTTATTATGTACAAATTCTTTCTTAGAGTTATTTATAAATAATTAAAAATTAATTAAATTATTATTAGAAGAGAAGAATTATTATTATAAAATAAATATTGCTATTGTTGGTTACAACGTTATTTATATAAAATCAATTACTCAGCACCAGGAACTTGAACTGATTATTCTAAGTTTTTACTGACAACTGGCAGGTAGCGAAAAATGAAAATGCATACACGTGCATTTTACTCCGTGCGCGTTTGGTTGGTTTTTAGTGATTCCGGGCGCGTCTACAGCGTAGGGCATTAGTCCCGTAAGTGCAGTGCATGTTTTCATCGGGAGATCGCGGTGATCTTCCCCCGCTGGATGGCGAGATGCGGTGCCGACCTGCCGTGTTTACCTACCGATGCTAGCCGGGTTTCTCCCTAACCAGGACACTCCCACCAGCGGGGCACCGCCCCAGCCGGGACAATCCCTAAGTTCCCGACCGGTCTCCCGGAGTATGTGGTAGTGTAGTGCCTGCTTGTGTAAGTGTGTGTGTGTAAGGGGAGATGACAGGACAAGGAAGAGGTAGGAAAGATCGCGTGCGGTCCGTGGCCCGTTTTTGTTAGGGTACTGCTCTGGCATTCGCCTGGTGTTGATCGGAAAAACCACGGAAAACTACCGATCAGAGCAGCCGACAGCTAGAATTCTCCTCCAGACAGCGACTGGATTCGACCTAGCTGAAAAGCTAGTGTCGAAAATCCTGCAATGTAGAACCTCCCAGTCAGAGGGACTGCGGTGACATCAGTTGATGCCCTGAGCCATCTCTCCCGATAAGTGCGCTGTTGATAACGCAGAGGACCGCTGCGCTACCATTTGTTTCCGGTCCGAGTGGCAATCGCGCCCCCAATTTAACAGAGGAGCAACGCATCGCGGGCGCATTCCTCGCAGGTCAAGCGCCCCTGCGCGTGCTGCGGGGCTCGCGGCCGCGAACCCCATCGCCAATATCGACGGCGGCGGGGGGGGAGGCGGGACGGGGCGGTGGACGGCGTCCATGTCCAAGTATGCGGCAGCGGCGCAGCTCGTATTCCTCATAGGCAGCCTCCGGGACTCCACTCGACTCGCCCGCCGGTAATTAATTCCGCATCGCTGCGCCGCAGCCATGCACCGCGCCTCGCGTCTGCCGTCCTCCCCCACCCCACCCCACCTCGCCTCACCCCCCACCACCCAGCGCACTCGGTGGGCGAGTTCTCGAAAACATACAGTCGACTACTATTATAATGAATATATGGGGACTCACATGTTTGATGAAGTACATCAGAGGTTCACTATATCCCATGATGTCGAAACTAAATAAACTTTCTCCACTATGATTGATTATATTAACTTAAATATACAGCAAAATTCATTTATAGCACGAACTGAAAATTTCAATATCGTTAGTTGTCCATAAAAAATCAATTATTTTCATTTGTTTGCTTTGTACATTTTTCATTAATCATTTCTCTAGATCCTTCTCCAGAGTTGGTGATCTCGCCATACTTGATTCTCCATGGTCCCTTCCCCCCTCAACCCACCCACTACTCCACACGGTGGGTGAGTTCTCGAAAAAATACAGTCGCTTACTATTATAATCAACAACTGGGGACTAACATGCTTGGTGTACTACATCAGAGGTTCTCTATATCCGTTGATATCAAAATTAAATAGAATTTCTCCCAAATTATTTATTTTATTAACTTCAAGATACAGCAAAATTCATTAATAGCACGAACTGAAAATTTCAATACCTTTATTTGTCCTTAAAAATCAATTATTTCCGATTGTTTGCTTGGTACATTTTTCATTAATCATTTCCATAGAGTTCTTGCTCGCTCCATTCTTGATTCTGCATGGTCCTCTGTCTCTAAATATCGTAATGTAGCCTTGACACCTTTCAATGCCTTTTGCACTGTTGGAACACCGTCCCAACCGAATCGCCTAGTCTCCTCCCCGAATCGCCTAAAAACATACGAGATCCAATTAATTTCCAGGACTTAGTTCCTAGGTTCACTATAGCCGAGGTTGAGGTTCAGTATAACCGAATCTTATTATGCTTATTAGTAATGTAAGTGAAAGGACCAGAGACTTACGTTCACTATAACCGAGGGTTCACTATATCCTAGTTCACTATAACGTGAGTCGACTGTATATTAGACATTTGCTCACAGGTCCCAGTCTCACGGTCTCACAGCAGACACATCGTGGAAGGGGGGACGTTTCCGTGTAATACGAGAAGATATGGAATGTTGTTGAAGATTTCGTTAATTGTTTTGAACTGGTATTAAAAGAGAGGAACGTCGATATGATTTTGACTTATCAAATGTTTCGACTTTACGAGAATGGAGTTCCCGAATTCCTTGTGCGGACCATCTACCTATACCGCCAATGTACTCCCGAATGAGATACTACGTTTGGCGAGCGTCATGTCCCACAGAAGAGACGACTCGCGCGAGATGCCTTCTCAGAGTAATACGAGAAGATATCGAATGTTCATATGTTAATTGTTTGGAGAACGAGTACGTTAAACGAGAATAACATCGATGTGTCGAATCTGAATGGGAAAACGTTTTTTAACTATCAAATATTTTGACTTAACTAGGATGGTCTGCGGAGGAAGCATGGTTTTCGAGAATACGAAAATACATCGATATTAATGTACCAGATCCTCGATAACTCGAATATCAAAAGAAAAAGGAGCTTCAATGATCAACATTGCGACTCTACGAGGGAGGAGTAGCCAAATTCCAAAAACAGAGGTAATTTGCAAATGCGATTTATGCACAAAGCCAATGATCTCTTAGAAAATAAATATTTCACGCAGGGAGGCTCCCAAGGAACGCACAACTTGGAGGCAAAGGCTTTCAGTAATGTGGAAGAAATTCAGTTCAGTCACAAAAATGACCACTGTTGTTCTTGAAGACAACTGAATAAAAACCGACTATTGAATCGATTAGGACTTCTCTGTTGAGTAGTGGGGTAAATGGAATTTGAGTGCCAACATTCAGAAATCGGAAGCGAGTTACGTTACGAGTAGCTCCACTCAAATATCCTACGAACATAAACTATCTCTCGTTTTACAATCATCTACGAAAAACAATTTTCATTTTTTCTTTCACCACGTATTTCAATATTTAGAAACGTGTGCACCCTCTTCACCTCAAGACCTGCCACTGCCACATTCCTGCGCTCACAGGCGCGCTGTCGGCGGTTATTAACTCCGGTGGCGGCCGCCGGGAGCGCTGGCGAGGGCTTCTTCATTCATTACGCGCTTCCGCGAGGGCGTGGCGGGGCGCTGCGGGGGCGCTGCGGGGCGGTTCGCCTCCATCGCTCATCGCCGGATTGACTCGTCACGGCTTCGCGGCGCGCGCACCCGCGCTGTCTGTCGGCCGCCGCGGCGAGCGATGTTTCTTTTAGCGAATGCCCCGCGTATGTGGACCGAACCACTCAATGGCCACGTTGGTTGTCTCGGAGAAATCAGGAATCTTGCTGTTTGATATGCCGATATCGAATAGCGTCGACACATGTCTTAAAATATAGAAAGAGAGGAGTGCGATAAAAACAGATTTAATACACATATGTTATTTTTCGTGCATAAGTTAATCAAAGGTATTCAATTCATTTGCAATTTTATTTTGAACATTATATTATTATGTATTACTTCATATTTTCATTTAAAAATTATGCCAAAAAATTCCCGTGGGAAGTTCTTTTTTAGCGAATGTCCTGCGTATGTAAACCAAAGTCAATTATCAGGGGAACCCGAAAGGGTCGACCCGAAATCAGGGACCTTGCTAGTTTTTTGCATTCTCGCGCTGACGAGAAAGTTATGTAATGCTGCGCGAAAAAAAATCCGGATTTTTTGGCAGAAAAACTCTTATTACACGGCCCTGGTTACGAAAAAGTGGATAAATCCGGTTGCTAAATTTAGAAAAAAAATCTTGAAAAGAATCCATGTTTTGTGGTTTCTTGATACCGAAATATCGATTGACGGCAAAATATGTATGCCAGTCTGTCAGTCTGTGGGTCTGTGGGTCTGTGGGTCTGTGGGTCTGTGGGTCTGTCGTCTGTCGTCTGTCCGTCTGTCCGTCTGTCCGTCTGTCCGTCTGTCCGTCTGTCCGTCTGTCCGTCTGTCCGTCTGTCCGTCTGTCCGTCTGTCCGTCTGTCCGTCTGTCCGTCTGTCCGTCTGTCCGTCTGTCCGTCTGTCCGTCTGTCCGTCTGTCCGTCTGTCCGTCTGTCCGTCTGTCCGTCTGTCCGTCCGTCCGTGTGTGAACAGCGCTAGCGGTTGAACTGAATATCCTAAATTGATATTCCCCAATCGATCTAGCTGATGTCGCGGCCCTTTGAAAGTGAAACCGATATTTTAATATTGACGGATAATTTACATGAAACCCTTAGTACATTTCCAAAACTTTCAAAGAGATGGCGCCATCAATTTTGATAAATTTTGTAATTTGATAGTCTGAAGAACGTTTAAGAGAAAGCCGCAAGTCTCGTGTTGGATTGAAAACTCCGATTTTTCGAAAATTGAATAAATTCAATGTGTTTTCGGCGTCTTCCTACAACTACAATTATGAAGATACATTTTAAATGAAATGTGTTCATGAAAAACAGATCTTCAAATAAAGTCATTTGAAGTTTTCGAAAATATGAGCATTTCTAGAGTGATTGGGCGACAAACTTAATCGGCCGCTCTGAAAATCCTGTGCTTGGTGATCGTAATTTTAGAAGTGCTTTAGTGGCAATTGGATGCTACGTTAGAATGTTATTTCATATTTTTTGTTTGTTTCCTACATTGGAGCTTTTTGTTATACGTTTACTAATTGATCTTTTATAAATTATTCAAAATGAATATGAAATAATGATTGCTAGTCTTCAGTCACCCGCTGCCAATTTATGCAGTTGGATGCTACGTAAGTTAGAATTTGTATATTAATTCATATTTCATTTATTATTATTTCTTATATTTATGTTATTTGATTTTAAACTGCGTCCTTTGTGTTAAATGTGAAAACATATAGACGAGAGGCCATTGTTGGTTGTTCTAACCCATTGTTGTAACGCGATATCGATATCAGAAGGCAATAACGATGACTGCCTTTCGTTCGTGGTAATAATAAACTAATACGTTTATATATTTGTATAATATTACTATACCATAGTGTTTAATAATAATAATTAATATTATTTATTTTTTGATCAATTTGCATTTGTTTGCCACCGCTAGTAGTATCATATTATTTATTAACTTTTAATCATCTCCCCATAGCACATCATACGCAGTTTCAGCTGTTTTTTGACGTAAAATAAATAAATAAATAAATATGTAAATAAATAAATCATTTGACTTATTCGCTTACGAAGAACATTGTAAGGTTAAAAACTCATTCGATATCACATCTGATATCAAAATCCGATACGTTAGTGAATACACTGCATACCTTACACAATAAATGTAATGTCAGAAATATATTTTCATTTAAAGTTTTGAATAAAAAAAATTGTGTGAAATTAATTTTCGCTTGAAACTAATGTCCATTACTAGTGGCGGAAATGTACGTGCTGTTGAAGCACCACTAGATTTAAATTTACTTAGAACTCTTGTGATAGACTTGAAAAGCTATTGGGTATCGAAACCAACAACTCGAACTACCAATAGAGTTTTTGCATAACGTGAAACGTCTTAGTACATATCTTCTTTGGCCTCTGCCCAAGTGCAACTTGGACTGCGCATGTGTAGACACTTGCAAGTGGTATACGCTAAGGTGCCCCTTTCTGGGCAAAGAGACTAATAACTTTCTGTTGTCGGAAATACAATTTAGTATACATACACATGACAACATGGATAAGAGCCAAAATTTATTGCCTTTTTATCCTTGAAAATAGATTTTATTACATGGGAGCTTCTTTTTTTTTCTCCAAAATTTAATGACATGGGAGCTTTATTTTTCTCCAAAATTTAAGTAGTATATGACTTAGTGTAGGGAGCACAGAATTTTGAAAATGTGCACACAATTCACTTTTTCTCATAGCACGTCATACGCAGTTTTTAACTGCTTTTTAGGTAAAATAAGTAAAATACACTGATTGAAATATAGAAAGTGTTATAAAAATCCAATGTTGATTCAGAATAATTTAATTTATTTAACCATATTTCCAATTCACATATATTTTTCTTTTTTTACTTTCACTTAATATTTAATATGAAATGTTTTATATTAATATGTTTTATCTCTACGGCGCGATTTTTCTGTTTTCGAACGCCTGGGATGTGATGGCCAACCCACTGCACTGCCTGTGTTTCTCAAATGGAAACTTGGTCAAAGGGATCTTGGAACTTCAAGATCGAAAAAATGCTGCGATATTAGGTTTGATATTTGTAGTCGATACCATCTTCAAGTATCTACTACCATCATTTCGTTATTAAAGAAACTAAAACTTGTATGCCGAAAGATATTATTACACTACCAAAACAATAAATATAGATATAATTGTAGGTATTATTAAAATTCAAGATTTTCTTGAACAACTTTAGAGAGATTTATGCAAAATTACAAATTCGAATTCATTTTTCATTTTTAAAGTAGTTTTCCGTGGTTTATTCGATCAACATCAGGCGAATGCCAGAGCTGTACCTTAACGAACTGGCTACGAACCGGCGCGATCTTTCTTTCTTCTTCTGAATCCTATCTTTACCCCTTACTTACATACATACTTATACGCACTACACTTCCACTTATATGCACTGCACTACCACACATGCCAGGAGACCAAACGGGAGCATAGAGTGTGTCCCGGCTAGAGCGGTGCCCTACTATTGGGAAATGCTTGCTTCGGGAAAACCCCGCACTCCGTCGTGTAGGTCGGCAGCAGATCTTGCCATCCAGCTGGAGAGCATCTCCACCACCTTCCGTCAATAAAAAATGCACTGTAGTGAAATCTGCATTACGTAGTTGATGAATCCCGAAGGCTCCGGACTCCCCAGTGACTTAAAGGCCTTCGGCCTAGCCACTTAGCATCAAGTTGTATAATTTGTATGTAATAATTACCTTTTAAATAATAAAATAAAAATCATAAAAAATGCACTGCACTTACGGAATGACTTAGAAGTAGATGCGCTCGGAATCACTAATCAATCAATTCTGCCACAGCCGCGACTCGATCCCTAGGTCTTCCCGATCAGAGACACATGGACGATTTTTTAATTTAAACATAACATCTATTTTTCTATTTCTACATGCATTACGTATGGTCTTGGATGACGTATCTCCGTTGAATTGTAATGTTGCCTGAGCAATTGCGTTTGCGAACTCTCTCCCTCAAACGTTCCCTGGGAAGATTTACATTGTTGAGCTGTGAAAAGAGTCTACATATTTACTCATGCTGACATACCTTCCACAAGTTGTTGCCTAGCAACGCCCAGAAGCGAAAACTTGGGCCTTCCAGTTTGTCCCTACAACGCTGAGGTTTAGTTTGGAGAGAGTCGAGAATGAAGTATCGCGGCCTTGTGAACTTTTAATCGCCTGCTTGAAAGGTCTTCGCTCCAAAGGAAATAAAATTAAAGCAACCGCGGAGGACTCGTGATAAAATAGTGGAACGTCGGGGCGCAAATGCCCGCATCCGTCACTGACAGACCAGCCACGAACGCCTCTCGCCCGGGGCAGCGGCAACGCAGACATCAAAGACAGAGATGACGGCTGCTTTTTGTCGGGGTATCGACTAGGCTCGGAGTGCGTGTTTTTCTCGGCCAAAAGCGACCACTACTCTACACAAGGAGCACTTTCAAAGGCGATACTACCAGTTTCTTGCGAGAAAAATGCGGTGTGGTTGCAGTTAGAAACTGATGTATTCATTCGGATCATCATAAGACAGGAATGTTCATAATGCCCAAAATGTACTAATTGTACAATTTATAATTTTGCTATGCTTCTCGCACTTTTTGATGTCTACCTTTTGCGGTGACCTACAACATCATATAAACTCGTATTTGCAGTTTTACTTCTTAATTTCTCATAGATTATTCGTAGTTCCTTTGTATCTAAAATATTTTAACATATAAAAACATTTACATGACTTTACTGTAACTAATTTTTATCTCGTATAATAATCAGCTTCTATGAAGGCGCCTTCATGTGATGGCTAGTACCTTTTGAGCAACACCATGTAGTTTGGTTTTATTCTAGAGGTAAAACGTCCAATTATATCTTAATAAAAGAAAGTGAATGAATTTCACCCTTAATAAGAATTCAGATTACGTTTGTCATATTTGTCCATGACTTATTTTAATTTCCTATTCATATTGTACAAAGCCACATTTCTTGTCTTCAGATCATCATCACATATTTTGTATATGGAAGACGGAACCTAAACCAACGTACTAGAACAACGATTCTTTCGTAATAGCCACATGGCTCAGTTAAACATTTTCACGGAAAACTAACAAATTTCAATTGTTTACTTGTAAAGGGTAGTTTTCCCTTGTAACTTGTATACAAGTTTATAGCAGATCACTACGTACCTCATCGTATCAACCAAATCATTATTCATTCATTCATAATTGTTGTTGAGACATGCTACTAATAAAGGTCTTCTTCAATTTACTCTGGTCATGCCGTACATTTACAGGAAGACGAGTTGCATACACACGATGCTCCCACCTTTCCCGACATAGACCTGTTTCCGAGCAGAGCTTTTCATCATTGTCCAAGAGCGAAAACGCCCAAGTGAATGTTACATTGCGGTTGCACATGGAGATACTCGAATGTCCATCTCTATGTTTACATTCTGCAACCGGAATTTTTCCTGCCTTGAGGAGCTTCGAATACACGACAGAATGTGATGCATTGCCTCTATCGTACATGGCCCTGACATTTCAAAAGCATGTTCTTTTTTCTTGTGTGTAGGGATCGCCAAGATACATCAATGAAAGACTTGTCAGCAAACAGCGTAGTTCACGTGTGAGCAAAATATGTTAAACGTAACTTTCAACTAGGAAGAAATTCTTTGTCGGTTTTCTGTACTTTTTAAAAATCTTGGGAATTTGATATTTTTACAAAATATTAAGGGGAGTCAAATGAAAACCATAATTATTTTTTTAAATATTATTTATTGATCACATAGGGTTTAGAAGTAAATCACTTTTCAAAATAGTCCCCCCCTCGTTCAATGCAAGTCCGCCAGCGCTTCGGAAGAGCCTGAATCCCTGCAGAAAAAAAGTATTTTGGGCGTCGGCGCAACCACTCGTGCACCGCGTCGCGTACCTCTTCATCGGAGTGGAACTTCCTGCCGCCCATTGCTTCTTTGAGCGGACCAAACAGATGGAAATCGCTCGGTGCGAGGTCTGGCGAGTAAGGGGGATGTGGGAGGCATTCAAATTTCAGATCTGTGATGGTCGCAACCGTTGCACGCGCCGTATGGGGTCGTGCATTGTCGTGTTGCAGCAGCACACCGACTGACAGCAATCCACGTCGTTTCGTTTTGATGGCAGGCCGAGATGATTTTTCAGGAGGTCCAAGTACGTAGCACTCGTCACAGAGGTTCCTCGTGGCGTGTAGTTTTCTAAGATGATGCCCTTTTCGTCCCAAAAGAAGGTCAGCATAACCTTCCTGCAGACGGCTCTGTCCGAAACTTTTGGGTTTCCGTGATGAGGAATGGCGCCACTCCTTGCTCGCTCGCTTTGTTTCAGGCTGATGGTAATGCACCCATGTTTCGTCACCAGTGACGATTCGTGACAGGAACGCATTACCGTCACGATCAGCTCGTCACAAAAGATCTTCGCACGCATCAACGCGTCGCTGTTTCAGTTCAGGCGTCAGTTGTCGGGGCACCCATCTTGCAGACACCTTGTGAAACTGGAGAACATCATTCACAATATGATGTGCCGATCCATGACTCATGTGTACACATGCTGCAATTTCGTCTATTGTCACACGGCGGTTTTCCAAAACGGTGGCTTCAACGGCTCCAATGGTCTCTGGAGTCACTACGCGCCGAGCCTGGCCGGGGCGTGGAGCATCGGCCACGGACGGAACACCATTTGCAAATTTCCGGCACCATTCATAGATTTGTGGCTGTGACAAACACGCATCTCCATACTGAACCTTCATTCGCCTAAAAATTTCAATCGGTTTCACACCTTCACTTCGCAAAAACCGAATCACAGAACGCTGCACCTCGCTGGTGCATGTGGCTAATGGGGCTGCCGTTTTGGAACTATTGTTGCGCCGGTGTTTGTGCATCTGCCGGCTGCTGCCACCTAGGAGACATCCGGCATACTATCGCAAATAGGCATGCCAACTTACAGCTCACTGGCGCCATATGCGGATTTTTATTTCTACTTTTATGGTTTTCATTTGACTCCCCCTCGTACATGTTGTAAAGAATGTCTTTAATATTACTATACTTTAAACTTCATAGTTCAACTTCGCACTACGCAGCTGTCACAAAACCATGTAAACATGGGGTGTATCTAAGTTGCTCTTTTGTTATGAATTGAACAAAATTAATGCACACTTTAGGACTATTTATTATACATAGTAAATGAAATATTTTCAGGTTAATGTGCACTCATCGCAATTGCCAATATATTTGTACACAGTTAAACATAAAAAAAAAGAATTAAGCCATATGTTCTCTCGCTCGATAATAGACTTATTTGTGACATCCTGATTACGCCTAGCGACCTCCAAAAGAGAAGTGATGCAAAACTCTATTTCTAGCAGAAAAAATATGAAGAGCGTATCACGAAGTGTGTACTCTTTCGATCGAAACCGATCAAAAACCGAGAGGATCATGGGCTGTATTTCTAACCAAAATATCATATCGCAATACAGAATGACACCAATGCTCTCCCCCAAACATTCAGGCACATTCCACTTCCAGTTCTCTTGCTCCCCGTCAAAATCAGGAACCCCCGGGAGCCGGCGACGCACGCCGCTCACGCAGCCTCTGCGCTGTGGGGAGGGAATCACCCGCCCACTGATCCGATTTCCCCGATATTGCGTTTCCTTGGGCGCCTTATGAGCGGGAAACAAGGGGGCGCAATGCTTTATCACTCCCTCCGCCGCGACTCCCTGCCTCGCCACACACCGCCCAGCTCCGACCCATCCCGCTCCTTCCTTTCTCGGACCATCGCAGGTCTACCGAGCCGTCCCGCCCCTTCCCGTCCCATCTCATGGTCCACCTCGAGCAGTTCCGGACTGAGCCGATCCGCTCCACCCCGTCCCTTCACGACATACCCCGCCGTATCACACCCCATCCCATCCTATTCCTTGCCCTCTTCAGCCCCGCCCATCCCGCTCTGTCGCGCCCCGCCCCACCCGCCCGCCTGTTGTCCAGACGCCCCGCCGCTTCCCGTCCCATCTCATGGTCCATCTCGAGCAGCACCGGGCCGTCCCGCCCTCCGCCCCATCCCGCAGCATCGTGCCCCACGCGTCTATTCGATTTCGGGGGCCGACGGCGCGGGGAGCGACAGCTACTGCAATATCCTGCTGATGATCTCCCTGCAGCGCATCCTCCGCCTGCACCCAGCTCCGACCCTTCGCTGTTGCTGAACCTGTCACCGCTGCCGCCCTGACTCACCCCGCCACATCTCTGTACATCATGTCATTCCTTATTCCGTTCTCTTCTCTACCATTTCTTCAGACTATTCCTTTTTCCCTACCATCGCTTCTATTCCTACTCTTCCTCCTACCCCGGCACTCCATTTTCTCCATGCTTGTAACTTCTTGCAACTTGTTACCTCCAGTTGTCCAAATCTCACCAGTTCTTCCTTTCTGTACGTATCTCTGCTTTCCTATCCCTTCCACTCCTTGTTATTTTTTCTTCCCTTTCCCACCCCGTCTTTATACCTCGATCCTGCGATCCCGCCACCTCATTTTCCAACTTCTCCACGTGCGCCCGCCTGGCGCCGCCCCTGTCCCCACATTCGCTTATGGAAAACTCCCCGCTGATAGTGTTACCGTGCACGAACTCTTGATGCGCACGTTATCGGAGGGGATCCGGGCGATTTATGCGGCGCGTGCGGTGGGGGCGTCCGCGATCTGTGCGCGAAGACGCGCCCCTGGAGGGGAGTTCCAGCCCCCGCGCAATCGGCAGTCCGACGGAGTGAACATCGGCTGGCTTTCTGATGTGGAAAACATTCTAGCATATTCGAAGAAGGAGATATTTTTGTCTCTAGGTTTGTCTACACTTAGGAATAAATGGCGTCATTGGATTCAGTGAAGTTGTCTGTACCCGTTTAAGATAATATTTTAACTTTCTCGTTTAAAGCACAATACTGGAGAAATATCATAAGACAAACAACACTTCCATTTACTTTGTAATCTTTAAATATTCACCCTGCTTTCAATTTCATGGGTCCTGTGGCTCCATGGGTACTCGTTGTAACCTGGGGCTAGGGATGACCAAGACATCGATGTGTTTCACCAGAAACATTGATATATTAACATTTAAATTTTGCTTTCGAATTTCTCTTCACATCGATATTTTGATTAAAAAACATCCCTGTTTTTTTTTTAAATTTTAAACTTTTAAATTAATTTTCTTCAGGGGGTTTAACCACGTTGTAGAGTAGCAGCAATTCACAGCAATATCGTTGTTTTGCATCATCCTCTTTATCTCGCTGCACATTTCCCCTGTGCAATCTGAGGAAATTTAGGAGCTGCTCGTCTTAAGAACGTATATTATCACCAGGCGTGTCATTGCCTGAATCGACAGTGAAACACGAAATCGATAGAAAAACATGATGATCTTTATTGTTAATTTTATTCTTTACATTCACTAATAATTTTTATATACTAATAACATGTTGGTAACCAAACAATAAAATATATCCCTTTTTGGTACTGTAATTAAAAATGGATAGGAAAATAGCTTGTTTATTAGTCTTTAATTAAAACATCTATGTTTTCTCCTCGTTTTCATTGACATCGAAAACCCTTTAGCAACGTATCGAAACCTCAATGTATGGATGTTTTGGTAAAATTTGCCATCACTACCTGGGGCCCTACCGAGTAATATGCAGTCGAGCAACGCGACGCTGGGCGACCTTCACAGGTGGCTGCGACCGCGCGCTGAGATCGCATGGGGCCTTTATTCAGCCTCCAGCCGACGGGACGCGAAGTGGCGCTCTCTATTAGCTCCGGGGCGCGCGCGTCACCCAGCTGGCACCGGGCGACGTGCGAGGTCGCCGCCTCCGACACCGCTACCGCCGCTCCGCCGCCGCAACTTTCGATCCCCTCCCCCCCCCCCTGCAACACCCTAGAACGCTCAATGCTGTCCATTTGACAGCGAAAACACAAAAACTATTTTGCACAAAAACTGTTTTCTTTCAAACAATGCATGTAACAAATAATAAATTGTATATTTACCGGAAGTATTTTGTTTTGATTTTCATCTGTTTGTAAAGTACAATTTTACGTTTAAACTTGTACCTTACACTGTTTGGATGATGCATGCAATAGAAATTATTTTAATTTTAAATTTAATTTTATTTCATTTTCGTTACTCCCCACGTTGTCGGAAGCATTAGTAGAAACCCCCGATAGGTGACCATGGATGGACTTGTGCGACATATGACGCGGCATTAGAGAGAATTCTCATATGCCCGATCATACATAATGTCATTGTGAACATGGTAGATGGGAAATTCATTAAGAGTATTAAAAAAAAACTTTTCGAATTTTACTTTCTCGCTGCAGAGTAGAGGGAAAGTTACGTAATTCTGCGCAAAAAATCGGCGAATTTTCGACAGAGAACGGCTCTTATTACTAAGCCCTGATAAGGAAAAAGTACATAAATCTAGTTGCTAAATTTAGAAAAAAATCCTGTTGTGTAGCCAGAACCCATATTTCATGGTTTCTTGATTGCAAAAAATCTAATGACAGCAAAACGTTTCTCTGTTCGCCCGTCTGTGAGCAACGCTAGCCGCTAAACCGTTCTACCGATTTTCTCCAAAATTGATATTCCCCAATCGATCTGGCTGATGTCGCCGGCCCTTTAATTTGAAACCGATATTTTAATGTTGGGGGTACTCTACGTGAAGGCTTCATCGTTTTTTATTACATTTTGTTGTTGGATAGTGTGAAGAACGTTTAAGAGAATGGTACAGGTCTCATGTTCGTTGAAAACCTTGATTTTGTTAAAACTGCGAAAGTACAATTTTTTTTCTGCGTCTTCCTACAACTAAAATATTAAGGATAGAAAATTTTCCCTTAATGAAATCTGTTTCTTTAAGATAGATTTTGAAACAAGGACATGTATAGTTTTTCGATAATTTGAGTATTTTTCGCGTAATAATGAAGCGAGAAAGTACGTGCTGTTTCAGCACCAGTAGTTTCCAAGATACGTACACAGGCAATGAGAATAATAAGCGGAGTTGGTGCATAGGTGGGAGCTATTGTCGAGTACCTGCACCGTCATTCGCAGCTCGGCCACCGCTTGCGACCACGTTGTAGGCGCAGATTTGATAAAGAAACAATAAAAAATGATCAGTAGGACGTAGTAATCTCATGATTTTGAATGCAGTTGTCAAATGGATCATATAAATTAAAGTCTTTATTGGTGACTTCCCCCTGGCTACTTGTTTGCCTATGGTACATTTACACTGAGTAGAAACATTGCCGTTGAAATGATTTGTTGGTATTAAAAATTAGCTGTTGGTGCACTTATGTTAGACCACGAAACGTCAAAGTTGTACTGACGTAGGTGAGCGTCCGGACCAACTATTTCTTCAAAGAAATCAGCAAAAATATTCTCTCACGGTTCAACGTGAGCATAATCTACCATTCAACAGATTTGTGATATACATTAAAGAAATAAATTAAATGACCAAAGAAGATTAATCAAGACATAATTGACGTCTGGCTTAGAGTATGGTGTGCATCCATTCAGAGCCCTATTACTTGTAGTCTCATGTTCTTGATTTGTGTTTTTTTTTATTATTTATACCTTCTCTTCCTGGTTTGCCATCAGTTCTCTTGTAATAATTTTTTTGTTATAACCATTGTTTTTTTCTTTTGATTCAACTATCCACTATTCGTATATGTAATCCGACTTCTTTAATCTGACACAAGTGTCTTCAGACTTCTCTGTCATGCGTAGTCACTGTTAGAAAACGATTCTTTTCGATCTGTCGTCAACCTTTCTTACTATCACAATCACACCCGTGCATATTCAGGTGCACAATACGACCTCCACATACGACCCCTGTCACTACTTCCGTCTGAGCCCCCGGCCGCGCTCCTGCGTCTTCTCTCGTCACTGATCCTGCCCCCGTTTCCGTGCCCACCCTGTTCCGTCTCGTCTCCTTCTCCGTCTCGTCCTCTTCCGTCACCCATTTCCTGTTCCAGTACGAGCCTCCACCTGGACCCATCCTCATCATTGCACCGCCCACACCCCTTCTAGTCCCTGCAATCGCGCTAACATACTCCCGTCCTCGTCCTCGCCACCCCCGTTCCGCCTCCACCCCCACCTCCTTCCGTTCCTTCCCCCCTGACTAGTCCCCGTACTTTCCCACCCCGTCTGGTGACGTCTTGTCCCGTCCCCGCCCCGACCGGGGGGACATTCACCTCGTGCCCGCCCCGTCTCGACCTAACTCCCTCCCCATCACCGTTCCTGTATTAGCCCTCCTCTCGCCCTCGACTCCGTCCCTGCCCCTTTCTTGTTCCGCCGTGCTCCGCCTCTATCCGTCCTCATCACCTCCCCCCTTCTTTTACCTTCCTTATTCCGTCGCTACCCCCGTTCCTTCCCCGCTCCGCTACTTCCCACTCGTCTCCGTTTCGTGCAGTCTCGTTCTCGACCCGTTCCCGCCCCGGTCCGGCAGTGAATCCCCCCCCCCCTCCCCGTCAGGTTCCTTTCTGCCTGTCCCGCCCCGGGAGAACATTCCCGACACCGCCGCGTCCCATCCCTATCTCGACCCAATTCAAGATACCTGGTTGGGAAAACCCCGCTAGTCTACAGTAGGTCGGTGCCGGATCTCGCCATCATCGATCCAGTGGGAGATCACCGCCGCCTCCCGATGAAAAAACATACACTACACTTACGGGACTAATAACCTCAGTAGTTGACGCGCCCGAATCACTAAGAATCAATCAATCAACCCAATTCCATCCCCGTCCCCGTTCCTGCCTTAGGCCTCCTCCCGCCCTCGACCCCGCCCCCGCCCCGCCCTGCCCGCGAGCGGCCAAGGCGCCCCGGAGCTTCCTGGGGCCCCCCCGGCCCCCAACGCCGCGACGCCGACGCCGATGCCGCACCGGCGCAGGCACAGGCGCACGCGGTGGGAGCACCCCTTGCCCCCCCCCCGGCCGTCATCGAATCGCCACGCGTCGCTCCAGAAACACCTCGCGGCCAGTGGGCCGGGCGCACACTTCACTACACTCAGATTTATACTTGTTTTTTTTTCAGTCGGGCAGCTGTGGGTAGTATCTCCAAGATGGAATTCGGCACGACGTTTTGTGTCTTTCTTGGTCCTGTCACGAGATGTCGCATTATCGCTACCGCAGTGCAGCAGTTCAAGCGAATCTAGTGGCAGGACTGAGAATGACGCAAAAAGTTGTGCCGAATTCCATCTTGGAGATACTACCAACAGATGCCACGTTAGAAAAAAAAAACAAGAATAAATAGAGTAGCACTTTAAGGTCACGAACTGGAAAGAGATGGTGACATTGTCGTCGGATCGGGAGCTTCAATAACATTTAAGACGTAACAATCCCGATTGGCTGGCAGTGTTCCCCCTCTTCGTTCAGTTCGTGATCTTGAAATGCCACTATATTTAAATCGGAGTTAAGTGTTTCTCCTAAAGTGGGAAATGTATGTGAATGCATGTTATTTGTGAAACATTTTATCTCTAAGAATCTTTCTTTTTCATGGCACACTGCTTAATCTAAGATCTGAGTATTTTATACATGTAAGTTTCACCATATGCTCTGTAAACAAGTTTTCTTGTGCTGAAACAATCTTGCTTTGTTCTAATGCAATGTCAAGAAATCATGCTTTGTTCCGAAACATTCTCAACCCATGATCCTACATCAAATTAATCTCCTGACATTCTGAAGGGGTGAACTTTTTTGTCAAAATTCTAGCAGAAAAAATAAAAATAAATAAATGATTTCAAATGAATACTGAGAGTTTTAGACTTCGAGCCACTGGTCGTTACTTTCATGCTTTCTTCAGTAAGTCTGAGACAGAACTTTTTGCAAATTGTGCATATTTTAGCATATTATAGACGTTGTAGACATAAAAATGAATTTATTTGTATACTTTTCTTTTTCCTGATATAATTTAACTATTTTAAGTAAAATTTATTAATTATATCAAAACATTAAGTTCCTTCATGATTCAAACAGGCGTGAACAAAAACATTTAGATGACTGACGTCCATGACCAGCAAAGTATAATTTGTTGAAGAATCAAGTAAGTTTAGAATGATCGATGGGAAAATGCTTAACAAAATGGTAAAATAAATTCCCTGTGTACATGTCTTTCAGATAATGTGTTTAGCACAAATTTTAATAAAATCCAAATAGGAACCATCGCGTCATGTGAAGCGGAAATATCTTTTTTTCGAAAAACGAGTTCATACTGTGTAATAGAAAGCGCTTCCCAAAAACAAAAATGTTCACAATTTTTTACGATTCTCTGTTTTTATAATCCCAAATAAAATCAATAGATATTGATCCTCTGTTTTTCTTTGCACATACTATTTTTCTCTAGAGGACAAGGAGATGAAGATACTGTTACCGAACATATATTTTTGTACCCAAATGGTGTATATTTCAAATGTATCTATGCATATTTTAAGATTTTCTCAAGCGGTACATTTCCCTGAGTATTACAGCTGTAAGCGTGCGTAAACCTCTCGCCTCTGGTTTTTATCATATGTTCCATTTTCTTGTAAATGCCGTTTTTTATTTCTTTACTTTTTCACCAGGGAAAATGTCTCACCGAGGCGGATTCTGTGAAGCAATAAATTGAAACAACATGCATGTAATTAAGAATGAAACAGACGTCGGTTGATACAGTGGTATTAACGCTGTTCAATGCGTTCTCCTTTCTACTTGCACCGGCTGGAATGAGGTTTGCAGGATGCATCAGCGCCAGCGCCATCTAGGAGTAGAGTGGAACCCTTCTGGTGTAAAACTGGTCACGATAGGCTGACTATTTACACTTCTTCGGCTCACGAACCACTTGGCCGCGATGGATGAGTAGATTGATAGGACACACGCTGCGTGTGCCTGAATAAATTATTTCTCGAAAGGTCAGGGGGTAGGTACCGCAATGTGCAACGATGTAAAATAAACAGCCCTTTAAGATATATTTTACTGACAATATCTCGACGTGTGTACCGGTAGCGGTAGCTCAATGCATCAACTGATGTCACTGCAGCGCTTCGGACCGGGAGGTCCTAGGTTCGAGTCCTGACGGCGGCAGGAGCTTTTCAGCTAGGTCGAATTCTGTCTGGATTCGATCGGTAGTTTTCCGTGGTTTCTCCGATCAACACCAGGCGAATACCGGAGCAGTACCCTACCAAACGCGCCACGGACCGCGCGCGATCTGTCCTTCCTCTTCCTTGTCTTACCCTCTCCCCTTACACACACACTTACACTAACATGCACTACACTACCACATATTCCGTGACACCGGTCGGGAGCTTAGAGCTTGTCCCGGCTGGGGCGGTGCCCCTCTGGTGGGAAAGTCCTGGTTAGGGAGAAACCCCACTAACCGACGGTAGGTCGGCGCCAGATCTCGCCATCCAGCGGGGGAAGATCACCGCCATCTCCCGAGAAAAAAACATGCACTACACTAGCGGAACTAATGACTGAAGCAGTTGACGCGCCCGGAAATACGAAAAAATCTATCAATCAATCAATCGATCGACGTATGTATTACCTTGGACTAATTTATTTACCACCTCTTGACAACACAAAAAGCAGAACAATAAGAGATATATGTTGCGTGCTTGTAAGGACAAGTTTCTGTCGTGTTATTTTGATCATTTGCGTTGAAGTATCTGTGTCGTATGGGCCAATCATATCTGTACGCCTGAAAAAAGTGTCGCATGTTCCTGTTCGTTTTTGTTTTAGTACTTCCTCGTTACTTATCAGAGGCAGCGATCTAATATTGTAGAAATGATAATAAGGTGTTGTTGGCATTATTCAAAGATGAAATTATCTTTTTCACTTTTTGATTTAAGAGATCTGACTTTGGACAATGTAAAAATGTACAAAATAATTACAAAATCTGAAAAAATAATAAACAAGAAGATAATACAAATAATGAAATTCCCATAATAATAATACTAATATTAATAGTTTCGTTAAAAAACAAATTATAAGTGTACTTACGTTAATTTCATTATTTATTACTAATTGATTTACCTTCTTGTTTATTATCTTCTAATAATTTGTATTTATTTTGTACATTTCTAGACTGAAGATAACGGTAAAGACATTGACAACCGGACCTCTTAATAAATCAAAGTTGACTTCCATTATTTCATCCGATCGAATATTGTTATGACGTCTATATATTCATTAGATGACGCGATTTGTTTCTTCTCAGATCGCCAATAACCATGTAGGTTAAGGAAACAATCCTGTTATAGATTTCCAGAGACTTTGACACACGGGTAATAATGGACTTGGACTTGACGTAATAATGGACTTGACGTAATTGACTGATTCCTGCGTTGTCTTTTATTATTAAGTTCCACTTTCTTCGTCAAATAGTCTTCGTGAATGTCAGTCGAGGTTTTATGACGAGGTTCGAGGAAATAAATTTGTTCACCACTACGCAACACACATTGATTAAAATTGCTATTTCATAACGTGATAAGTTGCATGCCGATGAAAGAGGAAAATACACTTTAATGATCAGGTCTGTTCTTGACTTATCTCCAGAACAGGTTAAGAAAGTGCTTGGTTTTTCTTTTTGTATCTGGTTACCACTTCACATATTTGCGTGATCTCCTGCACCAAGAAGAATTAAAAATATAGATCAACAGTATCTGTTGCTGGTTTTCTCTTTACGAACTGTTCCCTTTTCTTATTTGGAAATAACGTATTATTCTTTTGACAAAACATACCAAAAGTGCCCCTAAAATTTTACAAATAAGATACTCAAATTCTGTAAACATTCTTTTAACATCTTGGGTCGATCACTCAAGCAATTCAAATTTCACGCCCTATTATAAGTTTCGGCCTTCTTTTCCTTTTTGATATTCGTAACAGAATTTCAGGCAGAAAGTTTCAATGAAGGGGAAGCGACACTTTATTAGATATTTCGGATTAAAAGCAAGAATATTTCAACTTGTTGGTACAACGATATTCATATGATCTCAACTACTGACGTTTCAGTACCGATTATACTCGATCCTAAATTTAGTTTACAGAAGAGTATGCCCATTTTTTTCTTAAGGTAAAACATGTTCGGAAATTTGTTGTTAATTATGTAGTATTGAATTGGTATTTACACTTATACTTTCACAAGTCTACTTATGTGAAAACACAACAAACACCACATGAAGTATTATAAGTAGAAGTCTAAACATGCTCTGAGAAGAGTGGGAAAAGACATTGGTTAGAATCGTATTTTTTAGAACCAATGTCACAATAATATGAATTCAACAATAACAATATCGCAAATATAGAGAAATTTATCGATAATAAATGATGGTGAAAGTATTTCAAAGGCACTGATTAACCTGCATAAAAATACTTTAAGGGATTGATATCTTAGTCTTATACCACCTTTTGTCAAAGTTTAGGTACTAAGACATAGCCATCCTTTCAATCTGTATATCAGAAATGAGTAATACATTTTGACAAAAAAGGCTCAGTAATTTAGTGGCTAGTAATTTATTAACAGTATTTTTAGTGACTATGTTCTATTCTTTTTGGGATACCTCCTAATATTGCGTCGGTCCTCATTTTGCCCGGCGAAGTGCAGCAACTCAACGTGTCATGGACTCAACAACTCGTTGGAAGTGCCCCGCAGAAATATTGAGCCATGTTACCTCTACAGCCGTCTATAATTGTGAAAGCGTTGGCAGTGCTGCATTTTGTGCACGAACTTACCTCTCCATTGTATCCCATAAATGTTCGATGGAATTCACATCAGGAGATCTTGGTGGCCAAATCATTAGCTCGAAGTGTCCGCCCGGGAGCGGTAGCTCAGTGCTTCAACTGATGTCACTGCAGCGCCTCTCACCGGGAGGTCCTAGGTTCGAGTCCTGACGGCGGCAGGATTTTCGACACTAGCTTTTCAGCTAGGTCGAATTCAGTCGCTGTCTGGAGGAGAATTCTAGCGGCCGGCTGTTCTGATCGATAGTTTTCCGTGGTTTCTCCGATCAACACCTGGCGAATGCCGGAGCAGTACCTTACCAAACGGGCCACGGACCGCGCGCGAACTTTCCTTCCTCTTCCTTGTTCTATCCTCTCCCCTTAGACACTCACACTTACACTAACATGCACTACACTATCTCATATTCCGGGAGACCCGTCGGGAGCTTACAGCTTGTTCAGGCTGGGGCGGTGCCCCGCTGGTGGGAGAGTCCTGGTTAGGGGAAACCCCACTAGCCGACGGTAGGTCGGCGCCGGATCTCGCCATCCAGCGGGGGAAGATCACCGCCATCTCCCGCGAAAAAAACATGCACTACACTAACGGGACTAATGACCAAAGCAGTTGACGCGCCCGGAAACACGAAAAAATGAATCAATCACGCGCATTGTCATCCATATAAATTTCGTCGTTGTTTGGGAATATGAAATCCATGAATGGCTGTAAATGGTCTCCAAGTAGCTGAGCATAACTATTTCAAGATAGTTATCGGTGGAGTTGGGCCAGGGGACTTAGTTCATTCCATATAAAAGCAGCCTTGTTGACAAATTGGATCCATAGCTCCTAGGGGTCTGAGCCATACTCGAATCCTACCATCAGCTCTCACCATCTGAAATCGAGACTCATCTGACTAAGCCACGGTTTTCCAGTTGCCTAGGGTCCAATCGATATCGTCACGAGCCGAGGAGAGGTGCTGCAGATAAGGTCGTGCTCTTAGCAAAGGCACTAGGGTCGGTCTTCGTCTGACATAACCAATTAAAGCCAAATTTCGTACTGTCCTAATGGATACGTACGTCGTACGTTCCACATAGATTTCTGCGGTCATTTCACGCATCCTTGCTTGACAATTAGGTCTATGTAAACTCCGCTGCTCTCGGTCATTAACTGAAGATCCTCGGCTACTGCATTGTCTGTGGTGAGAGGCTATGTCTGAAATGAGGTATTCTCGGCACACTCTTGACATAGTGGATCTAGGAATATTGAATTCCCTAACAATTATATAGAATATCCAATATGGCTAACTTCAACTACCACTCCGCATCCGAAGTCAGTTAATTTTCGTCGATAGTCATGTCATCCTGTTGATCCCACCATGATCCCGCCATGATCACGTCACAAACCTTTTCTCATGAATCACTCGAGTACAAATGCAAGCTTTGCAAATTCCTTCGCTCCCTTTAAATCTTTTTGTACGTGATACCATTGCCATGTGTATATTTGCACATCACTATCCCATGACTTTTGTAATCTGAGTGCATTTGCATTTGTATTTAGACATTATATGTCCCTCAAATGGCAATTGGCCTTGGCCCCGTTCGATCGCAGTGTTCCTAGTCGGTCACCCAATCAAGAACTCACGATGTGCCGAATGCGTTTAATCTTCGTTAACTCAAGTGTTTAAAGAATTCTGCTAGCAATGCAGGTTTTGCGGTCGTGGTATTGCAGTAGAACGATCCCAGCATTCACCTGGATAACCGATGGAAACAAGGCAAACCCCCCGGTCAGGAAGGGCGGCACGGAGATTGAACCCGCTACGCCCTGAGCGACTTCGCTGAGAGTATACAAATGTATTTATTAATGGCGTGGGTCTGACCTCGAAACCTGCTCTTCCGCCTTCTACAGTGCGCCAGGAAAGTCTCTCCGCAGTAAACCGAATCACAGTCGCCCGTTAAAAACGAGATTTATGTTGGTAGCAACCAGATCACTGGGAAACAAGTGAAGGGGACAACACATCGAGCATCAATTTAGATTGCGGCGAGTACACAATTTACGTTTTCAAGCCGCAGCTCGTACTACAACATAACGTCAGTTGCACATAGCAAAGCGACACTGCGCAGAGAATTTCCAGGCGCACTGTAAATGAGCCGTTTAATTCTTTCAAAGTGTCCCGAGAGCACAGCGCAGCGCAGCGCTCGTGTGTTTGACCTCGGGCGCTGGCTGGTGGCGCAGGGGCCATGCGTGCGGCGCGGGAAGCCCGAACGGAACGGAGCGTATGGGAACTGACTGGGCGCGGCCTTAAATCAAGAGTTTATCCGTCACAGAGGCAATTAATTACGAAACGTTGCTATTACCGCGAGAAACGTGCGGGTCGGCGCGGCGGCGGGCGCGGGTTCGCTCTGTTAAGCTTATTTCCACTAAGCCTCTGCCGCATGTGGACTAAGTCCGGCGCTCGTATGCCGCTGCTTTGACCACAACAACTCAACCGCTTGTTTGATTATGATGACGAAAACACGACTGCTGGTAGAATGTATGGCTCAGGTATGGAGAAGAACAATCACAGAGGTAAACTTCTATTGGAGGTAAATCAATTCATTCGATAAGGTCGGATAGTCATAGGGAGCTCACAATAATAGCTTGTCATACACAAATACAGTGAAAAATGATAGGATTTGGGGGTTGTAAAGGAATGAAGAAACGAAAATGGAAATAGGACAATCTCGGTGCTGAAATGAAAAATTGAAACCTCTCTCTACATATTCAAATACTCGACTTCAGCGACGAACTTTTACTCCTTTAAAGACAAAAATTACATTTTGTGATGCACCTCACCCAAACTTTTTTATACCATACTTCTGACGGAAAAACTTTAGATGGTGTCTTCAATAATATTGTTCAATAAACAAGTTCTAAATGTAAGGGACATTTCTCAAGCACCTGAATAAAAGGGAAGTAATCCCCAACTCGCATTTCTTGCATTATAAACGACAGCTTTAGAAGCAAGCGTTGGCTTTATATCAATACCCACGTCAGAGAGGCTTGTAATCCTGTTTGCAGTATTGAACGAGAGCTGCTATACGAAATGACATTTCGCAGAGCCATTATCCAAATATGCCATTGTTACTTTGGTCATTTGATAATTCATTTCATGAAAGGTGATTTCAAGCCTGAGTGCAACTATTGTATGTATGGTTAGTTTAACCTGGAATGTGAGTGTTAGATATTTTTTTAGTATTGAACATGACATGTAGAAATATAGAGGAAAAACTTTGGAAATATCTAGAGTTAATATTTTCTCTCGAGTCTTCCTCGAAATGCTTTAGTACTCAACATTAGTATGGAGTTAACGTAGTATCAACTATGAAGTGTATAAGTTTGTTTCTAAATGCCTTGAAAGAGACAAAGGCAGAATAAGATGATAAAAGACACTAGGGAGAAAATCAGAGGAAATATTCAAAGATGATGTTACAATGTCAATGATCTCTGTTAATGAAGAAGAATCTGAAGACAATTATAACCATAGTATTTGGATATTTTGTTGTTTTACACATTTATTAATAAAATACTGATTATTAGACGTCTACTTCTTGCATTTGGCTTTGATGTACTCAATTTGACAAGAACAGGAACACATCACTAAATATTCTTTTTTCATCCCAAGAACCTTACTATTATACATAATATTCGAACACTCCTAAACAGAGTCCATCTACATGTAGAAAGTTTTCTAAATAGTCCTGGACATTGAAAATCAACTCCATCATTAATAACATTAGTGGTGCTACAGAATGGCATAGACTTTCTCGTAGTAAAGTTTTCTAATTTCCTGAATGTGGGCTGGCAAGAGGACGATCTTGCCCCATCGTCTTGCCAGCTGCCATCTATCACCACCCAAAGTATATTTTTTTGACATTTTTCTGTTTCCTAATAGTCGAACCGAAATACTACGTTAAGAATATTAAAAAAGAGTAAAACCTCGCCATAATAGCAATTTTCATTGAAAAATTTAGGGCCGTTTTTAAGAAAATGGCGTTTAAGCATTACTGTAAACGCAAACTTTTAAGCTGTTTTTCACAGAAAATTTTTGAGTTTCCAAAAAACTTTATTCAAAGTCATTTGAAGCACTTCCACTCACAAGTGCAATGATGTATACAAATAGATGGAAATGTGCATGATAACAGCGTGATAGATATTTAAAAAATACATTTGTGTAATTTAGACTGACAAATAACCAAGACTGATTAGTCAGTCTGGTTGTTTTCAATTCAGAAATGCTACTAGGTAAATTTATCTCATTAAATGACAGTCTAATTTTCAAATTAATTAACCAACCATTGTAATTTTTGCAACTAGCTGGTCAATTATCTGACAAACCAAGTAACAAATCAACCAACCAACTTTCTTCGTATTGTTTATTTCACCATTTTCTTCTAATACTTGGTTAACGTCAATAAATCCGTATTTCAAATATTTTTTCACCCCACGTAAAGGAACTATACATACTGACGTGGTCGGTGCACATGAGAAGTCACACATTTCAAATATTGACAGATCTTACTTAATTAAACAAATATATGAAAATAATTGAATTTAAATATTACAAATTTTATTAAGATAGCCTGTATGTAGAGTTAAACACTGTCTTTGACGACGAAAAAAATGGCTTCACTCATATTAATACCGTTCTCTTCGAAAATGATTATTTCTGACATGTCAATTTTCTTGTGCACCAATGATATGAAAATACAAGTTCAAATAAACTATATTAATTGCTTGTACATCTGTTGGCACATACCCCCCCTATTTGTAAACCCTGGCCGGTCATGCTAAAGCCCCTCTTTCTCTCGGTCACTCTTGCGAGTGCTACGCGATTAGACCACGTGATGGTTTCAAATTTTATCAACGCTACTTTACAATTAAAGTAAACGGATTAAATGGCAATATAATTAACTGGACAACTAACATACCATCTCATTTACAAACTAGCTGGCTAATTATGTAACAAACAAATCAACAAACTACCTTCGGAATTTTCAAAGCCCTGAACTACTGATGTCCCCATTGTAAGCTATAACAAGATAGAGGTCAATACATCAGTATTTAAAATATTGTACATTTCATATAATGAAACGCAATTGGGTGTGTTAAAATCATTGATAAACAAGATACGGGGCACAATTCAAATATCGGCATTTCTTTATTAACGTAAATAAAGTTTAGAAAATAATGGATATTTACCGCCAAAAACTATTCAAATGATACTATTCAAAATCAAGTCTAATAAAACTATTCAATAATCTCTAATTAGACTCTAAAACTTCGTTCGTCGCGAAATAAACGACTCCGCTCATATTAGCGTTCTCCCAGAAAATAAAATTTCTTATTGTAAACACATCGCTCGGAGTAAACACTGCTCCACCCAAACCACATATATGGATCGTATTGCTTGTACGTCTATTTCTTCGTTTCCCATTTGTAAAGACCGGCGACTACGTTGACCCTCCTCATTGACCTCCGAAAATCACGGCCCCACTATTTAAAACAGTTCACATGCAAAAAGAGATATCTTAGATATATGCCACTTTCCTTGTGACCCGACGATAGGTAAACACAACTCCCAACTAAACTGTCATCGCGTGCACATCTGTTCGCACGTTTTTGCTTCATCTGTAAACACCCGGCCGGCCTCTGTGGCGTCTCTCCTTCGCACCTCGGTCTCATGCGACGCGGCTCGCATGCGAGTTCCGGTTACCGCCACCGCCGCCTACATAGCCACACTCTCCGCCACCGCCACCGCCACCGCCACCGCCACCGCCACCACCACCACCACCACCGCCACCGCCGCTGCCACCATCACCACCACCACCGCCGCCACCATCACCATCACCACCGCCAGCGCCATCACCATCACCACCGCAATCACCACCACACAATCATCGCGCCGCCTCACCCCACCACCACCCACCGCCGCCGCCCCACAACCACCACCACTACCATCACCACCAACGCCACCGCCACTACCATCACCACCGCAATCACCACCTCATCGCTGCCGCCGTCACCATCACCACCACCATCACCACCACCATCACCATCACTAACGCCGCCACCGCCACCACCACCGCCACCGCCACTGCCACTGCCACCATCACCACCACCACCATCACCAACGCCGCCACCACCACTATCACCACCACCATCTCCACCGCCGCCACCATCACCATACCACCACCTCCGCCGTCGCCTGCGCCGCAGTCGCCGCCTCCAAATGAAGAGCAGGTGGCGCAACGAGGCGGGCGGCTTAATTGTACAGCGCGTGCGTTGCATAAATGTCGAATGGGGCGCAATAAGTGAGAGTTCAGGGCTGCTGTGGCGCGTGAGAGCAGCCGAACCGAGGCGGCGAACAGCACGCGACTACAGTAACACTTGCTGCCATTTTTGTGAGAGATCCATGAATTTTTTATTTCAATCATGCAACAACATCGTGGAGGTGGGAAAAATGGGGACATTTAAATGTATTCTGAAACCAAAGATATGCAGGTTTTGAAATATAATATCAAATAGAAACTGTTGTCTTGTAGTAGCAGTAACTGCTCATTTATTGGCGGCCTCATTAAACACCGATTAATTGGCAAGAGAAAAAAAGTGCTGCTCAATCAAATTACTCAACATTCTTTTCAAATACGTAGTACGCTCACTGCTTGAGAAGAACAAATGAAATACACTCGTATAGATTATCAACAAATTAAATATTTTAGAAAAACCAGCCTTCACGAATTTTGCAATAACATGGTGCAGTTTAGGTATTGCGCCATTGACAACCTACATGACATGAACGTCTTCAATTCGGCAAGGTGGAACTGAATTCCAAGAGTTCTGCAGCATTGAGGCAATATTTTTTTATAGACAGTCAAAATTTCTTTTATTTACAACACAACAAACATTTTTACATTCCTTGATGAAGGCACATTTGATCTTCGAAACGTTGCCACGTGGCATACTACATTTCACATAGTATTTCATAGTTTTATGAAATACTATGTGAAATGTAACAATGTTTGTTGCGTTTTAAATAAAACAAATTTTGACTGCCTATAAATGATTGTTTTTTTCGTGTTTCCGGGCGCGTCAACTGCTTTGGTCATTAGTCCCGTTAGTGTAGTGCATGCTTTTTCTCGAGAGATGGCGGTGATCTTCCCCCGCTTGATGGCGAGATCCGGCGCTGACCTACCGTCGGCTAGTGGGGTTTCCCCTTAACCACGGCTCTCCCAACAGCGGGGCACCGCCCCAGCCGCGACTAGCTCAAAGCTCCCGATCGGTCTCCCGGAATATGTGATAGTGTAGTGCATGTTACTGTAAGTGTGTGTGTAAGGGGATGAGGAAAGGACAGGAAGAGAAAGCACAGATGGTCCGTGGCCCGTTTGTTAGGGTACTGCTCCGACATTCGCCTGGTGTTAATCGGAGAAATCACGGGAAACTACCGATCAGAGCAGCCGGCCGCTAGAATTCTCCTCCAGACAGTGACTGAATTCGACCTAGCTGAGAAGCTAGTGTCGAAAATCCTGCCGCCGTGGGGAGTGGGAACCTAGAACCTCCCGGTCAGAGGCGCTGCAGTGACATCAGTTGATGCACTGAGCTACCGCTCCCGGTTTGACTGTCTATAAAAAAGTATTGGAACGTTTTACTAAAAATAAACTTAATAGCAGACCGCCTGTATCTCAAGTTTATGGCACAATAGTGCTTTACATACAAGAATATTAAAAAAGTGTGTGTGCAATAACGAGGCAAGTAAACAGCAAGCATCTGTTGGGGGCGGCCTCTACAATGGAGCCGTGCGGGCGCATGACGTCCTCTCTCCGTAAGCACTGCCGCACTATGAGAATTCACTTATTATCTGCAGTGTGCGATTTGACGGAATAACATAATCAACCATTTGCATTTTTCATCATTTAAAACCTGTTTTATTGCTTTCGTATTTTTTTCGAATTCCCGAGTTTGTAACGAAACCATAGACACGTTTCAAATCGCGGTAGCCTAGTTTCCTTTCAATTTCTCTGCGCATTGGAAACGATAACATAGATGTGTTTTTGCCGAGTTCCTGGGTTTGCCAAGAAACCATACACACCTCTCATATGACCGGACTTTTCATAAATTTCTTTCAGTTTCTGAGCGCATTGGAAATTAGAAATATATTCTCCCATGAATCCATTTCTCTACCAGGACTTTAGCCGAACATCCGTGTGCAACTTTGTAGAATCCCTGATTTTTTCCTTGTTCATGTATTGATAAGTAATCGAGCATGGCATTTTGCAGCCTTATTTGCTATGGTTTTCACATAATTTTAATCCATTATTGGAATTAAAGACGTTAATTTTGAAATTTGTTATAAATTACGTTATTAAAGTGTTATATTGTATTTCAGATATATGGTTTTCAAATACGCCTGGCAATACCTGATGGTTGAAGGATTAAAGTTCATCTTTTATGTAAATATAAATGCGTAGCTTTGCCTACACTTTTCTTTCATTTTTCACGTTTTAAAAATGTCAAAGAGTTCAAATAAAACTAAGAAATTCAGGGGCAAAGTTTGGCTGGAGAAGCCTATGTATCACACCTGGACCTCCGAAATTATGGCCACCAGTATTACGCTTATAAAATAAATATTAAGAAGAAAATCCCAACAGTAACTGACATAGTGTCTGGGAAGAAACAATATGTAAGAAAATGAATATGTTATATATAAAACCCTTATTTACTATTGGTTAAATCTTTTAGTAACATTCAAATAATAAAATTATATAGTAAAAACTTTCGCTAAGTTAGCATGTTTAATATATTAACATTTTACGTTATTAATTTTTTCAATACCCTAAATATTATTCGTAACTGTCGTTTTTTTATTTAATTTAATTTGACAATTAATTCCAAATTTTGGAGAAGAAACATTTGAAAATCGACCCAAATTCAAGAGAACGATCGATTATTACATAATCGATCGTTCTCTTTTTGTTCCGCTTCCTGCCCCCGGTCCCAATCGTCCCACGCTCCGCACCCCATAAATTCCTCGGACATCTTCCCTGGAAAGAACTGGTTCGCTGTTTAGTGGTGGAGAGTGAAAGGATCGTGAGAATGCATGCGGACTCCGCTTTCTCTTCACACTCTGCGTTGTGCAAGGTGATTGGCTTCCATACGCGTCCGTTCCACAGCCTTCTTCGTGAGTTGGGTAGTTGAGAGCGTCAGAATGAAGTGTAATTTTTGGGAAACTTAAGGTAATAAGTGCCGGGTTCATAAACCTCCGAAAAATGAATCCTGATTCCCGGAGGTCATGACCTCCAAAAAAAATTATGCGCTTGTGGGCGAAGGAAAGTAAAATATTTAAAGAGTTTGTCGGGACAAGGTAATTTAACTTACACTTATATTCGTGAATTGACAAAAACCGTATTGTATCGAGAAGGGAATATTTATTTCGGAAAAATCGTGCGTTTAAGCACTAATATTGTTAACAGACGGACATATGAACAGACAGATGGACGTTGTAAATAATACCTTTTGGATATCAGGGAACCTCAAAACATACATTTTTCTTGAAATTTCGATATCAATTTTTCTCATTACACAACTTTCTCTAGACTCCGTATATTACTCCGTGTATATGAAGTACGGATTACTCCGTACGTGTACGAGAAAGTAAAAGATGCAAACGACGGAAACGTAACTTTTGTGTTTAAAAAGTGATATTGTATGAGATAATTGGAATTCTATATAAAAGTGTGTCTTAATGTAATGTGACCGCCCGTTTTCTTTTGATTCCGAAAACGTGTCACATACCGCCCTAAGAAAGCGAGGGAAAAGAATATTTTGAACGCGCGCCAACGCGGATGGATATTTGGAATGATAATTAGAATTTAAAACAAGAGAGACCGCCACCATATACCAAGGGCGAGACCGGAGGTCGGATGAAAGAAAAAGTTCTTTCTGAAGGTAGCAGCTGAACTGGGCGGACGTATGGAAAACGGTACGCCAGGAAGTGACATTGCAGCAAACTTCAGATTTGCAACTTTTTTGAGGAAAACTCTTCTAGAAGACAGAAGAGGTAATTATTCTATTATAAATTGATTTAAACATAATCTTAGAAGAAAGATAATAAGAAACGTTATGAATTTATAATGGAAGAATTAGGGAGTGGAGTTTTGAATAGATGGCAGTAATTAATAGCTTGCATTCATTTCTCTTTCCAGTTTTTTTTTCTCTCACATGCTTTTCGTATATTTAAATACTCTCTTGAAGTTGGTGCTCATATAAAAAGGGGTGATCTCTGGATTCATTTTCACTCTGAATATCCAGTTGGTCATTAACTGTAATCGAAAATAAAGCAAAATTCATATGAGAGTATTCAAGCATATAAAACTTGAACGAGAAGAAGAAGGCGATTTCTGAGGGAGCAACGGCGTTCTCAACCCGAGGCCACGACGCTTCAAGGCCGAAGCAGCTCGGTGGATAGGTGTAGAAGGAAGCAAAGTGGACTGCTCTACGCGGCCGAGAACACAGTAAGGTCGTTCCAAATAAAATGTTTTGTAGGGATAGGAGTGATTCAGTTTAATAAGAAAGCTCATTCTGTATCTATCACGTAGAAAGAAAAAGGGAGGGTAACAGATTTACCACGCTTAAAAGATAAGAAAAGTAAAAGTACATTTGTTTCCGACTTCTAATACGTGAGAACAGAATCAATCTTTTCTTTCAAAAAGGATTTCAAGATCAAATATTGTAATATAGTGATTAAGAGTTTGTGTAAGAGTATAATTATAATAATAGTAATTCTCTGGATTTTAGAGAGAGAAAGAGTTTCCTTTTTGTTGTAAAAGTAATGTTAAGGGAAAAGTATTAATTTTTGATTTTCAATGTGTGTTCTTTCAAATTTTGTAAAGTAATATTTTAACGATTCTTTCGAATTTCTGAAAGTGTGTTTGTTAAACAATTGGGTTGTAGATGAAAGTAGGAAATTGTGTATTGTGTTATTAGTGTTTTTTTTCAGTCAAGAGTATTCTGTATTTGATTTTTTTTTTGTGTGCCATTGTATGTATTTGTCATAGCAGCAAATATTTTTAGAATATATTCTGAATTTAGTGAAAAGTGATTCTCACCCGAGTTGTTTGTAATTTTTGCATCCAATCCATAAACGATCTTCACGACCCTGCCCCCCCCTATTTTTTTTATTTATTGTGTCCACACTGGGACGTCTACACTGAGCTAGTCGACCATCTGGTGAATTGTGTTCGCCACCCCCCCAAGACGTCTCAGGTCGGGTGCTGGCCTTACGGCTTGTACCGCACACGACTGTGGCTCGCAGTAAATCAGTATACATCAACATTTAATAATTACCTCTAACCCACGTGTCAGTACTGTCGACGTGGTCGCCAATTTCCTGTAAGGTGTATAGTTCTGGAACAAGAATGTCATGAAAAAAAAAACGTAAAAGAACACACAAGTCAATTTTTCATTTTTATTAATGTGGTTTTTCAAATGTACTATTATTGATAACTTTTGAAATGAAGCTTTCACCATTTACCGCGGGCTACCGTGTCAAATGACATTTCAAACAACGGGAAAACGTCCATTCTTGTAACAGAAATCGATGTGACATTTGCTAACCATTCGTGTAATTTCTGACCTTTCAATTCGTCTCACACTGTTTACATTTTGCTTAATCCACCCTTGCCTTGCCCATTGTCAAATCGTTCGACTGTTCTATTGAATCACAATTGTAAAATCTACAATTGTAATCACTACCTACAATTCATCTTTTATCTTTATTGGAAATAACGTATTCCTAGCTGCCTGACTGTTCCTGTATCTTGACCCAATATTTTAGAAGGACGGATCGTGTATTTTATTGTGTTGTATGTTGCAAGTTGATGTAAAGCGATGTTTTAACAATTTTACAACTTTTCGTATTGCCAACAAACTAGTGAATTAAGATCATCGGTCGTGTCTTCATTTGAAATTGTTCTTATTTATTTCTCTATATGTGACATTCAAAATAGTTTTAAAGACTTTTCGAATAATACAGACTAAATTTCCAAACTTAATCATTTTTACACAGATTTTCTTGATTTCTGGAGAATGATTACCTACGGTAGAGTCGAATCTAGAATAATTCCTATAATAATATTGAAGTCTAGTGAAAAATATATTGTTCAAGAATTAAATTAATATTAACATAGTTTTTATGGTTATCATAATTGTAAGAATGTTTTAAAAGCGGTGCTTTTTGCATCCCATCCGTAGACCACTGTGTGCTGCCAAACTTGTAATTTCTTGAGACGTCAAATTCGACTCCGGGCATCAGTGTCACTGCAGTTCTTCTGACCAGGAGGTTCTAGGTTCGAGTCCCGATGGTGGCAGGACATTCGACACTAGCTTGTTAGCTAGGTCGAATTCAGTCACTGTCTGGAGGAGAATTGTAGCGACTGGCTGCTCCGAACTATAGTTTTCCGTGGTTTCTCCGATCAACACCAGACGAATGCTAGAACAATGTCCTAACAAACGGGCCACGAACCGCGTGCGATCTTTCCTTCCTCCTCCTTGTCTTATCCTCACTCCTTATTTACACACACACACACACACACTAACATACACTACACTCCCACACATGCCGGGAGACGGGTTGGAAGGTGAGAGCTTATCGCGACTGGAGCGGTGCTCTGCTGGTGGCAGATACCTGGTTGAGGAAAACCCCGATGGCCGACGGCAGGTCGACGCCGGATCTCGTCGTCTTTTGGGAGAAGACCACCGCAACCTCCTGGGGAAAATATATACATTACACTTACAGGATACATACACTACATCTTAGCAGTTGACGCGCTCGGAATCAGTAACAGTTAATCATCAAAGTCGATTAGGTCATACAATTTTTTTCATATTTATGTTATGTAACAAACTGAATTTTTCAATTTTGTGTTATCCTTTTAAACCGGTAATAAATTCTGTTAATGTTTAAACTCTTGGCTAGTAATTTGTTTAATATCCTTGTCTACCTTGCAGCTGATCTACTGGGGTAGAAACCGTAGAGAAAGGACTTCTGCGACCACGCTGCGCCGCTCGGTTGGGTCAAGCCCAGTTGAAGACGCCTGGTTTCCACAGTAGTCCTTCCGAAGTAGCCCTTAGGGCCATCTTATGTGGACATATCCAATGCGTCTGAGATAGCCTGTAGATACGGTATTATGGCTATAGTTTGTAGTTCTCGTTCAACAGAACTCACACGAACAGTCTTTACATTATCGAGTAAGACCAAGATATAAGGGCATGATAGTAGCTTGAAAGAAATACTTTGGGACTAGGTATCCTCGCATACCAACATCCTCCCTCCTCAATGAAAGAAAATATCGCAGCCTTACCTGAAATCCACAGTTTGGTTTAACCTGCACCTCCTTCAAGCCTATAGGCCATTAGGTCGCTGTTGTTCTCCTGAAACTTATCTTGAATGGTAGAATGCACAACCGAAATAAAATCTAATTTCGAAAATTGTTATTTGATAATTAATTCAGTCAAATCCATTCAATAAACAACTCAGAGTCATTATTATAACTGATTTCTAGTTGTGATACAGGAACTCGAGTCTGTTCACGGAACTAGCAGAACTCAGTGGCAGGGACTCTCAATGACCTCCACCTGAACCCAGTGCGGCTCAGAATGGAACAAATGCTGTTTGAAGGTATTTCAGCATCGACATTTTGAAAGCCACTTCAGTATTCTCTTTCTCGAAGACATTGCTTCCCACAAATTGAAGTTCGAAGCAAAACATAAGCGGCATTCATGATGCGTGGTTCATCACAGAACAGTACACAGATGTATTGTACTCCGATATATGGAGTTGAAAAACAAAAGGATCGATCAACTATAAAATCATCGGCTTGTTCCGTGTAACGGAGCTTTGAAGGTATTCCCATGTGGTATGGTTGCTGTCGAGTTGTTGAAATACGATTGCTTGTGGAACTTTGTTAAAAGTACACTAATTTCGTTTTCCTGTCGCATTTTCCACGTTAGAGAAGTGCTCATGGGTGCTCTTTGAGCGACACATTCAGTGCTGAAGCCATTCTGGGGTTAGGGAATACAATTAATTTAATAAATATGTTTGTGCTGTAATTAAATACAAAAAACGTTACCAGATAGCTGGTTTGCACGGTTTAAAGTAAAAAAAATGGATTTTTTCGTTGTTAAGCAAATTATGTAAACTTACATTGTCTTACACAAGTTCTGTGAACCGAATTGTGCATATTGCATTGAATATTTCAATTAGGAAGTTTTCCATTTAACATATTGTGTAAACATTTTAAGAGAACATCTTTAGTGTATTTTTTTGAAAAAGAATTGTAATAATAATAATAAATTTTTATTTCTGATTTATTTTTTCTTCATTTATGTGAACATTTAATTTATAATTGCAAGGGTATGAGTGTAACAGTTGCCACAATTGTATTATTATTATTATTATTATTATTATTATTATTATTATTATTATTAATTTAATCGTTTGAGTCATTTTTCAGATTCATTAGTTTTGAACAATTTCTGCTTCCAATGGACGCTAGAAGAACAATATTCGAATGAAACAGCCTTTCCTGCACAACACAACGAACGTGATTCTGCAAAAGCAAATCCTGCGTTATGGACTGGTATATTTTCTCAATTAGCAGGTAAGCGTTTTGCACGATTGTAATGCTCTTCATTCCCATACAATTCATCGGAAGTCACGGCAGCACTTTCGTAAACACCGCTGTCTGAACGTTTGTATATTTTTGCGCAGCAGGGGATACATAACTCAAAGTGACCTTTCGAGTAATGCCTGTTGCCTTGGCGTTTTCACGATATCGCAATTATAGATTTCTCCCTAAAAGAAAAGTCGTGCGAGTGTTGCGTAAAGGAAGTGTGCACCGCTGGCAACAATCGCCTACTACCCGCCGCAGGCGTTATGCTGCATTTCAGCCTCTCGTTATCTTTCGCAGAAGTTAAAAACGTCGAGGCCAATGTTTTCAAGCGGTTGATACAGTTCAGGAAGTCTTGGGTACATTTTTTTCAACTTCCTCCTTTGTTGCATTTTTATCATCATTATCTTTATATCCTTCATATTCATAGTCGTCGGTCTCATCTACATGTTCTTCGCAGTCATTTTTTTTTTTTTATTGACGCCATTGTTGTTGTTCATCTCTTCGCTTTCATTGTTGTTAACGTGATCGTTTTTCTCGTCTTTGTCTTTTTCGATGTAGGCATTGTCGACCCTCTCTTTTTCTCTCTATATTCCTCCGCTCGCCTGGAGGTCTCCGCCACCCCTCTGCAAGCAGGAGGCAGCGACACGGTGCGGACGCGTCGTCGCGGCCCGTAACTGGATATATAGAGGAAACGTATTGGAATCACCTTAACAATATGATTTCAAATTTTTGGTCATAAAATCAATGTTTAAGTTTCTTTTCTAACCCTATCTACTATAAGTTTCTAATCTAACTCTGCACACGTCCGGATTAATGTCCATCAGCGGCATTGGGGAGATGGTTGAGATTGATTCAGGTAGAAAGGAAATGCTCACAATTTTGTACCCGAAAACCGGCCTTGGTCTACCGCGAGATGTGTGAGAGGATGTAATTAGGGTTGGCGAACTGAAAATGGTGAAGTGCGAAGATTCTGTGTTTTCACATGCAAATATGCGTAATGTCACATTTCAATATCAATTGACAACATGTCGCAAAATTATATCAATCTTTGACACAGGAAACGACCGTGAAGACGTAATTGTATCTGGAAGCCAAAGAAACGCTCTGTATCTCTGGTCTCTCCAGAGGTGGTCTCAGGACGTGATTCTTGGGAGGTAAGAAGCGGTTAACCAACGCCACACAATTCTTATACTTTGCGTGTGCTCGAAGAGCATCAACGCGCCTAGAACAGTCCACTTTAAACAAGTGGAAAGTTGCCTGGCGCACGGCAGCCGATTACAAGGAAGTAGTAATATAATCATAGAGTAATGTCTTTAGTCTACGATATAATCAATATTTTAGCGCATGGACAGTGTTTTTCTTTTTTCTACTGAATTCAGCTACCACGCCTCGTATTTTATGTCCACGGGCACGAAAACGAGGTCTCCAGATGCTGGAGTTCTTAAAAATATAACTACGGTTATATAATAGTCCTCCAATAAAGTCGTGTGTAAAAACACTACACACACACACACACACACACACACACACACACACACACACACACACACACACACACACACACTGACAAACAAAACGATGACTGAAATTTCCGAGGAAGATGTTGAAGTTTCATCAGTTACTCTTTTCTTTGTGTTACGACTGTCTTATTAATACTGAAGCTAGATTAGTATGAATATGGTATCAATATGGTAGTTGAAATGATATTTAGTAGTCAAATTGAGCAAATAATGAAATCCAATATTCTTTCGATTTAGAACTTAAAGTATTCTTCAATCAAGTGCGCAGGGAAGGACGTCATTTTTTCATTGCGTACTTTCTAGTATCGTTTTTGTTGATTGAAAATCGGAATATTTCTCTCTTCATTTAAAAGTAGTAACACATTGCGACTACTACACATGCAGATGGGCAGAGGTGCTGCCGCCGGCAGGCCGAAGAGACAATCTCGGCTGCCGGGCGCTGCGCGGTCGCCTGGCGGCGCGGCGTCGAGTTGCGTCATCAGGGCGACAGCAGCGTCGCCAAGCTACAGCTCGACGAAATGGCCTCTTCGTGCAGCCGCGAGTACGCTGTGCATTGGGGATAGGGATAACAGAAACGAATCTTATTGAATCAATTGTATCATCTGATTAATACTTATGCACACTTCAAGACGTTTGCAAGTTCAGTCGATTAAATAGATGGTCTCCTCTACAAAATTATTTCTCCTATATTTAATTGTCGCGTCTTTGAATATTTTAATTCTAAATAATAATTAATGAAAGAAGCTTTACAAAGACATGTAAATTGCGAATAGGTGCGAAAATATCTTTGCAGCCTGATAATATGCACATTAAGATACTTACGGATATCCCCTTACAATGAAGATTATCATATTTTCATTTCAGAAATCTCCTTACTCTAAAGGACGAATACAAAGTGAGCATTTTTTAAGAAAATTTTTAATTTATTTTAAGCCGCAAGAACAGCTAGGTCATTAGCAACTAAATAAATACAATATATTACATTTTACATTGATAATATTAAGTTTTTTACAATATTGAGTTTACATTGCAATGATTATTGATACAAAAACATAAAACATAAACATGATTATTACATCAATGATAATTACTACAGAAAAGAATACCAGATCACATTATTCTAACACAGTTAAATATTTCCCAAAACGCCTATTTCTGTACAAACTTTTATTACATCACTTAGAATAGAACTAAAACTTTCCTTATCAAAAGATTGAGGCCTGACAGAATTGTACTGGGGACATTCCTGGAGGACGTGATTAATGTTCAGCAGGTAATTGCAAGAGGTACATCCAGAGATAGGTTGTTTATCTAGTATATGGCTACGGTAAATTTGGTATGGTCTCACCTAATGCGTGGAAGGGTTATTTGTTCACTACGTGAGAGGTTGAAGTGACCGTTTTGGTGACTTTGCTTCCGTGGCTTTGCCATGCTTTTTCGTCCCTTGATCACGTTCACATACAGAGTTAGAGCACAGAGTAGCATTTCCAGCACGCGTGAATTTCAGATTCAAAATTCTTTTGAAATTTTAAGATATTTTTTGATTTGTACATCTTACTGAAAGAAAAATGGTTCACGAAAATTTCATCAAGCTATTGAATGCAAATGACAAAAGAGGAGTACGGAGTGTATAATTTATGTGTACGTATCGACATACATGTCATGATATCAACAGGTTTGGATAATTAAGCATATATCTTGAAAAAAACGGACAATTAACGTCACAATGTAACATTAGAATTCAGTCCTTGGTTCAAATGCATATGCATTATTACACTCCTGTACTGTAAATATTTCTTTTACATTCCCTTCACTTGAAATTATGAATTGTTATAGCATTGTACGTCCTTTCTTTATACCAAACTGTTATTATTAGCCCGTAAATGACATTTATGCCATCTAATACTGTATATCTTTTGACAACATGAGTGCGAGAAATAAATTATTATTTCTGACAGAAAATCTCCCCTAAATCTGAGGGCGGTTTTATGTTCTGTTCATCGGTCATACAATTACACAGCTATAATCTGTTCTTTTGGAGGGCGTGAAGCCGATTGCATTGAAACGTTCTCATCAAAGCAGCTATTCGGTGATAAATATCTCCGTTCGATTGCTTTCAATAGATCCACGATGAAAACATGAAATATTGTGGTTTTCAATTCGCCGATATCGAGCGGACGGGTCTTTTGGTTCCATGTTGCCGTGATCTTGTATGTTCCGAAATTTGGGATTAGCGTAAAGTCATAAAACCATTTAAACACTTTGAATATAAACGAAGGACAAAAATATGGGAAATTACATTGGTTGACAACCTGAATGTAATGGAGCATCAGTTACGTGTAATGTTGCTATAGTTCACTTTTTATCGAAATTGTATGATGAATGTGTTACGGATGAAACACGTATATTACAATTATTTTAAAGATATCGTTTACTGTCAAGGAACAATCTCATCCAATTGCAACGTACGTCGGTATACCAATGCTAGAGGCAGATTAAGATATTCAGTTGTATTCAATGTTTCTTCACATCCGATGCTTAGAAGCAGGTTTTTGCGACAAATCGTTTTTGGTAGGGGACCATCAAAAATCTATTTCGGTTAAAATGTTTCCGCAGCATTCATACAATTTCCTTAACTATGTGTATTACTTCGTATATATGTACGTACTTCAAAGAAATATTTGTTCCACAACTACACATACTTCCTCTCATTATTTCTAACTTTCGCAGTTCTCGAAAATTCAAGGAGCTCAACTAAAACTAAATATACCTGCGCCATTCTTTTAAGCGCCCCTTGATTTATTCGTGGAAAAAAAATATAAAGCAAAATTTGGTGCCTTCTTTATAATTTTTTTACAAATTCTAATAACTTGAGAAAATTACGCAAAACTACTTGTTTTTAAAAAATGTACATGATTTTTATTTAAGTTCTTATTTCTCAAGAACAGATTTTATCTTTATATTTCCGGTTTGGCAATATTATATTTTTAAATTTTCGTAAATCCAGTTCGTAGGACCATAACCTTTTTATTGTTCTTTAATGCATACGAGAAGAAAATGTAAAGAAAATTTTGGAGGCGTTGTTGAGAAAGTAATAAAAATTTAAAAAATTGCCTGTATTTCAAAAACAATTACTCCAAAACTAATCATACTTTCGAAACGTTGTTCACGACCTTATTGTAAGCTCTCTCTTTGAAATATGGTTTTCATTTAATCGTTATCTTCAATATTGTAGTTAGAAAAAAGAAAAAAAACTTTTTCAAGCAATTTTCGAAAATTCAGGTGTTTCAACGAAAATGAGATATGCACCGTCTTAGAGCTATGCGAGGACAAAGGGTAATAAAACATAGAACCATTTTTAAGAGAATTTTAAAATATAATTGAGGCTTTATATAAAGTACCCCCCTCCCCCAAAAGAAATGAATATCCTTTTCAAACTTCAGGGACTCGAGGTCGTTTAGATCAACGTACAGAAGGATTCTCAGATGATCCAACTACTTCCAAGCACATCTTAAACCACTTTCATGAAAAGAGGAAATTTGGAAAAAATTTCATTTCAATTCTGTCATTTTCCTAAAAGAGCATTCTCCGTCTGTGTTACGTACGTGAAAAAATTATAGAAAACATTTTGTAGCAGTTTCTATGAAAATACTTGTTTGAAATTTAAAAATTGCCAATTTTCATGAAAAATGAAAATGAACGCATATTAACAAAAAATTGAATATACTATTATTTGAAGTTCTGTTTCTGGTGAATACATTTTATTAAGATCAAAATTTTCTTTATAATTACATTCGTAGGAATACGCCGCCAAAATTGAATTTTTGAAATTTTCGAAAAATCACGAATTTCAACGTTAATGAGACCTGCACGATTCTCTTAAGCGTCTTTCACGCTATCCAAAGTCTAAATGTAATTTTAAAAAATTGACCTTTTTTTCGAAAAATTTGAAAATGTGCCAGGGGCTAAAAGTAAAGTCACCCCAAAATATATTTTAAAAAACGGTTTTAAATTCAAGGCGTTACGACATCGCGCTGACCGATTGGGGAATCATTTTTGGAGAAAATCCTACTTAAGTTTAAGGTGTTGATAGCGTTCATCTCACAAGGAGAGACAGACATTTATCTGCCAATCGATTTTTCGGCATCAAGGACACACAAAACATGAATTCCGACTATTCAACGTTTAAGAGGAAGAAATTTCCTAAGGAACACGATTTATCCACTTTTTTACGTGACGAATATTCTCCGTTTTCTTCCGCAGCATTGCAATATTTTCCCTACACTGCGTAAGCAGTAGCTGCAAAAAAGAACCCCCGAAGTGGAACCATCCCATGGAATCGAGCGCAATCGGACTTGACGTGGCCGGTCGGCAGCCCCGCGGGCGCCAGCAGAGAACGAGGGCGACTGTCTCTGACAGTGCCTTGGAAGAGAGCGACTCCGCCGCGGCCGACGCCGATTCTGCAACGGCTACCTGCTCGCACAATATTGACTGCGGCGCGGTCACGAGCAGGGCGCGCCCACTCCCGCACACCGTCCCTGTGCGCCACCCGCGCCTTCCAGCACCAGTCACCGCGTTCGGCCCCCAGGCCCCCGAACCCATCCACGCTTATCGTCCGCCCGCCCCGCCCCGCCCCGCCCACGCCCCGCCCACGACCCCGCCCACGACCCCGCCCACGACCCCGCCCACGACCCCGCCCACGACCCCGCCCACGACCCCGCCACGCCCGACCCCACGACCCCGCCTACGACCTCGCACACGACACCGTCCACGACACCACCCAACATACCGCCCACGATCCCGCCCGCGACCGATTTTGTCCTGCCCCTGCCATTCGTTCTCCCGCCTCCGCGTGCCGCCCTCATACCGCGCCGCGTTCCGCTCCCGCCCCCGCACCCCTCCCCGTCCAACCCCGGCGAGCAGGGACCGCAGCGCTGATCCGCAAACAGCGCGCGTAATAACCACAATATTGGCGAAGGGCTCTGGCTCCCGCGACCGCACGCGCACCTGAGGCCCATCGCCGCCCGCGCCCTCGCCCTCAGCGCCCTTCGCCGTTGCGTCCTCAGCGCAGTCGCCCTCCCCGGTGACACAGCTCCCTGACGGGGCTGCAAGCTGGGGCCACCCGCGGTGAGACGGGGACGTCGCTCGCCTTCTACCGCCAACTCCACTCCACTCTTGAAAGATTGGTGATGGACAAACCGAGTGGTATCGGTTTTTCCCGTTTTCCCCGCCTCTCATTCCACTAGTGCTCCGTCATTCATTAGCGTCATTCTTGGCATTCGGTAGCTCAGTGCATCAACTGATGCCACTACAGCGCCTCTGACCGGCAGGTCCTAGGTTCGAGTCCTGACGGCGGCAGGATTTTCGACACTAGCTTTTCAGCTAGGGCGAATTCAGTCGCTGTCTGGAGGAGAATTCTAGCGGACGGCTGCTCTGATCGGTAGTTTTCCGTGGTTTCTCCGATCAACACCAGGCGAATACCGGAGCAGTACCCTACCAAACGGGCCACGGACCGCGCGATCTTTCCTTCCTCGTCCTGTCATCTTCTCTTACACACACACTTACATGCACTACACTACCACATATTCCGGGAGACCAGTCGGGAGTTTAGAGCTTGTCCCGGCTGGGGCGGTGCCCCGCTGGTGGGAGAGTCCTGGTTAGGGGGAAACCCCACTAGCCGACGGTAGGTCGGTGCCGGATCTCGCCATCCAGCGGGGGAATAATCACCGTCATCTCCCGAAAAACATGCACTACCCTAACGGGACTAATGACCGAAGCAGTTGACGCGCCCGGAAACACGAAAATATCAATCAATCAATCATATCTTCATAATCATTATTATTCATCCATTATAGTTTGGCCGTAAGGCTTGGCATTGTTATGAAGCTCTGCTGTTATTATGCCACTACGATCTCCACTTTTGATTTTCTATTTCTTTTCGCTGCCTTATCTCGATGCCGTCTCCGTGCTGCCCTCATGGACACCGGTTTCTCTCGATGTTACAAGAAGAATTATCAACAAGGTCATTAGATCATGATGAGTCGTAGTGCACAGCCCACTACTTTTCATTTCTGGGTACTAGGGTTTAAATCCCGATCAGTCAAGTCGTATTTATCGTGGACAAAATTAATCTAGTTTCTCCTGCCTTTGTTACCCCTGCTATTCCATCATTCATATAATATCATCAGCAGGGCTTGGATTCTGACGACATGTCATCTTGTCATTGGTGCATTCTAGACGTAGCTAATTTGTAAATGAATGTTTATCACGACATATTCAACCTACCGAGAAAACTTTGCTATTGGGTGACCTTAATTCAAAACACGTAAGCTGGGGGTGTCAAAATAATAATCACAACGGGAAAGTCCTAGCTCAACTAATAAACATTTCAAACCTAAGAATACTCACCCCCTCGGAGCCAACCTACCACCCTCAAGATCGTACTCGTAATTCGGACATCCTTGACATAGGCATCACAAATACTAATATCAAATTCTACTCTACACCTACTTTCGAACTTGGCTCTGATCACATCCCGGTAATTATTACTACACACCAACTTATACCGCACCACGCCCCCGCCCCTAAACCAAACTCAATAAAAATTAATTGGCACAAATTTCAACAAACAGTAATAAATTCCTTACCCCAAATAAAAACATTAAATACCCCGTTGGAAATAGACCAATCCATCTCTCATTCAACGAAATAATACACTCTACTCTAAAAAGTACACAATTAACTACTCCACCCGGCTCAAATACAACCCGACATAAAATACTACCCAAAGAAATATTGAAAGCAATTTCAATAAAAAACAAAACTAGAAGACTTTGGTACCGATTAAGAACACCTGAACTTAAGAGGGAACTAAACCTATTAACAAATATCGTTAAGAGACTTATAACTAACTTCAATAGCCAAAACTATCATAACTTAATCCAGTCGCTCAGCGTCAGTAACAACACTCTGTGGCAATTCACACGAAAATACTTAAGAAGAAAAACACGATACCTCCTATAAACACAACAACAGATAAAGCGTACACATCCTACCAAAAGTCAGAAGAACTAGCAAGCTATTTTGCTTCAACTTTCACTGTCAACAACACTAATTTCCATCCTGGACACATCACTATAACCAAATCAGCATCAGAACAAGAATATGGCCCTCACCAAAAATACAATACATTTCACCTCTGAAATCAAAAATTATTAATAAACTGCCTCTTAAAAATCACCTGACACGACAATATAAATAATACCGTATTAAAACATTTACCTGCCTCAGCAATAGCTACCCTCACAAACATCTACAATTCGTGTCTCAGAACAAATTACTTCCCGCATACCTGGAAACATGCTATTATTATTCCCATTTGCAAACCGAATAAAAATCCTGCAAACGTTGACAGCTATCGTCCGATCAGTCTATTACCATCCTTATCAAAGATATTCGAGAAAATTATACTTAAAAGATTAAAAAATTACCTACACATAACGAAAATAATTCCTAAAGAACAATTTGATTTACGAAAAAGTGTCTACTCAACACCAGTTACTAAGAATATCCGAACACATATACACAGCATTCCAGAAAAAACATCACACAATAGGCGTATTCATAGATATCACTCAGGCGTTTGATCGGACATGGCACCAAGCACTAATGTACAAGATCAAACAAATTGGCACCCCATACTACATAAAATCAATTATCAATAGCTTTCTCAACAATAGAACTTTTTCAGTGAACGTAATCATCACTCCAACCCTAGACTAATTAACGCAGGACTCCCCCAAGGCTCACCACTTTCACCCACACTATTCAACTTATACGTCGCAGATCTTCCTAAATTAACGAATATTCACATAGCCCAATTTGCGGACGATACAGCAATATTTTCTTCTGGCAACTCTATCATTGACATCAGAAATAGAACACAACTATACCTCAACTTACTCGACAGCTGGGCATCCGAACTTAAAATACAACTAAATTCATCCAAAACCGCAGCAAAAATATTCACACTAAGACCCTATACCTTCCCACCCCCCTAACAATAAACAACAATAAACTAAACTGGTACCCCCCTAACAAACCTATTAAATACCTTGGATTAAACTTAGATACTAAACTAAATTGGAAACAGCACATAGACGAAAAAATAAAACAGGCTAAAATAAAACTACTGCAATTAAAACCTTTAATCTATAGAAACAGTCCATTACCATATCATTCCTCAATTGCAATATACAAAGCCATTCTAAGACCGCTACTGCTGTATGCTTGTCCCATCTGGATAAATTCCAAAAACCAATCTAAAGAAATTACAGATCATTCAGAACCAATTTCTCAGAACCATTACCAATGCACCGTGGTTTGTCACGAATCATCAGCTTCACAAAGAACTCAACTTAGAACTCATTGAACATCATATCACATACTTAGCCACCAACTTTTATTATTATTTACCTCAAATCTCTTCCCTTGCAACCTTTAGACTCGCTAAAAACCCGAACCATACCAGAATAAAAAACAGATACCCCTATAATATATTCCTCAAAACCTTCTTCGAATTTGAACCAGAATAGAGGACCCAATAGGGCTTCCTCAACCTTATGTTAGATTTAAGTCTTAGAAATAAGTTTTAAATGTAAGTTAGTAAGTAAGCCAATCAAACATATGTAAAGTTTATACTAAAACTGACCTATGTACATCCAACAAAAGCAATAAAGAAAAAAAAATCACGACATATCGTTGATTGAAATGTGTAGTTATTGGGTCTTTTTCTCTCATTTTTTGTCATTCTTCAATTTTTAGGTCATTTTTATGGACCTTTGCATTCTTTTTTTGTCATTTTACGCATTTTATTACCTTTTCGTGTTTTTTTGTTTGTGAATGCTTTATGATTTTACAATGACACACTTAAACAAAGTTTTTATGTTTAATAAGCTCATGACGAAATTCATTACAGCAGTGAACTCTGCTTTTTTCAATGATGCTTTCAATATTACATGGATCTTCGATAACTTCCTCAACCTTACAAAACTGGTGGTATCGGTGCTAACGATTACATTTCCTCCTAAAAATAAATACAATATTGAATATAACTTTATATAAATACATTTTATTTAAAATTGTAAAATTCATTCAAGAAATAAACATATTGATACACATTTGTTAGTATTCCTTTAAAAAATAAGGTCATTACCCCCTTATTTTTAAGTAATTTTAAAGGTCATTTTCAAAGAACTGAATTTCAAAGAACCGAAGCATGAATTACATTTCACCATTCCATAAAGGCACATATAAAAAATAATAAAGAAATATATAACTGTTATCAATGCAGAACTTCGACACCTTTGCAATCGCTCTTTCCTTCCAGTGGTCAACCAATGCCCACGGCATGTGTCATTTCTGTTCTCCGTCTTTGACGTCTGTTGCATATCTGATCCCTTGCGTTGAAGTCTGTCGCATATCTGTCCTCCTTGTCTCGCTAGTCGCTTCCACTGATCCCTTGTAGGCCGTGGCTCCCAATCTCAACGTTACGTCTCCAATCAGAGTCAATCATGTTGTACTTTCGAGCCCCTAACCCCCTTTCCCATGTTGCTGGCAGATTCTGGCAGCTGCCGGCTCATTATTATCATTTGTACTGCACGGTCGTTCCTGCTTCTCTAGAGATCTCTTCATACATACACTATCCCTGTTCTACCCACCTGACGGTACATTTCCCTTCTGTAATCCTGATCGTTCTCGAACCTTAAGCAAATACTTCACCAATGCTTACGAAAAATACATCTCGGCTTCAACCACTGACCTCTCACGTTCTTGTGGGAATTGTGATGAGGTGTAGTTGACGTTATTATATGAAGAACTAGAAGGGGGTCATCTCCGTCAACTAAGTTGAAGGAGGTGACCTCCTTTGTTTCTTCCCTCAGATTCTGTTCGGACTTCAGCAATTACCACTCCTGCAAGAGAGATTGTTTCTGTACTGGTGTTTCAGTACATTGGAACTTTATTAATCAATATTTACTCTATGTCAATAATTAATACTTATTGCCATGTGAACAAATAAAATGTTTACCAGAACTCAAGAAGGACGTACTATCCTGAGCTAAGTAAGACGAACTCATAAGTTTGTAAAAAGAAAGTTACTGTACACCAGCCCGGTGGCTGAGATCGCTAAGGCAGTAGTGTCGTAGAGATCTCGGACCGAAGGGTCGCGGGTTCGAGTCCCGTCTCGGGCATGGTTGTAATTGTGTTCGTCCTTTCACCCCTTATCATCAATCACCATATCGTTTCATCCACATAGTTACCATACCGTTAACAGCAATAGTGCTCGCTAATAACCTTAGATGTTAAAGCGACTTTAAATAAACCAATTAAAAAAAAAGTTACTGTACATTTATAGTACTGTTGTTAATGTTCAGTGAATATAAAAATTAATATAACATCGAAGTTCTTGAGTTTTGTTTAAATTAAAACGAGACGAAAGCACTTTAGTTTACTTCCATAAATAAACAATATTAGGATTTTATTTAAAAGAAAAATCAACCCAAAGTACAGTAAATGTGATAAAATTTGTCTAGATAACACGTTTCTTTTAGTGGATCAAAGATAAATATAGTGTCACTTCATTTTCGAAATTGCTTTGAGATCGATAAACTTTTGACGATCCCATGAATGCCGAAGAAGCAGTCCAGTGCTTCTGATCACAAAACATCGAAGACGTTTTGCCATTTTTTTCAGGCATCTCCGAAACCCCTTGAAAATGATTTTGCCTTGAATACGTTCTAACATTGCACGTCGGCTTTTAACGCTATACAGATTCCAAACAAAAGTCGCGTCGACTGATACAGAGTAGTGGAAAGTAAGTTCATGCGATGGCACGTGTATTCAAGCCACAATGCAAGAAAAATCACTTTTTTGCCGTCTGACCAGCTCGCCGTAATTTCAGGCGAATCGTTCTGGTCAGAGCGTTCTCTGTGATCCACTGTGGTCCGGACGGAAGAAGAAAACGGGCAAAATTACTTTCAAAGAAAATTTGTGTCTCTGAGCTTCATAAAGTAAAAGGTTTCAGTTCGAGTCTCGACTAGGCAGATTCTGCAAGTGATCTTTTTTTCTTATTCTCTTATTCTGAAACTTTATATTAGAATTTAATTTTTAAATTTTTGTAGGTGGATATTGGAAGTGAATTTTTTACTAACATTTTTAGTAATACTAACGGACACTTCATGATTAACATGATTTCATTTTTATAAGGCAAGAAGAGTAAGTATAATAGGAAGCTTTGTTAAGTTGTTTCTGGAAGCTTCAGTTAAATATTTTCAACAAATATGCAAGTACAACTTATATCTTTGGAAAAAATATAGCAAGAAAATAAAGAAGAAAAGAGACGGAAATTCAACTTTCTATAACATTTACAATTTCACAGAAATATGAAATTTGATTCTAAAATCGCATAAATTTATGACAGTCTGGATTCTTCACAATTTGGCGTTGAACACAATAATAAACAAAAAGGACAGTGTTGAACATGAAACACTGGTCGTTTTCATTCTCGTTACAGCGTGAATCGTGTAAATGGAACAGTTTTGAAAAACCTGAATTTATTCGTCCTCTTTCGCTTTCCACCCACCGTGCTGCGCTGTCCGCGTGGGTGGTCCCATTGCTGCGGCTGCGGCTGAGGCGACCCGGATGGGCCCCGACGCGCGTCTGACAGCGCGCCCCGGCGGCCGTTCGCCGCCCAGACGGGAGGCCCATGCAGACGAGGCGAAGCCGCGAAAATCATTTGGGCGCGCACGCTCTTTCCCATTGCCCTGTCCAGGATATGCAGACGTGCGGGATGCGGGAGTGTTCGTTTCTTTGCCTATAGGAGCTTGTTCAATGTGCAAATCACGCTGGCACGAATCCTGATGCGCTTTTTTCATGTTATTGTTATTGTTGGGGATCATTTATTTTTAGTCTAATAATGAATGCTCTTTAAAACAACATCAGATTAATAATAATTTCACCGGGAAAGATGTCTCAGGGCACCAATGATGTCACTGCAGTCCCTCTGACCGGGAAGTCCTAGGTTCGAGTTCCGACGGTGACAGGATTTTCAGCACTAGCTTGTCAGCTGGGTCAAATTCAGTCGCTCTCTGGATGAGAATTCTAGCCGCCGGCTGCTCTGATCGGTAGTTTTCCTTGTTTTTTCCGATCAAGACCAGGCGAATGCCGGAGCAGTACCCTAACAAACGGGCCACGGCCCGCGCGCGATCATTTCTTCCCTTCCCCACACTAGCATGCACTACATTCCGGCTCGGGCGGTGCCTCGCTGGTGGGGAGATACCTGGGAAAACCCCGCTAGCCGACGGTAGGTCGGCGCCGGAACTCCCCGTACAGCAAGGGAAGACCGACACATCCGGAGGAAAACATGCACTACACTTACGGGACTAATAACCTAAGCTATTCACGCGCCCGGAATCACTAACTACTAACCAACTAACCAACCAATAATAATTGCAATTAAATGATTTCTCCTTCCATCACGATCCACTCACCATCATACATCCAGTGAAAACCGTTGTTTTGTAAGTTTGGCAATTATTTCCATCGTGTTACTGCAATATCTTCTACAAAAGATATGATCACGAGGTAGTAAAGTCAATCAAAATATACAGATTAGATAACATCTAAGATTTACCGAATAATTAATTTTCACACTAAGGAAAGTACTAGTAATATTTCCCATCGCTGCGGCTGAGGCGCCCCAGATGGGCTCCGACGCGAGTTTGACAGCACGCTCTGACGGCCGTAGGTTGCCCGGACGGGCTCGCGGTTGCAGACGAGACGACGGGGCGAAAATCATTTGGGCGCGCACTCTGTCACCCATTGCTCTGTCCAGGATATGTAGATGTGCGTGATGGGGAAGTGTTCGTTTCTTTGGCTTAGGACTTTCGAGCAACCACGCTGAAACGAATCCTGGGTGTCGTAGGGTCTGTTTTCGTGCTGTTATTTTTCGGGTATAACTTATTTTTAGTACAATAATGAATTTCTTAACCATCTCATTAACAATAATCTTTAACAATATCAATGCAGTGATTACTTCTTCCATCCCAATCCTCCCACCATCGTACCTGCTGTGAAAACCAATGATTTGTAAATTAGTTTGGTAGTCAATACCATCATGAACTCTGATCGCGAGGTAATAATATCGGTCAAATTGTACAGATTAGATTATATGTAAAACTTGTCGAATAATTCATTTTCAAACTAAAGAAAATTATTATTTTTTATTTTGTTTCACTTCTTAGATGCTCCAATATCTGCGATTTCCTGTGACGCAATTTGATGCGATAAATTAACTTACCCGTATTTGAAGATCACAGGGGGTTCCAACTAACAAATCGATAGAAAAGGTCAGCTGTAAATTTCCCTTCAGGCGATCCATGCAGTTTATTATGTAGTAGAATGAGAACGAGAAATAATTAATATGATAAATACTTGCTCTATTTATCCTTTAAATGTTAGTTAACTACTAGAAATCAAACGGTTCATTGTTCCTTATAACCAACATTAACAGCCTTCCAACTGATAGTATTTTAGTGTTCAAACTCCAGAATTTAAGTTAAACTTATAGTTCTACTTGAAAAATAGTTGACAGCAGTGATGGAATCGTAGATGAAGAAACTAATGAATTTATCTCACGAAATTAGTTCCAAGAAAAAGTAATAGAGACGATTCTGGTAATGTCAGATTCAATAAAATAATACGTCATCTTCAATACCGTTCAATACAATGAACATATAATGCATTTACTAAAGTATTATCTTTCTTATTAGCATGCGGTCAAGAAAAAAATGTTTTTTAAGTCTTCTCATTCTTTCCTACAATTTCAGGAAGCAAATGAACTAACCGAAGTGCATGCGCGAAGGTTATCTATTTACAATACCTCTTCGCTCATCCTTCGTTTCCACCTCGGCTCCTCCCACAATTATGATCCACGCAAATACTAATCAAACGAAGAGAATTCCAAATTTAATTGCTTCTATCATTACCTAGTTCATTACTACTTTTCTTCATACTTCTCCAACCAATGCAAGAGATAATGGTATCTGAGAAAGAAGCACCATTTTGCCCCATTTGTACTTTAGGTAACGTAAATTATTAAGGGAAATAAACCGGGAGCGGTAGCTCAGTGCATCAACTGATGTCACAGCAGCGCCTCTGACCGGGAGGTCCAAGGTTCGAGTCGTGACGGCGGCAGGATTTTCGACACTAGCTCTTTAGCTAGGTCGAATTCAGTCCCTGTCTGGAGGAGAATTCTAGCGGCCGGCTGCTCTGATCGGTAGTTTTCCGTGGTTTCTCCGATCAACACCAGGCGAATGCCGGAGCAGTACCCTACAAAACGGGCCAACGACCGCGCGCGATCTGTCCTTCATCTTCCTTGTCCTATCCTCTCCCCTTACACACACACTTACACTAACATGCACTACACTACCACATATTCCGGGAGACCGGTAGAGCTTGTCCCGACTGGGGCGGTGCCCCGCTGGTTGGAAAGTCCTGGTTAGGGGGAAACCCCACTAGTCGACGGTAGGTCGGCGCCAGATCTCGCCATCCAGCGGGGGAGATCACCGCTCTCTCCCGAGAAAAAAACATGCACTACACTAACGGGACCGAAGCAGTTGACGCGCCCGGAAACACGAAAAAATCAATAAATTAATGAAAGAGAAATAAAAAAAGGCAATCTGACAACGATTCCAAGTGATGGCGACGAAAGCCTTATGCTTTTCTTTGCCACCAATTTAGAAGGAAAATTAACTAACCGGAGGGCAAAGAGTAAAGGGCCTCTGAAGGCGCAGTCTATTCCCAGGACCTCATCGCTCACCCTGCGCCTTCACCTCGGCGCCCGCGCCCATCCGAGCGAATACTTCCCAACTGGAGCGATTTCGGGGCGGCGGCGGCGGGGACGGAGGCGGGAGCGCCGCCGCCTCCGACTCTGCAATCAACATTCCGCCTGCACTTGCCCAGAAAATTACATTCCGCCTTTATTAGATTTTTGCACCGTTCGCGATTCTCCCGTCCGCCCGCCCTCCTATACATCAAACACGTCCAAGAGCGGTAGGTGTTCTCGCTGGCCGATGTGTTCGTGAGTGGAGCGCGGTGGGGAGTGGGGACCGGATGGTTGTCGATGCCGTGTTGAGGCCAGTACGTAGTTATGTGAATGAGTACTTTGGTCGGAAATGGAATATTGTAATGGGATTGCTCTTGTCCCTACGGACTACGTCGTGTCATAGTATTCCACCATTACGAACTAACTTTTATGTAATAGTTAATAATTAGTTCAAGAATCACATTGCATGTTGATACACTACTTGTAGTGAGTCTATTTGTGGAAACAACATTGAGTGTTTTTTCTTTATTTCTACATTCATTAAGAAAACTGAACTTAGATAATGAATCTTGAGAAATGTGTGTTTCTTGACACGGGTCTCTCACATCAGTCATGCAATATATTTGCCCTAGTACTTGAAAAAGCCAATAAAACGTTGCCGAAACGATGTGCAATGTTCGGCATTACTAATGTCAGTGATAATGAAATTCAGCAAACTCTCGTAAGCACGAACTCGCGTAACATGAATTTCGAGGTGACAAGAACAAAACTTCCGTCCTGGCAAGGGATTACGACCATAGAGACATTTATAATAGTTTCATTAGTGTAGTGCATGATTTTTTCTCGGGAGATGGCGGTGATCTTCCCCGCTGGATGGCGAGATCCGGCGCCGACCTACCGTCGGCTAGTGGGGTTTCCCCCTAACCAGGACTTTCCCACCAGCAGGGCACCGCCCCATTCGGGACAAGCTCTAAGCTCTCGACCGGTCTCGCGGAATATGCAGTAGAGTAGTGCATGTTAGCGTACGTGTGTGTAAAAGGGGAGAGGATAGGACAAGGAAGAGGAAGGACAGATCGCGCGCGGTCCGTGGCCCGTTTGGTAAGGTACTTCTCCGGCATTCGCCTGGTGTTGATCGGAGAAACCACGGAAAACTACCGATCAGAGCCGCCGGCCGCTAGAATTCTCCTCCAGACAGCGACTGAATTCGACCGAGCTGAAAAGCTAGTGTCGAAAATCCTGCCACCGTGGGGAGTGGGAACCTAGGACCTCCCGGTCAGAGGCGCTGCAGTGACATCAGTTAATGCACTGAGGTACCACTACCGGTTTGGATTCGTGTTAATGAAGGTTTCCTCTCTTACACTTTTTAAATCAAAATAATTATTTCATTTCAAGGCATCCTCGTGGACTTTGATTCCGATCGTGAAGGAGGAGGAGGATGCTGACGCACGTGTGCGCACGTGTCGTGAGTGGCGGCGGCGGGGGTGGCCTGGATCCATTAGTCTGCGAGGCGGCTGATGGACGCGCAGTCCGCCCCCGCGATGCGTCTTCCGCCGCCGGGTGTCTCGCGAGCGCGCGGTCACAATCGCCGCCTGTCACGTGACGCGTCGTCCGCGGAGACACGTGTCTCCGAGGTCGCGGCGCCCGGCCCCTCCCCCTCCCCACGTGAGTGGCCGCGCGTGCGTCATTTGTTCGCTGATCGCGCGGCTGCGCGCGATTCTCTCGGGATTACTTTCTCTGGAAGCGGAGATGAGGGCGTTCCGTTGATGATACGCGCTACTGGCTGGGGGAGTTGGTTTGGAGGCAGTTTGTTCAGATTCGGCTTGCCACAGATGAGGAAGTGCTGTGGTTATTCAATAAGAAATGAACTGGAAAAGGAATAATGAGTCACTATACTTGTTCTGTATTTGTCCTTTATTTGTTTTTAATATCTGTCATAACATAACTTTTATTTGCTCAACAAATACACGACTTGTACATAATACATAATATACATACATAATACATACGTAATACATATGTACATAATATCCAATGAGAATTATAAATCCGTGTAAGGTATTTTTATAATGAAATATGTAGTAAGATTTATCTCGCAAATGCATTTCTAAAACTATGTTGTGCCAGTGCAAACAGGGCACCGAAGTGGAAATGATAGGTCGAAGGTTCATTAAGTTTCATTGGTTCAATTCCCCTTATTAGGTGCAGCAAATGCTGCACAATTGCCTTAGAAAATATACTGTTAATTTTCTTAACAATCTCACAATTTACTGTGTCTATTTTCATAAAGTTAATCTATTGATACAATCTCAATTGAAGTCACAGTTGTAATTATTTTGAATTAATTTGTTTTCGTTTAAGGGAACGTCAAACTGATATCCAGACATTTATTTATTATTAAATTTAGTTTTCATTTTAAAAAATATAAATAACTTGGTTCTCAAAATAGCTGTGCTGGTTAGGAGTAATTATTTTCGTTAAAATTATGTTTAGCGTTCTCTAAAGGGAACACCTTGATTACAAAATTGACCTCTTGCTAATAATTCGTGATTAAATAGTACAACTTCCAGTCACCTGTAAATGTAATCCTGAAATTCACACAGATGGCGCTACGCCATGTCAGAAACAGAAGGAATCTTTAATTGAAAAGTTGCTAAAAATCACTCCTGAAGATTACGTAATAAGACTAAACACGCTTACATTTATTGTCACGACAACTTTAAAAACCTCAATTTTTTTCAGTGTGAGTGCCAAAATGTATATGAGCGTATTCATTTCAAGCTCTCAAATTTATCTGAGGCAAATTGAAAGAGAATTTACATTTTATGTCCAATAATTTATATGTACAATTGATTGATACCTGTATATCTGTCGTCGAATCATTTTCTCACGGTAAGAGACAAAAACGATTTTCATAAATCTACATTTATTTCTGAATTAGGTGATTTGTGCTCATTTAATACCAATTAATAATATATAAATACGATACAATGTAGTGATGTGCAGGGAAAGATCTTGGACTGTAAATATTGGAAAGGACATTGAACCCCAATTGCAGGATTGCGGAATGCAGTGCTCAAGTAAAGAATTTCTGCCTTCCGTTACCAGAGTACTTCAAACACAGTGCACAAACCGCGTGTTTCTGTCGTGGCAGAGAGTTAAAACTTATGGAGTGTTAATACTCGGGAGAGGCAAAACCCTAGTAACAGTAGTCGAACTGAAGGGCTCCGGTAATGGGACATTGAACAATGCGGCCAAACAACGGGACAATCTAAAGCAAAATTGAAAGTTTCAGTCGAAAATGAAAATTTAGTTCTCTATTGAGTCTCTCACTCTCAATGACTCTTCCATCAAAGGGAAGCTAGATACTGTAGGACACTCGAATTAATTGAATGTCTCGTTTTTTGTCACTAATGGAACAACGACACAGTGTAAACAGCAGCTATTTAGTCCTGTCAATTGTTTTACGTCCAACACGTTTGCATCTGATAAAACAAAAGATACCTTATTAAATATGTGTTATTTCTAGTAATAATTTCGTATTTAGCTCGTTTTTCTGATATTTTTTAAAAATAAATTCTTAGTGAATAGTGGATCCTCTTAGTTATGAAAAGTTGAATGGGAAAAGGAGATATCCACAGTTTTCTTAGATTTTTCGTGGATGCAGCATATGAACACGTTGCTGATATGGCAGTGCTATTGATATGGTAGTGCTTGTCCAGTCATTAGGCCGCAAGTTTCAATCTGAGATGTTACCTATCACATCCAGCTCAATCAACTTGTGGCAGCTTTAAAAGATAAAAATCTTTTCCCGGCCATACACCGTTTGATACGAACGGATAGATTTTACAGACAGTTCAGGCCGCAATAGCCTGTTTTTAACTGCCTTTCTTCTTGAGACTGTAAAGAACCCTCTACACTTCGCAAAAATGCCAATGGCTTTTGGTAAATAACTGAGCTGGTTTCGCTAGCAAACATCTAGTACATGATGCAATGACATGGGTTAACTACTCCGACGCACCGATTTTTGGTTGTTCTGCGCAGCACGAATACCAGCCAGATACGTGACGAACCACGTAACAACGACATGGGCACTTGGTTGGAAAAGCCAGGCCAGACGCTGGCCGCCACGCTGCATGGCAAGGGAGATGTTTTGAGATATGTTTTGATTGGTTTGGTTTCTTTTCTTCGTGTTTTCGGGCGCGTCAACTGCTTTGGTCATTAGTCCCGTTAGTGTAGTGCATGTTTTTCTCGGGAGATGGCGGTGATCTTCCCCCGCTAGATGGCGAGATCCGGCGCCAACCTACCGTCGGCTAGTGGGGTTTCCCACTCACCAGGACTCTCCCACCAGCGGGGTACCGCCCCAACCGGGAACCAAAGTTCTAAGTCCCCGACCGGTCTCCCGGAATATGTGGTAGCATATTAGTGTAAGTGTGTGTGTGTGTGTGTGTGTGTGTGTGTAAGAGAAGAGGATAGGACAAGGAAGAGGAAGGACAGATCTTGCGCGGTTCGTGTCCCGTTTGGTAGGGTACTGCCCCGGCATTCGCCTGGTGCTGATCGGAGAGAGAAACGTTTTGAAAGCGACATGAATTTTCAACGGTGACCAACCAAAAATAACCCGATGAAAGTGTAATTGAAATAAAATATGCAATATTTTTTTTGGAAAAATGCTTTATATGTGCATCAATGACTGGCTTTGGTATCTGACTGTATTTAAAATTCCCGCGATTGTTGTGACGCAGACTGGTGCGTGAATCTCATTGGCTGATAGGCTGCGCAGGTGCTTACCCATGCCATTGCATCACGGTCTCATTTACGAGGTGGAAGGGCTGTGCCCTAGCCCTGGTAGCTGGGCGTGGTGGTGCTTGCGGGCGGCTGGTAGACGCCCAGGCCGTTCTGCGCGAACTGCACGACGACGACGACGTAGCCCAGCGCGGTGCCCGCCAGCCCCATGAAGAAGCGCAGGTCCACGGGGAAGAGGCCGCCCGCGCGGTACGCCACGCGGCGCGCGCGCAGCTGCCACAGCAGCAGCTTGGCCTGGCGCTGCGCTCGCGGCCGGCCGCGCGCGCCCACCAGCAGCGCCGACGCCGCCCGCGCCGCCGCCCGCCGCCCGCGCCCGCCGCGCCGCCCGCCGCCTGCGCAGCGCCCGCCCGCGCACCCACGCACGAAGAAGATATGAACTTTATTATGAACTCGAAACTCCATTTATATTAATTTATTGTTAAAACGTCAATCGCCCAAAGAGGCATTGTTTTTTTAGTTTTAGTATTTAGATTAGTTAGTATTTTTAAGGTATTCCCTCCCTGTAGCTCCAAAAGCAGAAATGCTGGAGCTTAAGTATGTATACCCAGCAATTGAATAAACTCCCGCCTCATCAGGGTTAGTGGTGAGGGGAAAATGAAAAACGCACGCACGCACGCACGCACGCACACACACACACACACACACACACACACACACACACACATACACGCAACGAATTTATTTTTGTTTTTCTTTCTTTCTTTTTTCCTGCTATTTATGTGAAACGTGGTACTTTCAACATAAAAAAAGTTATTTTTATGATTAAAATTACATGAAATACGATTTATTGATTACGTATTAAATAATTTTACTGATTGTCTTAAAACTAAAATGCTTAAAACAAGCCAACGTTTTTTGTTTTGTTCTTTGTTGTTGTTTATTTGCTCCTATTTATGTGAAACGTGGTACTTTCAACATAAAACCAGTTATTTCTATGATTAAAATTACATGAAATACAATTTATTACGTATTAAATAATTTTACTGATGTCTTAAAACTAAAATCCTGAAAATAAGCGAACTCTTTTCTTTATCTTTTTTCTTTTTTTGTTCTTTGTTTTTGTTTCCTTCTTTGTTTAATGGGGCTGATACATCTCCGCCTCTTCACGCTAGACTTGGTTGCATTGATTTATTTCGTGTTTCGGGATGCGTCAACTGTTATATTCATTGGTCCCCAAAGTGTAGTGCATGTTTTATCGTGGGGATGTGGTGATGTTCTTCTGCCGGTGAATGGTGACTGGTGAACGGTGAACTTCTGTTCAGCTTTATTGTTTTATGTAAAGAAATGGCCGAGGCAGGTCCAGGTCCTTCAAGGGAGACACCTAAATCCCCCATCTAGTGTATTGCCTACCCAGAGCGATGACCTGGCCCCACACGTAGCAGGTATAGATTTGAATTTCCACAGGTTGGCATTACTGTAAATACACTAGTGCCGACTTTGTTACTAATACCCCCACTCCGCCCGCATTTCTTCAATCCATCGTTCAAGAAAAAAGTTGCGCGAATAGTAGCTATAATGTCGAAAATCTTCCACCTGCCGAACCTTCGAACTGTAGCGTCATAGACTTGACTCCCTGCTTCAGAGAGACAAGTTGCGAGGTATGGGGATGAGGAAGCCAAAAATAGGCTTCCGGACAAAGGCCAACCCTTCAGGGAAAGTCGAAAAGGGGAGAGGGCTTGTAGGTGCCGGGTGCAAATTGCAACGGAAAACGCAGACGCCTCAAGACGAGTGCGTGGGGGAAAGATGACGCAGGAAGTCATGTGACTCGAGCATATAAAAGGGCTGTCGCAGAAGCCCTGGGTTGGGTAGCGATTCTGGTTTCCCCGCGGCAAAAACCGCAAAAACGTGTCCGCCAAGTCTGGCGCGGAAGTGCTGTAGGTACGTGTAGGTGTTCGAGTCTCGAGCACTATGAAGTATACTCGATACTTCGGGGCAGATTGCCTGCCGAGGCACACCAGGTACCATTTGCGATTGCCGAGTTGGTTAATCGCAGGCGCGGCCGCAAGGCGCGTGTTGGGAGAGGAGGGCTGCTGCAGGTAGCTCCGACAAACACCTTAGAATGACGTCTGTAAATAAGTGTACATAAATTAGTGTAAATAAATTGTATATACCCACTCGTGTCTGTTCCTTATGGCGTAGATCCCTACCCACGACGTTACAGAACGCTATGATTTTCTGGCCAGAGTCGCCACAACGGTCACTGAAACGCAACACGGAGAAAGCGCGCGGCTCGCCCCACGTGCAGGGGCGCAGTGCTCACGGCGGCGGTCCACGCGCCCAGCGCCGCGTTGACGGCGGCGTTGAGCACCAGGTAGGCCGTCTGCAGCGCGGACAGGCGGCCGCCGGCGCCCAGCGCGATGAAGTACAGGCTGCACACCAGCTCCACCAGCACGTACGCGTACACCAGCAGCAGCGCGGGCCCGAAGACGGCGTCCACCGCCCCGCACGCCTCCTGCGACACGCACAGTTGTGCCTTGGAAGCTGCAACCTCCTTGTAAAGGAATTTGAGGCGTTGTTTTGTCGTATGTATTTATTTGAGCATAAAGCTTTTTCGGCCGCATTGCGGCCATCTTCAGTGCTACACTGAAACACGTTAACCCCTCCCGGATAACAATGACTGGGCCTCGGAGAACATCGTGGTGCGTGGTCCAAGATGGCTAATATTCGTATTAATAATAATAACAATAATAATCATAATAAATAATATAATAATAATAATAGTAATCAAATATAGGATATTATAATAAATGAAATTAGAATTTAAGTGAAATAGAAAATTTGGAATATATATCAACATAATTTTGAATAGAGAGCACTAATAAAAGATGTATTATTGTAAAGTGAAGAAAGTTAAATGAAATACAAATAATGTAGACAAATATACAAGTGAATAAATCAATCTTGATGCTAAAATAAATAGATACGACAAAACAACGCCTCAAATTTATTTACATGATGCAAATGTCGTTAACGCCGCACCATTTCCTACCATTAGAACCTCCTTGGTCTAAGAAGGGATCAGTTTCAAACAGATCGGGAGACAAGTGGACGATGGCATTGCAAGAGGAAGTGTCGAAGACATTTGAAACTGCAAATGAACGAACTGGCGAATTGAGCATATGGTCATAGCGGGCAGTTTTGTTGCATTAGCAGTCCTCCTTAATATAATCTCTCTACAACCATAATTATACAGAATGGTCGAGAATGAGGAGTATTCAACTTGTTCAAAGTACTTTGCTTACTTCTTACTTAAAAATTAGTTTTTCTATTTTTGAATTTCCTGTAATTGTTTGTATTGTGCAAGAGTTTAGTATAATTTCCTGTAATTGTTCAATGAAGGAATGAATGAAATCGTCATTGTACATACAACTTATTAGTGTACGTTACACTAAATATTTGCGATCCCGCCCCCTTACCCGAAAAAATCTTGTTACGGTCTTCTAGGTACCACCCCATTACTGGAAGAATTGCTGTCCAGTATTAACGCTGAAATTGTCACACTAATATTTCGACGATGTCTCAATTCAAAACCAATCGCAGTTACATGTAGCTTGTGTACTTTAAGAGCGTTGACAGTAGGAATCACTAGTCTTTATCAAGTGAAATTGTCGAACACCCACAAAATTAGGACGTTTTTTCTAGTCTGAGCGTTAAAGCCATTAGTTATCCTGATTCCAGACTCGATATAGAATTAAAACCGTTCACCGTCTTTAGGGAAATAATTTTGGGAAATTTGTTACATCACTAGAATTTACATTTTGCTTATTCAAATAGTTTTTGTTCCAATAAAATTTCACATCTTTTTTCGAAAAGTTACAAAACGTAATCATTTCTGGTCGGTTATAACCGGAATAATTTACAAAAACTAAAGGAAACGGGAAAGGAAGATCCATACGCACCTGTACAAGAAAGTGAGCTCGTCGCAGATCAGAGATTGCGTTCTCAATCACTGAAGATTCTGCTTCCTTCCACTTCTGCGCCTCCTTCGGAAACACGTAGATAAATGCCATTTGCATCTGGGGGTCGTCTTGGAGTCGCAAATCCTTGCACGAACTATCAGCATTAGTGTACATTTGCTTCACCAGCGACCACATCTTCTCATTGATGATCTCGAAGTAATTCTTCGTGACAGCCGCAAACGCGCAGAACACCTGACTCAAGAGACTGACGGCGGCCAGTGACGTGATCGCGTACGTCATACACACGCCCGAGGAGCCCACAGGTAGACGGAGACCATGCCGGGACGACAGCGACGAGCGTGGTCAAGATGGCGAGCACGACGGGCGCGCGTGCCGGCCCCCAGGGCGTCCTCCACGGCGTGCATGCTGCGCAGCACGGCCTCGCAGCGGCGCACGCTGACGGCGCTGGCGGTGGAGGCGATGGCCAGCAGCGGGAGGACCACGCCCACCGCCAGGTTGGTGAGCCCCATGGGAACTCCATGTGGCGGTTGGCCACCTCGCGGCCCGTCGCCGTGGCCTCGGCCAGCGGCCGCGACACGGCCAGGGCGACCTGCGCGCCCACGGTGGCCGCCGACATCGTCATGCCCACCCAGCAGCGCATGACGCGCCGCTGCTCCAGCACCCCGTACGGCACCAGCCCCAGCAGCTTGCCCGCCAGCAGCAGCGGCGTCAGCCCGCGCAGGCACGACGGCAGGTGCGCGAAGAAGCCCATCGCTCCTTCGTTACTGTGTACACTGGCGGTTTACGGAAAAAGGGACACATCTCAAAAAGTCCTCCTTTGTAGTAAGTGAAGAAAAGAGATGGTAGGATATGGTGTGGAGTTTACATTTGCATCATAGAAAAGGATTTGAGGCGTTGTTAATAAATAATAATGTATGTATTTGGGGTTCTTGGGTCGGTATGTAGTTCGACATCGCCGGCCAACTGTCGGTGTCCCCGATGCATGGGCCCAGTTAAATTCCCATGCTTGGGGGTAACAGCGACAAGAGGGGAACATGACATATTCTCTTAACCCAACTAGTAAGATCCACCTGCTTGACCTTTTCTTCGTCACAAAGCTACAGAAACTGGGACGTTTTGAAAGGAAAGCTACAACTATAAAATAATAATAATAATAATAATAATAATAATAATAATAATAATAATAATAATAATAAACACGTACGGCAAAAAAACGCCTCAAATACATTTCTATGAAGAAAAAATAAATAAAAAACCCCCATCTTCTCCCACAGAGAAAATAAGATCTTCGACGAGACGGTAATTTACAGAGGACCCTGGAAGTGGGAAACAAATACCGAAATGCTGTATTGAAAGGAGTCGTAACCTTCTGAAACCCTATGCAGGTGGTTCCTGCAGTTCAAAGCGTATTAAAAAGTCTTTCCAGAAAATAGAATAATATTTAAAGTAATAAAAATTGTATAACAATATAATTCACAAGGCATCCGGTACATGGAGATTTTTTTATACTTAGGTTTTAGAGACACTTTTATGAAATGCATTTTATTAAATGAAACTTGGTGCATTGTGTCATTTTCTTGAGTACCGAAAGAATGTATAGCAATACTTAACACTCCAAAAGTGCAGTAATTTATTGTAAGTCAGGTCTCGTGCGTATTGTCTTTAGATTAATTACAAAGTCTAGTAATACTAAAAATAATTATATTTTTTATTCCATGGTCATGTCAAAATAACTACGTACAAAAATAAAACTCTAGTTTAATGCAAATTGAACCTATTTCTGTAGATACGGTTTCCCAGAAATTAAGATATTAAGTGGTCTACTTATGATAAATCGTTTGTCGCCAAGTACCTTCAACTTCTATGACTCTATGACTCTTTGAACTATGACTGCACTGAGGAACTTAAGGTGATACATTTTAAGTTTTTCAAGATCCATGTACTAAAAAAAACCTTCGAGCGCTGTAGCTACAATTTGGATTTGAAGAGACCCTGTCTGAAGTCTTTTCAAGAAACATATCTGAATGATTACAGTTCGTGATGAACAGTTCTCTTAAAACAGTGGCTATTGTTTATATTAAACATTCGCACCAAAATATCTGAATTTCTCAGAGCCTGATATTTGAATTAAAGGTAATATGCTATTAGAATTGAGTTTGAAAATAATGTATTGCACGTGTATGTTTCAAATAACGTTAATAAACAATTACATGATAAATTGATAGCTCTTATGCCTTCTGAGAATGTTCACTTATTAATTTTTATCACCCTGCTGGTGTAGGTATCATAATGATATAAATACGATTTTCTTATAGAACGTGTAGAAAGAGTGTGGAAAAATGCGCAACGGACTGCTGACGAAATGTGAGTGCTGCAATGCTAATAAAAATAAATACCTTTAAAATTGCATGTTCTCAGCCCAAATGTCCAAATGATGTGCTCGCCTTCAAGTGACCTACTGACCGGATCTGTAATGTTCACACTTTCCAGAAATAGTCATCGAACGCACGATGTGTGGACGTAGTTAGTTCATCATCTTAATCGCTCATACATGTCCGTTTGTTTTGTCTAAGAACCGAAGCGTTGTAACTTGTCATCACAAATACTGGCACGAAGGACACAATTGTCAAGGGACGAGAACTTGGCCAAAGTCGGCGTTTGTATGCGTGGCTACCTTTGGCATTATTACAGGACGTCGAATGTAGGTAACTATGTCTATGAGGACTGTTACATGGCATCACTAGAGCTTGACATTTTAAAGATTCCGAGTGCCGATTAAACATGTGCTAAGTGGAAGTTTACCTTTGGGAAACGTACATGAATTCGCTTCCACAATTTCATTATCAACACATGTCACCTGTCTCCGAAAATGAACATTTCTGTTGTTCTTTTTGGATTGGAATTTTTGATAGTTTTTTTTATATATTTGAGGAGAAGAATGAAGTCATGACGTCCAGAAACGTTAAAAATTAGACGAAAATTCTAATGGATTATTTACAATCTTTTAAAATAAATAACTTATTCCTATTTACATGGAAGGGGACATTGAGAAATTATTTTTTAGAAAACCATGATTTACATATACGTTTATACACACATATATGTTAATTATTTATTTACATAATCTAGCTATATATATATATATATATATATATATATATATATATATTATATAACATATAGAGAGAATTAGAGGTTATTATATAATTAGTAATTAGTAGTAATTAAACAGCAACAATTTTTTCTTCTCGTAAAGCCCAATGTATGTACTACGTACACAAGGGTCAGTTTCAGTCTGGAAGGCGGCGTCGTTAGCCGAATTGCTTAACTACGCTCCGTGAAATCACGTAAGTTAAGCAGCTCGAGACCACGGATGCCTAGTCGGGTGACGGTCTTGGAAGTCTGTTACTAACGGCGCCGATCCCCTGGCAGATGGGGCAAATGGAACTGACTGACTACGACGTGAAGAGACAAGACAAACACTTCCGGGAATTCCGGGAATTCTGATTTGTTGTTGTTGACGTTCTTATAAGAAGAAATAAAAGAGGTCATCTTCGTCAACATATTAGCTTTATTAAGATAGCCGGCTTGCCGTCATCGTCACAGTCGACCGACTTTTGCCATAAGCAGCGAGACTGACGATGACGGCAAAGCCGTCGAAAGCCGGCTATCTTAATAAAGCTAATAGGTTGACGAAGATGACCTCTTTTATTTCTTCTTAGAGAATTCCTCCAGATACGCTTAATGCCCAAGAACGGCTAAGAGACGTGTTGTGGAGCCGCACAAATAAAAAACGAACATAGAGGAAATTCACTGCGCAAACTGCACGGCGACGACCCCGTAGCCCACCACGGCCCCCACGAGCGCCACAAAGAGCCCCGGGTCCAACGGGAACAGCCCCCCGGCCGTGAAGAGGGTCCCGCACGACCTCTGCTGCCACACCAAGAGCACCGCCTCCCGCTGCACGGCCCGCTTGCCCCGGCCGCGCGCCGCCGCCAGCAGCGCCGCCGCCGCCCGCCGCCGCCCCGGCGCCCGCCGCCGCCGCCTCCGCCGCCCCCGCCGCCGCCGCCAAGGGTGCCGCACGGCCACCAGCATGCCGTAGTGCACGAGGATCGCACAGCGGAAGAGCTGGTCCACGCCGGCGCAGGCCTCCTGAAACACAGCCACGGCCAACGGACGCTCGGCCAGGGCGTTCGGGGAAAACGACGCTATCTGAAAATTTGGCCACATTGATATTATTGGCTTTTATTTCGGAAGGGGATAAACACTACAAAACTGCTACATGATTTCTAGAACAAGCGACAAATGTTAATGAAATTTACTTGAGTGTTACGCCATGAACATTTAGTTTTCTGTAAACATTAGTATGAAATTGTGCTTTTCAACGTAATGTTCCACACCTCCTGCAACACAGCCAAAGTCTCCGGGGCGCTCTGACAAGACAATCGGGGTAAAATCGGCTTAGGTAGACCAGGGCAACCATTGATGGCATTGATGGCAATGATTGCATCACCGCTGACTACAAGGTTCTATGGTTCGAGTCCGGACGGTGGCAGGATTTTTGACACTGGCTAGATAGCTAGGTCGAGTTCAGACGCTGCCTGGAGTACAATTCTAGAGACCAGCTGCTCTGATCGGTAGTTTTCTGTGGTTTCTCCGATCAACAAAGGCGAATATCAGAGCAGTACCATAATAAAAGTTCCACGGATCGCTCTACTTGACATCTTCACTGTCCTATCCTCACCCCCTACTTAAACACACACTTACAAGAGCACATGTAAGTGTGTGTTTAAGTGTAAGTGTGTTTATCGGAGACCAGTCGGGAGCTCAGAGTTTGTCACCACTGGGATGGTGCCCAGCTGGTGAGAGAAATGCGGTTGGGAAAAATCTCTCTAGCCGACATGTCGTCTCCGGATCTTGCCACCCAGCGGGGAAAGATCACCGCCAACTCCCGCGATAAAACATGCATTACGCTTACGGTGTTGATGACATTAGTCACTGACAGTAGCGCACGGAAACACTAATCAATCAATCAAAATAAAAAACGGGATCTAAAATGTTTGGCTCAATTGATATTATTGGTTTTTATTTCGGAAAGGAATAAACTCTTTAAAAGTTCCAAATTATTTTAAGAACTGATGACAAACGAAAATGATAATTCACTTGTGCGTTGTGCCGTGTATACTTAGGTTCCTGTAAACAATATTATGAATTTGCACATTCATACGAAATATTACAATATTACTTTTACATTAGATATGAGATTATTGGCCAAAGGAGAGAGATTAATTCTCAATTATTTTTATTTTCTCTCTCTAAGCTGAAAGCTATACCACTGATGATCAATGTTATAATGAGTAGATATTAACTTACAAGGCTTACTGATGCCCCGTTGTTATGACCAATGTTCTTGAGGATCCCAACAAGACGGTAATATAATTGCATGTAAAAACAGGGCTTAAAAGATCAAAGTGGTCACTTCATTAAATGTGAATATAGATTTACACATATCAAATTAAACCACAAAGTAATAATAAGTTGAACTTTCATTGTACCTCATTCAATATCCACTTTATGTTTACCTCTAGACCCTTCTCATTGCACACGTATCAAACCAAAATACATCTTGCAATTATTTTGCCCACATAAATACTAAGAAGTTAAATTTCTTACCTGAACGAGAAAGTAAATATCTCTCAGCGAGGCAATGTAGCTCTCAACACTCGAAAACTTCATCAATTTTTCCAAGTAATCGTCTTGAGAGACATCTACAAAAGCCGACTTTTTTAGATGAAGCAAAGATTTTCTGAGCCCCTCAAGATGCAGTTCCTCCTTTCCTTCGTCCATACTTGCGGCCAGCGCGCGTATTTTCCTGTTGATGGCGTTGAAGTAGCACTTCAGCAAACGAACCATCGCCGCGAAGATATGTAGATACCCCCAAATTATAACATCAGGCCAGAGGGTGTAAAATGTAGTGTAAAAGCAGACGTAATAGGAATAATGGGCAAGAAGTCGTGCGCCAACAGTGAAGACGAGAATGGCGATCAAGGACACATAAACCCACCCACTTGGAATTTTGGGTGATGTGTTCGCATTGCAAACCGAGAAGTGGCTATTGGGATCATTATTCTCGTGAGCGACCTCATCTCTTTTTATGGAACTATCTGCTCGCTTCCGGTCTGCATCTGAGCTTCCTGCGTTGCCATCTCGTCCACCCACATTGCCCCCTATCCCTCTGTTCAGTTTGTTCCACCAAACATAACGCAGATCACCATTCATAGATCCGCTCTTTCCTCCAAAATCCGCACTTCCCTTTACTTGTTTATTATCCCCTCTTTGCTCCATCTCTCCATCGACACTTAGATCCACAACAGCCACTCCTCCACTAAACCCCGCCAACACTTGTTTCAAACCCCGTCCATTGTTCCCACCCATTACCCCCAACCATCCACCTCGCACAGATGCACCAGGCTGCACGTCCTTCTCATCCCCGACACGTCGCTGGATCTTCGTCAACAGACGCACCAACCGGTCGCAGCGCGTCGCGTAGCTCGTGGTGACGGTGGGCAGCACCAGTACGACGGGCACCAACGCCGTCACCAGCGCGCACACCGTGATCATGGCGTCTTCCAGAAGGGGATGGCCGGCGTTTCCGGTGAAGAAGGACTTGGGCCGGAGGAGGAACGGGGCCGCCAGCAGGGCGTACGCGCCAACCGCCAGCACGCGCATCGCCCTCGCGCACCGGCCACGCGCCGGCGCCAGCCCTGCGCACGCAGACACGCGCAGAAGAGGCGCCAGGTTGCGCAGGCTGGCGGGCAGGCGCGACCCGAACATTGTTGTCTACTCGATTTGACACCAGTGAAAAATGTCTCAGGAATTTTTCTGGAGGTGCGAAATTGATTACCAAGTCGTAAGTTTGAAATTCGGTAGAACAAAACTGATATAATATTATTGGAACACTCGCCTTTTCTTTTACAAAGTTGCGTTGTTTCGATGTTCGCGTTTTCAATTATTAGAGAGCAAATGTCAACGAATTACACATCTATATTTCTTTAAATAATTATAAGATTCAAAGTTCTTTCCTTCCGTTACTTGAATCAATGTCCTTACTCTATATTAAATACAGCAGTTCTTTATCAGGATGGTTATTCGAAATATTCCGATCTTCTTTCTCTACAAGCTGAAAGTTGCACAGAAAACATTCACTTCTTCATTCATTGCTATAGACATTCATGGAGGCAAAAAGGAATTAAATTGAATAAGTGTGTACACAATTTTCTCTGCCGCGAGATATGTCTGTTTGCTGATCGTTCAACGAGCACTGTAATTTTTGTCACAATTCTTCATCCTACATATTTACCTTGTCGGAAGGTCCCGGTTTTTAAAACGAAGGATGCAGACGATTCGTCTAAGTCGCTGTGTGAGGACTATGTAGCGAGTGAGCGCTCTCCTGAAGTGTAGACCTCTGAGGAGAGGCAATCGATGTAACTATGCAATTCACTCTAATGTGTTTTGTCATGTAGGTCTCGTTAAACATCTCATATGTCAGTGTTACAACGTAATAGGATGTATTTTTAGAAATTATTGTCACGATGTACTTTGATGGTTCAGGAAGCAAGATTATTTTTTTTATTTAATAAATTGAAGACACTTAAAAAACTTTAAATTTGAGAACTGCTAAAATCGCAAACCACAGTCATGTTACTCGTATTTAGAAAATCTTGCGGTTATTAAATTCTTCTTAAACACTTTTGGGGGTAAAGTTAAGTTGTATTGAAACGTGTTTTTAACAAACTTGCTAGAAAATTTAATGGAATTTCCTGAAAACCAATTTGGAATTTTATGGAAGAAATGAACTTTTGTTTAAAAGAGCATGTATGTGGATGAAAATAAGTAATTTTCAGCTTCCCTAAATACTAACGTGTATGTGGTTTCATTTAAATTAAACCTTGAAGCCACAGTTTAGGTGGTTAATTTGCTTTTTTGAGTCCCAAAAAGTAAGACAGGATTTTAATTGTGAAAAATTTTTTATAGAAGAAACATTCATTGCATGTATTCTATAAAATTACTTCAGAATAGCTGACGCAAAAACTGAATAAACAGAATTGTTTCCTTCGACTCACTGTGTTACAAGGCTTTTAAATCATTCCTATTTTGATGAGACAGAAAACATAAATCTGTTAGAAGAAGTGTTTCTTGTTAGAGAATAATGTTTACATTGACCCGCCAAATTGTCGGTGGCATCAAGATAACGAATTTTTTATTAGCTTCAGGAAGAGAAGATGGTCTTTATTGTTAGTAAGTTGGGACGATCTTATTCCGATTTATTTATTTATTTATTTATTTATTTATTTATTTATTTATTTATTTATTTATTTATTTATTTATTTATTTATTTATTTATTTATTTATTTATTTATTTATTTATTTATTTATGTATTTATTTATTTATTGATGTTTCCGAGCATGTCAATTGCTATGTTTATTAGTCCCGTTAGTTTATAGTGTTTTTACATGGGTGGTACTACTGTGCCTCCCCCGCTAGACAGTGATATCCGGCGCCGACCTACACGTCGGCTTGCAGTTGTTCCTCTCCAGGTATCTCCATCCAACGGAGCACCGCCGCAGCTGGGACAAACCCCCGACTGGTCAGCCGACATGTGGGATAGAATAGTGGAAGTGAGTGGAAGTAAAGGGAAGAGAAAGGAGAAGGAAGAGGATATTCGCGTGCTGTTCGTTACCCACTTGTTAGGAAATTGCTCCGGTATTCGTCTGACATTGATCGAAAAAAAAACATGGAAAACTACCCGTAAAAACAGTCTGCCGTAAATTTCTCCTCTAGGCAGCAACTAAATTCACCCTAGCTGTACAGGTAGTATCAAAGGGGTGGAGCTAAAACAGCACCTACTTTCTCACCCGCATTTCACGCAATAATACGGGAAAAGTACTCATATTTTCGAAAAAATCTACATAACCTTATTTCAAAGAATTTTGCAAGAAGTCGCCGAAAAAATTTTGAACTTTTGGTAATTTTCGAAAAATCAGTTTTTAACAATGATACCTGCTCCATTCTTTCAACGACGACTTTTTTTGAAAATTTGGAAAATGTCCCAGTGGCTTCACGTAAAGAATTCCCCAAAATTAAAATATCGGTTACAAATTCAAGGGGTAGCGACATCAGTCTGATCGATTGGGAATATTAGTTTTGGAGAAAATCGCCTGAACTGCTAGCCGCTAGCGTTGTTCACAGACGGACAGAGAGAGAGGGACGGACGGACGGACGGGAAGACGGAGGAACATTCAGACGTTTTGCCGTCAATTGATTTTTCGCTATCAAGGACAGACAAAACAGGGATTCTGGTTACACCGCAGATGATTTTTTTCAACTTAGCAACTGAATGAAGTCTTTCTGCAGAAAATTCGCCGTTTTTCGAACAGCATTACATAACTTTCTATTCCATAGCGACAAAGTAAAAACACGCCTTTGTTAGGACTCCAATCCTAGGAGCACCCGGTCAGAGACGCTGCAGAGATGGAAACAATGCTGGCTCTAAGCTAAACTCACGTGGTCTCTTATTCCGAGAATTTTGATTTTAACTTATTGACTGTACTGGATTTACTCTTAATAATGATCATCATCAACCACCACACTACCGGCGTAGCGAGAACCGTTTAATCATTTATACTCAGGAAATGAAAAATTATTCTACGAAAAGTAACACCAACTTATGACGTGACAGCTATTAACCATTAACTCTTCAACTACTATTACAACATTTCTGAGGATGTAGTGTGCATCGACGGTATTAATAAGTTTACATGTCGTGAATTATAAGGGAGGCATAATCCATGTTGCCACTTTCAACTTTAAAAACATTGTCATTTAAAAACTCTTTAATACAATACATTAAATCTATTATTCCTGTATATTATTGAAATAAAATCTTATTAAAATTTTAAACAATTCAGAAATCTGTATTGAAATGAAAACATGAAAAGCAATAAAATACTTTTAGGGCACGTCATATTGACAAAAGAATGGCTTCAAAAGTTCCTCATACAAAATGAAAACCATTATAATAAAAACGAACATTTTAATTTATAAAAAGCCTTCCAATGAGTTAAATTTAATATGCCAATACCCTCTTTAGATAAACATTAAGGTACACCGGAATTTCCGAGGCAAAAGTTACAATATGCAAGATCTGGATAGGCGAAACAAAACAAAGAAAGGGTATGCCGCAGTATGGGGTAAATCATGTTACAAACAATGGTGTAAATCATGGGGTAAATAATCACAGTCCAGGATGTGACACTTATCATGACATCTACAACCAGCTGTCAGAACGAAAGAGAAAAATCTACGTTAACCAATGGCAATGGTATCACTTTTTAAAATTATTCTGGTTATGTCTGAAACTACAGTAGCTGTTATTAGACCTACTTGCGCATTGACTCTTTAAAACCACTTCTCGGAATCGCTCACAACCGGGAACGAAAGCGAAATCGGCATAGAGTGAAACAGCAACGTTGTATTGCAATTTTAAAATCAAACATTGTAGTACTGCCTTTATGGTCGTTCCCTGGGTGTGCTTCTGTAACATAGGAGTAAACGTGCATACATTGGAAGTATAATTGTTAATTAGGGTAGGCGCAGATACAGTGGGTATTAATGTTAATTATATCATGAAATTCAGCAGCACACTTTGAACGCATCCTGCTCCCATAATTATCCGCTTGATTGGCCGCTTCGCTTGTCGTGACCAATGCTATAGCGCACCGCGCGCGGGGGAGCTGCAGGGGCGGGGCACCGGCGGCAACTGCGGGTGTAATCACAGTAGTGATGTCAGTGCTGATAGGAATGGCGTGCTGCTAACGTAAACGGTTGAGATGTACGTGATGTAGCAGCAACACGAACTTAAAAAGAAAACGATTCAAGGCAGAGATGTGGACCCAGGGGGACTGGGGAGTTGATGTGATTTTTATTAAATAAATGGTAATACTCAATTAGCCGACCTGGATGGCCGAGGTGGCTAAGAGCGAGTACCGACTCAGCGCTTCGGTCCGAAGGATCGCGGGTTCGAGTCCCGCCTTGGGTATGGTTGTTTGTCCCTTGTCTTTGTATGTATGTGTTGTCGCGGAGGGCCTCGCGTTCTGCTGACCCCAGATCAGAGGAGCCCGCAAGTGTGTTGGTGTCTAGTGTATGGTCGAATATGCGTCCTATCGGGACGTAAAGGGTAACCGGCTGTCGGCTGGATAAAAACCCTAGAAAGAAAGAAGAATAATACTCATTTAAATTAATCAATAAGCATATTTTCACAGCTCTGACAAAATGTTTAATTTATAAAATGCTCTACAATTTTCTAACAATTAATCATTTAATTAATTAAATTAATCATTTTCTTTGACAAAATGTTTAATTTATAAAATGCTCTACAGCTTTCCATCCTGTCACATGTTCTGAAGTGGTGCAGGGATAATTTCTCTGCAAGAATGTCGGCATTTGGATTTGCAATGCTTTCATCTCATTCTAATCTACCACTCAGTCGTAATATTTTATCAACTTTTAGCGTAATCGGTTTTCAAAATTGTAATAATTGATTGATTATGTTGGCAGAGGTATCAAATCAATATTTCTTTTTTCTCCAAAATAAGTAATGGCATCCGGCAAAAGACTAAAATGTGTCGCAATAAAAAGTAGGTTTTTTTATTTCTAAAGAATCAAGAAGTTTATTTGCTAATACAGGAGATCATACTTTATCCTCCAGCGAGTTGACAACAGAAAAATAGGAAAAAAACAGATACTAAAATTCACCCATAAAATGTGTTATCAGTTGTTTTTCCAACAGATATCCAGATCTTCATATTTTTAGTTTCTTCTTGAATTTTTTATCACTTCATCGTAACATCGAAGCAAGTGGTGGCATTTGCATAATGATGATTCACTTGGCATATATCTTTTGGTGTATGTTTGCGAGGTCTTTTGGAGTATGTTGATCGAATTCAGTCGCTGTCTGGAGGAGAATTCTAGCGGTCGACTGCTCTGATCGGTTTCCCGTGCTTTCTCCGATCAGTACCAGGTGAATGCCGGAGCAGTACCATAACAAACGGGCAAAGAACCGCGCGCGATCTTTCCTTCCTCTTCCTCGACATATCCTCTCCCCTTACACATGGACACACTTTCACTAACATGCACTACACTACCACATATTTCGGGAGACCGGTCGGGAGCTTAGAACTTCTCCCGGCTTGGGCAGTGCCCCGCTGGTGGGAGAGTCCTGGTTATGGGGAAACCCCTCTAGCCGACGGTAGGTTGGTGCCGGATCTTGCCATGCAATGGGGGAAGATCACCGCCATCTCCCGAGGAAGAAAGCATGTACTACACTGACGGAAATAATGACCTAAGCAGTTGACGCGTCCGGAATCACTAACCAACGGACCGATCAGAGTAGCTGACTGCTAGAAGTCTCCTCCAGTAAGTAAAAATGGGGACTTAGTTTTACTGGACAATTTATCGTGTTGTCCCTTCCTGGTATTTTAAACACGCCACCACCGCCTAAAGGAAATGCCAGTTCCTGCCCGGCTGAGTCCCAATGCCACGCCCACCACGCGTCGAAACCGCGTCCAGGCGGCGCAAGCGGCGTTGATCTCGCTCATCAGCGTGGCTTCACGGATGTCATCGGCGTCATTGTCATCGCGGCCGCGTTGTTTATCGCTGTCATCGATCATAATCATCGGTGGTCGCCTCCCAGTGTCAGTTGATTTATGAAACTTCCGCGCGCAAGCCGTCGCGGACCGGCCGCTGGGAATCGAACCCCGGCCGCTGGCGCATTCTCTGTCCCCTAGGTCTTGTTTTCGCTAAGCACGTTTTCATGCACTGGTCGCGATGGCGTGTTGTTTCGGGACCGGGACTGTGGCTGATGTAGATCTGCACGCGTATTAGTTTGTTTGTTTGTTTGTTACAGGACTGTGGCAGATTGATCCTTTGATCTACCACCGAAAATGGATTGAAATTGCTGGGAATTTTGTAATTGACTCCTTACGTATAGGCTCTCGGCATTGTCGGCAAACCGGGAGCGGTGGACCAGGGGATCAACTGATGTCACTGTAATGCTTCTGACCAGGAGGTCCTAGGTTCGAGTCATAGACGGCAGAATTTTCGTTGTCACAATTTTCGACAGAATTTTCGGAGGTAGAATTTTCGACACTAGCTTTTCCACTAGATCGAATTGAGTCGCGGTCTGGAGGAGAATTGTAGCGGTCGGCTGCTCTGATCAGTAGTTTTCCGTTGTTTCTCCGATCAACACCAGACGAATACCGGAGCAGTATTCTAACAAACAGGTCACGGACTGCACGCGATCTTTCCTTCCTCTTCCTTGTCCTATACACACCTCTTAATGACACACACACTAACACGCACTACACTACATGCCGGGAGACCGGTCGGGAGCTTACAGGTGGTCCCGGCTGGGGCAGTGCCCCGCTGCTGGGAGATACCTGTTGAGGGGAAAACCCCGCTAGTCGACGGTGGGCCGGTGGCGGATCTCGCCATCCAGTGGGGAAGATCACAGCCACATCCCGATGAAAAGCATACACTACATTTACGGGACTAATGACCTCAGTAGTTGACGCGCCCGGAATCACTAACAATTAATGACTGTCGACAAATATTCAATGCCATGTGTACCACCAGGAAGTGCCGCAACAATGAACTCAGTAACTTGAGGTGGGATCACATTAAAATGGGATTTGTTGAAAACTAATGTTGCTGCGCTTTTATAGGGTATTTTTCCATTGCGTAAGCATGGTGAGGCCACTCTAGACCTTTTGCCCTTTGAAAATCTAAGCAAATCAACCTGGATCAAAGCCGCGCTCTGTACTTTTGAGGGCTGGACGCAAATTCCTCGCCCAGGGAGGTTCATATAAAAGTTAAAAGGTCTCTTACCTTCATTAGGAACCTGCAGATGTTTGTCCGGTAATTGACTGACGCTTGAAAAGAGTTGGATCTAGCTCATTTAAATAAAGTGCACATGTCTTAACTGCAGACCCTGTAACACCAATTTAATTTCCAGTGGAGTCGGGATGACCCCCACCATTTATGATGTCGCAATAAGTGGCACGTACAGATACGTAAATAGTTTTATGCCAAAATATTTAACGACCAAGTAGATTCGCCATCCCTCATGCAATTCCTAGTTCCAATTCCAATTCTTAGTTGATTCACTGTCGCTCGCGCAATTCCTAATTCCAATTCCAATTCCTAGTTGATTCGCTATCTAAGTTTGTTTAGCCTGGTGCCCAAAATGGCGTAGCCTTGGCACTAGACATTGTCACCAGGGTCAGGGGCGGTGCTAGTCGGCGCAGGTTTGGGAGGGGGCAAGGTTGGGTGGAGCACCGGATGGCGTGAATTCAAAGTACTGCCAGCAGACAGCCCTTGCATACCAAAAGCTACTGCGTCTCTTTGAAACTTTGTCACCTTCGTATGATTAACATTTTGGCTCAGTTCTAAGAAATCATTTAAAGCGTATAACGTTGCAATGCTACTTCCTGTTTATACATTGTTCATACAGTACGTTGTTTGTAAACATGAAGTGAATGTCAAATTGCCAGAAATAAGAAGAGTATATTCAAGGAGGAGTGTAGTACATCTAACTTGTGTACTAGAGTATATTTATTTTAAAAAAATGTTTTAATGAAGATATTTCATCTTCGCCTAAACAGTTTGTGTGATACAAGTAAAAACCGGGTAGAACATGAATCTGCAGAACTTTTCTCCTGTTATTTTTTAATCCATTTATTTTCTATAATAGGTGTCTGATTTTTCATCAGTACGACACAAAGAGAAATGCGCTAGTTCTAGATATCGATGTGTGTAGTTCAATCTGGTTTTATGCTACTTGAGTTATTTATTTGAGCTATTGAATTATTAAACTATTTGACTAAATTATCATTCTCGAGACTCTGGATTCAATGGTTAATGAAGATTAACCGTGATTAACAGACGAGATGACTGAGTTCAAAATATTTCATCATATTTCGAAAACATTTAGTCCTGATGACAAAGACGCCAAACAGACTTAAAGGATATCTATAAATTCCCTCTAAATTGCCACCTAATATTACAAGTAAATTTTGGCGGGAGAAACTATTTCATTTAGGTATCTATATTTCGTTCCTGTTAATAAAAAACAAATTCTATTTTGAATTGAAATCTAAGAAATGAACAATTGGATGCTCGCAGATTAACAATCATAATTTTAGCAGCCTACTCTGGATAGTATACAACAATTACAATTTCAGTAGCCTCGAGACGCTTTACAAATTTCTCGAGGAAAAATATCTCTCTCTTAAACTTCCAGCGGACAATAATCTAGTACGCAGTTTAGGAAAATTATTCGCAATTTTATTTCCACCAGGCCACTTACAATTTGCAACACTTTATCTCGGGACCTCTTGTAAGAAGTCACTGTGAATCTGAAAGTGTTCACCGAACCTGAGCAAGCGCAGGAGACGGCCGGCGCGACGCGGTCAGTAGACAGGAAGGGACAGCCATAGGGGTGGGGACGGGTGGGGTGGAGGAAGAGGAGGTTGAAGGGGCGAGCGGAAACCACGCGGTCAGGAAGTGTTTCCGGTTGCCAGACGCCTCCCCATCATGCCGTCCCCACCGCCGGCATCCCTATTTCCACCTACATCTTTTCGTCCTCCGCCTCTCCCTTCATCTCCAAATCCTCCGTTTTACCTCCGCCGTAATCTCCAGCTCTTCACTGCCACCTCCGCCCCTGCCACTCACCGCCTCTATCTCCACCACCATCGCCATCGCCATCGCCATCGCCATCGTATCACTTCATCCACTCCCGGCATCACGACCATCCCCTCCACCGCTCCCGTCCCCGCCACTGCCTTGGCCACCCGCCACCGGGTACGCCTCACCCCTCACCCCTCGCCGCCCCTGCCTCGCTGTCTCTACCGGCCATCGTACAGAGCGACCAGCAACACCTGGCCAGGGCGGTTGAGGAGGGGGCACAGAAGGGCCGGTGACGCCGTGGCGTCCATTCACGTGCGACGACCCTCGCGCGCTACCGCCTGCCGTTGCCTGCCGCGTGCTTCTGTTGCTCTCTGACGCTGGGGGTACGTTAGGTTGACGTTCCGTTGCACCAGTCCCTGCAAATCATACTTGTATGTGGAGCAAGGTGTTTAGAAAACTTCGCGACATCGGTCGAATTTTCCAGGTGGTAATGGGGTATCTGAAGTTCCGTCCAGAACAATCACTGCCTTGTTTTGTAAATAGAGGTTTTCTAATAATAATAATAATAATAATAATAATAATAATAATAATAATAATAACAACAATAATTAATTTGTAGCAAGACCATTAAGCCTGCTCTTGCCCCCTAACTCCTTTAATCAAATTACTGTCCATTTTCATTGTTACAATTTCAATTGAGGCATTCGAGCGTAATGATAAGTGACATTACCTTCGTCGGAATGTGCAATTAAGTATCTGCATGAAATGTTGTGCATATCCTTCAGGTATGATTGAACTTTCATTGTTATTTGTTCTCTTCATGAATCTCCTTGTGATATAAAGAAAGTAATTTCTCGTTCACAAGTTCAGGTCAGTCATTAAGTCAGACGTCATCACTTACATGCGGATGTCTCAATTGTGAACAATTAACAAAAATTAGTGTATATTTTACATTTACACCTGGAGTGGAAGGCTAGGGACCAGCGCGGCATACGCCTTAAGCGACTGAGTAAACCCCAAAAAAAACTCAATCAAGATGGCTGTTCAAGACTGAACATCTAATAGAAGAGAATTGAAATGTGAAGTTATTGAATGTGAATGTCTTAATGTTGCAAACCCTTCTATTGACGTTCTTGATAGGTGTATTGCAGTGTAACGTACACAGTACACACACATTATTTTCTTTCTAATATTTTGTTGTACAAAGAATCCTTAAAATACAAACTTATCCAAGAAACTGTAAAAAAAACCTTCGGGTGCCCTTTCCACTCTTTTCATAGTCCTATCCTCATCCCTTGGTTACACATAGACTAACGTGCCCTAAACTACCATAAAAGTCGCTTGCCCCGATGGGGCGGTGCCGCTAAAGGGAGGTACCAGGTTGGGGAAGAATTGGCAAGCCGATGGGAAGGTCGGCGCCGTATCTCGCCAATCAGCGAGGAAATATCACTGCCACCCACCGTGACAAAACATGCACTACACTTTCGGCTAAAATGATGTTAGCAGTTGACGCGCCCGGAATCCCAAATCAACGATTGATTGTTAATGATTTCGGGCGCGTTAACTGCTAACATCATTAGTCCCGTAAGTATAGTGAATGTGTTTTCCTCCTAAGGTAGCGGTGGTTTTTCTCCGATGGATGCCGAGATCCGGTGCCGACCTACCTTCGGTTAGCAGGGTTTTCTCCAACCAGGAATCTCCCACCAGCCGGGACAAGCTCTAAGCTGTCGACCGGTCTCCCGGCATGCCTGATAGTGTAGTGCATGTTAGTGTAAATGAGGAACAAACATTCAAAAGGTGGCATGTCCATTTGACAAAATTTGAGTTCTTTTGTTGTTTTTACCTAGAATTTTATTTCTAAAACGAAATGTGAGATTGCTTACAACACATTAAGTAGTAATTTCTTCGTTGAGTTAAAGACAGTGTGAAAAGTGTAATATTTCATCTCCTTTTTTCATTTTTATTAGAAAAGGGTGAAGTGAACATGTAACGTTTTGAAAGTTTATTCCTCAAATGTGGAATCACTAACCAGTCCTACCGGGAGCGGTAGCTCAGTGTATCAACTGATGTCACTGCATTGCCTCTGACCGGGAGTTCCTAGGATCGAGTCCCGACAGCGGCAGGATTTTCGACACTAGCTAGAGAGCTACTTCGAATTCAGTCACTGCTCGAGGAGAATTCTATGGACCGGCTGCTCTGATCGATAGTTTTCCGTGGTTTCTCCGATCAACATCAGGCGAATACCGGAGCAGTACCCTAACAAACGGGCCACGGACCGCCCGCGATCTTTCCTTCCTCTTCCCTGTCCTATCCTCTCCCTTTACACAAACACTTACACTAACATGCACTACACTACAACACATGCCGGGAGACCTGTCGGGGACTTAGAACTTGTTCTACTGGGACGGTGCCGCGCTGGTAGGAGATACCTGGTTGGGGAAAACCACGTTAGCCAATGTTAGGTCGGCGCCGTATCTGGCCATCCAGTGGGGGAAGACCACCGCCACCTCCCGAGCCAAAAATACACACTACACTTCCGGGACTAGTGACCATTGTAGTTGACGCACCCGGAATCACTATCAGCAGTCAATCATTCAATCTAACCAATGCTGGCGGCGGAGCGCGTGTTTCCGTCTTGAGCAACGCCTTCCGCATGCGTCTGCACGCGGCAAGGCCTCGTAGCTTCTTACGTCGATTCCAGCGGAGGTCGAATGGGAAATCGCTTGTTGACGTCGCGCCTGCACGTGTGAATACGAGCAGAAACGTTGGGGGAATTTTACACCATTTATATCGACGTTCCATAGCTCCTTGAGACGGTAGGGGAATAAGGAATGAGGGCTAAAAACATGGCGAGCAGCTTCACTAGGTGCACCACTTGAATTCCGCCGTATCTAGTTGACAGTCGCTTAGGAGTCTCAAGTGTTCGATTTATTTATTTTCTGTTCCACAAAGCTACTGTTGCTTCTGTTTGACGTTGACCCATAAACGAATCTAGCCTTGTTAACACTGTTCAGAAGTAAGAGGTTTTAGGTTTTTGGCCATGTTTATTGCGTGTTGACCTGGATCTTTTCTGTTTTTCTTCCTGTTTTTCTCGCTTTTCATTCATTCTTTTAATCCCTTTGAATCGTTATATCTTGTGCCCCCATTGATTATGCAACATAACTCGAATAAATAAAAATCTTTAAAGTTAAATGTTTTTCTAATTTTCCGGCGGTTTTTCACAGCTTTTATCACGTACATAAAAAGAAACTAAACCATTCAACTGTCCGTCATTAAAAATATTTTTGGACGTAATTTTGATTTCCATTCATCTACTCTCCTCATGTCTCTCAACACGACGAATAAATTAACTCAAAGATACGTAGACGAGATATTCAGAAACTCGTCATCAGATATTTTGCCCCTGAAAATATAAGTAAAGTCTTCAAAATGAATATTTAAGAAGTCTACAATAAAACATTTTTTAAAATAGTATATTTAATATGTCAAATGTTTAATTAAATATGTAAATTTATTAAAATATATACGTTTTACAAGATTCAAGACATTTTGGAAATCAAAAGTGGTGACTAATAGATTAATTAAAACCTAGGAACTATAAAGTTGTATCTTAGGAATGCGACCAATTTAAGTACATTATATCTCCGAGGGATTAAAGTTAGATTCAGCTCATTCTTTCCCTACACAAAATCACTTTTATTTTTTACTGATGCCTTATTGCTTGTTATTGCTTTAGGTACGAAGCTCGATAAACATTGTATAACTTACCTGGATCACGAAGATCGTGGTGACAAAGAAGTTATGAAAACAGTTGAATGAGTGACTGGTTCTAATATGTAGGTAATTATGAAAGGGAAATATGGGAGGAAAGCAAAAAAAAGGCTAACCAAGTCAAGTTAACAATGAGTTAATTAGTAAATTAGTAAATCTGAACCATTAAAATTAGGTAAAAAGTAAAATCTTATATATACCACGGGCGTTGACTGGTTTTAATGATCTCGGGCAAAGGCCCTCGGCCTTTTCGTGGCCACTCAGTCATTAGAACACTTACAAGGCCCTTGGTGCATAAATAATTATCAGCGAGTCCATTTTGTACTTGTCCTAATTCTTCCAATATATCGCCCGCCAAATATATTCTTCAAATATAGCGCCCGTCAAATACATTCTTCAAATATATCGCCCGCCAAATATATTCTTCAAATATATCGCCCGCCAAATTTATTCTTCAAATATATCGGCCACGGCCGCGTGAAGTCCGTTACTTCCATTCGCACGAGATCTGACACCCATGGAAGGGGTGGTTCCCTGCTGATCCTTCGGTCTGCAGCGGAGGACTCGTCCTGCTCAACGCGGGGCTTACTGCGCAGGCGCGTCCAGGCCCTGCTGAGCAGATCGCTCAAGAAGTCCTTCACCTGCGACGAATGGGCGAGCGCGGAAAGAACAGGCGCTGCTGCCTTTGATGGACGACGACTCGCGAGAATCCACTGGCGCTGCCGGCTGTAAAACGTTCATCTCGGCTGACAGATTAATTTCCATACAATGCGTTTTCTTGTGAAGGGATCATCGTGTAGGGTATTTGTGGACTCCCTCTAAAGTGTGGGTTATGTACTTGATACTCGACTGGAATGTGAAGTATTGTGCGATAGCGTCGAAAGGAAATTATTATGTTTTTGTAAACTATAAGTAAAGGGGTCAGGAAAGACAAAAAATGAGAGTAATTTACTGGAAATTTTCCTGATGCTAAATGGACATCATTTAGGGTTTTATCCGCCTTTATCGTGTTAATCTCTTCGAGGGTAACAATTTCATTTATAGAGGATGACGCCTTCAACTAATTCTCTTTCCCATCAGGCATTCCCAAGCTTAGATGTCCCAAGACATCGATTGATGTTACTGCAAGTACTTCTGACCGGGTGGTCGTAGGGTTCGACTCCAGTCCGTGGCAAGATTTTCAACACTAAGCAGATAGCTAGGTCGAGTCCAGCCGCTGTCCGAAGGAGAATTCTAGCGACCAGCTACTCTGTTCGGTAGTTTTATGTGGTTTCTCCGGTCAACACCTGGCGAATGCCGGAGCAGTACCACAGTAAATGGGCCTCGGTCCGTGCTTGACATTTCCTTCCTCATCCTTGCCCTATCCTCGCCCCTTACTTACATGCACTACACTACCACATATATCGGACGACCAGTCGGTTGCCTAGAGCTTTTCCCGGTTGGGGCGGTGCCCCGCTGGAAGGAGTCCCCTCATTGGGGAAAACCCCGCAAAAGATGTGTAACTCGTACCCGGATCTTGCCATTCAGCGAGGGAAGATAATCTCCATCTCCCGCGATGAAAACATGCACTATACCACACGGGACTAACGACTTTAACAGTTGACGCGCCATCACATTATCAGTGAACACATCAGACATTCGCTATACCAAATAAGAGAACACGTAGGACCCTTATTGTCTGGAAGTTGAGGCACAAATATAATTAATTTTGTCACCAACCCTTAAAGCGTTCATAAATTCTATCTAACGTAAGTCAATGTAAAATCGTAAGAATTCATTGTAACGCATTGATCTGATAACCCGTATCGAGGGTGGCATTCCATCGGAAGTGCCCGTCAGTTCTCCTCTTCCAGTAAATACATGTTGCTATGCGAATTACTCTCACACCGGAAGCACAAAGATATCATTTTAATTCGTTTCACAATGTCGCGGTCAGGCGCGTTTCAACAACCTTGATAAAACGAGATTGATGAAATAAGTGATGATATACTTATTTCGACTGCAATTTTGGATTAAATGTAGTTAGCTAGCATGTTTTTATTTGACCAAAGATGTATTCCTTTCACAAAGTGTACCATTCTAAACAACATCCATTATACATTTTTTTAAATTGAACTTGTAAGCAGCATTCAACGACAACACGATATCAAATTCGGTGGAACTTCCCTATCTTGTATCTCTGAGAAAAAAAAACAACAATGCGATTTTTCAAATTCTTCGTTACAGTCCCATTACCGACATTTGACTGTAACAGTTAGGGGTAATAGATACAGTTGGAGATATCAAGCACTTTGATTTCTTAAGTTTCCGAAGATCATCTATCAAAAGTTGGTAAATTTATTAAAGTATTGGAATCACATAAAAAATATCGTTTTACATTTGTTTTCCTCGTTCATTAGGTTCAGCACTGCTGTATTTACATTACTATGGTGAGTGATGAGTTCAATATTAAATTTTTGAGCGAAGACAATAATGTGGCCTAACGTCTTTGCCCCTTCTTTCTTGAGGAGGTGGTCACAGAGGTGGATTTACTTTCATTTTCACCGTCTTAGGAATGGTAAAGTGATATGGAGATTAATGATGTTGATTTGTCAATGATTATGAATGGGGTGATGATCAACTGGGGCGCGTGACTGACGAGAAAGCAAACTACGTCACGAAAACATGACGAAAAACCAATATCTTATACGAAATCCAACACGCAGCCTTCTGTTTAAGTACTTCACATAACTCCAGAATTGCTATGGCAGTCGTATAATATACACGTAAATTTCAATGATTGCTACTGTGGACGACACATTGCGAAACTTTATATAGGAAAGTGGTAATTAGTTCTAGCCTTCTTGACGTATGTTTACATTTGGTAATCAATCCTAGCCAGCGGTCAGTATAAGGTCAAAGATTTCACTTTGTGTTAATATCTGATGGGGATATCTAAGGGTTCTAGTTTGCTGTATTGAAATTGATAACTGTTGACTGCAATATATTTAGCTAAAACTCCCGGAATAGAACTGTCGGAAGTTTTACCACATTCCTGAGAAAGGTGGTTGTTTAATATAACGCGAGGAGCGTTGGCATTGATCGTTGCAAAATTGTTTTAAATAACGTTCTGGAAACTACAGTTAACGGAAAACAACTGTGTTTGCGGCCTCGTTTCCTAAGCCATTCCACCGCAACGCCACGCAGGTCGGAGCTGGAACGTGAGGCTGCAAATCGCGTCCGAATGCAGTCCGTGTGTCCTGAGTTACGCGTGAAGCCATTTGCCAGAGTGGCTCGGACGAGATGGGTGGGCTTGAGTGATTCTCTGGCGAGCGGGGTGACAGCACTCACCTTTTACGCTTCCCCCACCCTCACCCCTGCACAGTCCCCTGGCGCATGGTCCCCTGATGCTGGAGCTGCCAAAATATCGGTGGACACGCTGGAGAGGCTTCGTGCCTTGTGAACGAGAGGCTCTCCGCAATTGAATTTAGTTAAAAGCTGCGTTTCAAGACACGAACCAAAGCTGGGAAATTAAAATTAACTTCTTTAGACATTTCCGATTATTAGGACTGAAAAGGTCACAAATAATTAATAAAATTATTTCTTTTGTACGTTGACATAAGAGATTTTAAAAAGTAGTCTTCCGAATTTGATATATTATTCTATAAAGTATCTTGTGCATTTGCATGCAAGTAAAATTCTATAGATGTTTAGTTTGTTATATTCTTAGTTTGTTGTATGTATAAATGGATTTTAATAGGTTCTTTCTTGCAAAATTTTCTAGAACAAATTAAGTTCTAATCTGTCTAGATAAAAGTTTAACGTATTTCCGGAGCTCTTCCAAATGAACGTGATTTGGGAGCTCTTGACATTTTAATGAATTAATAAAATGAAATCTTTACGATAAAATAATGACTTTTCTGGATACGAAGTGTGTACTCAGGTGAATTTCATAGTTCTAGTCGTAAAAATAAATGATAAGATTTTCCATGACTCCCTGAGTCAACCATCGGATCCATTTTGTCAAATATTACATAAATTATTGTGTTATATGTACCGAGTATCGACATCGAAAGCATCACCCTATTGCTGAAGAGTCTCTTTTACATCATTCATTGCTATCCCAAATATTCTAGTGTTTCTTACAAACTGATTTACTCCCACATGTCTCCCCCAAAACAGGTTACCTCCAGCCTCCAACCTCTCCACCCCGATGTTGATAAATCATTCATTTCCGCTATGGCAAATGGCATTGACCCCACCACCTTTCTGTCTTACCTCCTCTTCTTACTCTTCACTCGTCATACTATATGAATCCTCCGTCAGTGATTCTTCACTGAACATCATTCCAATTTTCCCATTTTTTCTGTCGATCTCTCTACCCTTTACTCTTCTCCCAACCGGCCATTATTGACTCTTTCCAAACTCTCTTGTCGATTTTCTACTAGTTTTTTTCTCCTACATACTTTTCACTCTTCAAGCACTATGTCTAACAGGCGTCTTTTATCCTCCACCCGATTTCCCTGCTTGTTTTCTCGATCAGTGAACCCTTTCTCTTTTCCCTAAGTCAACTATCCGTCATTGAGTCTTCGCAGGACGTAAGGCCGATTTTCCAGCTCTCATTGGCCCTACACAGGTTATAATGACGTATTTCCTGTGGTTTTCTTCCTACATATCTACATTTGCTGTGTCATTTAGCATGCAGAAAATATTATGCCCGATTCCCCGCTTGTCCTCTCGACCAATCTACAATTTACCCGTCATTGACTCTTCAAAGAACCTCTCCAACTTGTTGCGTCTACCGACCTACTCGTCACACATAACTCCGTGACATCTTACATAATCGTAACCGTCACACTTACATAATTCTGTACATAGTCCTCATTGACTGTACACTTGTTCCTATACACCACGCTGAGTTTTAAGTTGTTTCCTCTACTCACTTACTCCTCACACAACGATGTTTCAACCAGCTGTGATTGCCCCTGCACGAAACACTGTGCATAGTTTCTTCTATTTTCACACCATCACCCTTTTTTAGCATCAATTTTATCAACTTTGAGCCTCAACGGAACCTCTTGCGTATTTCGCCGCTTCTTCTTTCTTCGCGGCGGCCATTCACTCCTCCTCAGGAGCAATATCACCGCCCTGACGCCAGCGCGCCGGGTGGCGAATCGCCGCAGGGCCTCGCGCTGCGAGTTGACGAACTCCGCCGACGTCGTCGCCGCCGCGGGAGTGAAGTTTGTCGTGGGCGTCGTCGCTGGAAAGACGTTGTCGCAGCATCCGTAATAAATGTAACCTCCGCTCCTACCGCATGTAGATCATCTCAGGTTCCTAACGCAGTTCCACTTTAGGTGGCCCAGCGCATAAACCCATGTTTATGTCTAGTCATAAACTATGACTGGAAGGTCCTAGGGTTCGAGTCCCGGGAGAGGAGGGATTTTCGACATTAGCTAGATAGCTAGGTCGAATTCACCTGCTATTTGAAGGAGAATTCTAGAGGTAGGCTGCTTTAGAAGGTAACATTCTGTGCTTTCTCAGATCAGCAGCAGGCGAATGCCTGAGCGGCGGACCCTAACAAATGAGACATGGTGTGCGCACGATCTTTCTTTCCCCTTCCTTGTCCTATCTTCATCCCTTACTTATATACACTTACACGCACTAAACTAAACATGTCGGGAAACCATTTGGGAGCTTAGAGCCCGTTCCGGCGCGGCGGTGCTCCGCTGGTGAAATATACCTGAATAAAGAAAAGCCAGCAAGACAACACATAGGTCGGCGCCGGATCTCACCATTCTATTGGGGAAGGTTTCTGCCACCTCAAGAGGAAATCACATCCACAGCTCTTAAGGGACTAATTAACTTAGCTGTTGAATCTTCCGGAACCTGTTACCAATCAATCAATCCTAATGCAGTGATTCTGACCGTCAGATCCCAGAATTCGAGTCCCATTGATAGCGGGTTTTTAGATTCTAGTGCAGTAGCTGGACAGATTCCATCAGTATCTGGAGGAGAATTATAGTGGCCCACTGCGCTGATTGGTAATTTTCCGTGCTTTTTCCGATCAATACCAAGGGCACGCCGTATCAGTACATGAACCGCTCGCGATCTTCCTTACTTCATTCCTGTTCCCACTTCACCCCTTGCACACCTAAATTTACACTAAAGAGGGTAAGTCAGGACGTATCAGCACTTTCGTTCCAGTCGTCTGTAGATTGATTGTTCAGCTGTGTAAACACACCAGACTTAAGATGTCACGTTCCCTTTGCTTATAGTAAGTTTCATCGTTATCATCTAATTTTTGCTTCAGTTCTGGCGACGTAAACACAACACCACACTCCGTTTGCCCAAACAAAGAACAGGATTTCTTAATCCGTTTTTTGTGATCTGAATGGGTACCAAAGCTAAAATCTTTAGAAGACTTTCAGCACAACGTGAGTGTAATGTTTCGCATTGGGGAAGGGTTTATCAAGTGAACGAACTATTCAAAAACAGACAAACAAGCATGAAGTATTAGAAAAAAGTAACATGTCAGCATTATGCACTACTCATCCCAATTTGTACTGGGTCTACGCCCTGATTCTGAATAAACAATGAGTGACTATTGATGAAGTGGCAAACCATTTGCATGTTAGTCGGTTTCTGCAAATGAGAACGCCAAGACAATGCACATCCTATTCTGTCGCCCAAGGACTTCAAAATCTGTATTAGGAGCTGTCAGGGCAACCCGTTTCCAAGCGCAATCCAATACGTTTCCAAGCTTCTCACATCTAATTACCACATGTGTACTTAAAGATGTTTAAGAAGTGGAAGATTTGCCTTCGACCTACAGGTGAATAACCGAGATATGGCCTCGCTTTTCAAACAAAAATATTTTTTATGAAATGAGTGTTGATTGTTGTTAAGTGTTGATAAACTTGGTATTGTTGCAATCGATTACATTTATTGACTCACCCTCGTATATGTATTACACTACCACACTCGTCGGGTGACGGAGAAACTACGTCTCAGAGAAACCGCTGTAATCTCCCGATGAGAACATTGTATTCTTGGCTGTCCGGGATGAGCCACGTCTTGGTCGAAGGAGCTGACGTTTCGGCCATCTTGTTGTGGCCTTCTTCAGAGCTATACTACAACATAGCTCTTAAGAAGGCACAACAAGTGGCCGAAACGTCAGCTCCATCGGGGCGGTTCATCCCGGACAGACAATAATCAATAACTCCGGCCGCCAAAGCCTACGAATCCATGTTCCCGATCAGAGCAGCCGGCCGCTAGAATTCCCCTACAGACAGCGGTCAATTCCACTGCGCTATGAAGCTGCGAAGAAAATCCACCACCGCCGTGACTCGCACCTAGAACCTCGCAGTGAAAGACCCTGCAAAGGCGACCGAACGCGGTGAGAAACCTTTGGGCACCGCTGCCGTGGTTGCTCGTCGCTGCAGCGCCAGAGAGTTCGCTGAGGGTGGCGCGGGCGGCGGGGAAGTGGGAGCGGGAGTGGGTCGGGTTCGTTACAAAAATGAAGAGGCGTCGCGTCGCGTCGCGTTCGAGGAGCGACGAAAGTCGGGCGCGTGAGTGACGCGCGGATTTCATGGGCCGTCGCCGCGGGGCGTCCCCGAGATTAATGGCCTGGCGCACAGGCGCTGTCTGCTAGGCGGCGCCGCGCCCCTCCCCCCCCCCCCCCCCCCCCGCCCCCCTCCTCATCACCACCCCTCTTCCCCCCCCAGCCCCTATACGCCTCACCCTGCCACGCCCACCTCCCCGCAACCCTGCCCCGACTCTCCCCGTCCACCCCGCCCCCTCTGACTCTATCCCGTCCCACCCCTCTCTACCCCTACCCCTACCCGTCCCGTCCCACTCCCCGCGCGCACCAACAACATTATCGCTTTGACGCAGCTACGGGGGCTGTGGATGAGAAGGAAGCGAAGTTGGAGAATGTGGCGGACTGATGAGTATTGGATGGATTGATTGATTGATTGTTAGTGATTCCGGGCACGTCAACTGCTGAGGTCATTAGTCCCGTAAGTGTAGAACATGTTTTTTCATCGGGAGGTGGCGGTGATCTTCCCCCACTGGATGACGAGATTCGGCGCCGACCTACCATCGACTAGCGGGGTTTGCCTCAACCAGATATCACCCCCCAGCGGGGCACTGCCCCAGCCGGGACTAGTTCTCTAAGTCCCCGACCGGTCTCCCGGCATGTGTAATAGTGTAGGGCATGTTAGTGTAACTGTGTGTAAAGGCTGAGCATAGGACAAGGAGTAGGAAGGAAAGATCGCGCGTGGTGCGTGGCCCGTTTGTTAGGGTACTGCTCCGGCATTGGCCTGGTCTTGATCGGAGAAACCACGGAAAACCACCGATCAGTTGGGAGTATTGGACCAGGTGGAGCAGATGGCCTTAGCGGTAGAGGAAGGAAGGCGCAATGCATGAAGATGAGTCTTCGGCAGGTGAGGCACAGAGAGGAGTTACCAAAGGGCCAGAAGGTGGTGGGTGAGCTAGGTACAATGCGAATTCAGCCGCTGTCTGGAGGAAATTTAAGCTGCCGGGGGCCCTGATTGGTAGATTTCTGCTGTTTGTCAGATTAGTGTCAGCTGAATGCTGGAGCAGGGTTTTGAGGAACGGACTGTGGGCTGTGAACGATCCTTCTTTCCTTCCTCATTATTGTCCCCTCATCTCTCCTTACACACGCCACATAATTTTACACTTACATGCACTGCACGCTCATGTGTGTCGGGGACGAGTCAAGAACGTAAAGCTTGGCCTGACTGCGGCGCTGATTCTCTGGCAAAAATACCAGTATTCTTTTGTTGCAATTGATAAAATTTTCATCTAGATTGGCATTATCAATCGCCGGTGTATTCGTGTCTTTAGACCTCCAATCGATTCCTTGATCTTCATCGAATCCCTGTTCTAACCCACTTACGATACACTTTCTCCCAAAAGCAGAAACACTTTAAGAAATACATTTCTTAGACCACTGAATCACATTATAAAGTTTACGCTGTAGTTGATATCGCTCTTTGGTTGATCTTGTTTTTGGCATGTCCCTCCACTCTCACTTGCTGTCAGACTCAACAGTTCTATTTTAGTAATTTTTATAATTTAAACTTGAAATTATTTAATAGTCAACGATACTATGATATTAGTTCAAAAACGTAATTTTGCATAAATGAAAATAATATTTCCTCACTTGTAAAAGAATAGTTTGAAGGTAGATCGAATAGCATGAAGTACGATCTCAATAAAATAAGTAACATATTATAATAACCTCCATCACGGAGAAATCTTTGCCCTGTATGGGATACTACTGAATTTATTATTATTATTATTATTATTATTATTATTATTATCATTATCATTATTGTTGTTATTATTATTAGACTACAGAAAAATTTAAATGATAACTTGAATTGTGCCTATAAGTAACGTTACGTATTCAGGTCATTCAGTAAAATGTTTGCGTAAATTGAAAGGAAGCTAATGAAACACTAGAGTGAATCACAGAATAAATGCTACAATGTTCTGTAGTAGGCAGATATATGTATAAATTGTTTATTTTGCAGTCACAAAATACAAGCGGCATGCTAGCGGCAGACGGGCTGGGTGAGGGGCAGAAGCACCTGGGCGTCGCCTCTATCCTCTTACCCCCACCTTAACATCTCTTTTAAGTTAATCTACATACAAGTCTAGCTAGATGAGGAAGACAATGATATAAGGACAAACTGGCCAATCCACCTCTTAGCCGGTCCGCTGGGAGTGATCCCCGCGGCCTGCTGTAGGGAGAGGGATATGAATGATAATTTTTTGCCAATGATCATTGCTGGGAAATTCTAAATAACGGAAAGTGTCACATTGCGCACTGATTGTTAGCCAACCTCGTATGGAGAGGTGTTTGGCAGATACATAAAATATCCTTCACTACGCAGACCTGCCGACCACCTGTGAGTGAAGATTTGGCTCACAATTAGAGCATATGTCGTATCTGTAATTCCGTTAAAAGAAACATCCCACTGCATGTTCTTTGACAGAAACTAACCATTTCGATCCCTCTTTGTTCACTAGAAGTTTCTAACATTTATTTTGAGACGCCTGTGTCAATTAATATAGCAATGTATTAACTGGTACTTTGATGTACTAATGTTTTGGGAGTAAAACAAAACTTCTAATAGTAAATTAAATGTTATAATTCACAAATGAATAAAATAATAGTTTATGTTGTCAGAAACAACTAGGTAAATAACGACTATAATAGATTATAGTGTATTATGAAACGATGATGTAATGATGGGTATTAATACAGGAGTGTAAAGTGATATTACGAAACGTGCGAAGAACGAGTTAGTTTGGTCAATTTCAAACGAGTGAATTAATACCCATTACGTCGAGTTTCATACAGTACGTTATCTGTTATAAGTTAAACTTTTACGGTGAACGGTTGCGTGGTAGCTGACATTCCTCTTTTAGTCAATGCTCCCTAGCGGACAACCTATCACCTTTTTTAATTGATACAATACCCATAGGTCGCTTAAGTATTCTCATTTTCTTCTGAGTTTTCGAACCAGGAGTGGCCAATCAATACAATGAAGCTCTATCATAATGTCTAACATTACGCAACGATCTGCAGCCACCTAATTATTTTACAATGGGTATAGAAACATCATTTTACAATGGGTGTAGAAAAACAATATTTACGACCAGATTTATAGTTCTTCCAAATCTATTCTTAGTTTAATCGAACCGCAAGTAACGCACCATTCCATCTAATTTGAGACTGCGCTATCTGTGAGGCCGGTGATGAGAGAGCACTCCTCAGGCAGCGAGCAGCATTGGGCATTTAAGGGGACTTTTCCTTTTTTTTTATTATAGTCGCATCAACCAAATACTGAAAAGACTTTTCAGTATTTTACATATTACACTTACATTACATTAAATTACTTACATTACATTACACTTATATTTTATTAAATATATTAATCTTCTGGCAGAATCTTATGATTTCCTGTTGATATGACTTAGAATATATAACTGCTTCAAATTGTTGCTCCGGTGATAGGCCATCTCTTTCTTCCTGGAACTTAGGGCAAACGTTCAAAATATGAGATACCGTTACTTCAACTTTACAAAAGTCACAGAGGGGCGAGGGTAGTTTGTGAAATAGGTGTGCGTGTGTTAAATTAGTATGTCCGGAGCGAAGTCTGGATAGCACTACTTGTTCTCGCCTAGTCATTTGTTTATCTAGATACACTGAGAAGAAATCTGATTGCGTTTTATGGGGGTGGCTGGCTTTGTATTTGGTCCATTCTTGATTCCAGTTAGTCAACATTCTTTTGTTCATAAATTTAAGAATGTCAGTTGTGGTGTTAACTAGGTTGTGAACTGTATTGTCTTGTTTGAGGTTTACCAAGGAAGAAGCCGCAGTGCTAAACTCTTCAGTAACGTTGTTTTCCAAGGATGTGGAAATCCAGGCAAATGAGATATCTTTTCCCGTTAATGATATCTGATAGTAGAGTTCAGTGATTGTTTGTAAGATTTCGTATTTGCGCGTACTATGGTTTAACTGGAGTAGAGTGCTTGATGAGTTAGTTACAATTGAGAAAGAGGGGTGCGTGAGTTCTTTGACCAGTTTTAAAGCCTGCATGATTCCACATAAACCCGTAGTTTCCAATTTTTGTTAATAATTTGATACATTTTTACTTTCTCACTATCGCTTACGCAGAAGAAAGAGAAAATTACGTAACGCTGCGAGACGAAACGGAAAATTTTCGGCAGAAAACCTCTTAGTACAGGGCCCTGGTAAAAAAAAAGTTAATAAACCCAGTCACTAAATTTAGAAAAGAATCCTCTAATACGTGGTGTAGCCAGAATCCATGTTGTGTTGGTCCTTGATACCGAAAAATTCGAATGATGACAAAACGTCCGTCTGTCCGTCAGTTCGTCCGTCCAAAGATATATTTTGAAATAATGTCATACGATTTTTCAAAAATGAGTTTTACAAAACATTACTGAGCTATTTAATATTACTAAGAGTTTGACTGATGACTGATAAATGTTTGATATGACGTAAAGCTCATTTTGTGTATTCTTTTGTTTTTTTAAAAAATTACACAAACTTAATTTTCTTGAAATATCTCTCACGCCGTTAATATGGACATTTCCATCGATTTGTATGCATTATTACATTTGTAAGCAGATGTGCTTGAAAGAAGTTCAAATGAAGTTTTTCGAAAATTCAATAGATTCCTGTGAAAAAGGGCTTAAATTTCGCAATTACATTAATGCCATTTTCTTACAGACGACTTCGAATTTTTCAATGAAAACTTTTATTTAGAACGAGTTTTATTCTTCTTTAATATTTTTGAAGTAATGATTCAGTTGAACTACTGGGAAAGCAAAATCTTGAGAAATTGTTAATAAACATGTACTTTGGGCAACGATCTACGATAGACGCAGCTTGCCAGAGAATGGTGCACGACCTTAAAGCTAGACCACACCAAGGACATTAGAAAAATTTGGTACGAGAAAGTCTGTGCCATTCTGTGGCACCTCTAGTTACTTACGTACGTATGTACTGAGTAATATAGTATAGAGTTATGTAATGCTGTGCCAAAAAACGGCGGATTTTCGGCGGAAAAACGCATTGCCGGGCTCTCGTGGCGAAAAAGTGCATAAAACCAGCTGCTAAATTAAGATTAAAAAATTCTCTAACACGTGGTGTTGCCAGAATTCCTGTTTTGTGGGTCCTTGATGCCGAAAAACCAATTGGAAGCAAAACGTCCGTCCATCCGTCCGTTCGCCTGTCCGTCCGTCTGTGAACACTCCTAGCGCCTAAACCAATCATACAATATTCTCCAAATTGAAGAATCCCGTCTACCTGGCTCTAGTTGAAGATTTGAAATTTTGAAAAACATTCTTTAAAATGTTTGAGTACTTTACGCCACCCGGACATCCTCAAAATTTTCTCAAAAACGGCTGAAAATATTTTGCTTTAAATTTGTTGTAAAAGTAGAGTAAAATACACTTATAATGATGGAAAAGGTCCGATTTTCACCGTTAACTCTACATTTTCGAAAATTGCAAAAGTTTGATTTTTTCGGCGTCTTCCTACAACTACAAAATTGAAGTAAAAAATGTTTCCTTCAAATGAAAATTGTTGTGCATAAATAGTTCTTTCAATAAGGTCATTACATTGTTTCAGAAATTTTAGTAGATTTCGTGCAATAGTGCATGCAATATTTGTCATAATGTATAAATGTCTTGGTCCACGCATTTTTGAAAAAGTAATTTTATCAGTAATCGCTGTACATTGTTGCTACTTCAACGTACGTGAAAAGTGGTTTCCTAAAACGACTGAAGCACTGTTGAGGCTCTACATATTCTGGCGTATTCTCAGAGGTATTGCATGCCATTTCTTTATAAATTATGCCTCCCCTGTAATTTATAGTTTGCTTTCGACAGCAGGGTTCTTTTTGTCTCGCTAGAAAAACTCTTCCACGTAAAATTAGGAACATTGTCAGGCTTTAAATCTCCAGCCATAAAGAAAACTTCGCCTTTTGGAAACGGGATAGTTCCAAATGTGTTTGAGTTGTTAGACACAACATTAGCATTTCAAATAGATTAGATTTATTGTTAATTCTGCAATTAAGTGTAGTAACTTGGTGGCAGCCCTGGCTTTTGAATAATTTACTATTACACGAAGATTTCATCGGAACGGGAGTAAATTCATATTCTCTAACAGTACGGACATTTACTGTAAGTCGGTGTGTGAATGTTCGTTCCACATGGTCTAACCTTTAAACGGAGTTGGTTGCGATCCGTGGTAAATATTATAAAGGGTTACGGTTCGTTGATACATAATTGTAGCTATTTGTAAGCGTCAGCAGTTTACAATTATATTAGTCTGGAACTATACATCTGCGCCGCCGCCGAAAGATTGATGAGCGGCGAGCAATCGGAAAGGTTGGGATTTAAACGTCTCGCGAGCGGACGGGGGAGCAAAAAGGCGAAGGAGTGACCTTTATCAATCAATCGGAGGCGCGGAATATCAAAGGTTAACCGCTGGGTTTCCTTGCGAAGCGGCGAGCGCCGATCACGAGCCCAACTGCGGAATCGGAGCAGACGTCGGCACTGGGGCTACGTCGCCCCGCCCCCGCTGCTCCTAGCGCCCAGGGGCGTGCTTCATCCACCGCTTCTACACTCGACTCCGATTCACCTTCGTTCTTGCCCGCTACGACCACCAATCTCCCGTCACATCGGGCTCCGTTCTCACTCTATGCGTCTCCTGTATCCTCTCTTCCCAGCCTCTGCCGTCCCGTTCTTACTTCCCATCCCCTCCGATCTCCTCCCCCCCCCCCCCCATTTCTCTTCGTCTCCTCCCAGCCCCGTTCCCTTCAAGCCTGACGCCACCCTTTACGCCAGGCGAATGCCGGAGCGGTACCCTACCAAACAGGCCACGGACCGCGCGCGATCTAACCTTCCTCTTCCTTGTCCTATCCTCTCCTCTTACACACACACACGACACGAAAACACACACTAATATCCGGGACCGGCGGGAGCTTGAGCTTGCCCGCGGGCGGGTGGAGGCCTGGTTAGGGAACCCCCAGCCGACGGTGGGGCCGGGGGGGAAGATCACCGCCATCTCCCGAGAGAAAAACATGCACTACACTAACGGGACTAAAGCAGTTGACGCGTCCGGAAACACGAAAAAATCAATAAATCAATCCAAGCCTGATCTACTGGGAGAGGTGACTCAGAGCATGAACCGATGTCACTGCAGTGCCTTGGTCAGGGAGAATCGGTTAAGATGTTGCAAGATCGCGACCGTGTCAAGCAGTGCTGCAGATCAGGCGACTCTAACGGCAGGACTGAGAATGACGCAAAATGTCGGGCCGAATTCCATTTTGGAGATACTACCCACAGCTGCTACGTTAGAAAAATCCAAGTATAGGTGACAAGATTTTCGACACTAGATCTACTTCTGTCACTGTCTGAAGAAGAATTCTACCGGCTGGCTGCTCTAATCGGCAGTTTCTCGGCGGATCCTCTCATCAACACCAAGAGATTGCCGGAGCAGTACCCTAATAAACTGGCCACGGACCGCGAGTGATCTTCCCTTTCCGTTCCTTGTCCTCTTACACACGCACTTACATGCACTACACTGCCACACATTGCCGGGAGATCGGTTGTGCTTCGCTGGTGAGAGATACCGTTTGGGAAAACACCGCTAGCCGACTGTAGGTCGTCGCCGGATCTCACCATCCTACGGGAGAAGATCACCGCTACCTCCAACAATACATGTACTACTCGTACGGGCTTAGCTGCTAACGCACCTGGAATAACTAATATATAACCAACCTGCCAAATCCAACCCTGATCTCCTCCGTCTCCCGACCTCCCCAATCCGCCCTTCTCCGGAGCCGCGACGCCACCGTTCCCTCGTCCCCCCCCCCCACCGGGAGCGGTAGCTCAGTGCATCAACTGATGCCACTGCAGCGCCTCTGACCAGGAGGTCCTAGATTCGAGTCCTGACGGCGCGCGGCAGGATTTTCGACACTAGCTTTTCAGCTAGATCGAATTCAGTCGCTGTCTGGAGGAGAATTCTAGAGGCCGGCTGCTCTGATCGGCAGTTTTCCGTGGTTTCTCCCATCAACACCTGGAGAATGCCGGAGCAGTACCCTACCAAACGCGCCACGGACCGCGCGCGATCTGTCCTTCCCTTCCTTGTCCTATCATCTCTCCTTACACACTCACTTACTCTAACATCCACTACACTACCACATATTCCGGGAGACCGGTCGGGAGGTTAGAGCTTGTCCCGGCTAGGGCAGTGCCCCGCTGGTGGGAGAGTCCTGGTTGAGGGAAACCTTACTAGTCTACGGTAGGTCGGTGCCGGATCTCGCCATCCAGCGAGAGGAAAATCACTGCCATATTTCGAGAAAAAACATGCACTACACTAACGGGACTACTGACCGAAGCAGTTGACGCTCCCGGAAACACGAAAAAATCAATCAATCAATCGTCCCGCCCCCGTGGATCTCTGTCCTCTCCGTCTCGAGTTTTCCAACTGTAGTTCTCGCTTCTCTTCCTTTCCATCCTTCGTCCTACACATCCGCCAACATCGCACCACAACTATCACCAGCGCAGCCACCATCGCCAGAGATGAACCTGTTCTTGGACTGGTTTCATAACGCCTCAAAAGAGAGAGAAAATACGCTAACGTCCCAACTATAAATCATGGTATCGAACCGATCAGTGCCTAGTGGACGCTTTGGGTTTCCTTTCCTTCTATTTTGCTGGAGAACTGTAATAATTACAGATTGCAACCAATATGCTACAACAGCTCATGCATTTTCGCATCAGTAACGGTTACGTAATTTCTGGCCGTCTTGTCACGTGAATCATCACTTGTAAAATCTATTACCAATCGTAGCGAATTTGTCGCGAAAATTTAATTATTTTCAAGATAATACAACAACACATTGTGCAATCCAAAATTCATTTCAGTACATTCAGAAACATCGCCCAACATGAAGTTATTCTGAGAATTTCAAACTGAAGTGGTGCGGCGTTTCCATTGTTGTACTTAAACGTAATGACGCCTGAAATATTTTAGCAAAAGAGAAGCGGGAAATTCAAATTTAAAACTTTGAAAACGATAAACTATGGATATTTTAAAAAACGTGCATGGGTTTTTGTAAACAACAGGGATTTAACGAAATTAGGGATTTCAACAAAAGTGATACCCAGAGGGCCAAGATAATCAAAAAATTTGGAACTATTTTGGAGAAAATTTTGAAAATGTTTTTGAGTCTTAAGGCAAAAGTGAAAATATCTATTTGAAACTCTCAGGGAGAAAAGTGTGTGAACGGTTTACGCGTTATGGACAGGCAGACAGATTTTTTGTCGTCAATTGATTTTTCGGTATCTAGGACCCACAAAATATGGATTCTGACTACACAACGTGTTGGATAGTACTGCATAAAGGAACAAGAATACATTCACGTTTTCGACACGAAGGCCCGACAATAAGAGTTTTTCTATCGAAGAATCGCCGTTTTAATGCAGCCTTAAAATACATTCTCTTCAACATAAGCAGTATAAGAGAATGTAATAACTGAATTATAACTTTATCGCATACTGTGTGTGTAGTATAGAGAAAGTTACGTATTTCCACCGCGAAAAATGGCGCTTTTCGAAAAGCGGTGAAAGTTCGAAGTTAAGGTCCCTGATACCAAAACAATGGTCAATTATTTTTTTCTATAATGTAATAAATTAATTCCTGTAACACGTTGTATAATCAGAATCCATGTTTTGTTGATCGTTGATACCGACAAATTGGTTTACGACAAAACATCTGTCCGTCTGCCTGTTCGACTGTCTGCGAACGATATCGCATGAACTGTAGGCAGGATATTCACAAAAATGGTATTCCCGATCTAAATAGCTAATGACGGAGGCACTTGAATTTGAATTTATATTTTAATTTTTTGGAGTACTTTATATGATTTCTCATGGACAGTTTAATTTTTTTTAATTGGCTCCAAATTGTTGGATTCATTTCTTTTTATCACATAGAATAAAGCACATTTATAAAAATGGCGAATATCCGAATAACGTTGGATATTCTGAATTTTCGAAAGTTGAAAAAGTTAAATTTTGTTTCTAAAAATAAACTTCCTATAACTAGAATATTGAAATATAGATTTTTCTGAATGATTTGATACCGACCGAATGATTTGATCTTTGAAGAAATATCTCTTCTTCAAAGATATATTTTTATATGAAGACAAGCACAATTTGTTTCAAAATAGGAATAGTTTTCTTGTAATTTTGCATGAAATAATGACAATTTTAAAAACAAATTTCTCAAGAACGGCTCCAATTTTTTATCGGATAGTGCGAAGCATGTTTATAAAAGTAGCGCAAATGCGATTTGCATTGAATGACCGGGTGAGGGGACTCTTGGCATCAACTCCTGTCACTACAGTGCCTCTGACCGGTAGATCCTAGGTTTCAAGTCGCGATGGTGGCAGGATTTTCAACACTAACTTGTCCCCTAGGTCGTACCACACATGCCGAAAGACCGGACGGGAGCCTAGAGCTTGTCCTGGCTGGGACGGTGCCCCGGTGGTGGGAAGTACCCCGTTGGGTAGGTTGGTTAGGGAAAACCCCGCTATCTGCCGATTGGTCGGCGCCAGATCTCACTATCCAGCGGGGGAAGACCATAATCAACTCCTGAGAAAGAAGCATGCACTACACTTACGTGACTACTGACCTGAGCAGATGACGCGCCCAGAATCACTATGAATCAATCAATAAAATTTGCATTGACCTCTCCGAATTTTCGAATATTGCGAAAGTTACAGGTAATGAAAGAAAGTATGTGCTGTTGTAGCTCCTCTAGTTTTAACTGTGGTAAGTGTTGTCAGTAGTATTCATGATGATCAGCATTGCAGTTATCTAGTATCTACTATCGTCACATTTATAGATTATTTTACAATTTTTAAAAGTGTCTTTGTTTTATTGCAATATTAATTCGTGTAAACGAAAGAATTTCTTATGCGACGTGAAGAACACAAAAACTTGGAAACCAAAAATATGTAAGTAAAATGATCCACAAGATACTCATACAAAGCTTGGCATATGTGGGGGGAAATCGCTTACCGGACGCAATGCCTGTTTCTCGCGACGCGAGGCCGGCCACCTGAGCTCACAGTGGGAGGGGCCGGGCGGTGATTGAAAGCTGGTGAACCCGCGCACCTGTACGCTTGGCCCGCGGGAAGTGTCCTTGATATTTGAAGCAGCGTTTGGAGAACCTGAGGCAGTGGCGGTCGCGCCGTCCACTTTGCCTGTTTCTACGCCGAGGCAAGCGCTCGCGGGAAGAAAAATAAGCAGATAACGGAAGGATTGACATTAATACACGTATCTTCCTTTTCGTCTTCTTCTTCTTCTTCTTCTTCTTCTAATAATAATAATAATATAATAATAATAATATAATAATAATAATAATTACTGGTAGCGGTAGCTCAGTGCATCAACTGATGTCACTGCAGCGCCTCTAACCGGGAGGTCCTAATTCTAGCGGCCGGCTGCTCTGATCGGTAGTTTTCCGTGGTTTCTCCGATCAACACCAGGCGAATGCCGGAGCAGTACCCTACCAAACGGGCTACGGACCGCGCGCGATCTGTCCTTCCTCTTCCTTGTCCTATCCTCTCCCCTTACACACACACTTACACTAACATGCACTACACTACCACATATTCGGGAGACCGGTCGGGAGCTTAGAGCTTGTCCCGGCTGGGGTGGTGCCCCGCTGGTGGGAGAGTCCTGGTTAGGGGGAAACCCCATTAGCCGACGGTAGGTCGGCGCCGGATCTCGCCATCCAGCGGGGGAAGATCGCCGCCATATCCCGAGAAAAACATGCACTACACTAACGGGACTAATGACCAAAGCAGTTGACGCGCCCGGAAACACGAAAAAAAACAAAAATAATAATAATAATAATTATTGTTATTTTGATTGCCATTATGCTGATATTATAGTTAATTTTACTATTATAATTATAAAATATAAACGCAGAAAACTGTGGAGGAACAAAGCTCCACTTACTGTGCAAGGACAAACCAAGAAGATATCTCGGCTTTTGCACAACGCACAACTTAAACTCAACAAAAATTCCTATCGAGATGACAGTAAAATACCTAGAGCAGGCATGTCAAAGTCGCGGGCAAGGTTAAAAGCGTACCATGTGGGTGCTCGTCTGCACTGCGTCCAGAGAAATTGGCGCGAGATTTAAAAGTAAGAGTTGTTCCATCGAGTAAAGTCTATGGTACCATTGAGTAAAGCCTCTTTAGCCTCGTAGCAGTACATCAGTGGGAACCTGACCTGTGACGGTCTTTGTGAGAAGTTAACTGACAGTTAACTTCTCACAAATTTAGCTAAGTTAATTTGTATTTTCTGTTTAAAGTAAAGTAATCATGGCTTGATACCTGACAGAACGCGACCGAACTGCGTTCCGGTACCTCGTATTTTAAATTTTAATCAATTTTTTGGGGGAAGGCCTAAAATTTTATAAATCAAGCACTCAAAGTAATTATCCATTAAAATGAAATAATACGTCAGTCAGATTTCAAATTCTCAATTGAAAGTAAAATTAAACATTTTGAATCGAGAGTATCTTGATTTTTTAATCGTGTTTACTTAAGGATGATATAATAGCATTAACTTTCTACTTTCAGGTTAGAACATTTAACAAAGATTCTTATCTGTTTAAACTGCTGTCCATTTGTAAGCGAGGCTTGTTAACTCGTAGAGACTTCTTGATTTAATTCATATTATTGCAAAATGCAATAAATAATTGAATGATTTAATAACACAACACAAAACGAAACCAACAAAACGATTCTCCATTCAAACGTATTCCTGCCCCTCGGCAAAAATATTAATACAGGGAAGAATTTAGAAAGGAAGCAAACGTAAAATGGTAATAAATAGTAAAGAAGATATGCATAATTCAAATTCTGGTTGTTTGATCGAACAAATCTGGCAAGCATATTTTCGTATGCAGCTACTATTCACCGACTCACACCGCTCAGATTTGCGCGGGTACACCCCCTTCTGAATTTTGAGGGGAATGGGAGGGGATCCAGGGGAAGTTCATAAGAAAATACCGGTATTTCAGTAGAATCATACAGGTATTTGGGGGGGGGGAATTCATTGTGAATTTTTCCGCTGAGATGGATCAGAGGAAAGTACTATATTTATTGATTTCTTGTTGATTAATTGATTAAATGTTAATTTTAATTAAAAAGTAAAAATGTTAATGTTCATAAACTCTTTTTTATTAATGAATAATGCTATTATATATTTCTTAATATTAAGGAAGGATCACTCTTCTCGAATTGGGCTCCTGCAGATGCTTTTTACAATGTAAGCTACCCGTATGGAAGGGAACCCTTGCCCACTTGCGATGTTAATGACAAATAATAATAATAATAATAATAATAATATAATAGTAATAATAATATAATAATAGTAATAATAATAACATAATAATAATTTACTTTTATTACAAATTTTCTCAATGTTTGAGGTTAATAATGTAAAATATTAAACCCCTAATATAAACTAGGAAAATAACATTTTATTTTAGCCCTATTTATTAATGTATAATTAAGATTGTGAAATGAAGTAAAAGGAAATCATTTTTAACAATAACAAAACTGGGCCTGAAAGCCTGAGCGTTCGGGATTATCTCAAGCTCCCTCAGTTCGCCGAAGGAGGGGTCGGGGAGGGAAGAAAGTATAAGGAAACGTTTCATTATTACGCTAGAGAGCAATTGTTGTATTTAACTTAAATCAATTAATTAGGAAGTAGTGTAGAGCAACGTATTCAATATCTCTACACTAGGCAGTTTTAATCACGAGTCTCTTCCGATCCTTGGCCGGCTTGGACTGCTTAAGAGAATACTCAGTCCCTACGAGATACGAGAATCTCGTAGTCGACGGCTCTCGTTGCCTCCCGCAGAGAAAGAAATTCTCTTTTGTCAGTGTACTCCCTTGGCCTCGGCTGGGCGCTTCCCCCTCCACGACCCTTCTCCCTTCTTCGGCCAACGTGAATGATTAACAGTTCGGACGAGTTACGAGGGAGACTGAATGCAGTTTTCTCCGTCTCTAGTGCCAATAGATTTGTATAAAATTGTTTAAGTTGGGATTTCCTTTCCTTAATAATAAATTATATCCTTTTATAATTATATATATATATACATATATATATATATAATAACAATTTAAACAACAAATAACAATTATGAAATGATATTTGATTAATAAACAATTTGTGAGATATTATTAACTAAAGTAACCTATTTTGTCAACATGTATGGATGGTAAGCTATGTTTCTTCATTAAAAATACCAGTATAATACCTGTATAATCTATATGGACGTCCATACCGGTATAGACGTCCTATAGAGGTATTTTACCGGTATAGTATTTGAAAAAGGTATGGAAAAATACGGGTATTTTACCGGTATTTTTATCGATATTCAATACCTTTTCGGTCCCTGGTTTTAAAATTCCGTAATTGAGCTAATAAAATTGAAATTACGGCATTTGTTGTGAAAGTTACTATATTTTACTGTTATTATAACAATTGAAGATTTATAATTTTCCAATTGTTGGACAAGCATGTAAAAATGAAGTTGTATTGTCGTGTTCCCATCAGCTCGCACGGATCTTATCCCCTGTGAATATACTTGGGTTTTTCTAACTAGGCATCTGAGGATAGTATCTCCAAGATGAATTGGTTTGGTTATTTCGTGTTTCTGGGCGCGTCAATTGCTTTGGTCATTAGTCCCGTTAGTGTAGTGAATATTTTTTCTCGGGAGATGGCGGTGATCTTCCCCCGCTGGATGGCGTGATCCGGCGCCGACCTACCGTCGGCTAGTAAGGTTTCCCCCTAACCAGGACTCTCCCACCTGCGGGGCACCGCCCCAGCCGGGACAAGCTCTAAGCTCCCGACCGGTCTCCCGGAATATGTGGTTGTGTAGTGCATTCTAGTGTAAGTGTGTGTAAGGGGGAGAGGATAGGACAAAGAAGAGGAAGGAAAGGTCGCGCGCGGTCCGTGGCCCGTTTGGTAGGGTACTGCTCCGGCATTCGCCTGGTGTTGATCGGAGAAACCACGGAAAACTACCGATCAGAGTCCAAGATGGAATATGGCACGGCTTTTCGCGTCTTCCTCGGTTGTGCCGCTAGAGTAGCTTGATCTGCAGCACTGCTCGGTACAGTCGCGATCATACGACATCTGGTGGCAGGACCGAGAAAGACGCAAAAAGTCATGCCGTATACCATCTTGGAGATACTACCCTCAGATGCCACGTTAGAAAAAACCAAACTTCTAGCATCATGGACTGCTTTGACTGAATGCATAAGTGCAGAGGGGTCGCTGAGCTATCGGCATTTGTTAAACAACACAAATCCGAACACGCCTCTGTCGGATGCGTCACGTTGCAGCACGTGGAAGATGAATGACGTAACTCGCTTTCAGATGGCCATTTCTGCGTCTGACGAAAGTCGATAATGAGAGCAAATTAAATGAGCAGAAACACGTCAGAGCGCAATTAATTTTTGAAAGCAGTTGCAGAATAATTAATGAGAAAACCAATTATTTAGGGAAAAATTCTGAAGATAAAAGAAGTCTAAAATATTTCGAAATATTATAACCCGACTCTAGTTGAGCAGTCTGGAAAATACGATACATTTTGAAATATCTCGTAAAAATCTGCTTGGAAATTAATGTATGAATTCATTTTGCATGCAGCTCCTGTTATTGTAGAACGTTTTGAAAAAAAATGCAATGGAGATGCGTATTATTTTGGTTTCTTCATGAGATTCGTAGTTCTATAGATGTTCTAAATAAAACTGCGTAACTACAAAAGACGACAATTAATAAGTAAATATTTATCATTTCAAAAGCATTCAAATGCCCACCTATCCAGGATATATTTTCATGTTGAAAAGTTGTTGAGAAGAAGATGAAAGTTTTCGTTGATCCTAGATAGTTTGTATCGAGAATCCCTATGTGATTGATCAGGTAAATAATATTTCTTAAATTATTATTATTATTATTATTATTATTATTATTATTATTATTACAATTAATATATTATACACATTAAATATATTAAACTAAACACATTAAATAATGTCAAAATTTAGCGCATGAATAACACTATCAAGGATTTTAAAATACTTGTAATTATTTCATTTTTATTCTTTATTTATAAAGAAAATGAGTATTAAATGTATTAGTTCACTGCCCCATTGATGTTACAGGCGCCATCCATACCTGACCCAGTGCTCCCCCCTCCCGCCGACCCGCGCGCCTTGCTCGTGATCAATGGGCGCGGGCCGGCGTTGAATCTTTCAGGGCGCGTCGACCGCCCGACTCCCGCCCAGTCATTGAAGAACCAATCCAACGGCGATCGCTCACTCGAGCACCCGTGGCGCGCGCCCATCACTCATTTGCCGACCCGCCCGCTCCGCCAGCCCCGCCAGGCCCGCTAGCCCCGTCGTTCAGCCTCGACCGACCCGCCCCGACCGCCCACACCCGCTCGCTCCGCCCCGTCCGCCCCGCCCTCCCCGCTCGCCCGCCCACTCAGTCCGCTCCACCACCCCCCGCCCCGCTCGGCCGCCCCCCCCCCACCCCCCGCCCACTCCCCACCCCCCCCCCTGCCTGGCCGCCCGCCCGCCCACCCGTTCGCCCGCCTCCCCTTTCGTCCGCCCGCCCTCCCGTTCGTCCGCCCGCTCTCCCGTTCGCCCGCCCGCCCACCCGTTCGCCCGCCCGCCCACCCGTTCGCCCGCCCGCCCACGCGTTCGCCCGCCCGCTCACCCATTCGCCCACCCGCCCACCCGTTCGCCCGCCCGCCCACCCGTTCGTCCGCCCGCCCACCCGTTCGCCCGCCCACGCGTTCGCCCGCCCGCCCACCCATTCGCCCACCCGCCCACCCGTTCGCCCGCCCGCCCACCCGTTCGTCCGCCCGCCCACCCGTTCGCCCGCCCACCCGTTCGCCCGCCCACTCGTTCGCCCGCCTACCCGTTCGCCCGCCAACCCGTCCACTCGCCCACCCCTTCGCCCGCCCACCCGTTCGCCCGCCCACCCGTTCGCCCGCCCACCCGTCCGCTCAATCTTTTCCCCCCCCCCCCCGCCCGCCACCCCTTCGCTCGCCCACCCGTTCGCTCAATCTTTCAAGATATTCTCTTCTGGCCCGTACGGCTGACAAGAACCCAGCATTTTCTTTTGTCCGTACAACCGCTACTTGCTTCGGTCTCTCTTAAGCCAACCAACCTCGCCGTGCATACACGCAGATCGCGTCCAAAGAAGTGGGTCATGTGTCACAGCACAGAAAATACGACCAAAGGCCTTCCAAGAATACGTTGCCGGAACAGTCAATAACTGGGCAGGAACAGATCGGTTTCACTGAAGTGCAGATATGTGATTTGATTGATGCCAGAAGGATGAAATACCGATCGATTTGTGGCTACAAAAATGTTCTCGCTACTACGCCAGCTGACAAAACCATGTATAAAAATGTCAGGAAACTTGATTTAGAAGCCCATCGTCAGAAATCAGTATTCAGTCGTAAATTGCGTTACTCTATGAATCCCAAAGATAAATAATACTGCAGTGAAATGAAACGGCTGGAATTCTACAGAATGACACTGAAAATGAATTATTGTACTGCATAGCTGGATGCATTCCCAAGTAGTTGGAGAATAAAATCATTACCCATCATCATCTTTAATGCATGCGAGTGCATTTGCCGGTACGTGTTCGTAATAACGCCCTTTAACGCTCCAGCCTTCCGCAGATTCCTGGAAGGTATGCTGCCTAATGCATTCAGTCCTCTGCTCCGCCTTCCTTGCCCTCTTTTTCGCTCATTTGCCCTCCATCCACTGCTCTTCCTTCCATCTCCCTTCTTCTTCTTCTTCTTCTTAATCGCTTTTCGCCCATCTCCCTAAATATTCAGTTCTTTATCAGTCCTTCAACTGTACTTTTCCGTGGTCCGCGAACTCCCGAATCTTTTGAGGTCGATCAATTAGAGACAAAATTCATCGTTTTATAACACCTTTAATACAATTACATGAAAACAAATTGTACCCCTGAAATGTGCTTTATGTGCATACTATTCACTTATCACAACTATTATATTAATAGATAGAACTACAAAAATATTTAAACATGCCCTATGTCTACTGGGGCCAATTTGAAACAAGTCCCGTCTTTCTATTTAAAAACAAGCCCCACGTGGAGGGACATTTTGAAACATAATTATTACTGATAAATGTGATTTGAACGCCAGGAAAAGGTTACACTTGAAATCTAACGATTCCAAAGTAATTTAAATATCTCTCATTCCAAAATTATTTTGTGCTAGCTCAGTTAATTTGGGTTCGAAGTTCATAATTGTTGCTATTTACTCTGCAACCAATTATTCAATCTGCCATCCATACGGAGTGGCGAGGAATCTGAAAATCTTATTAAAATGCTGGATTGCACGTAACGAACGATGATAATCTGCTTTCTTTCAACTTAACAAATTAGAATTTATTACAATGATAAACAAAAATGAATCAATCTTTGGACATAACAAGTTTTCTCTATATTACAATAGTTATAAACTTTGTTATTCATTCCTGGGTCTTCGCGCGCTCTTCACTTCTTCGTTTGATCGCGCCCCGTAGAACCTTCTCCGTCGACGCAGCAGAATCTTGCTTCTGGATAAAGTCCTCGCCTAATGTCGGTGATCTGGTTCCAAATTCTCCCTGCGATACTATTATAATGCGTGACATCCCTCGCTTGCGTCTCGGGTGGATGCCTAGACACGTATTTACATCCTACAAGAACGCTGTATCCTAATATAAAAAACGATAGTTAATTTAAACAACTGTCAATTACAGTCTTTCCTCGACCTGGTAAAATATATCAGGAGCCGACCCGCTCATCACTGCGTTGCTCGAGCCAATGAATGTTCTTCTAAAAACTCGGAAGCATCCAAATTTTATATCTTTATCTTTTGTCTCTCAAAACAATGCTTATTCCGCCTCTGCTCTGCCATTTCAACCTAACAAAAATGATCCTTAACGCCGGTTGTTTATTTGTCACATAGCGACCCCCTCGCGATCGTCTATTGACATCCCTATATTCTATGTCATATAAAATGGCATGTCCACAATAAAAATGGTTCGTCACTTTGATATATCACAGTATATTATTGTGAAGTTATAAAACTATTATAAGTAGTATGATAAATAAATAAATAAACAAACGGAATAAGAAAGAAACTAATTAACCCATTATACATATTTTTCTCACTAAAATGTGTTTTGTGAGAATAAATCTTCTAAACTTGAATTAAAATTTCCGCTTAAAATTATAGACGTATAGTGTACGAACACTTTTCATTTACTATCAACCCTCACTATCATACAATTCTGTAACAACGTGGCCAATTCCTCTCCTCTTCAATAACATAAACATATTCCTCAAATGATCCCTTAAAAACCTGCGCCCATCACAGAGGATTCCATTTGCTTTTCATCGCTCTTCAGTTCTCCACCATTCTTACAATGAATTTCACACATCGCCTTCGCCACCATTCACCCTCCTTCCCATTCCCCATGCCGTCCGATCCCCTCCCCTCTCGTCCACCATTCGCACCGCCCGCCTGCCAGCCTCTCCTCCGCGCACCCACCGCGTCGTCTGCCCTCCGATCCCCTCCACACTCGTCCACCATTCGCACCGCCCGCCTGCCAGCCTCTCCTCCGCGCACCCACCGCGTCGTCTGCCCTCCGATCCCCTCCCCACTCGTCCACCATTCGCACCGCCCGCCTGCCAGCCTCTCCTCCGCGCACCCACCGCGTCGTCTGCCCTCCGATCCCCTCCACACTCGTCCACCATTCGCACCGCCCGCCTGCCAGCCTCTCCTCCGCGCACCCACCGCGTCGTCTGCCCTCCGATCCTCCCACTCGTCCACCATTCGCACCGCCCGCCTGCCAGCCTCCTCCGCGCACCCACCGCGTCGTCTGCCCTCCGATCCCTCCCACTCGTCCACCATTCGCACCGCCCGCCTGCCAGCCTCTCCTCCGCGCACCCACCGCGTCGTCTGCCCTCCGATCCCCTCCACACTCGTCCACCATTCGCACCGCCCGCCTGCCAGCCTCTCCCCGCGCACCCACCGCGTCGTCTGCCCTCCGATCCCCTCCACACTCGTCCACCATTCGCACCGCCCGCCTGCCAGCCTCTCCTCCGCGCACCCACCGCGTCGTCTGCCCTCCGATCCCCTCCCACCCCCGTCCACCATTCCACCGCCCGCCTGCCAGCCTCTCCTCCGCGCACCCACCGCGTCGTCTGCCCTCCGATCCCCTCCCCACTCGTCCACCATTCGCACCGCCCGCCTGCCAGCCTCTCCTCCGCGCACCCACCGCGTCGTCTGCCCTCCGATCCCCTCCACACTCGTCCACCATTCGCACCGCCCGCCTGCCAGCCTCTCCTCCGCGCACCCACCGCGTCGTCTGCCCTCCGATCCTCCACACTCGTCCACCATTCGCACCGCCCGCCTGCCAGCCTCTCCTCCGCGCACCCACCGCGTCGTCTGCCCTCCGATCCCTCCACACTCGTCCACCATTCGCACCGCCCGCCTGCCAGCCTCTCCTCCGCGCACCCACCGCGTCGTCGCCCTCCGATCCTCCCACTCGTCCACCATTCGCACCGCCCGCCTGCCAGCCCTCCCCGCGCCCCACCGCGTCGTCTGCCCTCCGATCCCCTCCACACTCGTCCACCATTCGCACCGCCCGCCTGCCAGCCTCTCCTCCGCGCACCCACCGCGTCGTCTGCCCTCCGATCCCCTCCACACTCGTCCACCATTCGCACCGCCCGCCTGCCAGCCTCTCCTCCGCGCACCCACCGCGTCGTCCGCCCTCCGATCCTCCACACTCGTCCACCATTCGCACCGCCCGCCTGCCAGCCTTCCTCCGCGCACCCACCGCGTCGTCGCCCTCCGATCCTCCCACTCGTCCACCATTCGCACCCGCCTGCCAGCCTCTCCTCCGCGCACCCACCGCGTCGTCTGCCCTCCGATCCCCTCCACCCCGCGCGTCCCGCGCGGCGCTCCCGCTCTCGCTAGTCGCGGTGGCCCCGCCCACGTGTCGCGCCCACCTGTGCGGCGGGGGCGGCGCCGCGCGCGTTTTTCCAGCTGCCCGGGACACAGTAATTGCGTTGAAAGCCCCTACAATGCGTTTAACCCGAGCTCGTGTAATTGGTTTAACCTGCGAAAGAGCTAGTGGAGAGCGGGAGTGCGGACGGGAAGGGGCTGGGGGGGGTTGGAGGAGGGGGGGGGGGATAGGTGGTGTCGAAGTGGGCTGATGTAAAATTGGGTGGGGCTAAATGGGATGGGGCGAAAGGGCGCGGAGGCGGAACCGGGGGAAGGGGGTCGGTTGCGATGGGGTCGGAATGGGGTAGAGTCGGAACGAGGTGGGGTGAATAGGGCGGGCTCGGAACGGGGTAATCGGAACGGGGCGGAGTGAATAGGGTGGGATCGGAACGGGGTGAGATCGGAAGGAGCGGAGTGAATAGGGCGGGCTCGGAACGGGGTGAGACGACGGGGGGTGGGGGGGGGATCGGAACGGCGAGAAATCGGAACGGGGTGGAGTGAATAGGGCGAGATCGGAACGGGGTGAGAACGGAACGGGGTGGAGTGAATAAGGCGGGATCGGAACGGGGTGAGTCCAGAACGGAGCGGGTGAATAGGGCGGGCTCGGAACGGGTGAGATCGAAACGGAGCGGAGTGAATAGGGTGGGCTCGGAACGGGGTGAGACGGAACGGAGCGGAATAAACAGGGAGGGATTGGAAGGGGCGGAGTGAACAGGGCAGCGTGGGAAGGGGTGAGATCGGAGCGGGGCGGGTTGTTCAGGGCGGAATCGGAACGGTGTGAGGTCCAAGCGGGGCGTGGTCGGAGCGGGGTGTACAGAACGCCGTCAGATCGGAGAGGGGTGGGGTCGGAGCGGGCCGGGGCGGGGTAGGAGCGGGACAGAAACGGGAGTATGCTGTTCTGTGGAGCAGCGCTGCGCTGGTGTCGGGCAGAGCAGCTTTGTGGGGCGGACGGTGGCGGCATGGCGCGGACCGGTGTTGACGCGGGGCGGGAAAGCGGCGCAATCCGCACGCGCCGGTGCGTCGAAGGGGTTTTCATTAGCGTAGTGGTTAAGCCACGCTGCCGGTGAAGAAGAGCACTACAGCTGTTTGATGTCGGAAGAGAATGCGACGAGGAAGATGACGAAGGTTTGCAATGTTGTAGAAAGGACCGTTGGTTTCCAACTGATCGCTTCGGACATTTCTACCAAGTTCGCATCATTTACATAATGCGGATCATACAGATTCAATTGATTTGTCGAGACACTTTCCATCGAAAGCTCCATGTATAAATGTTGGATCTGCTGCTGAAAATACAGAAAAACGACGTAATTTAATGATGTCTTAAATGGTTTCCCAGATTTGTATATGTAAAATCATGTACATGTCGTCCATTACTCCACACTTTTCACATTTTGATACATTATCTGTAACTTTAATATACAATAGGTAAGCAAATCATAAGGGGCAGGATTAAGATTTTTGTGTTCTATAGGTAAACTTCGTTTTTCAAACAGATTATGGGTTTTTAATCTCATAGGCATTATTTATTGATAAGATAGTATAATTGAAATCATAGAAACAATAAGATATGTAGGTAAACATATTTTTAGATAAAACTAATACTAATATTTATTGACACCAACCTTTGAAGCAACTATAGCTTGAATACTTTGCTACATGCTCCTAATACAGACTTTTGCATTTTGTTGCAGTTCAGTGCTGTGATTCCATTCTTTGTGGAAACTTTCAATTAACTGGCTTGGGTGTGATCACGTGCTTGACGAGCGGCCGTGTGGTGAGTTCCTACATGTTCTCTATAGGGTTAGGTTAGGTTAGGGTTTATGTCTGTTGAGTCTTTTTCAGCCAGGAATTCAATAATACTCCTGGATTTGTTTCACGGTGCTGAATCGTGCAGAAAAACATATTCTTAATCGCCAGGGAGTCATTCTTCGAGCTTCGAGCTGGGCCAGTTGCGGAGTGTCTGATACTCACTTGAACTGGTCTTGCCTTATGGCCTCTTTTACGAAATATAGGGGCTCCACATTTCCTTAACTGAGGTCCCAGACCACACCATGATACTAACCGGGAGTTAACTCTCTTCACTCCGGGTGTTAACTCTCTCCACTCCACCCTCTCCAATAATCTGTATGGAACTGTACCCCAAGGCGTCGTCGAAGAAATGAACATTAGTCGACCAAAATCCGAAACGTTGATTCGTCAGAGAAGCATACCTGTAAAATATTACAAAATAGCATTATTGATGAAATTCACTAATGCTTCAAATATACAAAAGGGTCGTATTGCTGGACTCCAGTCACAATTTAGTGCTGTCTGGACCATTGCAGTCGTTTATTCATGGACTGGTTAAGGTGTGTTTTTTTATTGGGCGACGAACGATGAGATTCTCTTCGGCAAACCCTCTCCGGACTGTCTTTTAGGAACTGTTACTCCTTCCGCATTTATCATCATAGTCAGAAAGGCAACACAATTTTTACGATTTTTGAGGCAGATATCCTTGATTCCTATGATTGGTACGAAGACTGGTGATTCTTGTCCTGAAACATATCCATACGGCCTGGTTCCAGAGGTTTGTTCTGATCATTTTTTTTTTTTTATTTTAATTCTGTTAACGACAGTTTTCAAATACCTGAAGTAAATGCTATATCTCTCTGTAAATGTGTGGAGTGAAGTAATAGTGTTTGTATTTCTCTAATTTTCCTTTGAGACATGCCTGAAGTTCTACACCACGAAAATATAAAACATTTCGCGGTTGTGACGTAATGATACAATAATAATGATAAGCTATAATGAAATGTACTCATAAAATGTAGTGAAAGTAATGGAGAAAGTAGTAATTCTTACGTTTTGATTATTTTCGAAAAGAAAAATTTGCAAAAACAGTTAAAAAATAATTTGTGTTATTCACTACAGTAGAAGTTTTCAATATAATTGGACTACATGTAAAGTAACATCATTTATTTCTTAAATAACGCAGCGTTACCAATACATCAGTGTTGCCAATTATTAAAAACCGTAGAAATGATAACAGTTATACTACAGATCTTATGAACAACAAATCCTTTCGTAAAAAACGATTTAAACGAAAAATTACAAATATGAGTACTATCCCTAATAATTTGGTCACCAGTAGATCTTTTTTTTTAATTTCTGGCACAACAGTGTCATTAAAGCATCTAAACATGTGTCTGGTTGACAGTGAACACAATAATTAGATACTTTGTTTTAATTGCTTTCATTTTCATGATAACAACATTTTAACATAACCATCCTAGACCCATGTGGGTAACTATTTTATTCACTCGCAATCTTTTTTATCGTATGGCCCCAATCATCGCTTCGGGTTCTAATCTTCTGTACTTGTGGAAACAAATGTATTGAATTTTTAGTGCCCCAAATTACTGTAATACCTGTCAATTGTTTTGTTTCCAATTTAATCGATAATCTCCACTAATCCCTTTCTGACTCAAGACAGTTGTTTCCCATAATTAAACCTGAGAAAGGGGTCGAAGCTCATGAATCGAAGCAAACAACGTTCGAGGGCTCTGGACAGTTGACGAGAGGGGGAAGGGGGTAGTAGGTCACGGCTGTTGCCTCTCGTGGCCTTCCTCCCACGTGATTTACGGGCTCGCACTCCTCCCACAACCCGCCTCACGCGACATCACGGAGAGCGCTGAACCAGGACACGTTTGCTCTCCGAATAAGAAATGAAGGTGTACTTCTTCCTACTGCGTGTTCTATACAGCTTAAATGAGTTTTTCATTGAATCCGCCTATCCAAATAAAACTTTTGGTAATCACTAAATATTTTTCTCTTTACAAAGAATAGAAGAAAAGAAATAGTCCTCGTAATTATAATTATGTATGTACTTTGGCACAACAGCTCTTTACGAGCCACGACCTATCAGTGGCGTGCCGGCCTTGCGACCATGGGTTGAGGGTACCTGTGTTCACCACATAGCGAGTCCTATGCCGTATCTCTGGTCTTCTCAACCTGAGAAATGAGCTTTCTCATCATCACGCAGCAACGGATTTTGGGACATTGCAAGGAAAGCGCACAGTTAAGTTTTGCCCGACGGGGAATCGAATCCGGGGTTGCGCCTCGGAAAGCGAGCACGATAACCAAAGAGCCAACGTGGGCAACAATTATAATCAAGTAAAGTTTAATTTAGATATGTTGAAGTTAAGTAAATATTTGTAGATTTAACAAAGTAGCTCCTTTTTTCTTTTATGCAGAACATTTAATTTCAAATATGTTGTTGTTGCATCGGAAGTGATATTATTCACTGTCACATTGTCATGCATTTTTCTAATGCTGCACAAGCACAAAACGTTATTTTATCTGTAGTATTTTCGCAATATTGTAGTATTAAAAGAACCCGCAAAAGTATTTTCAAAGAATTCCGTCTTAGTTGTCGAACAGTCGTTACAATCGGTGACACTATAAAAGAGCGATTACCAGCATTATAAACCCCCTGGGGGTCGATGAAATTTTGAAGGGGTCTATTGTGCGTCAGTAGTCGAATATGAACTGGGGGATTGATATATATAAGCATGATCCCTTTAATTGCAACAAAAAACTTGATAATTAACAATTTTCTTGTATCGAATAACAAAACATATAATATTAAATTAAAAATTTGCTCCTTTTCTTTCCTATCCGTCATTTATTCTTAGGATAAGGGGAGTTGCTAGGATGATGCAATCAGTGCACCACACCGGTAATCCGAAGTATACTTGGATTTATTCAGAGCTGCATATGACCTAAATCAGCTGTACAATCGGAAGGTTGAACTCCACCATAGTGGCTTCACTGTAGTAACGTGTAATGTTCCGATTGGATGGCATCGTAAGAGTTGATGATCTGCCAGAGGCCGCTCTGAATAAATGGGAGTATAAGGTGCACTTATTAAGGACCCCTGCGGTCGGATATCGTCGAAGAATGAAACAAAGCGCACTCCACGCTTGATTTTCGCATTTCATCGTCCACATTCTTCTAGGAATTAGATTGAAAACTCTTAATTTCACGTTTATTACAGATAAGGACCACATTTCGCCTTTTTGTCCCCGAGCTTCCGATAACCAGGCTACACAACGGCTCAGGATATTAAGAATACTTAACGAAATATCACTACGTATTAATAACGATTCTCTATCCCGGAAGAAAATACTCTAATAAGCACTAGATAAAACTTACTTATGATCAGGAAAACGTCCAATATTTTGTAACCATTGCACAACAACAAAGATTAGAAACGCAGTTACTCAGAAGCAGAAGTTTTCGATTATTAAAAATCTATGTGAAATCAAAATATTTGTCTACGAAATGGTTTTCTTTGAGTCATTGATGTGCGCTTCTTTGGATTATGATTATGCATGCTATATATTATAGAGAATCACGTAAGGTCAACAAGCAAGCAATTCTTTTAAAAGGGGTCGACGAAAGAAAAGGGTTAATCATTCCTACTATAAATGAAACCCAGTGTAATTTGTGGTTTTGGATACCAATTTTCCCTACATTACATATTTCAGAATCTCTGAGGAATACAACTCGATGACATATTTTGAGAAAAAAATGCATTTAACTTATTTATTAGAGTAGCAATACGTTCTAAGGTTTGATATCGAGACGAAAGTGAAAAGATATCATTAGAATCACTCACTTTCTCCATTTGATTCTTCATGATTTCTCGATATTTAGTCCTTTTTTGAGATAAAAGTAGATTGCATGAATTCGTGAACTAGTTTTCTTACTACAAGGTTATGTTATTAGTCAACAGTAACCATTATGTATTGTTGTGAACATATAAAGGTATTTCTTATGTATTCATAAAAATAAATTTTATCCTACTAATAAACTTGGCACATCAAAATAATAGAGTGCAAAATGAACACAAAATTATAGTTAAAATTTAGCCAATGTATATGAAAAAGAGTTAAAATGTGAACCGTTCACGTTTCTGAATTTTCTCATAAATAACTATAATGTTTAATTAATCACAGTTCCCTATTCCAATTAGTGATTAGTGATCTTAGTCTTTGCAAAAATACGTCACTTTCCCACGTAATTGCGAGTCCGAGCCAACACTAATGGACTTATTCGTTTCTTTCAAAATCCAGAGATTATCATGAATGCAAACGACTACTGACACTTATGAAAATTATAGAGGAAATGAGTTGCATAAAATAAGCAGACATGGCATACATCGCGAATGCGTCAGTGGGTGTGGATGCACCGATTCATTATCATTTTAATTCGTCTGCTTCGGAGGAGAGTAGCCAAGGTCCGCGGAACACTAAATGAGCGTTCCCTGAAACGCGATGAGGAAACGACCGCTACAAAACGTCACCGAATATGGTGACCCACTCATCAGCATGCGACTCGCGGCCTCGCCTCCTCAACGCACGTGTGACCGCTCGGCTATCCTCAAAGCAGATAGCTGGGCGTGGAGTGAATACGCGCTAAGACTCTTAATGCGTGGACTACAATTCAGTGCTTGGGATGTATGCGGCTACTCATTTGCTAGGATGCGCGAATGATAACAGCGCGAAACGTATAATGAACACGCTTAGGAAAGTCGAACATGTGTTTGCTCAAACGGAAACATCTATACATGTTGTGACATTTGAGATAAAAAAATATAATATCAATTGCTTTTATGTGTGTCATGATTTGTTTCATAACTTATAAGGTTATGATCAAGTATGAGAATTTTTCTCATAGGCAGTATTCTTTAAAGGTCAATTTCAATCCAATGTCGAATCAAGGACGGTAGTAATTTTTCCATTAGTCATTCAAGGATATATTCCGTATTCACACATTATAACTTATAAAGAAAATGTGGAAAGATATTTTAAATGTAACGCATTAAAGAACGTTGAAAAGACTGATAGATGGACTAACGGACGAACAAGCAGACTCTTTTGCCTAAAACTAACTGTTTTATCAAAGACCCACATATCGTGGAATCTGACAACTCTTACAAAATTACTACATATAGGAGCTTATTAATAAATAAATATAGTAAGTTGACAGAGATGACTTCCATTTTTTCTTCATGTAATTATGTCACCAATATCGCATCAGAATTGCCCCAATTGAATGCAATTTATCTTGATTTACTATTTAGTTCTTTACTTGATACTCGTATACTAATTCCTTGTTTTACGATTGACTTAATTCACTATTTAGTTGTATAAAAATAAACAATTTCCACTGGAACATATTTCGGACGTCCTGAATTTCATCGTTATCCTTACGGTAACTCTTGCTGGAGCGCCAGAGTATACTTCGGACGGGTCAATTTAAGTGGCGTAGTTGGAGATTAAGGATAGTTTTCACGAAGAATTTAAATTGTTCCTAAATCGTCACCAAATATAAAAGTGAATTGATACAAATTATGTCCAAAAACATTTGAGAATATTAATATGAATTCATTGATAGAGATCCTCAAAGTGAGATCTAGGTGAGGGGAAATTCAAGGTGAGACGTTAAAGGCAAACACAGCTCAGAATCGCCGTGTAAGAAAAAACCCTTGCTATTCACTTTCAAAACACATTTCAACTAAATCCTATGCATACCGACACTCAATGAATTATTCGTGTATTTAAGTTTTCTTTAAGAAATGTACTTTTTATGCATTCCAACTGCATAAATGCTTTTTTTTATGTGAACACTCTCCACGTACGTGGAATTGCAAAAGTACAGGGAGTATCACAGTCCAATAAAAAGTTAGTCAACGTTTCTGAAATTAATGTGTATCATTTCTACGTTACTTACGGATCATGTCATATGATTTGACAAAAATTAGTGTGAAATTGATCGCTCATGTGGATGAAGAGAGTATATTATGTAGTAAGTAGGATCAGGAAAAAATGAGTTTTTTCGAACGTGTCCTATGTTGAAAATATTGAAGGTATAGATTTCTATAATTATGCACCCCCATCTTATTTCTTAATATCTCTTCATGAAAACAAATTCAAAAATACTAATGATTTTCGAGTAATTTTCATTTTGATAAGGTTTACAAATTGAAGAGTTGGAAGGATAAAAAACTATATTACAATATTGTTACCAATAATGCAAGAATATAAGTGCTATGTAACATTACAATTTCTTAAAATAAATGACATTTTGACAAGCATAACCTCATAAAGACATGGACTCTTACAAACTACTGGTGCGAAAACAGCATGTACTTTTCATCCGTATTTTCACGCACAATTACGTGAAAAGTACTCAAATTTTCGAAAAATTGTACAAGACCTAATTTCAAAATGTATCTTTAAGAGATTTATTTCATTAAGGGAAAAATCTCTATCTTTAATATTTTAGTTGTAAGAAGACTCCGAAAGAATTTTAAACTTTTTCAATTTGCGAAAAATCAGGGTTTTCAACAAACATGAGATCTCCACCATTCTCTTAAATGTCTTTCACACTATCCAACAAAAAACTTTCATAAAAAACGATGGAGACATATTTCTATAATTTTGAAAATGTCCTAGGAGCTTCGTGTAAAGTACCCCCAAAATTAAAATATCGCCTTCAAATCCAAGGAGCCGCGACATCAGTCAGATCGATTGGGAAATATCAATTTTGGAGAAAATCAGCTGAACGTTTTAGTCGCTAGTGTTGTTCACAGACGAACGGACAGACGAACTGACGCACGGACGGACAGATGGACGGACGGACGGACGGACGGACGAACTTCCTTTCTTGTTTCTCTATTTCGTTGATATTCGTTTGCACTCTGAATTGTGTGATTTCGACTGCATATAATGCCTTAGGAAGTATGACAGTGTTGTAGTGTCTCAATTTTATATTAATGAATATGTTTTTGTTGTAAGAGTTCCATTTGAGTTTTTATGCTTTTCTCGTGCTCTTCTTTGAGAATTACGATATATTTTTCTTTGTGGTACTCTTTCTATTTTTTTTTTTATGGCGTGTGTGGCCTCTTCTCGATTACTCGTGAGGATTACGAGGTCATCTGCAAAAGCTAGACATTTCCCATGGAATCTAGTCTCTTTTTTTAATGCCAATTTGGATTCCATTGACTTGTTTTTCCCGTATTCCGATAATTTTCTCGAGAATTATATTAAAGAGCACCGGTGAAAGTCCGTCACCCTATCGTACTTCCGTTTGGATCTCGATTTCAAATGGCTCGGAGAAGTTCCCCATGAATTTAATCTAGGAGAATGTGTCAGTTAACATTTTCTGCATGATTGCTCTGGTCTTTCTATCGATGCCGAATTCTTCTAGAGTGTTGTAGAGTATCGTTCGGTTTATGCAGTCGTATGCCTTCTTAATGTCTACAAAAATGACCACTATGTTTCTAGTGCTTCTCATATGGAGAGTCATTTTCAAATTCCAGATCTCTTCTATGCAGGAGAGTCCTTTCCGGAAACCAGCCTATTCTCCTATCTGCGGATCAACTTTCTCTTCTAGTCTACTCAAAAGAACTTTTGAAAGAAATTTGTACGTGACCAGCAAGAGTGAGTTATCTCTGCAATTATGTGGGTCTGTTTTGTCCCCTTTCTTCTGAAGTTGGGTGGATGATTGTGTATTTCCATTCAGAAGGGATCTGTTCGGTTTCCCAAGTGTCTAATGTGATCTATTATGAGAATATATTATTATTATTATTATTATTATTATTATTATTATTATTATTATTGTTACTATTATTATCATTCCTGAATTTTTCACTTTCCGCACGTTGTATTCCGCCTGACTAATGCTGGTCTAGGCTCAGTCGGTCTCTGGAGACAATGTTCATCTGAATGTTGCTCTACCAATTCATTGCAGAGAGTCGCTCACTCTATCACATCTCGCTCACTCTGTTTTAGTCCAGTTATTGACATAACTATTGGTTCTCCGCTAATATTTTGAAGTTGCCATTGATGATGAAATCCTTGCAACAACATTACATATTTTTAGAATTTAAGCCGTAAAAAGAATATATATTTCAAAACTGCAAAATCACTTAATCCTGTTTTCTCGAGCTTGTGTAGCACAATTTTATATGATTTCTTGTTCGGAATTTTGGTAATGATGTTTCCGTAAAACGCTCCTTTCCCAGTATATCTTCCACCTTCATTTCCCAATATTATGGAAGAAAGGTTTTCGTAATATGGTACTGAAATGCAAACATTTGTATTTGTCAACCTTGGGTGATTCGACTCTTAATATCGTGTCTAACATGATTGGTGGTGGGAGCCAATACACAACATTCAACATGATGTGCTATTCTGTTTTCATACTGTGCACCTCACCTTCTACAAACACCTCTTATAATGAAAGTTTCTCTAATTTTGTAAAGTGATAATTTCTCGTTGCGGTTATCTGGCCATAAGGGGTTATTGTGAAGCCAAAAAGCTTTTCTTCGCCCAGAAAGATACATTCCACCACACCCATAAACACAAGATTCTGGATACACTGCAGTTCTATTCGTATGGCATCGACGGCTCATGGCAATCGACATGATGGTGAACTGTCGCCTGTCCACGTCAGGAGAAGCCCTCATTAGATGATGTTGAGACGTAATTAATTTTACTTCTTCCATTATTTGGAATGAGAAATAAAAACGTCTTGTTTTCTAACTCTTCAGACAATGATTTTTTTTGTCTGATTTTTTTTTGTTGTCTCCCTTCGGTTACAGCCTCTACCGTGACTGCCAAGCCACATTTGCCTGGTGTTCATCTGTAACCGTAAACACTTCCCGGATACTATAAGCCGCAACCACCTGGTCCAGGTGATTTTTAGAGGTAGGCTTCTCTGTAGACTCATCCACGCCACGAACCATTGAAATCCAGAAATTATTTTCCGATTTCTGGACCAATGGGTTTCAAAGATCGTCCATATTAGGTATACTAAAGATCTCAGGGACCAAAATGGGTTATGATTTGACTTCCCCTCTTTATTATTATTATTATTATTATTATTATTAATAATAATAATAATAATAATAATAATAATAATAATAATAATAATGTTGGAGGAACTATGTTAAACTTACTGTCCAGAGGCAAAGCAAGAAGATATATCAATACCGGCATAAACCGAGTAAATTGGAATACCTGCTCAAAATGCAAAAATACGATCGATTACTGATCGCGAATATCTAATGCAATTCAAAAATAAAAAATAATAAAATTTAGTATTATTGTATTTCACTCAAAAAACAAATATTTTTATAGATATTCGATTTTTGATCAAAATTTGGAATCTCTGCTAGAGCATCATCGCAGCTGTAGGAGACACATATCCTTCACCACATTCACGTAAGTGGAAATGAAGCATTTTCCAACAGTCGACGGAGTCCTTCAACAGCTTTCCGTGCGGTTGTTGTGTGCAGGATGAATGAGGAGTTGTATAATTCCGCGCTCGTGACCATTCTGAGGCCACGCCGCTGAAATGTGGGCCAGCAGGCCGCATGCCCCTCACGTCCTCCCACCACCTTGATAGGCTCTCATGGGGGAGGAAAGGGTACCCTCCTCCGTCACCGCCTTCCATCACCCCTTCCGATGCATCCGTCATCCCCCTCACCTCCTTCGTCCCCGTTGTTAACACGTCCGCTGGCACCTCCGCCGTCACCGCTTCCGTCATCAGGTCCGGCACTGCCTCAGTCCTTGCCAACCATCCTTGTCACCGCCACCGTCACAACCTCCGGTCAGTCCCTCCGACACCCCATCCGTCCCCCTCCTTCCCCTCTCCGTACCAGTCTCCCTCACTGTCCCCCGCCCCGTCCCCTCTCTCCACCCCACCTTTCCGTCATAGGCGCCATAACCATCGGGGCAGAAGAAACCAGTAGCTCAAGGAGGTTCTCTGGTGGATTGATTAATTGATAAATGTTTCGCGTTTCCGGGCGCGTCAACTGATTTGGTCATATTCCCGCAAGTATAGTGCATGTTTTCCTCGAGAGATGGCGGTGGTCGTTCCCCGCTGGATGGCGAGATCCAGCGCCGACCTACCGTCGGTTAGTGGGGTTTCCCCCTAACCAGGACTACCCCACCAGCGGGGCACCGCCCCAGACGGGACAAGCTCTAAGCTCCCGACCGGTATCCCGGAATATGTGGTAGTGTAGTGCATGTTGGTGTAAGTGTGTATGTAAGGGATGAGGATAGGACAAGGAAGAGGCAGGAAAGATCGCGCGCGCTCCGTGGCCCGTTTGTTTGGGTACTGCTCCGGCATTCGCCTGGTGTTGATGGGATAAACCACGGAAAACTACCGATCAGAGCAGCCGGCCGCTAGAATTCTCCTCCAGACAGCGACTGAATTCGACCTAGCTGGAGTCAGGGTCGAAAATCCTGCTGCCGTCAGGACTCGAACCTAGGAACTCCCGGTCAGAGGCGTTGCAGTGACAGTTGATGCACTGAGCTACCTCTCCCGGTTTCTCTGGTGGAGGTGACCCTAATATTCACTCTGAGTCGCCCGTATTTTTTTGTTCGCAAGCCTTCCTTGCTTTCAACGTTGACGAGTTTTCCGCCTCCTTCCCCACCACCTTTTCTTCGACTTTCAAATCTTTCTCTGTTGGCTCTACTGCTCGTATGTGTCGTAAAATCCTCCCTCCGCAACCTCAACTACTTCAACCGTCCTTAAGATCCCAGCCAGTCTTCCCTTCAGCATGTTCTTGTCACACCTTAATTCTGTTTCCGGCTGTACCACTCCTCCCTCTCTCTTGAACATACGTTATGTCTCTGTTCTCTTGAACTTTTATTGTTGCTATTGTATGCACACTCCCAGAAATCTCTTTTCATTTTGTTTAACGATTCTTTTTCCATAATTTCATCAGTAATGCTTCACCATTTCTCTTTTAATTTCATCTTTGCTCATTTCACCGACTCCGCCGCTACATTTCCTCTAATACTACCTACTTTTCCAAGTATCCAACCTGTCTTTTCGTCTTTTTTGTTTCGATTCCGCTTTCAAATCTACCTAAGGTCATTTCTCAATCATTTGATATTCGTTTTCAGTAGCAGTTTGCTCTAACTTACGCCTCTAGATTTTACTGGTTCTCCTCCTACCGTACCGCGGCACTGCGACCGATTATGCCCCGGCTGCAACTCGTATTCCCACGATTTGGGAAAGATCATGAGAGCGTGCCCTCATCCACTACTCATGTGAGAAGGCAGGCTTCGTGAGGCAATTACTAGCGGGTCAAGGCGGGTGCCAATTGAAGTGATCACCTCCCTTTCTTCAGCTACAATAGAATTGTTTTCCTTTTGAAAAGTTCATTCGACTTTTGACTTATGGTATATAAGGCTGCTGTGGTTTTTTTGTGCTTGTTTTCCTTTCTTTGTAATCTTGATTCCACATGGCCACTCGGTATGATGAATTTGTTTTACTCGCTGTCTCTTCGAAATGGTATTGTAGGCTCCCTTTTGAATCTTCATATGACATAAGCTAAAATTAATTTATATATTTCGTTCTTCGCACTAGTGTAATTATCAGCAGTGAGAAGCGTATATCATATACTAGATAGAGGTCTGTCCTCAACAGGGATCGGTGGCCACAAGGAAGGGATTAATTCCTTATGAGCAAACAAAGTCTGTAAAAAATGAATGAAAAAAACAAAAATCTTGACTGATTCCTTTTTTATTTAGAATTTTACCTGTGCCTAGAGCCCTGGAGTTTCTCAGAAAGACAAAATACGTTCTTTCTTCCTGTTGCCCAGGGTTGCGGGTGTTTCCAGCTTGATCGAGATCGGCGACAGAAAGAAAAAAGAAAAATAATAAAAAAAATGTCAGAAAAGGGCAAAACTAAGGCAAAATACTAAAAATAGGCATTTGAAGCTAAAAGAGACAAGATCGAGAAATAAAAATCTACTAAAACAACATCAAAAGGTATTTTGTCAAACTTCCAAGCTCCAGTAATCAGAAAAGCCGTTATTGACCAAATTCTATGTTTTAGCATTTACGAATAGTAGGAAACTTCACCTTGCTGGTGTAGCTTATTTTGTTACTGACCTGAAATTATCAATTCCCAGAGTACATTGGGATTACTTGCATGAAAGAAAATATCTATCATACGCGTAGCATCAACCAATGCCTTAGACAACCCATCAGTTTCATTTGTTTTTCTGTGCTGGTAATAAAGGCGATAGGATGCGGAACTGAGCCTTATGAGAAGACGGTAGAACGATGCCATTGCCAGAACGATGTCTGTTTTTACTCTGTCAGTCAACTGTGGAATCTCACGACTTAACTTACTTTCTTACTTAGTACGTGATTAAATTAAAGAAAAGGATGTATTCTCGAGCTAAAAAATGTTACACGCAAATACTCAGAAATGTTACTTCTTCGCATAATCTCGGGAAAATGTGGTTTTAAAAATGTTCTGTTTGGTTCTGATTTTTTGAAATTCTGCCATTTTCTTCGTGACTGTTCGTGGCGCCACTTACTCCTCTCAAATAACGTATATTACAAATGGGTGTGCAATATGAGTACAAAAGGAATAAATTATTTACAAAAGGAAAAATAATGAAGACGGTAATTTGCCCGTTATTGATGTAAAACAAAAATATCAAATGAAGCATTTTCGAATTCTCTAGCAATATTAAAAAAATACGATGATAACCCATATTTTCACTCATACGTTTTGAAACAAAATGACAGAAACTGCCATAATGTAAATTATCTCTATTGTAAAACCACCGTAATATATTAAATAATTCTTGTTTATAACGAAACATCGCTAACACATTTTGAATGTTTAATGAGGTTTTTATGCTAAAAATGTCATGTACCAGTTTCACAAACCACTAGTGCAACTGCAATTCCCGTATCTGGTGACGGCTAAATATTGCGTGTTGGTAGTGTAAAGAGTGAAACAAATAAAACGGAAAATTCATTACAAAATGCAGTGAGGTTATTCTGATTGCATTCTCTTGTTCACTAAATTAATTATGAAAACCAATTCTGTTGAAGAGCGTAAACTACTCCCGGTGCAACAACTGAAGAAATACTTACGAGCGTCGAAGCGAACAGTTTTTCCTCTCATGTCAACATTAACTTTTTTAAATTCATTTTTGGCTACGTACCACATATATTTTGTATTTTTAAGAGAAATAGCATTTCAGTAGCTCGGAGAGCTATTAGATATTTTTGTAAATACGCTTCCTCAGATACAACAATGTAACAACATTCAAAATTTTAAGTAAATCCCGAACAAAACCTTGACTTACGAGTATTTTCTTTCCCCTCAAATTCTTATCATCGTCATTCATCTTCATTTTCTATCGCTGCCTCTCAAAAGCAATTAAAATTATCTTCTCTTACAAAACGCTGAGGAAAGATGAAGGTTTCGTGTAAACATTAAGAAACAATCGACACATACCCGTGAAATGCTGGATGGAAAATTATCTCCTCCCTGCTCTTGCATAAAAAAGATCTAAGACGCACAACATTAATGTTCACACATTACGGTATAGGTTGTCAATCAGGGGCATATGCAAACAGCGATTCATACTCCTCTGCAATACACTCAATGACACACATTTATCTCGATTGTTGAAAAGAAGGGCTAACCGAGAGTGACGGACGAATGGTTGCAGTTTCTGCAGCATACTTGGATAGTCAAAAAAGAGCAGACACTCGAAATTTATGTAAAAGTAAACTGACGGGTCAATAAGCCCGTCAATTAGACGATTTGTGTAAAATCTTATTCTTTATAGATCAATAATAGTTTAACGTGCAGTTCAGGGGCTGCAATTTCAAAGTTGGGCTGAAGTCATTTTCACTTTTAAAACAATAATTACAAAGTGTGGAATGTTGGTACTGTTCCTGCCAGTTTATATTAAAAGCAAAGCAAAATGCTTTGCAAAATAATCGACCTTTACCTGTCGAATGTACCTGCAACTTATGGTATGTAATGGTTCATTTAAAAATGTAGAATATAATTTAAACTGATAGCATTCCATTCATTGCTTACTTTTTCAGAAAAATCTGCAAAATTGACGGTTTGTTTGAAATCTTATTTCTCAATACGTTTTTTTCATGTATTATAATTCTTGTAATACATTATCTTAATTGTCTGTGATTACATTATCTGAATTAGCTAGAATATATTTCTTTAAACTTCAGTCGCAATTATTGGGTAGCGAAATCGAATCTCTGCTTAATGAAAATCATAGGTAAAAGGTAGTGACAGAGTGCAACTATCAGTTTGAAACTAATTTAGTGCTTAAGAAACGATTCATACTACTTCCGATAATAAAATAGGAATATTTAATTCGCTATATTGAAAACAAATGGGTAATTTTTTCGAAGTGCTCGTGAAGAACCTTCAAAACTCAAAACCTTGGAGATATCAGCTCCCCCTCGCCGACCATATGTGTCATTCGAGAAGCCCAAAATTAATTTCACCATCCGCTCAGAAAAAAAAACACGGGTAATTTGTACACGTGTTCTCTCAACATGCGACATCCCATTATGTAATTTGAGAACTCAAGAAAATGTGCCTCCTCCGCCTGGAAGCCCTGCCCATCGTTTTGAGACTTTTAAGTTAGGTCACTCTCGGGAACCTGAAGACAAACAGAGGCAGTCCGTGATTGTCTGTTACGTAATGGAGAGGGCTGTCGAACTAATGACACTCTAATGACGGGAGCTGCTTGGGGTCCGGCTGGGCGGCCTCGGGGATCGGACTCTCGCGTTTCACGCTCCGCGCCCTGCGGTAATGCGCGCCTTCCCAGCACCTGACCCGCCCGGGCAGCAGCCGGGACCCGCCCCCACCCCCATCCCCACCCCGCCCCAGGATGTGAACGAGACGCGGGCGGGACGACACAATGAGATGTCGCTGAGGGAAGCTAAGGCAGCACCTCTTCCGTTAATATTACGTTCACGAACAAGATTATCATTATTATTCAATGGTTCTTGACCCGATGTAATTATCTGTCTGCTGGTTATTGAGATTGGGTCACAAGAAAGAAAACGACATTTTTTACATTGCCGACGTTTCGGCCGTATATTTGGCCTTCATCAGGGCTGTAATGTTCTTAGTTATACATACTAAACGTCCTTATTGTCTATGTTGTTCACTATTCTATACATTATAAAAAATTTTTTTAATTGAGATAGGCATGCTGTGCAACCGCTTCTGTTGGCGCATGTAGTGATGCATCACTTCCTGCCGCGACAACATCGAAATGATAATTTGAATAATTGTAATTCCCACTGAATTCTAGAAGAAATGCACAGAAAATGAAGTAACATTTATGTCCAGACATGTACATGTATGTACATTTATGTTGTAGTTAAAAGACTTGGTAGAACAAGGGCTTATCCCACATTGACCTAGTTTTGAGGCATTCAGGGTGTCACTAGAACTTCCATAATATAACTCAGTATATTTTAAAACTTTTAAACGCAGTACACTTGCGTATAAGTCGAATTAGTTTTAAACAACACATTATACTAAAAGAATAATTTTAAAGTTATATTTTTAATGCCAATAAATCAATTTTACAAAAAATTTGAGATAGCCCCTTGTTTTACTGAGCCCTTCAGTGATTAGGTAACGGGATTGTTCTTAAGGACCAAAAAGGTTACGTCTGTAACAAAGTGCCAGGTCTATATTTGCTGCAAAGGAAGAAGAGGATGTGATCATGTAATTTAAAAAAACGTAGTTTTTTTTTAATTGCACGTCAGTTGTGAAATCGTCGATATTTTATTATTCCTTGCGCTCAGTTGGATGTCAGGATCACAAAACCCTTGAATTTTTAATTAGCCCGAGTCTGAGATTATATTTTGTACTTATTCTTGAAAATAGATTTTATTACATTTGAGCGTATTTTTTTTCTAATTCAAAATTCAAGTAGAATATGACTAAGTTTGGGGATCACAGAATTCACTTCTCCCCATAGTACGTCATACACAGTTTTAACTGTTTTTTGACGTAAAATAAATAAATAAATAAATAAATAAATAAATAAATAAATAAATAAATAAATAAATAAATAAATAAATAAATAAATAAATAAATAAATAAATAAATAAATAAATAAATAAATAAATAAATAAATAAATAAATAAATAAATAAATAAATAAATAAATAATACTTCACTCAAATAAATAAATAAATAAATAAATAAATAAATAAATAAATAAATAAATAAATAAATAAATAAATAAATAAATAAATAAATAAATACTTTAAAGAAGTGAAATACTTCACTCCTAACAATGTATTGTAGGCCGCCGACATTACATTTGTGACCTCTTCAACATTGTTTTCCTCGAATTCATCCTTCTACACTATAGTTTTCCCCAACTTTATGCTGTTCGCAGCGTGAACATAATTGAAAACGTCTATCTGTTTACAGGGCGTAAAATTTTCGGATGAAGACCATGCGATTATTTCCACCCCATAACCTGAGTAGATCGCGGGTAAGTTATTATTAGCTCGCTTTTGGTCTCTGAAGTGGCATTGTACTCAATCCACGTTACTTGAAACTGAATATGATCCATATATATGATCCATAGTTCGATATATTTTATTTATTCATGAATTGGCCAGTAGATGAGAACGTTTCTCATCTTTCAGCTATTCTCTGCTCTAGTTCTTTTTCTTTTCAATTTTTCTACCTTTAAACACTCGTTCCGTTTATTTACACCAGAATTGAGAGCGACACGTATAAATGTCACATCTGGTAAATTTGGCGAAAGATGTTTAATAAAAATTAAATTAATTGCAAATATAATAAAATTTACATATGTAGAATATTGATTTTTCGGCGAATAACAATAGTCATTCACATTTCTAAATAAAGTGTGTATTTCGTTACCTATTCTTTATCGACAAGTCAGTATGTGACTGGCTAATGACGATTCGCAATATTGTTACCCTTCCTTAATTTTGGCTCAAAACTTAAGAATCATTTTTTTTGTTTTAAATAGACCCAAAACCCACATAATTGCTTTGTATAGTTGCATACCGGCTTATTCTCTTTCCCAAACATTCCAACGTGTTAATGTTTGTCTTCGGAACAACAGCGCGGCCTGCTAATGAAAGCTACCGATCCCTCTTCGTCCCACCCCTGCCATGCGCCCCGCCCCCTTTCCTCCGGTCGCCGCTCCACCCTTTCCACGCCCTGCGTCACCACGCCCCCGCCCGCGCGGCGCGGCCGAATCGGGGGGCGCCCTTTTCACGCGCATTGCCGACTCCGAAAGCAGGTCAAGCGCTGAAACATGTAGGTTGAACTAATGTTTGCGTTGCATTCGCCTGAAAGAGCGCAGTTTTGATTCCCCGCTACGTTCACGCCGCGACACCCCGCTCGGGCAGACTTCCCCCCCCCCCTTCTCGTTCAATGGAAGTTGATTCTTGACTCGTATGTTGAATCATTTGCCTGTTTGTGCCATTCACTCATTGACTGCGTTTTCTCTTCGATGTCTTATTGTGGGCCTGGGAAGTGGAACTGGGTTTACAACCTGTTATAAGTTCCCCCTTAACAATGCCCCTTTTCAGCGATCTGTTGTTCTTTGTCCAAAGTCCCATCCAAGGATTCCAGTCGGACTTTTCCAACTTCATCAGTACATCCTTTCAAGCTTTTATTGAAGCTTCATTAGAAACAGCAATGTTTCCGTTGAAGACATCGTCTCTAACTATTGCTCCTCCTCATGCGCACGTGTATGTCCAAGCCCCCGTCTGGAACGTACCAAAGGAACTCAAGTTGCGGGAGTCCGGGCATCTCCAGAAGTGTCCGCAAGCTTGCATCGCAAACCGCATCCAAACCTGACAAGCCCTTACGTGTGGATCTCTACTCAAGACTGATGCCCGCCCGTTTGTACAGTTAAACTTGTACTTATTTCTGTTCGATATCTTTTATTTTTGTCTCTAAGCGCGGTTTCAGATAAACGTTTAATAATTTTCTGTACCAATTGCTTCATTTATGTGTATCACCTTCGCTCCTTCTTCCTAGAAAACGTACTATGTGAACCTAATAATCCGGCCTTCAACCAAGAGTACCTCAAGAAGGAGTAAACTAGAGCTACAACAGCATGTACTTTCTCTCATTATTTCTAACTTTTGCGATGTTCCAAAATTCTTAAAGCTCAACGCCAACGAGACCTCTCTGTGAAAATGTATTAAGAAAAATTAGAGCAGTTGAGAAAAAAAATTATAACTTATATTAACACATTTACCATTCGCTTAAAAAAATAAATTCATTGCAGTGCAAGGACAGAGTGGAGGACAGAGTGGAGGACAGAGTGGAGGACAGAGTGGAGGACAGAGTGGAGGACAGAGTGGAGGACAGAGTGGAGGACAGAGTGGAGGACAGAGTGGAGGACAGAGTGGAGGACAGAGTGGAGGACAGAGTGGAGGACAGAGTGGGGAGGACAGAGTGGAGGACAGAGTGGAGGACAGAGTGGAGGACAGAGTGGAGGACAGAGTGGAGGACAGAGTGGAGGACAGAGTGGAGGACAGAGTGGAGGACAGAGTGGAGGACAGAGTGGAGGACAGAGTGGAGGACAGAGTGGAGGACAGAGTGGAGGACAGAGTGGAGGACAGAATGGAGGACAGAGTGGAGGACAGAGTGGAGGACAGAGTGGAGGACAGAGTGGAGGACAGAGTGGAGGACAGAGTGGAGGACAGAGTGGAGGACAGAGTGGAGGACAGAATGGAGGACAGAGTGGAGGACAGAATGGAGGACAGAGTGAGGACAGAATGGAGGACAGAGTCGAGGACAGAATGGAGGACAGAGTCGAGGACAGAGTCGAGGACAGAGTCGAGGACAGAGTCGAGGACAGGATGGACATAGAGGAAGGACACGGGATGCAGGGGGAGAGGCAGGAAATGGAGAGACAGGGATCGGAGATGCAGGGACGTCTAGGCAGGGGACAGAGTGTCGGAAACATGGTGGCTGGGGCGGCGAGGCGGGAAGCAGGGAGGCGGAAGGCTACAGGGAGAGAGAGAGATGGAGGGGGGGGAGGGGAGGAGAAGGGGGAGGAAATGGGGGAAGGCAGGAACATGATGACTGGGCGAAGACGCAGAGAGGCGGGGAGCGGGGGGAGGGAGAGGCGGGGTCGGAGGCAGAAGCTGGCGCGTGGGGTGCGCCAGCACGGCGAGTTGCAGCGAGGGGCGACAGCCAAGCGAGCAGATGGCAATTAGGGAAGGCCGTCGTCCTCGGGCCCGTCCTCCGCCCCGCCCGGCCCCCCCCCGCAAAGGGGTGCAGCGCACGGGGAGTATCGCGAGGGGCGGCGGCGCGTGGGTCGCGGGCGAGAGAGGAGAGCGCGGGGGCGGGCTCGGGGAGCACGCGAGGGGAAAATGGAGTTGCCGCTCGTTCCTCGTTCGTCGTTCCCGGCGAGCAACCGAGACGGAACGCGTCGAGCGAGGAAGACGGAAAGGGGAGGGCGAAGAAAACAGTGGGGAAGCGGGGCCGCCGCGCCGCGCCGCCTCGGCCGGGAGGTGGCGGCGGGGAAGCCGGCTAGACTGCGGGTTGTTTTCATTGATTTGTTGTGGCGGTGTTGCCAGGGTTACCCATAAAAGTTTTAATCCCAGATAAGCGCGAAAAAGTCGCTCGCCGCCTCTCCGTGGAATCGGCGCTCGATCGTCTTGGAGGTGCGCGCAGTGATTCGAACGACAACGGGGGTGGGGGTGGGGGGCGGAGAGCGGGCCGGTGCGAAGGCGGGGGCGTTCCCTCTGAAGGTCACAGCTGAATGATCGAAATGGCTGTGACGTTGTGGTATTGGAACCGCTGAAATCGTTCCCCCGACGACTAAAGAAATCTTCTTGACGTCCTTGAGATACACTAGGGACAATTGGAGAATATGGTACAGTCAAAAGAAGTCTCTGGTGCCATCAAAACTCGTTTTTCTACAGATTTGTTTTACTGGATACGATGTAAAAATTTTAAAACCTGAAAATGGTATTAAAGAGAAGGATTCATGAGTAAAATGAGAAATAAATATTTCACGAAACTAGTTGTTATACACCAGCATGTACTATCATGTATTCTTTGTAACTGTTTCGTTATTTAATACTAGCTGAATATATGCGTAAACATTTGACCTCGGTTGCATATGTCCGACCAGCATCAGTGTCCTTTACATTGACCCAACACATGTGCGTGCGAATGTTTCCCAACCGAAGAAATCCATATTTGTAAGAGCTGGAATTTGAGCTCGAGAACATAATCATTACCAGTAGTTACTCTTCCTATTACAAAATGCCTGTACCAGGAGTAGTACCTCAGCCTCTTGGGAAAAAAACAACTCAACTAGCTTTTTTGTCCAGTTTCTCGTGAGCAACTGTTGATTGTGGACGCAAATGTACCATCATTCTCGTTACATGTTTTCTTGAGTTCTGTGGGGTGTTACTGAGGAATATAGTTATTTCTTGCTCTGTATCTAAAAATAATCGTTCTCCGTGTTCTCTCAATAGTTAATCGATTCTTTCATGATGGGAAGAGAAGGGATAAGAGCCAATATCTGTGCTTTGGCCTTGGAAATATTATTATTCAGAAGCGAGTACTTCTTATTATCGGATAATTCCAAAAACGCTCGTTGCTACCTTTATTCAAAATTCAACTAAATATAAGAGGTTAATACATTATAATAGCCACAACATTTCCAAATGTTTCGTGGATGAACTGCTTCTAGGATAGATGTTTGTACGTGGCATACAACAGGTAAGAGAAATAAATGTTCTTCTGAAAAGAAAACGTCAGTTGCTTAGAAAGTAATTTGGTGGACCACATTGGTAATATAAGTCACGCACAATATCTCAACTGCAGACACATGATAATGAAGACAGAGATCCACAGAAGAAAGTAATGGAAATATAATTTTGGAAGATTAACATTCAGTACTTTTCTGAAGTGAATGGTTCGTCGAAACTTTTGTGAAATCACAGGAAGAAAGGTGATGATGTGCAAAATTACAAATTTCAGCTTGGTTCACATTTACTCTGATTTAAGTTTGTAAGAGGATGAACTTAATCAAAACAGTGGCACCATTTTCGTATGTTAATGGCAAAGAGGCAACCTCTTTTTGTTCCTGGAGATCCAAATATCCCCAACTCCCAGTCTCATGTTTTCGGACCCTTCGCCATTGCTTGATCTTGCATCTTTCTGAACGGGTTTTCCTTGAAACGGCAGCGTGATGATCTCCGTTGCTATTCTTACACGCATTACTATTCCTCAATTGTACCTGAAGACTACGTGAAGATTAAGTCAAAAAGTTCGTATCGCAAAACGCCGAATCGAACGCACAAAATCATGGAACATTACATTAAATATTGAAAATAAGTCAATTTGCGTATTATGTCAGTAAAATCTTCAAAGCATTTTTTGCTACCGCCTCTCCATGTATACACCACACAATCATATACGTAACGTGATACATCAAGAAGCCCTCACAACTTCTGTCTCTATCATCATTCAATTTACACCCCACATCGAACTCATTGTCGTACCATGTATAAAGGAGGTAGTATATCCATATTCTCTGGTCATGCATCACATTGTCGGAAAAACCCTCACAAATTCACCACTACTGCTTCTGACCGGGAGGTCCTGGGCTCGAGTTCCGACGGCGGTAGGATTTTCGACACTAGCTTTTCAGCTAGTTTAATTCAGTCGCTGTCTGGAGGAGAATTCTAGCGGCCGGCTTCTGTGATTGGAAGTTTTTTGTGGTTTCTCCGATCAACACCAGGCGAATGCCGGAGCAGTACCCTAGCAAACGGGCCACGGACCGCGCGTGATCTCTTCCTTGTCCTATCCTCACCCCTTACACACACACACACACACACACACACACACTAACATGCACTACACTGCTATACGTACCGGTCGGGGACTTAGAACTTGTCCCGGCTGGGGCTGTGCCTCGCTGGTGGGAAATACCTGGTTGGAGAAAACTCCGCTAGTCGATGGTAGGTCGGCGCGGATCTCGCCATCCAGTGGGGGAAGATCACAGCCACCTCCCGATGAAAAAACATGCACCACACTTACGGGACTAATGATCTCGTTAGTTGACGCGCCCGGAATCACTAAGAATCAATCAATGAATCAAACCACAACTGCTACCACCAAACCATTTACCCACCACTCCATCTGCCACGTGCTACCCGAGTCCTCCCCTGCTCCGTGCTCGGTCCCCGACGCGGGGCCGCGTTCGCCAAAAAACACTTCCGTGCCGCGGGGCCGTCTCTCAGCGCGCGGTGCGAAGGCGGGCGCGGCCCGCGGCCGAGGCGCCTGGGGGAGGCCGCTCGCCCCGGTGTTTAGACTGCGATGGCGCTCAGGAAAATGTCTGCTAAATGGATTACGTCCGTTGCCAAACTGGCGAAATCAGGTTAGTGGGGGGGCGGTTTTGTTAAAGGATTTGTAGGATTTCTGCTGCTTTGAAATCTCGCCTGAAGAGGCTTGACGGGTCATGAAGAGGGTGAAGGGGGGTGGTGATTTGGTGTAAATGTGAGGACAGGCACCATTTATTTGTTTGTAGAATAAGTTCTTTTTCTTTTATTCGCGTTGTTTTTACTCTCAAAAATACTGTTGTCAACAAATATGTCATTGTGCTTAGGCAAGTTTCTTGTAAATATATGTTATCTGTGATGCGATGATTACGATCTATAAAAATGATGAAAAAAATGGTCTTATATAGTAAAATTAGAATGAATTCACACGGAAACTTTTTTAAAGGAAATATCAAAGCAGGATTCCTCACGTGAACTTTTACCTGACTGTAAAATGTTAACAAATACAATGTTACCCTTTCCGCACATCACACAGTGGACTCCTTTTAAGGTTTCCGATTACCGGAATTAACATTTAAGGTCTACGTACTCATTGAATTTGAACGTCAATTTAAATAGGAATTTTAGGGATTAGAAGCAATTTTGTATCCGTCTTATTAAGCAATCAACTGAATAGCATTGGATGTAAGCGTCAATTTATCACGCTCCTCCTCGTAAGTCTTGTTACATTTTCTTGACGTCAGCTAGTGCAAATGACGTAAACAAAGCGAGAAGCCTTTATCGAGTGCAGTCGGGCGTTCAATCCGCGCCGGACCTTCCTTCCATCGGCTGGAGCGCGCGCGCCCGGAAGGTGCTGCTGACTGGGGGCCGCCAGAGGAAGCTCGCACCACTCGTTGCCTTTTGAGGAGGCCCCCTCCCGCCACCCGCGCACTGGGCCGACACGCGCGTGGAGGCAAATAAGGAAGTCGATACGAATAAATAATTAAATAAATAAATAAATAAATAAATAAATAAATAAATAAATAAATAAATAAATAAATAAATAAATAAATAAATAAATAAATAAATAAATAAATAAAAAATAAATAAATAAATAAAAAAAAAATAATTGTGCTGTAAGTTTCAGATAAAAATGCCATGCTCAACAACTTTAAACTACAACTAAATGTAGTTTTGAACATACATGTTCCAGTTATTAGGATGAAGATGTTAAGGCAATGGTGAATTCTTAAAATATAATTTCGTAATAAACAACGTGATAAATAGTCCGGATAACGCAGGAAACCTGTAATAAGTGTGAATACATGGGAAGCATTGGTGCAACAGGTATTAGGTCCCCCTATCATGACAATGTGTGATCTATGTAATCAGAATGCTCAAGTAAAACGAGTGGAAAGTGGAATTAGAATCATTGTTTGGTTAAAACAATCTGAAGAGTCTATCGTATCTGTAAATCGTTCATACTTGGGTGTTTTATGATACAATTGATGTCCAGATTTGTTTTATTTATTTATTTATTTTACAAAAACAGAAACTGTGTGACGTGCTGCGGGTAGAAGTGAATTCTGAACATGTTTTCAACATTTATTGTTTTCATTATTTTATAATTGCCTATTTCAACATTTCTCTTAATACAATTATCTTTTTTAATTTTTTTAAAATTTTCGTCACATCAACAACGTAGTTATTAGCGATCATTTCCGTTACTAAATGCAATACAACATATATCAATAAAAAACACAACAGTATAATTGACAATCATCTTACGTAGTAACAATTCAAAACAATAGTGACAATTTATATTTATCCATTGGTTAAGATTTCAACATAGCCACCATATAAAGAAAGGTGTACATTTTGTCACATCATATGTCAACAGGTTTGTTGCTTTTTTTGCTTATTAAATTCAGGATAAAAAAATATGACAGGGGAGCTTTCTTGCGGTACGTCCCCTGATCATCGGCCACTGTTGGAGCGTGAAAATGTTCTCCTCTGGGTTGACTATTTCGTTCATCTATCTTTAGTATTCACGTAAAATTCAACAAATCTCAAAATACTTTCTCCTTATTCACGAGGTTTTTCCTTCAGAACCTAGTTTGTGAACTATTCCTCTGGAAATCAACAGCAGCAATAAGAGACACGAATCGCTTCAGGAAGTTCGCAAATGCGTAACAACTGTAAGTTTACAAATTTAGTATATTTTCTTGTTTGTATAATTTTGGCTGTATCATTTCTATTCTATTTGTTTCATCTATTGGTATCGTATTGGAGACCATGGCAAATGTATTGGCGCCTTTCGGCATGATTTCGGCGCAGTGTGTTCCCCCGGCGGCGGCTTCCCCTTCCTCGTCGAGGCGACCCCGCCCCCTTCGCCGCCGCGCCCCGCCCCACCGCATCGCTTCGCTCACCCTAATACACGCAGAGCCTCCCCAGCAATCACTCTATTTCTGTATCAGTGCAATTTCTTTTCCTCTCGCTCGTCTCCGGCCGCTCTTCTTGACCTCCCCTTCCCGTGATCCTCTTGTCTTCTCGAGTCCCTCCTCCTCCTTTTTCTTCCATCACCGGGAGCGGTGGCTCAGTGCATCGACTGATGTCAATGCAGTGCTTCTGACCGGGAGGTCCTAGGTTCTTTCCAGTCCCGACGGCGGAAGGATTTTCGACACTCGTTTGTCAGTTAGGTCGAATTCAGTCGCTGTCTGGAGGGGAATTCTAGCGGCCGGCTGCTCTGTTTGGTAGTTTTCCGTAGTTCGATCAACACCAGGCGAATGCCGCAGCAGTATCCTAACAAACGGGTCATGGACCGCGCGCGATCTTTCCTTCCTCTTCCTATACTCACTCATTGCACACACACACACACTAAAATGCACTACACTACCACACATGCCGCGAGACCGTTCGGGGACTTAGAACGTGACCCCCCTGGGGCGGTGCCTTACTGGTGGACTATATCTGGTTGGGGAAAACCCCGCTATTCGACGGTAGGTCGGCACCGGATCTCGCCATCCAGTGGGGGAAAATCACTGCCACCGCCCGGTGAAAAACACGCACTACACTTACGGGACTAGTGACCTCGGTAGTTGACGCGCCCCGAATTACTACTCAATCATTCATTTTTTCTTCCATCCGCCTTTCACCTATTGCGTGCACTTACTGATGATGCAAATAAACCGAGAAAGCACGGTATTGTTAGAGATTCACGTTGATCGTGCGACTGCATCGAAATATATTGTTTAAGAGAAGTGGTTCTCTCTTGTATATTTATATGATATTTCATCAGGCAAATTTGCCTTTTAATAAAGTTATTATTTCAGAAAGCATTAACGTCTATATATGCCTGTCCGTGTCTGAAGTTTCGTAGACAGTCTTTACTGCAGAAGGGTTTCCACTAACTCATCTGCCGGGGGTGAATTTGCCCGAAAAGCTAAGAGCCTCGAGTGATGCTTCATGTATTTCATGAAATGCATTAACTAACATTAATGTTGGTGAAGTTGTAGTTGTTACACAGTTGCAAATTTCGTGTTTCCTGTAAAGGATTCGGGTATCTTAAAACTGTTGATTTACAGAGGAATAGTTCACGAACTAGACACTGAGAGGTAAAACCTCGTGAATGCAGTATTTTGAGATTTGCTGAGTTTCAAATGAACACGAACGGCAAGAAGCAGAAACGCGAACTAGCCAAGCCAATAAACAACTTTTACCCGCTCTCCACAGTAGCAGTTTCACAAGAGAGGGAGGGATAAAAACTCTTCATGTATGAGGGACAATGTGTGCTTGTTATTTGGTAGCTATGAGAAAAATAATTTTAATCGAGTTTTAAACAAAGCATGCTTTTAAGCCTTCGAGTAATCGAATCCAGGTGTTTCTGAAGAGGAACTAAAGCATTTCCTCTTGTGTGTTAATCGGTCACACATCGCATCACTCATACGGAAAAAGATGAAACGCTTATTAATGAAGCTGTACAATTCAAAGGAGGATGTCCTCCTCTCTTATGCTACTGTCTGTATTACGCCAGGACGCTTCCGATCGTGGGCAGAGCACTGGCGTACCGTGTAATGCAATGTCACATTGTAGACTGGCGGAAATGCGCATAACAGGACAAAAGAGCCGATTGATATTTTTACTCTTAACTCATCGCAAGTCGTCGTATGTAATCTATTATAGTATGTTGTTATTCAGTTGAAGTGGTTTATGCCTCTGTGGCCGAGAGACTGGGTCACCGCTGGTCGGCCAAGACCCGTAGCGGGCTGTCGAGGCAAAGAACAGGGACAGTTTATGTAACTGACTTCGTATTTCTTCCTCTTAAAGTGCATGAACCAGCACTGGCTCCCCAGATGCTCTCGGTCATCTGTAGCACAGTGCAAAGGCGGATGGTCAGATTTGGGTTCTTCGAGACCGTCGAGACCTATGCAGTATTGACAACATTTCTGCCGACATACCGCAGTCTTCTTCATCGAGAAGAACGCTTCAATATGAACGAAACGTTTTAAATGATCCACCTACGAAACGAATGCTTCTACAGCGAATGTGCTAAAAACTTTGATCGGTAATCATCGCTTCTATCGATTCCCGTTGAGAGCTTCTCAATTGTTCAACGCGATGTCGCCATGCTTTCGATATAATTAACAGCTGATGGTATTCGAGCATGAGGCGTCAATTGCGAGGTTTGATTTATTGATTGTTTCGTGTTTGTGGACGCGTCCCGTAAATGTATTACATGTTTTTTTCGCGGGAGGTGACGGTGATCTTGCCCTGATGACTGGTGAGATTCGGCGCCGACCTACATGCCAGACTGCGTGGTTCCCCAACCAGGTGTCTCCCACAAGTGGGGCACAGACCTAAACTCTTTAAGTTCCCGACTGGTCTTCAGACATGTGAGGTAGTGTACTGAATGCAAGTGTGTATGTAAGTAAGGGTGAGGTCGGAACAAGGAAGAGGAAGGAAAAATCACGCGCAGCCCCGTTTGTTAGGGTACTTCCCCGGTATTCACCCAGTGTTGACCAAAGAAACTATGGAAAGCTATCGATCAGATCTGCCGACCCCTAGAATTCTGCTCCTGTGACTGAATTCGACCTAGCTGTGTAGCTAGTGTCGAAAGTCGAACCCCAGGACCTCTCGGTCAGAGGCGCTGCGGTGACAACAGCTGAGGCCCTCATCCCCCTAAGCCGGTCAATCGCGACGCAAGAACTGACCCTTACACAGTTCCAAGGAGCCTCGCTCGGGAAGTTTCCCCCGCTCAGAGAGCCTCGATTGATTGATTGATTGATTGTTTCCGGGCACGTCAACTGCTTTGGTGATTAGTCCCGTTAGTGTAGTGCATGTTTTTTCTCCGGAGAGGGCGGTGATCTTCCCCCGCTGGATGGCGAAATCCGGCGCCGACCTACCGTCGGCTAGTGGGGTTTCCCCCAGGACTCTCCCACCTGCGGGGCACCGCAGGGCACCGGGACAAGAACTAAGCTCCCGACCGGTCTCCCGGAATATGTGGTAGTGTAGTGCATGTTACTGTAAGTGTGTGTGCAAGGGTAGACGATAGGACAAGAAAGAGGAAGGAAAGATCGCACGCGGTCCGTGGCCCGTTTGGTAGGGTACTGCTCCGACATTTGCCTGGTGTTGATCAAATCAATCACGGAAAACTACAGATCAGAGCAGCCGGCTGCTAGAATTCTCCTCCAGACAGCGACTGAATTCGACCTAGCTGAAAAGCTAGTGTCGAAAATCCTTCCGCCGTCAGGACTGGAACCTAGGACCTCCCTGTCAGAGGCGCTGCCGTGACATCAGTTGATGCACTGACCTACCGCTCCCGGTGAGAGCCTCGAGTGGTACGTATCGTCAAACAAGTCAGAGGAGGGGTCCTCAAAAATCGTTTCCTACACGGAACATGTGTTGCCAAAGATGTCTCAACCAGCCATAACTCCATTGCCTCTTTTCGCGGAAGCCTTCCTCCGCGCATGGCGCTGTGGTTGACTCCTGTGCGGGGGATAGGAGCGGGCGATTAAAAATAATTTACGTAAGGAGCGACGGCGGCGGAGGCGGCGAGTGGCGCTGGCTGTGCTAATGTGCGGATCACGCGATCGGGTGATTACCGCCTCGCTACACGCGGCAGCCACCGCCGCAGCCATAGTCCGCCTCGCGAGATGCAGTTTACCTAAGAGACTGTATAATTGTGTGTAATCCGCCCGTATTTCATCATCCAAGTGTTGTTAGTTTGGGGAGGCGGTGTGAAAGACTGTGAGCTGAAACGTTTTAGCATAGCTAATGAAATAACTTCCTAGCAAAAAAGCTAGCAGTTGACATCGTCACACTCTTTTAGTTAACTGATGGAAAATTTATATTATTTTCAGTGATCTTGTGCTTAGTGAAATCTTTTCGCTCTGCAGCATTGTAATGACTTATAGTCAGTTCCTGTAATCGTGTGAAGCAGAAAAACAGTCTCAATATTTATATTATTTTTCTTATTAACAGGTATTTTTTTATTTAATGTCGTTTATTTCCTGTGAATTTTGTCTGTGTTCGTGAAGATACCATTACCGTTGTAAATACAATTGAGATAATTATTTTCGTCATAAAGCATGCTTTTGATGTGTAACTTTTCTAGATTTCAAATTTTTTCCATTTTTCGCAAATTTTATTTTATCAGAGTAATTTGCCTTACAGTTGCGTGGCAGTATTACTGAATGCAACATTCGATCTAATGTGCTCAAAATATCAATAGTAATAGCTACAAAGTGAACATAACCATCTCATTAGGTTCTACTGTCTGTAATGGTAAATAACTTAATATGGGGTTGCAAACGCATTTATTGAATAAGATGTTTGTTTATGTATATTTTTTGATTATGTAAAATATATTAGTTTTTAATGAGTGTTGTATACTATTAGACGTAATACGAGAACATTTCAGCTATTTTGACGAACATGGCACAAAATCAATATTAAAGTATGTCTAATGACAAGCATGTTATGTATCTACTATCAAGTATATTATCCATAAATCATTCACGTTAATTGAGGCTAGATATAAGGCGGAGCCTAGTATTTCCAGCTAGGAACGGATCCGGAGAGCTAGACCTTGCGTTATGCGCGAATTGATCCGCTTCCTACTCTTTACAGAAGGCCTTGAGTGGAAACTCGCGTGTTGTGACGCGTTGACTGAAAGATTTGTAAATCTGGACGCGCGAACATAATGAATATATTTACGGCTTGGTAGACAAACAGAAACAGGGCATGCGATATCGTGTTTTCGGAACTCGATTTAGGGAAGATAATCTCTTTTATTCCCCTTTCTTTTTTATGTTGTGCATAATATTGTGATTATGTTACGCGCGACAAATGAATGATATAAAAGCTTGCTTTCACTGATAAGCCTTAAGAGTTTTCATGGCATAAAAAACATACTATTGCGATCTCTTTATTGCTATTTGTGTCAACAGATTAATTAAAATCAACAAAAATTGTAATACTTTTTTAGTAAATTTCCCAGACAAAAGCATGGTGACAAAAGCTGTGTGTGAAACATTAAATAGCTAGTGCAAACACGATGTACCTTCCAAATACGCATTTTGAAGTATAGATTTTTCAAATTCCTTTATTTCAAAAACGTTTTATTATAATGCTGAGATTTACACATGATTACATTTGCAATGAGAAATCAGAAAAATCCATTGTTGATGGCACTTGACACAATTCGAATCCAATGATTTTCTTTTTTCATTTTTTCTTTCCCTTCTTTTTTTCCTCAGTCGACGGACGGGACGGAACGAAACGGAATGGTCACTTCTCACTTCCGACAGTTTGGCTTGTTGCTCCGTGATTTGTATTGTGCGCGACGCTTCATAAAGTTAAAGTAAAGAAGCAATTGCGTGTTCATTATTTATTGTGGAAGATGAATATGATACATAACAGATGATTATGATCAAAGAAAGCGCAGATTCTAGGTTCATATTGAAAAAAGAACGCGAATTACGGAAGAATTTCTCGTCCCAACTGATGACCACACGCAGTGTTCACCAGTCAATAAGAATTGCACGTAAAATAATAATGAAGTAGGTATAGGCATGTTTATCATTATAACAAAAGTTTGAATACGGTGAGTAAAAGTCATCGTTCAACCTTGTGAACATACTCCAGAGAACCACCGGGAGCGGCAACTCAGTGCATCAACTGATGTCACTGCAGCGCCTCTGACCGTCCTAGGTTCGAATCCTGACGGCGTAAGGATTTTCGACACTAACTTTTCAGCTAGGTCGAATTCAGTCGCTGTCTGGAGGAGAATTCTAGCGGCCGGCTGCTCTGATCTGTAGTTTTCCGTGGTTTATTCGATCAACACCAGGCAAATGTCGGAGCAGTACCCTACCAAAGGGGCCACGGACCACGCGCGATCTATCCTTCCTCTTCCTAGTCCTCTCCTCTCCTCTTACACACACACACTTAGACTAACATGCACTACACTACCACATATTCCGGGAGACCGGTCGTGACCTTAGAGCTTGTCCTGGCAGGGGCGGCGCCCCGCTGGTGGGAGAGACCTGGTTGGGGGGAAATCCCGCTAGCCGACGGTAGGTCGGCGCCGGATCTCGCCATCCAGCAGGGGAAGATCTCACGAGGAAAAAAGCATGAACTATACTTACGGGACTCATGACCTCCGCTATTGACGCGCCCGAAATCACTAATCAACCAACCTTACAACCAATCTAAAGAACCGAACAAGATGAACTCTTTTTTTATGTATATAAGAATAGATAATGTCGCTCCGGCTGTCGTTCAGTGGAGCCACATTGCGAACAGGTGTTTGCATCTACGTGGGCGGGAACTGCTCGCTTGGTGCGGGAGTGAGCGTGACATTTGGCGACTCACCACGAGGCGTCGTTGTCGCTTGCGGGCGGCGGCGCGGGCGATGTGGGCGGCGCGGGCGCCCAAAGGCCAAATGTCAACGTGCGGGGGAACCCGCCGGCTACCACAACCTCCACCCCCGCGGCGAATTCTCGGGGGCGCGTGTGAACGGAACTCGAGCGGGGGTGGATCTCTCTCCGTCCGCCATGCTGCAAATGTCACATCAGTGTTGCCACATTCCGCATTTTCTTTTGCCAATTTAAGATCCAATCCACAAACCACGCCGATGGAGAAAAAATCCTCGATTTTTCTTCGTCGATTAAAAATTAACCATTTATGCCTCAAAAATATTTTTTAATTTTTTTCGCAAGTTTTTTTAATTGGTTTATTTAAGGTCGCTTCAACATCTAAGGTCATTAGCGACCACTATTGCTGTTAACGATATGGTAACTATGTGGATGAAACGATATGGTGATTGATGATAAGGGGGGAAAGGACGAACACAATTACAACCTTGCCCGAGGCGGGACTCGAACCCGCGACCCTTCGGTCCGAGATCACTACGACACTACTGCCTTAGCGATCTCGGCCACCGGGCCGGCTTTTTTTCGCATTTTATCATTATATTTTGAATGAAAGAAAAGAAAATAATGTACAGCATTTGCTAATGAAATCGTCAAGGTAGTTCAACATCAACTGTGAGACTTCATGTTCATTTCCGTTTTGCTGTGTTTATGCGGAAAAATTAGCATTTGCACAGTCCCGATTCCTCATTTCCTCATTCTGCATCTGGCAATACTGCTCGGCGTGCATGCACAGGGTAGCGTGTGACGGTCAAGTGCGTGATGATGGCCATGATGGAATCCATGGCTTGACGGAGTTGATGGGACGTGACATACTTTCTGGATGTCGACATTAGAATTTCGACTTCCAATAGAAAGTGAAGTGTCCACACAAATCGTTCTATATAATATACCGTAATATGTAGAATTGGTGTTTGAAATTAATTTAAATTTTGATAAATTCCCATTCATTATTTACGAGTTATCTTGCGTATTATTTCGTATCAAACCATGCATCTACAAATTATTCAATGGTAATAAGATGGTATACGCACAACGATCATTTACTCATGGAACAAAGGGGCGTACTAGGTTAAATGTAATAATCCATGACTTGAAGACTGATTCTCTTAAATAAGACCCTCTCCATCTGCAATGTTCTCATTTTTACTTTACCCATGGAAATATTACTCTCACTCTACTACTACTATTACAATTCTATTAGTCACTTTTATTCACTATTACAATCCTCATCGTTTTCTCTTCCCTCACAAAACCATACTGCTAACCTTTCTCTTTCTCTCATTTACTGTTACGCATTCTCTCCTTATCATATTTGTTCCCTTCATGTTACCATCCTGCATTTCGTAGTCGTTTTCTAACACGCTTCAAAAACTGTAGACTCTCGTTTTGTACTGACGGTGATCTATTTCCAACCTTCTACTGCTATCCCATCACTGCTTCGCAGAATTTCTCCTTTCATTCTACGTACAGTACTTTTTTATGTCTTTCACCGAGTGGATTGTATGAATTTGAATGCTGATTCATCCATAGATATTTCTGCAAAAATAAATTATACACACATTTTTAATCGCCGTATTGATATTGATTTCTTACAGGATATAGTACTGGTCGTGAAACGTTTCTGTTGTGGTGTTTTGATGCGTTGTTGCTTTAATTGTATAATAGTACCGTATTTCTTCAGAGGAGAGAAAATTGTCGTTTGTCAATGATTTCCACGCCTCAAAAATCCGTTATGGAAGCGAGAAAATTTCAATTTTAAACGTTATCTATTCATAATTCTCTATGAAAATGGTTTACTTTTTTCACTTTTGAAAATGGTCTACTTCTTTTAGTTCACGCGTCATAACAATCTCTGTTTTTTTTGTAATTTAAGGTTTGCATTAAGGTTAATTCCTATTTCAATTTTAAAGTAATTATTTCTTCATTTCTGTTACAGCTAGATCATTTAATGAGAATTTTAACTCTGAAATTTGGTTCATAATTCATGATGAGAATTTGCCAATATTCTCAAATCTGAATTTGTGTCATTATGATGCGACTGATTGTCTTTTAATATTAGATAAATATTGAAATGATTAAATTACTTGATAATAATTGAGAGTGTAGTATTAGCGAAGCGTCTCCATTCCTGTTATTTACCAGCGTATCTTACGCTAACGCAAAACCATATTTATCCGACACCAACCCTCACACGCGCCTTTTAACCAAGCGCTCACCGTCAGTAAATTTCGCTCGTCCATTTCCATTCCAACGGCGCCCCTCGCGCTTTTCTCCAAATTAATTTCTTATTCCTCTCACATTCCCTGTTTCATCCGCGCTGTCTCTTCACTCATAGAGATCTCCGCCTCCCTCCCTCCCTGTTCTTCGCCCGGCGCCCGGCGCGCGGGGTCTCAGCGGAGACATTCGTCGTGGTGGGTGAGCACGCGGGCGGGCGGGAGGGGGCGGGGCCGCCTCCGCGGGCGAGAGCCAGCAACTCTGCTAATTGCGGCGATCAGCCGCCCCCGGCCGGCGCCGCGCATTTAGCTGATTGGCCAGCGGGCAGGCAGGCAGGCGCTCGCAGGCGCCCGTGCACGCCACGCGGTGGTCGCGGCTGAGGGAGGAGTGCTCAATAGAGCGGACGTTCCATTCAAGTACAGTGAATTCTGATGTGAGAAAAAAATGTCATTATAGAATTTTCGAATTGTCGATGTGCGGGTTACAGACCTCCTTGCGTAATGAGCATATTAAGGTAAGGAAATAATAGATATGTAGGTACCAAGGGTGTTAGTAAGGTTCTAATGATCGTGTGGCAACAAAACGTCAAAGGGACTTTGGTCTGAAGGCTTTTCGTTGCCCGAGTTCTTTAAAACCAGTTAACGCCTTCCGTATATTGAAGATTTTAATTCTTTATCTAATATTAATGCTCTAGATTTGCTAATTTACTAAGTAACTAGATGTTAAATCGATTCTGTTTTTCTTCTCATATTTTCCTTTTTATAATTCCCTCTTATAATTCCTTCCAAGAGAGAACATACATCATCGTTCTACGGTTTTCATATTTTCCTCGTTTCCAGGATCCTCTCGATTCAGGTCCGTTATGTTGTGAATATCGAGCTCCATATCGAAAGCAATAACAAGCAATAAAGTATCAGTAAAAAATAAAAGAGATTTAAACATCCAAAATTTCGGTTTGTTCGGGGGGTTTCGTTACTCGGGATGCCAGTGGAGATGCGTACTATTTGTTTCTTTTCCTCGGGGTGCCTCACGTGGAAGTGTCTTTGGGTGTCATGACTAGTGAGCTAAATTTCCAATATTGAAAATGTCAAAACTCATAAACACGATGAATTTGTTGTGGGCGTACAAGCTTGTGGATGGTTTCTGGCGGGATACTAATGCATTGCACATCCTATTCCTCTTATAATTATCTACTACTCATGAAATCTCTCATCACATACTTTTTCCATTCTCAGAATATTTTGTAACTACATAATAATGAATACACACCAAGCTAACTAAAGAACATAATCAAGAGATCTTTTCCTACATTACTTCGCAGACGTTTTCTTATTTTACTAATACACCACTCGCCTTCATTTCTTAATCAAAATCTTTTCATTCTTCACTTCCTTTTATTCATTTTCTTTTAATTTTTATTGCCATTTACCGCTAGCTAAATTTAAAACAATTATAATAATAAATAAACAAATATACTATTAATTATTATTAATTCATAATAATTATATTAATTAATTTATAATAATTATTACATAAACCCATAGTGCCCTTTACACAAAGGTACAGAATTATTTTTCGTTCTGTATATTTTATACGTCTCCTTGAGTTTCCAATGGGTGAAAGAGAGAAGAGAGAATTTAAAAAAATGAGCTGTGGGAATTCCTTTTCACACGTCCTTAGGTTGTTTCTTCTTTGCGAATGCGGCTCGGTCGTCGTTTTACGTTTAGTTGTGTTACGTTGCGCGACCTTTGAGGAAGTCAAAGTTCAAAGGTGCGTCCGCGGCACCATCGCGTTCCGTGGCTGACCATTCGACTCCAGTTCTTGACCCCCTCAATCTCCCCCCTCTTGACCACCTACGTCCTTTATCAGTACATTCAAGAACGGAGTCTGTGTGGTTTAATCTGGAATTACATTTTTTTGTGTGCAATGACCTTACACACATGTCGTGGGCCACCCGGACGAAGAAAGAATGAAGGGATATTGTGGGCAAGAAGATACACGGTGGGACCACCCTCCGCAACTCAACACTCCCCAAATCTACCTTCCCAACTCTACCCTCCCAACTCTACCCTCCCAACTCTACCCTCCCAACTCTACCCTCCCCAACTCTACCCTCCCAACTCTACCCTCCCAACTCTACCCTCCCAACTCTACCCTCCCAACTCTACCCTCCCCAACTCTACCTCCCCAACTCTCCTCTCCCAACTCTACCCTCCCAACTCTACCCTCCCAACTCCACCCTCCCAACTCTACCCTCCTCAACTCTACCCTCCACAACTCTACTCCTCCCCAACTCTACCCTCCCCAACTCTACCCTCCCCAACTCAACTCCACCTCCCACTCTCCACTCTACCCTCCCAACTCTCCTCCACTCACACCCTCCCAACTCTACCTCCAACCTACCCTCCCAACTCTACCCTCCCCACTCTACTCCCCACTCACCCTCCCAACTCTACCCTCCCAACTCTACCCTCTCCAACTCTACCCTCCCCAACTCTACCCTTCCCAACTCTGACCTTCCCAACTCTGACCTTCCCAACTCAAACCTCCCCAACTCAAACCTCCCAACTCAAACCTCCCAACCAAACCTCCCCAACTCAAACCTCCCAATCAAACCTCCCAACTCAAACCTCCCAACCAAACTCCCCCCAACTCAACAACTCAAACCTCCCAACTCAAACCTCCCCAAAACAAACCTCCCAAATTCAAACCTTCCAAGCTCAAACCTCCCAAGCTCAAAACTACCAAACTCGCGAACTCGTGTCATGCATTAGGAGGACACGAAACCACGATCACACGTATCACGGTCGCTGCCTCACAATGCTTAGTGATGTGACCACATATGAATCGTGTGAATTTGATATAAACACTTTTAACCACACATTTCAGGAGTATCGATGAAATTTTGATTTTCATATGTGGAAAGCTAGGGCGTTTAGCGCCCCACTACGGTCTCCCCAAAGTGTTATGACATTGGTTCTTAAAGTGGACACTGCGACACATCAATGAATCCGCGATATTTAGGAGGTCTTCCTTCAAAGTAATTGTGTAAAGATTTCTTCATTTGTAATATTTTATTGAAAAGGCTCGGACTGTAGCAGTGCGCAAGCTTTTTACCTTTTTGAGTCCCGAGGTTCAAATCCAGATTGATCTATGATAAATTTATGATGGATACAGCAGTTCAAGGTCGGTTTCTTTATTTTTTCGTTTTCCCTTCCACTATCATTCATATCTGTACAGTGCGGCTTGGATACTGAAATTGTGATCATACTACCATAATGCGAACCATGATATTTATTGTGTTCGTTTTCTTTACTCTCCTAATTTGTTGTTTCTGCATTTAGGATTTGCAAGAAAAAACCTACCTATTTTAAAATGTCTATTTCATTTTAGCCTCCACTTTCTTATAATTTTTATAATGATCAGTATTTAATTAAATTTTCTACCAGATTTGAAAATATACAACAGAAATCAAGAGAAAATTACAAATTGTTATTCGGCCGGCGCGGATAACCGAGGTGCGTTGCTGCCTCGTGCCTGAAGGGTCGTGGGTTCGAGTTCCTCTCGGAGCATAGATGTTTGTGTTTGAAATTGCCTTTTCATCCTACATTATCATCATCGTCATCATTTCACAACTCATCTTCCACGGCTAACAACCCCGGGGTGTAAAAATGGATTCAGTACAAATGCCGATCCCCAATTCGTCACGTGCACTTGCCTCCCGGAGAATACGACTGTACTTGGTGGGTGCAATGGCACATGATCCAAGATGACCAATTCGCGACCAAAAAACTGTAATTAATGTCAGAGATCTACGAAATTTTTTATATATAATTAAAATAATGTTTTGGGAGAGTTTCTCCTACAAATTGAGAAAACTGTAGGAATTATACGTCGCATAGCCTCTAGCTTAACAGATCGAATCCAGACACCCCAGACGATCCTGGTTTAGTTTAATATACAAATAGTTCAGAATACTACACAAAAAGTATATACATTTGATAATATACGAAAACAAAAAATATACTTGTTAATTCATCTTAGATATTTTTTAATTAAGAATCAAACTACTTCTGAATCCTAAATAATCTTATTTATGCCGGCCCGGTGGCCGAGATCGCTAAGGCAGTAGTGTCGTAGTGATCTCGAACCGAAAGGTCGCGGGTTCGAGTCCCGCCTCGGGCATGGTTGTAATTGTGTTCGTCCTTTCACCCCTTATCATCAATAACCATATCGTTCATCCACATAGTTACCCTACCGTTAACAGCAATAGTGGTCGCTAATGACCTTAGATGTTGAAGCGACCTTAAATAATCCAATTTAAAAAAATCTTATTTATGTTGCAATTTTTGTTTTCCATTCTGTTTACATAAATACTAAACATATTCAGACCTCAAATGACTTAATTTAAGTGTAAGTAAAGGTAATCAGATGGTGATATGAGTTCATTAACCAATGTTCAAGTAATAAACGATTGGACGTACGTAATTGTTAAAAATTATTACATTTTAATATATTTCAAATGAATTTTTAAAATCCATAAATGAATGCCTTGAACTTTTTTTTGAATTATTGCTTCACTTTGGAATACCTATTCATTAATGACAACCATTAAGGACGCGAAACAGTAATGGAAATGCAAGTGCAAAAAGGATTCTGGAAATTCTGAGTAATTGGAAGCCTGCTTACGCCTCCTGTGTTGCTTTCTGTCTATTTAATGAGTGAAAATTTTCACGTGGACGTTTCCTGAATGCCTGCACCTGCGTGAGAGCTATGGAAGAGGAGTTTCCTGGCTGCAGGCGTAGCCGCGTCGCCGAATTCCCCAAGCGGCGCGGCCACGGCGTCCGGGCGGTGGCAGCGGCCGCGATTTTTGCCGCATTTACATATCGGGCGGGAGCGGAGCGGGGGCGAGGGGGAGGGGCCGAGGAAGGGACTGGGTTGGGTTAATAACCCCTCGCTCTATGTGCGACCTGTTGAGAGATCGCGTCCGACGCCCACTCCGACCCTCGTCCCCGCAAGCGGGTTCGCTCCCGCCTCCGCTCCCTGCCCTCCCCTCGGTTCTGGTTCTGCCCTACCCCTGACACCGCCCTTGCCACGCCTGTGGCCCATCTCTGCCCTTCTCCTGCCCCGCCCCTTCCCATCGGCCATTCCTCCGCCCCTGCCTCCGCCCCTGCCTCCGCCCCTGCCTCCGCTCCTGCCTCCGCCTCCTCCGCCCTGCTCCCCTGCTCCCCGCTCCCCCCCCCCCCCCTTCCTTCTCGTCCCTGTTTTCCATCTATGCTTCCAACACTGCTCCAAAAGCTGCTTCTGCCTTACCCTGGCCCCACCATCCCCCTTGTCCCAACCCAGCTCGTGCCCTCCCCACCACCTCTCAACCCTTCCGACTCTGCCATCGCTGCCTCCATGGCCTCCCTCGCCACCGCTTCTCTCTTCTACCACTGTCTCCCCCCCGTGTCCTTCTCTACATCCGCTACGGTTCTCGCATCAGTTTTCCATTTCATTAATCCCTTGTGACTATCTCTACCTGATGATTGCTGTGTAAATTGAGTAGGATTGTTCAACATCTTGATGAGGAAGAATAAAAGACAGGTGAAAATTAGAATAAATGCGAATGCGAGTAGAAATTTCTATGTGTTACCGAAAATAAACGTCGCTACAACACTTGGCTTCACTTTATAATACGGATTATAAAATGATTCCTTAAACATAAGAAATAAAAAAACATAAAATATGGTAATTGACTAAATAATTGACCACTTTAGAGGGAAAATAACAAAGTATATGAATAAAACTAAAATAGAATCTTTTCCATCGAGCATATATTCACCAACATATGAAATAGTTTTGCTTGTTTGACGTACGATTTTGTCCCGAAATAATGTCATTGCAGTTATTTTAGAACTGGAGAAAAGCGTCATCGAAATCGCTCTTTGTTTCATCTCCGGCAGCACCTTTCAAGTGCCTTTCAAGTGCTACATTAAGAGCGAACGTTCCCACTTGGGCAGCGAGGCCCCGTTCGCCCGGCGGCACGTGCGGCGCGTTGCGTGTTGGCGGCGGCGCGGCGTCCAAATGTCCATCGGGGGCGCTTTATCAGCCGGCGGATCTGCTCAAGGAGCTTATGATGCGCGAAAGTGCGCTGTGCACTTTTCCGGTCGGAGGCGGAGAAGAAAAACGAGGTGCTGGTGGTGGAGACGGAGAGGGTGGAGGAGTGATGGACGAGAAAACGGGGGATTTGGGAGGGGAAGGAATGGTTGAGACGAAAGAGTCTGATGGGGGGTAGAGACGAGGGGCCGGGAGGACGGAGACGGGTGGTGCAGGAGGTGCAGGTAGCGAAAGCGGCGATAGAGGCCGTCCAGGCGACAAACGAGGCGATTAGGGCACGGCGAAGACGGTAACGGAGGAGATGTTGGTGGCCGATAAGGAAGTGCTAGGTGTGAAGGTAGAGAGGGTCGCGAAGACGGAAGGAATAGGAGACACGAAGAGGGGCGCGTACTTGGAGGACACGAATGGGATTGTGGAAACGGAGGGGTTGAGGAGGCGAGAAGCAATGAGGAAAATGCATGTACTCGGCTTCTGGCGGCACGTTTTTCCCCCTTCAGAGGATTTTTCCTCAGCCGTACCTTATGGTCTCTTTTCCGTAGCTTTGATGCGATGGAGAGACCATTTGGGGTAGAATTTGAATAGGAGGTACAATTTGGGGTAGAATTTGAATGAACACCAGAATTTGAAAGGTTAGAACGCGGTAGAATGTAGGTATCCTAATGGCTTAAAAGCCTTCAGCCTGACCACTTAGCATCAAGTTTTCTAATTTGTCTATAACAATTACCTATTAAATAAATAAAAAATTAGAGAGATGGAATGGTTGAGACGGAGGGGTGGTGGTGCCAGAGGGATGGGATGACGGGATGAGGTGGCGCATGCGGAGGTGCGAAAGCGGTGACGAAGGCAACCTAGGTGGCGGTGGAGGCAGTGGAGGAGGTGACGTTGGCGGAGGATTACGCGCCGTCGGTCGGTGGCAGACGGATGATCGCCCCCGGAAGGGCTCTCGGCGGCGGCGATGGGGGCGGTGTGGGCGCGCGCGGGCGGGAGGCGCAGATGGCGCCCAAATTAGACGGACGCGGCGCACCTGCGGCGAGGCCGGGCGCGTGGCGGGCGCGCGCCGCCGCTCCGTGACTCGAATTTCTCGACCAAGTGCGCTCGTTTGCTCACCCCGCCACCCGCCCCGCCCCGCCCCGGCCCCTGACCCAGCGACCGCCCGTCTAATCGCTCACCCGCCGCCGCCGGACTGAACCGTTTTCATTTCTTTGTTGTGTTTTTTATTATTTGGTTTTTTATTTTTGTTGTTTTTAATTTTTTGTTTTTATTGTTATTTTGTTTTTTTGCTTTTATTGTTATTTTGTTTTATTTTTGTTTTATTGTTATTTTGTTTTATTTTTGCTTTTATTGTTATTTTGTTTTATTTTTGTTTTATTGTTATTTTGTTTTATTTTTGTTTTATTGTTATTTTGTTTTATTTTTGGGTTTATTGTTATTTTGTTTTATTTTTGGTTTTATTGTTATTTTGTGTTTAATTTTTGTTTTTGTTAGAAAGCTACATTTACTTTCTGGTCACAAAACAAGGGACCGTTTCAGCGATTGCTCAATGAGTGAAGAGAAACTGGGCAAAAATTATACGACTGATAAGGAAGTCTTCCGGTGTTTACAGTTCATAATTGAGATTTGTGTACTAAAATGTTCAACCCCTATTCAATTATTTTAAATTGTTACCACATAATTGCTCTAAAATAAATTAAATTTCTTACCTTGGAATGTTGTATTGGTAGAAACTTCCGTCTTCTTTTGCCGCATGCCCATTCCTTTTGTGAAACGAAAACGAAAACACGTTGTCGGAAACTAAAATACCGATGTCCGGTTCCCCGACTCGAGTCATAATTTCCCCGACATTTACGATCACACCATTTAAACCTATATTCTGAATTTTAAGTACTGTAATAATTTAATTATAAAGCTGTCGATAACCGCGGCACAGAAGAAAGCTCTAACACCATTTTAGCATCAACTGAAGCAAGATGGCTGACGAACATGGTCATAGTCGGCCTACATATTCCTACGTCACAAGCAGCTAATGACGTAGTTGTTAGACATGTACAGTAACATAAGGTAAAGGCCGTATACCTTCGCCGCTAGTACAGGATGAGTCACGTAACTTTAGCACCTCCTGCAGTTTTTGAACGGTTGAAGTTATAACAATGCAGTTTTCATGGAAATGTACGAGGCAATATGACTAATTAATACATGTATTGATTTCTATTTCATCATTTGCATTTTTCGAGATATTGAGGTAACTTTTTTCAAATAGAACTATACGTATGTTTAGTTTATCATGATCGTAAAAAGACAAATCCAATGATATTTATACTGTCAGAAGTTAGATAAGCATATTCTTCAGTAATTTTTGTTTTTTGCGACTCGTATTTAACGGATATTGTAACCCTCCGAGCATGTGCTAGCAGGGAGAGCGCAGCACGACCTTGGTTGGTGGACTTTTAGTTTTAAAATATACGTTAAGTACGAGTCGCAAATATCAAAATTACTCAAAAAATACTTATCTAATATACAACAATATGTATATCGTTGAATTCGTCTTTTTATGCTCGTCATGACAGACTAAACATTTATGTGCAGTGCCATTTGAAAAACACAAAGTTACCTCAATATCTCTTAAAATACGAGTGATAAAATCGAAACGAATACATGCATCAATTATCACCATTCCCTCATGGACTTTTGTGAAAACGGCATAGCAATAACCTCAACCATTGAAAAATTACAGGAGGTGCTAAAGTTAAGTTATTTACCCTGTATACCGTCACGACTCGCCCTGCGTCTTAGAAGAGCCTCCCTGCACCTGCTGGTTTTTGAGGTGTTACGATGAAAGAGACATTTCACTTTTCATCTACCTTATAGATGGATCATTCCCTCACCCAAGTCTCATTTCTCCACCAAATGCTCTTGATAATTTGTTCGAACCTCCATGTAATTTATCGTCCGCCAGCGATCCGAACCCTTTCCCTGATCCTTAGGATCATACTTGTGGAGTGCTTGTTACAAAGGGATCGATTCGTTTACAAACTGTTCGTGTCTTTCGCTTCTCTTTGATTTTTCTTCTGTACCTGATGATTTAGGCCTCGCACAAACACTACTTGTTGCGTATGCTTTATCTAATATATTACACGTCAGTTTACAAGCCTTCTGGAAATAAAACAGCCTTCCAGAGTGCTAATTTAATAAGATAAAGATTCATTTTATGTGTAAGATTAATTTGAGTAATTACATTCAATAATAACAGTAAATAATATTAAAAATAATTTTCAGATAAATACATTACAAAAATATATAATATAATATATCTTTAGCTTTTTCCGAATATATTTTTTAACTACACCAAAAGCCTGGCCACATTACGGCCATCTTAAGTGCAAACTATCGGAGCTGGATGCTATTTTTCTCCTGACCGGCAGTTTTCATTCAGTCTTTGTCCTATTGACGGTGTAAATCTCCAGCCACGATGTTCCTTAGGTCCCCAGCTCATTTATTTGCCTAACCGGTTACTCGCCCGTCCGCCCTACTAATTCAAACTTTTCGACGAATTGAGCTTGTTTGCTCATGTGACCACCCGTCTAATCGCTTGTCTGCGTGAAGAGCAGGACCCTTTCTATGTTGCTTGGCATTCTCGCCCGTGTGCAGAGTCATGCTGCATCACCACAGACGTATAGTCAGGCTCTTTTGATTCGTAAATTGTTCGTTGGTGGTGCGAGAAGCCTCCAGAACCTTTCGTTTTTTTATCCTCTAGTTTTGGCCTTATATATATATATATATATATATATATATATATATATGTAATGAAAAATGTCACGCCACTCTCTATCCAACCTCGCCCAACTTGCTCATGCCCTCACGTTGGGCCCATAATGTAATGTCGCCACCTAATACCCTATCTCTTAATACCTCTGGGCGCACAATGCAACCGATTTCTCTTATATCCACCCCATTTGCCTTGCCCTTGCTCTTGCTCAGTTGCCCGTACCTCGGCTTAGCTCACTATAATTATTCAATCTAACCTGGGCGTGAATCGCGTGCTCATTCCACACGGATCTGAGACGGGATACCTCACGTTCGTGCCTGGGTCAATCTCTATAGAACTACTAAGAAACAACACACATATTCGAGGCAATCATGAGCCATACTAAATGTTCATCTGTTTATTGTAAGCACATTTCAACACATTAACAAATGAACACTTGGCTTGTAAAAAAGAAAAACAAATAACGCAAAAACATAAATACAAACAACATAAAAATAATCCCATTCTCACTTAAAACATCAACAAACTTTTCATTCACACAGGAATGCGCATTCTGTCGTGACCTCATCTTATGGTTGTAATTTTAATTAATTTAATTGCCAAAACTTGATCTTCGGCAGAATCTTGGCGGATTTTTGTCTCGAGCATGAAAAAAAATAAAGTATATATGCAACTCATGCAACTTCCCTTTGGTACGGCGTCGTGCACTGTCAGCGCCCGCCGTTGCCCGGTGTCTCGTGCACCGCCCGTGGAGGAAATTCCAATTCGGCTGCCACCAGTTCCTGGACGCCACTAATTCACTTTGAAATCCGTTGTTTACAGTCCCGATTATTGTTTCTCGCGACTAATCACATTCCCGCTAATGTTTTCCCACGTCTTACTTACGCGAAATAATGTTTTCACAATTTTGCCCGTGAATTTAACAAAAAATAATTTAAATTTTATCTCCACAATGTTCCAATGACTTCCTTTACTCGATAAAACTCTCGAAAAACACTTCTACTGAATATTTTAAGAAATTCTAAAAAAATTCAGCACGACGATATAACACGTGTGCTCGCGACCAAAACTCAACTCGTTCTCCTGCTTACTACTTTTTTCACATTTTTGGTCTACAATCCGACAACTTTCTTTTTTCTCAAAACACCCGCCCATCACGGTACAACATGTTAGAAATTCATACTTCCATCGTTTACGACCGTCTTTTTTTTCTTAATCCCCCACGTTATAAATGTAAATATTGAAATAATTCAAGTCCCGTACAAATTCCCCCGTGCCGTGACTAATTTTGCCCTAATCCAAATTTTCTGTTTTATAATTCCAGAAAGTTGACGTTAATCCGTCCAAGCGTTCTTGAAATATTCAATAAAAACTGAGTTTCTTTTACACTTCCAACAGCACAACAATTGGTGCTATCTTCTTCGTTCTTAATGTGTTACATACAATTCATACACTTTCTGATATTTCTTGAACCCGTGGCTCGAATTACTTGATTTTTGCTTTAAACTGTTTCAAAAATCGGGTTCTACCCATTGTTTATGTTGCTTATTTCCGCCCTTTACGTTTTCTACTACCTTCTGAGAATTATAAGCACGCGGCGTTGCCGTCTATTGTTTTCTTTGCATACTTAATTTCTCCTTGACCAGTAAAGTTCTGTTCTTTTTATATTTTTCACGTTCTAGGTCTTGCAAATCATTACTATATATTCTTTTCCAACTTTTCTATCTCCTCTCCTGGTTATTGGTTAGATGTCTTATTGATCTGCTGGAAGCGTTTGTCCACCTTTCGCCTGATCCCCATTTCACCGGTTCTTTCGTTCATCATCTCGCCTGTTCGTCCTTTCTCTCATTCGTCCGTACCATAAACACCTTTACCAACCTAGTCCATTTGTCCGTTTCAATCATCCATTCTCAGTTAGTTAATTCGCTTGTGAGTCCGTTCTCCTATTCATTTGCCCATCCATTCGTCATCCTTTCGGCCTACATGTGTTTGCGTTCATTTGCTCTATTACTCTCTCTTTATCCAGCCCGCCTATAAGTAATTCTTGTTAATCAGTCATCTTAATTCCAAATAAATTGTGCCAATTATATATATTTTTTCTTCCCTTAATTGTTTAAATTAGAATGAACAAGAAATTATAGTCTTGAGATGGTTGGTTAACGTATACATCAAAATCAATTAAGTACAAAAGTATTAGATGCCTTGTATTTATTCCGCCAGAAGTTTGAGAAGCTTAAAGCTACAGACGGTCAGCTGTCTACAAACAAGTTTCTTCAACTTTCTTTAATATTTCTAGAGTGAAAGTTCATTTTGCAAGCTGACAGCTTGAAGTGCGTGAGATTCTTGTTTAGTTACCCTCCCCATACCCTTGGTCAATTAAATTTTCCGCAATAACTTGCATATCATGTGGGGTTCCGTTTTAGGGATCATAAAACCAATTTTTTTTATCTCCGGTGAAGATAAGTCAATCTGTTTACACTGTAAGTAGCTGGCTTAATTGCGTTAAGCATCTGTTGACGTAGCGAGATATGTCAACTGCTGTAAGACTAAAAACGTGAAAACTAGAAACATGAAAAGAGATGTCTAACATAAAAGCGGATAGATGTTTCAGATACTGATTACCCCGATACTAACTCAATATATATCGCTAATGTACTAACTCAAATTTTAAAGCTAAGTTATTGTTAAAAATTAGTGATTCATTAAAATTAAAATCGTTCTACATTTTAAAATATTGTTGACGTTTGGACGATTGAATATATTTTGGTAAAAGTATCGCAGAATGGAAAAAGTAAGAATTCAATGAGCGTATATTATTTAATTGTTTGATATTTTCCAGTATGCAAGAAGATTTTATAATCCGTGATTAGGTTTTAAAGTAATGAAGCCGATTTTGATAATGACGTTAATTTAATCTTTGGCTTACTTTCAATATACATCTAAAACAAATGTCAACTGTCAATAAACATATGCCATTTGTCATTGCAATATATCTAAAATTGTTTATTGATTTTTCTAATTAGAATATACACCCACTTTCCTCATAATTATACTATGTACTTCATTACCCTAAGTATTTTATTTCTGACGTTTACTCTGTTCACGACTCTTTCCATTTCAAAATATGTATTTCGTTAAAATTTACCAGGCTCTAAAAACTATTGTTATCAAGACAATTCGGAACTCACAGTGAATTGAGTGATATCGAGGATTTGAATTGAGGTTAATTTGTGCTCATTATCTTCGAGTACTTCCCATTGTAAAATAAGTGAAGTATATTTCTTTAAGTTTAAAAAATATAGGATGTTGGTGACTTTTTGAATTATTTCATTAATTAAACAACCTGCACACTACAATGATCGCACTTTAAATGTTAAAGATGATCAAAATATGAATGTGGAATCAGTTCCACTCACTGGAAGTTTCTAATGAATAGCTCAGTTGAAAGCGAGAACTTGATAACGAGCTCCCCGTTACGTATTTATAGACAACGATGTGCCAACGCTCCGCCGCCTGCTCTTAACATACATCGCCGGCCGATTGTTTGTCCGTAGTGGCGGCTGCGATGCGATGCGATGCGAAGTGGGACGGAAATTGCGGCGGCGGAGGCAACGCCGGCGGGGAGGTGGGCGACGATCAGCGGATATTAGTGCACCTGGCACCTCACCGCCGCCGCCTTCGTCGCCGCCAGCGCCGTCTCCACCTTCTGCTGTGCCCCCGTCGCCAATGCTTCAGCCACCGTCACAGTCATTCCCACTGTCGCTGCAACGGTTACCGCGACCACTAGCACCGGTAGCGGTAGCTCAGTGCATCAACTGATGCCACTACAGCTCCTCTAACCGGGAGGTCCTAGGTTCGAGTCCTGCCGGCGGCAGGATTTTCGACTAGCTTTTCAGCTAGGTCGAATTCAGTCGCTTTCTGGAGGAGAATTCTAGCGACCGTCTGCTCTGATCGGTAGTTTTCCGTGGTTTCATCGATCAACACTAGGCGAATGCCGCAGCAGTACCCTACCAAACGGGCCATGGACCGCGCGCGATCTGTGCTTCCTCTTTCTTGTCCTATCCTCTCCCCTTACACATACACTTACACTAACATGCACTATACTATCACATATTCCGGGAGACCGGTCGGGAGCTTAGGACTTGTCCCGACTGGGGCGGTGCCCCGTTGTTGGGAGAGTCTTGGTTAGGGGGAAACCCCACTAGCCGATGGTAGGTCGGCGCTGGATCTCGCCATCCAGCGGGAGAAGATCACCGCCATCTCCCGAGAAAAAAACATGCACTACACCAACGGAACTAATGACCGAAGCAGTTGAAGCGCCCGGAAACACGAAAAAATCAATCAAGCGACCACTAGCCGTTGGGATTGGCTCTGGTATCTACACTGGCTGACGTTGTTGCTGCCGTTAGCACTGAGGATGACTCCTTATTGAAGATGCTATCAATTGAAATGTAATAGTCCCATTGCCCGACTCTTTCACTAGGCATCTTGACAATTATCATCATGAACCTTACGGTCTCCGATTATTGGCGTTGCTACTACAATATTGGTGTACCAACTACCTCCCTCCCCCCACCCAACCATTCCCCCCCCCCAAACCCCCGGACACCACCGACATCTCCATCATCTCCAACACCACTACCATCAATACTACCAACCGACCACCCCATCGCCCAACTCCGCCATCCCTTCCACAATCCATCTACCTGCACCATCTTCACCATCACCGCCCTCGTCTCCAGCAATCGTTGCCGTCTCCGCCGCGCGCGGCTGGCCAGATGGCGAACCCGCCGGCCGGTGGCAGACTGCGTGCTTCGGGCGGCCCGATGTCGGTGGCAAGGTGGCGCTTTTGGCGACGGCTCGCTTGCGGCCGCAAGGCGGGCGTGTTCACGCACGGTGATGCTATTTTGTTTTGTGCGAGCCACCGCCATGCGTTTAACAGTTATGCGGTTAGTTACGTTATGATACCGTGTTCGTGGTTTCCTTCGTCTATCTTAATACGTACGAGAAGCATCTGTTAAGGTTATTTAATTACCCCTCCCACTACCAAAACATCATTTTATATCAAATATGTGGATTTCTTTTTATAAAAAGGAAGTATTATCTTGAAAATAATTTCTTTGGAGAGACTTTTTGTGTATTTAATTGCCCTTTCCATTTTAATGGGTTCCCATGTTATTTTAGGTCCTGATTTATGGAAATTCAGGATGAGCCGACGTTAACTTCCCACTAGTACGAATATTCTCAACCACTGTTTTTTTCATATGCGATTTTGTTTTTATTTGTACATTCTCGCTCTTACTTCGTAAGAAGAGAATGAATTGTGGTGCTGCAGGGAACAAAACAGCGACTTTTCCTGGTATGTAAGCTAGTATTTCTGGTATGTAAGCAGACTAATTCCTGTTTTACACGATTGTTCCTGGACCTATCCAGGGACCGCTTTACACAGATTATAAATCTTTTTCAGACAGATACATGTAACACATGTTGCACTGCAACTGATGCAACTGATGTAACGTGCGTAAATCGAAAACGAGGCCCTTGTTTTGTATTGTTCAATCTTCAAGAGGTACCCTCACAACCTAGCATGGATTGTTAGAAACTCTTTAAGTAGCAATGTGATGTTATTTTCACTTTTAAAACAATGATTTTACAAGCGCGGAATGTTCACAGGGACGAACTAGTTACAAATAAATGTTCGAACTTATAGAACTAATACCAGGAGCGATGTCGCTGTCTGGAGGAGAATTCTAGCGGCTGGCAGCTCTGACCGGTAGTTTTCCGTAGTTTCTTTGACCAACACCAGGCGAAAGCCGGAGCAGTACACTAAAAAATAGGCAACGGACCGCGCGCGATCTTTCCTTCCTGTTCTTTGTCCTATCCTTACCCCTTACACACACACACAGACATGCACTACACTACCACACATGTCGGGAGACCGGTCGGGGACTTAAAACTTGTCTCGGCTGGGGCGGTGCCCCGTTGGCTGAAGATACCTGGTTGGGGAAAACCCCGCTAGTCGACGATACGTCGGCGCCGGCGCCGTAGGTCGCCATCCAGTGGAGGAAGATCACCGCCACCTCCCGATGAAAAAACACGCACTACAATTACGGGACTAATGATCTCAGTAGTTGACGCGCCCAGAATCACTTATTATCAATCAATCAATCATATTGTAGAACAAATACTTTCGTTGCCGACTCGAGTTCTTCTCCGGACACAGCAAACGCGCTCCCGATTGTGGAGGTCTATTCCCAGGGGAGAATCTCGATTTTCGATTAAAACGGGAACTGATCAGCCCGCCGGGCACATGCGCCTGCTCCGGAAGGCGACGGTGGCGGGCCACCTCTGCCGGAGCCGGAAGCCGCCGGTCGGTCCCCGGGGCGGAAGTGGCGGGCGACAGGTGGCGAGCGATGGCCCGTGGGTGGCTTAGCGCCGTCGCCGACGCCACCACAGACGCCGTCGTCACCGCCACCTCTGCTGCCTCCGATACACTCGCCTCTTGTGGCGGCAACACTTGAGAGCTTGTGCACCCTCGAACGTTAGAGCACTATCGATCTTCTGCGCATGCGCAGTTTAAGTTTCGTGTCACTTTTGAAATACTTTTGTGACTTCCCTTATAGCCATCACGACCTACCCCACCCCTGCGGCTTGTCTCGTTGCGATCGGTTCATACCCGTTACCGTGTTCTTGTACGCCTGTCTCCGCTTCCGCCTCCTCTTCTGCCTCAAACTCCGCTTCCATGCACGCCTCTCTCTCCGACTCGATCTTCATCTTCTTCTCCATTTCCATCTCCGATAACACCTCCGCCTCCTTCCGCATCTATATACGCCTCCGCCTCTGCCTTCCTCCTCTCCACCGTCTCCGACTCTGTCTCCGTCTGTGACTCTGCCAGTGTTCGCTTCCATATTTGCCTCCATTTGCGCCTCTGTCTCCGTCACCATACCCTCATCCGCCTCGAACTCCGCCATTGCCTTCGTCTCCGCCTTCGTCTCCGCTTCTGCCGTCGCTTCTGTCTCCGCGTCAGTCTCCATCCGTTGCCGTCTGCCTCCATCTCCGTCTCCCTCTTTCATCTCCGTCTCCACCCCCGCCAATTACACCCCCTCCACCCGTCGCCGCCCCCTGCCCCGCGCCGTTGCGCGTCCCGCGCTCTCGCCCGCTCGCCGGGTGCGGGTGTCAACAGCCATCGCCCAACGGCAGCAGGCGATAAGCGGAAGTGAAGCAGGCCTTGGTAGACACACACATGCCGAAGTGTTGCACATGCTGTTTTGTTAGCAACGTTTGTGCACCTGGCTGATAATTACCATTGAGGAAGGTCCATTCTTTGAGTCCTAGATATGGGGGAGAACACTTGAGGTGAATTCAACACTATTTTAATTTTTTTTGGTGTTTGGTGTTGTGGATAACCACTTTAGAGAACAGTTACAAAGAATTTCACACACACACACACACACACACACACACACACACACACATAGTACATATGCTATGTTCACATTATTTCAAAGAAGGAGGGATTCCCTCTGGGATCCCTTAACCAAAAATTTTTTTTTTTTTTATATAACTTTATGGGAGTGAATTCAGCAATTTATGGGAAATGATCGTTGCGAGAGATTTATGGGAGTTCGATTATCAAACATTAATTAATCAAACATTAACTTTTTTAAAAATATTTCTCCCACATCGTTCAAGTTTTTCTAAAGATGTATAGTCGAATTCGATTATAGAGAACTCAGATGTAATGAATCCTCGATTATAGTGAGTTTAAGTCATTGGTACCGTTTCACTTACATTACAAATAAACATAACAATATTCTGTTATAGTGAACCTGAACCTCGGCTATAGTGAACGTAGGATATACAATTTCCTGGAAACAAATTCCCTCCTGGAAAAGAATATGTCACCTCAGTGCCAACACCAGGCAGCTTGGAAAAAATATCGTCGGCAAATGATGAATTATCATAATCGAAGAATTCTCCCCTGAGGTGAAGGTAGCGGACCTGGAATGGAGACATTACTGATGACATTGTGCCACTCAGTTTCACTGCGGAAACAAAGGTCGAGTCCTGCGTGGGCTACGACTGGCGGCGGGGACGCGCGATTGCTTGCTTCTGTTTCAATCTTGGTGTTATATTCTGCGGGACAAAGTGCGATGAGTCCTACATATGCGACAGGAATCATGCAACTGCCGCAGCCCCACTGCGTGGTAAAACCCTCCGCGCCACGCAGAAAAGCGATCAATTTCATTAGCCGCTTGCGCCATCCTGCTACCGAAAGGATCTCGTATGTTATTAGGCTAGAGAAAGGGCCTTCGGAAAATGCGACGGTGTTCCAACAGTGCGAGAGGTATTGAAGAGTGTCAAGACTGCATTACGATACTTAGAGACAGTGGACAATGCAGAATCGAGTATGGAGAGAGCAGGAACTCTTGGAGAAATTACTAAAAAAAAAACGTACGAAGCAAACAATAAAAAATAATTAATTTTTTAATGTCAAATGAATATATTGGAATTTTCATTTCGAGCTGATAACGTATTTTGCTGGATCTTTACATTAATATAATCAATCTTATGGAGAAATTATATTTAATTTTGACATCATCGGATGTAGTGAATCTCTGATTTAGTGAATCAAAAATGTTAGGTCCCAAAAGTCCACTATAACAGGAATCGACTGTATTTCGTTGTTTAATACGTTTGCTAACACAAAGCTAACAAGCTTCAAAGTATATCCCTTGGTTGTTTTCCAAAAAGCTGATCGCTACCGCGAGAAGACCTCGTGGGTGTTTTATGCGCCGGTAGATAGCAGCTGAAAAGAGGAAGGGGTGAAACTATAAGCTGGCCCAAATTCCAGAGATCTTGAAACTTACTTATTCCAGAACTTCTGTGGACTTTTGTAATACTGTTAGTTGTGTATGATTGGCATTGCCAATTTGGCAATATAGTATTGCGCATCCAAACTTTCCAGTTAGCATTTTGAGAGGATATTAAAAGAAGAATGTACTGCGACACGGTTTAACTTGCGACATACCAAAACTAATACTTTATCTGTGGTTCTAATCTTCATTTCCTCACCATTTATATGGTATTTTTGAAGACAAAGTGTAAATATTTTAAAATCCTTCAAAATACTATGAAAAATGAGTTGAAATACTAATAAATACCAGCAATACTGGCAGTGGAAGAATGAACTCACGGAGGCTTTCTAGTAAATGACAAAAATGGATATTTAGAATAACGAAAGCAACTTGACAACTTGTAATTATTGCTTCTCATACCTATCACCTTTTCCTATACATGTGCATTATCCAGGTTGTAGCTTGTAAATTACAAAGACTCGCAGAACACTATGTTGTTATCAATGTAATCATTCGTTTTACTACGAAATTAAATCACATAATGTCTAAAACTGACAACAACCAACTCATAAAACACACTACCGATATGTATTTAAAGTAAGAGTTTAAGAAATTCATGTCAAATGACATTCGTATTGCCACGTGGAGTGAGAATATGGCATTGTTTTAGTCTGTGGTCATCGAATGGAATATGAAAGGGCTGACACGCAGAGATCTTCCATTCGGATGAAGTCGACGCGAGCTGCGTGCGTGCTGCGGCCGCTGAATCCCACTAAGGCGGGCGCCCTCGGGCAGCCAGAGAAGCGCACCCCCGGCCGCTCCTCTTCCGCCCGCCCTTCGCCCGCCCTCCGCCGCCCTCCCCGCCCTCCGCCGCCCTCCGCCGCCCTCCGCCGCCCTCCGCCGCCCTCCGCCGCCCTCCGCCGCCCTCCGCCGCCCTCCGCCGCCCTCCCGCCGCCCTCCGCCGCCCTCCGCCGCCCTCCGCCGCCCTCGCCGCCCTCCGCCGCCCTCCGCCGCCCTCAGCCGCCCTCCGCCGCCCTCCGCCGCCCTCCGCCGCCCTCCGCCGCCCTCCGCCCCCTCCGCCCCCTCCGCCGCCCTCCGCCGCCTCCGCCTCCCCGCCCCCTCCGCCGCTCTACGGTACCCTACCCGCCCTCGCGGCTTCCGCCACCCTCTGCCGCCCTCTGCAGCCTTGCCCTCCGTTGGCGCCCTATGCCTTCCCCGCCGTCCTCCCCGCCCTTCGTCGCCCTCTGCGCTCTCGGATGCTCTCCGCGTCCAATCGCCCCGCCCTCCGCCTCCACCTCCCCCCCGCCCCGCCCTAAGCCCTGTTCTCCGCACCGCCCTCCGCTCTGCCCTCTGCTCCACCCTCCGCCTCGCCCTTCGCGATTGAGAAAGTTTACATATTGAGACTTCATAACATATTGATTTATCGTGGAAATGCCAAATTATTAAAGACAAACCTATTCACTACTGTAGTAACACTACTTCTATTTCTTAATTGCAGATGAATTTTGCAAAAAGCTTGATTTCAGGTTAATGAGGTTTCTAATTTAGCATTTAGTAACATTTCTACAAATTAATTAATATTTATCCTTCGATTTTTCCTTTCAGAGTCAACCGCAAGTTCCGCAGTACCACTAGTTTTTGTAGCGATCTCTCCATACTTTGTCACTCTTGATATCTAACTTCACCAGGTCTCTCTGATCTCTCCACAATGTTTTCACGGCTTTGTGTGCAAATGTTTGTTGCCTCCCCGAATTTCTGTAATCATTGTTTTGTTAACTTAGACTACTATCGAAAAATTTTTGATACCATTATTTCTCAAGAGATCACATCTTTTGCAGCCTTCACTTTTTTCTTGTATTAATGATCCTCTGCGTAATTCACCGTAAGTCATTCTTTCTGGGGTTACGCTCGTGATATCGCATTCACTTTGTTCACTTCGACGAAAGACCCGAACCGCAAACGCCCCGCAAACAACAGCTTTCCAGGCGCGACTTGACACCGCAGCGGCGCTTAACCGGCTCGCACCACCTCCCCCGGCCCCGGCCCCCCTCCCCCCCCTCCCCCCCCCCCCCCCCCCCCCCCCCCGCCCCCTTCCCGCCCCGCTCCTAAAACCGCTCTACCCCCGCCCTCACTCAACCCCCAGCGTCGCTCCCTCTGCGGGGGCACGGGGCCCCCTGGGGGCGGGCAACGCCCCGCCGCGCCGAGGGGTCTTGATAAGAAATGTTGCCAAGGTACGCGCGCTGTTATTGCTCGCGGGCGACGACCCTCCTGCGGAGAGGGGCGGGCGGAGGAGACGCGAGTCGGAATAAAAGATTAGGGAGGGATTGTGGGGCGCGACTCCACGGCGGGGACGCGGCAGCGGTGAGGACGGAGGGGGGAGCGGCGTTGAGGACGGCGCCGCCGGCGAGGGCGCCGTGCGGGGGCGGCGTGGGTGGTACAGTCGCCGCCAGTCGACAGATGGAGCGGGAACTGCGTCTCTCTCTAGACGTACAACGTTGTTTTGGTCCTCGTAGAGATGGATGCGATCGCTGCACTCGCAATGTTTAAGATACGTGAACTATTTCATGTTTTGTACACTATTTTTGCAGATGTGAATTAATATTTTATCAAATCTCGTTTAAAATGTTTGGTTAAACATTTCTATAATAAGAAAAAAAATTGAAAATGTTTAATTAAAAAATAAAAAATTTAATTGTTGAAATTAAATTGTATAATGAAAGATTATTTAAATGAAAAATAACGTTCTGAGAAGTTTTTTAAGAATAAGAAGATATTTAATTAACATTTGTCTTGTAGTAAAAAATTTTATACGTTCTGTTAGTAAAATTCTGAACTGATGAATTCAGAGGTATAACTAATAGTTTGAATTACTACGTAACTAACTTTGGCGTCACTCTTGTATCCAGTAACAGGAATGTTGACTCACTTTAATCCTAATGACACAAGTATAAAGTAACTGTTATAGCTTATGACGTTTAGTCTGTACCGGCTAAATGCCCGGATTATGCTTTTACACCATATTCTAATGCGATGACCATTTAATTTTAACGTCGAATTAAATTAATTTTTCGGCGTTGTAAAAGTGTTATGATTTCTCCTGACACAAATTCATGACTTTTTTCCCAAGGGCTTTTATCCAGCCGACATCCGGTTACCTTTTACGTCCCGATGGGTCGCATATTCGACCACACACTAGACACCAATACGCTTACGATATGATCTGGAGTCAGTAGAATGCGAGACTCATCGCAAAAACACGTACATGAAGACAAGGTACAAACAAGCATGCCCAAGGTGTGACTCGAACCTACGACCATTCGGATCGAAACGCTGAGTCGGGTCATGCTCTTAGCCACTTCGCCTATCCAGGTTAACGGCGGCAGGATTTTCGACACTAGCTTTTCAGCTTGGTCGAATTCAGTCGCTGTCTGGAGGAGAATTCTAGCGGCCGGCTGCTCTGATCGGTAGTTTTCCGTGGTTTCTCCGATCAACACCAGGCGAATGCCGGAGCAGTACCCTACCAAACGGGCCATGGACCGCGCGCGATCTCTCCTTCCTCTTCCTTGTCCTATTCTCTCCCCTTACACACCACTTACACTAATATGCACTACACTTCCACATATTCCGGGAGACCGGTCGGGAGCTTAGAGCTAGTCCCGGCTGGGGCAGTGCCCCGCTGGTGGGAGAGTCCTGGTTAGGGGGAAACCCCACTAGCCGACGGTAGGTCGGCGCCGGATCTTGCCATCCAGCGGGGGACGATCACCGCCATCTCCTCAGAAAAACACGCACTACACTAACGGGACTAATGACCAGAGCAGTTGACGCGCCCGGAAACATGAATAAATAAATAAATAAACTATCCAGGTTAGCGACAACAATTTTTAAAACAATTAAAAGAAACTTGTGTGATCGAGTCGTAATAATAATTTGTGACAATGATACCTTTTTCGGCAAAAATGTTTTTAGGTGACAATTCCTAGATGTGATTTCTGTTCCCCCTCACGTTTCGAATCGAATGTCGCAATGCTGTCAAATCTAAAGCGACCCTCGCGACAAATTTCTTTCCGCAGCCAATGCGAGACGACAGGCGAGCGGAGGTGTCGGGGAGGGCCGAGGACGGAAGCGTCTGGCAACCACCGCTGGCGTGGGAAGGGGCGGGGCGCGTGGTGCGCCAACCAAACAGATGGCCGGCGCTGCAATAAGCCGCAGCGGGAGCTCTCAGCGGGCGGGTGAGAAGCCGTCCATCAGCTCTGCACGGCTTATGCGGAAATTCACCTCTGCCGAGTGCTCAATAACGGAAACTACGGTCGGGCAAAAAATTATTGGGATGAACCAGGCTCAGCGATCCCGGTTTTTTTAGGGTAGAAGAGAGGCTCCTCCTGTTTCTGAAATCTCTTAGAGCAGTGTTTCAATATTAGTTAATGAATACTTTGTTTGCGTAATTCTACTTTACACAGGACTGTTTCAATTCAACGCGGCGAATATGAAACACATCTAAATTCAATTGATCACAGCACATACGAAAAGATTTCATGCCGATTATTGTTGACTTGTCCTACTTTAAGCTGTACAAATTATCATTTGTAATCTCTCTAATGCGTGGATACAGTTTTCAATGGTACTACAAAGCAAACATCACAGAAATATTTCATCCTTTTACGGAATAGCTGAGTACTCGTAAGACGGTAACAAGTAGAGAGTACCCGTAAGGCGGATTAAAATGATTTTCGTAACAAAAATTAATTCTCTTAAATTTTTAATCGAATCTCACTCGACTCTCTCACGCAGACGTAAATTTTAGGTAAATGAGACACTAATAACAATTGTTTCAACAAAATACTTGAATTTGCAGAAATTGTAACGAGCAATCAAAGACAATACGTAACGAATATGTTCAGCAACTGTTTTCATTAAACTCTTTCTGTATAAAATGAAAGATTAGTATTTTATTAAACCATAGAACGACAGTGTTTAGAAGTAGTTCGTTTGTAACAGGTATTTTGAGTTCTAAAACCAGATTTCGGTCAATAACGATTTTATGTGCCGTTTGTGTAGCGACGAATAGGTCGCGTTTCGTCGGGGATCAGATTTGCGTGAAGCGGACTATAGCTGCGTGGGCGGGGCGGCGCGTGGAGGGGACGCGCAGACAGCGGCGTTGCGCGGTGCGCAGCGGAGGGGAGCGGGGACCCCGCGCGATTCATCACAGCCCCGCGGCCGCCCCCGCGCTAGCGACACCCAGCGCGCCATGCGGCGACAGCCGGCGCGCGTGTAATTAACCCAGGCGCCGGCGCCGTCTCCCGCCCCGCCCCCCCCCGCCCCTCGGCCCTCTCGTCCGCTCTCGGCCCTCTCGGTCGCTCTCGGCCGCTCTCGGTCGCTCTCGGCCGCTCTCGGTCCGCCTCGGCCCGCTCTCGGCCGCTCCCCCGGTCCGCTCTCGGCCCGCTCTCGGTCCGCTCTCGGTCCGCTCTCGGTCAGCTCCCTGCCCGCTCCCGTCCTGCCCCCTCTCCCACTCTCGCCCCACTATCGCCTCACTCTCAGCGCGCTCTCGTCATGCTCTCTTCACGTTCTTATCCCGCTCTCAACACGCTCTGCTCACTCTCGTCACGCTCGCGGCCCGCACTCGTCACGCTCTCGGCCCGCTCTCGTCACGCTCCCCCCCGCCCTGCTCTCTCGTCTATTTATCTTCCTTCATTTTGGACTTCTTACCATTTTACCTTCTCACTTTCTCAGAAAACTAGCATTCGACTCGCCCTTCCAGCATCTCGCCCTCGCAGCATATCATTCTCTATCCCTTACCAAGTCGTCCTCTCTCCATCTGTTCCTGCCTCAATCTCTCCCTCTCTCCATCTCGCACTCTTTATCTCTTCTTCTCTCCATCTTGCCCTGCTGCCATCACCTCCACGGCATATCGTATTTTCGTCTTCTCATGACACCCTTTGACTGCTCTCAGCCATTGATAAGTCTCATTGCCTCCCAGCCTCACAATCCTTGCAACTCAAATTGAATTACTTTCGGCAACCTATTAAATAGTCAATACATTCTTCTGAAGTTCTTTTTCTCTCTATTTAATTCTTTAAAACAAATTTTTACTCTCTCGAATACACATAATCATGAAGTAGAGAGAAAGTATGGTAATGCTGTTACAGAAAGTGCAAATTTTTGTCAGAAAATCTTCTTTACAAGATTTTCTGTGGCCTTCATACACAAAAAGTGGATAAATCACTATAGTAAAGCACTTTCAGTAATATATGGTTGTTAGAATCCACCTTTCATCCTTGATTGAGAAAAATTTGTTTACGGAAAAACGTGTCGGTCCGACCGTCCGTCCGTCTGTGGTAAACACTTGCACCTAAACCGCTCAGATTTCGATTTTCTTCAGAATTGATATTCTTCGATCGATCTGGCACAACTAGAGACCAGGCCAGTTTGAAATGGATATTTTGATGTTCAGGGATATTTTACATGAAGCCTTAACATTTTCATTTTTTTTTCAAAAATTGCTCCACATTTTTGGATTATTTTTTCATGAATTCCTCGCAAAGGATGCTTAAAACAATGAAGCTGGTATCAGTCCCGTTGAAATTTCTGAATTCACGAAAGTTATAAAAGTTTAAAAGTTTTTCGATGTCTTCCTTCAGGTGTTTTTGTCAAAAAATGGCTCGAAATTTCGCAAAGAGAGATACGTACGCCCAGAAAAATTAAGCAAGTTCCATTTTCGTTGAACTCCCCCAAGTTTTGGAAACTGCAAAAGTTATAAACAAGGCCAGAAAGATTGTGCAGTTGTAGGACCACTAGTTTATTTTACGTGGCGTTCCATCTAGTCTTCACCTCCTAATCAGGCAGCCTACCTTGCGTACACCTCCGCGTGTATTCTCACAGCTTCTGCGTCTCCAACCCATTTGCTCCGCCCTCCGCCGCTCTCGCCCCCCAAATTTGCTCTCTCGCCCCCTTCCCACCCCCACTCTCCACCCCCATCCGGTGCGGCGCCGCCTCCTTCAAGAGGGAGTGCTCGCTGCGCCCACGTGCCTCGGTTTGTCGCCGTGTTGGAGCAGAGCGGCGGCGCTTGGCTTAGCTTAGCCTTCCGTTTCCTGGCCGCCACCGCAAGCGCCTCCTACGCTTTGAGCTCGAATTTCTGGAGAATACGGGGTCATGACCTTTTCTCTTCATCTGTACAACCGTACAGTTGGTGAGAGGCTTCTTATATTCTTCTGAACCCAATTCAAACAGGAAGTTTTGAAATCAGCAGCAAAAATATTATTCTACCGAAGATTGTCTCCTCTTCTATGTAATTAAATGGAATACAATTAATTAAAATGATTTGATAATCTGTTTTCAGGTTGTAGTTTTTTTAATATTTTGCTTCTTCAAGAGATTATAAATCAAAAAATCCGATTTCTGGTGATCACTTTCAAATTTTATCCCATACAATTCCGATTATTTTAATTTTAAAAATTCGAGTGCCGTTATTGATATTCAAAATGTTTATTATTTAACTAAATATTGAATTACGAGAAAAAAAAACAATAAAATGTAAAAAATAACTAACACACACTTCTGCCATTCAGAAATTGTGCAGTCAATTGAAAATTTGGAATATATTTTCTTTGCATATATATTTTTGCGAAATACTTTGAATAAACACTTTGAGAATACATTCAGACCGTCTCATACATAAAATTTGTGATATTTCGATTTTTCATTTTACAGCCGTAGACAATCAATCTTTTTTTCAGGTTATCGAAAGTAAACGACAACCCTGAAATATCAATAAACGTCGATATAAAATATAAAAAGGCTTTTATATTTTATCACAGTTATAGTATCTTATATTATCACGAATATCTTGATTGAAAACATTCCAGATTCATAAAAGCTGCTGTTTTAGTTTCTGCCCGAAGAATTTCGTATTCATGCTGATAGACACAGTAAATACCATTTCATATTTTCAGTCAATTTTGTTATGTATACGCATCCCTTTAAAAGAGGGCACTGAACCATCTGAGTTTGACGAGATCAGCGCGATCGAAATGCTTCTTTCAAGAGACTTTTCGAGTGTACCACCTGTCAGGAGCTTTTCGTTTTCCCTTCTCGAGAACGCAAGATAAACTCATTTTATGTACAACTTCTAAACAGACTTTACCTTTTCTTTCTCCACCTCTTGTGTATCAGTCTTTGTTCTTTATGAGGTTTGAGTTTTGCTTCAAGTTTTACACGAATCTGAGAAGGGGTAACTTTTCGTTTGTTTGTTGTTGTTTTTTTTATTCAAGGGAGCCCCGCGCCGGAACTGTCCTCTTCTTTCTCGGTTTCCTTTCGTCTGTCGGAGGATCGAGTTGCCCCCGGCGGTGATGCGACGCTGTTTTGTGCGGAGGCGGGGGCGGTGGGCTGACGGCGCATGCGCCGCCCACGCTTATTCTGATGCGGCCCACGCGCTGCGGTTACGGCTCCCCACGCCCGCTACACGCCCACGCACTCGCCCACAGCACGGGTCCCCTAGTGGGGGAGCCGGTTTCGCAATCGCCTGCTTATGGAGAAAGGCTCGCCCTGTCGGGAGGACTTTTTTCGAAATCGCCACTTGATGGGGAAGACTCCTTCTGGGCGGAAACAGACAGACTCTTTTCCTGTAGACCCAATCTTATGGAGAAACGATTATTCCATTTCTTTGATTTGGACATAACCACTCTATACTCTTTTTCGCACATTGTTAGGATTATTTCTTCTTTCTTTCATTTACTTTGAACCGCCAGTATATGTAATTTCATATTTCTTACAATACATGATATTTATCAGCATTATCAATCCAAAATTCCAATCCAATGTTTATATATATATATATATATATATATATATATATATATATCCTGAATTTCCGTTTATAATAGTCTTTACTACATATCTCGAAAACCTCTCTGTTTGATGCTGGATAGTGGATATGGATATCATTCTCAGATAACTTAGTTTCAAGGAGATTGGGCCAATGCTGTGTTTGTGGGCGTGGCAAGATGGCGCTGGGCCAGCGATGCATACCTGATGCTGTCGACGTGCCGCACTTTCGTTTCCGCGGGCCCTCGTCCCTTCACACGATTCCCACACGGGGTAGAACGTGAAAGAAGCGGGCCATTTCTCAAAGTTCCAACCTCAAGGACACCCTGAGTTTGTCCTCTCATTAATGGTTTTTCGTCATGATGTGTACTGTAGATTTTTGCCACCAGACATATTAGTGTGCACACATGCACTACTATCGACTTCTGCCCTTAATTTGCAACTAAGAAATCTTTTGGACTGTTACCATTGATAACGTCTTCAAGACATACTATAAAAATAGCATATATTCGTTTTTTAAAGGCCACTATATGTTCTAGTTGCACTCTACCCAACATCATATTATTTTATTCTCGCACAAACCATGTCTTCACAAACGACATGAAAACGCTTTGTTCGAGTCTTTTTCCTGGAACTCCAATTCTTACTGTATGAATCATTCATGCTTAGAATCATTTTTAAGAAAGATTTACTTCAAAATGCATTAAAAGAAAGTCAAAGTATGATTTTTTTTTAAATCCAGTGATCTCCTCCACCTCATATAAATACTCTCCCTTTACTTTAGTCAATTGACTGAAAGTATATCGGTCAGGAAAATATCCTTTTCAGTCTTCAAGTGCTAGAAATTATCTCCTATGTCCTTTGTTGTTTATTCTTCAGACATTACTTTTTATCAATAATGAAGAAAGAAAACTATTTTGTTTAATTGCAAGGAACATTCGAAGATATACGCAAAATCGCATTACTCCCACAATCATTAATTTCTCGAGTAAAAGTACTTCAATTCTGTGTGTCTCAAACTGCATCACTGATTTCGCAGGCAAAAATCATTAAGGACATGCCATTACAAGCTCAAGACACAAAAACGCAAAATTTACAAATCTTTCTCACTTTCAACTCAGGAAGAAAAAGCGAGGCGCGTATAGCAGGTTTTAATCGCTCACCCACGCTGCTCCGTGGCGGCCGCCGAGGGTGGATAGGGTAACAGACAAGGAGCAGCCGAGGGGGCGTAATAATGTTCCGGCGCCGCATACATTACGAGGGTAGCCGGTGGCGCTGGCGGACGCCCGCCAAGGGGAGGAAGAACACGCGTTAACGGCGCGATTAAATACCTGCGAGTGAGAGCGCGCAATATGGCGGCTTCAAAACGCGCGCGCGGCCCGCGGGCAAAGCAGGGGGCACAGCCAGCACGCTGCTCTGGGTTGTATGCCCTACTCAAAGGTAGGAATATACTACATAGATTGGCTGAAGCACCGCCATCTTCGTAGCAAATTGAAGCCATATTTTTGCAGTCAAAGTAGCGCCCTCTGAAAATATCGAGTATTTCAGTATTCCTTTCGACCCGATTAAGGGCGCCGATTAAACGGCTCGATTAAATACCTGCGAGCGAGAACGCGCAATATGGCGGCTTCAAAACGCCCGCGTGGCCCGCGGGCAAAGCAGGGAGCACAGCCAGCACGCTGATCTGAAGTAGTATGCCCTACTCAAAGGTTGGAATATACTACATAGAGTGACTGAAGCACCGCCATCTTTGTCGCTAGTTGAAACAATGTTTTTGCAGTGAAAATAGCGTCCTCTGAAGAAACCGAGTATTCCAGTATTCCGTTTCGCGCTGGTTAACACCGGGTGGGCGCGGTCCGCACGTAATATAAATCCTCTTATGGTGTAATTCACGACCAAAAGCTAATCGTTTAAAAACGAAATCACAATATTTAAGGAGAACGAATTGAGAAACCTTAGGAACACGTTGCTTCCTGCATAATAATGGAAGCTGTTGAAATATTATTGTAGTTAGCATAACACCTGAAAGTGAATGTTATTGCAATAAGAAGAAAGAAACAGATCACAAATAAGGCGGCAAACTTGAAAAATGATATATTTGTGGTTTATAACTTCTATTTTTACATTTGTATGCCGAATATGCTGATTGCATTGTAAATATCATTCTAACCACTAATGTAATTTAAATACAGATAAACTTAAAGACAACAATATAGGAATAAAATCAGATAGAAACAAAACGTCGATTCAGTACAACAGTTCTACACGCCAACTTCAGGCACCTCTCGTGTTTTGACCTGAAAAATCAAGAGCACTTAAACCATACGGTCGGCCACTCTATGTAGTATATTCTAGTTTGTTGACCCTACTACATTGTCGAAGGTGAATAAAAATGCCATATACTTCCCACGATAAATTCACTTGTTTTGTTTTGATGATACCTTTTCCGAAAGTTTTTACTTTAGTGTTTTTGAAATAAGGCGTAAATATTTATTAACTTAATCTTAATATGCTGGGGCAGAGTTTTCTTGTTTGAATTATTATCAGGTTATTTTAAATAATGTTTTCGATTATTTGATCACACAATATGCACTCTATAGAAAATCGAATATGTCTCCACATATTGTTGCATGTGTTTTATTTCTAGCTCTCGAAGACCAGTGAAATGAAAGCAATTTACATTTTCTAAAACAATACCCTATCTAGAGTGAACATGTTTTCGAAAATGTAATCGAATTCGTACTCTTCACCTTAATTTAAAAACAAAATGGATCACATAAAATTATAATCACTACTTTTTGACACATGTTTCAAATGACTACTTGACATTGCGTTCTTATCACTCACTCATTTTTGCATTTGTAAAAACTCAACTCTTGAACTTAAAATTCTCTCTATCATTGCTTGGTTAACTACGAACTCATAGACATGCTTCGATGCGTAAGCCTCAACTGCTTTCGAAAAGAAACGTCTACTGCTTTCGATAGATCGATTAAAACTCACAAAACCAAAATATGGTTTCAAGAAATGATGACACACAAGCGTTCATTGTATTAATTTTAATAAATGATTTAAATATAAAATCATTTTATGATAGCGGTTAATATTAGCAAGCAGTAACGCATCTGGGACCCACTACCTTTCATTTAAAGAAAAAGTTATGAAATATGATTCAATAGAAAGCTTTCTACACGAAAACCCTTAGTGTTTTAAATATGGATATAAATAACAAAACCGTGAGAACTTCATGAGACAGAAAGCAGAAAATGTATTTTTTTAGATTCCTGCTCTTCTCAAGTATCGGAGCATGAATTTTGCAGTGTAATGTAGGTATGGTATGGCTAATTACACAGCCAAAAGGGAAACTTCAAGGGTTTACCTCAATTTTTGACGTCACTGACAATGCTAATGGCTGTGAGGAAGACGTTGTACATTATTTTATATCATATATTCGTCGTATATTAGTTTCGCCCAGTAATGGGAAATACGTTTTTCAGTTTGCATAGTTCCCACCATTTTATCAGATATACCTCCGATTTGTTCTCGACCTGACCATAAAAATTTATTAAATTCACTTATTCCGATAAAATGTTTAGTGATTACTTTTTGAAACATTTCTATTCCTTTACGAATTTTAAAAATAATTTGACGCCACGGTAATGTAAAAGAAGAGATAGCTTCAGCAGAAAAAATTAAAAATTAAGGTCAATGCGAAGTTTCAGATAACGTAAAGTAAAACAGTAAGTTGAGAAAGATAAAGATGATGATAATCAAAGCGAAAAAAAAATAAAATTGTAATGGTAATGAAGCTGGATTTGCAGAATTAGTGAAAGAATTAGCAACACCCGTAACACGAACTATTGTTCATTTTCCCCACCGCCGTGAGCTTTGAAGTAACGCATTAAGCAACCCCCGCCAACCTTTGCCGTTTGCCCGGCTGCTGTTCCCCGCAGGGCTACTGCACACCCAGGCGGCGCGCAAAGGGGCGGGGGGGGGCGAGGCGGAGCGAAGCCCCGGGAAGCCGCGCCCGCGGGCGAGTGAGCCCGGGGGCTGCGGGCGTGGAGGGCGCCAAGCGGAGAAAAAGCCGCTTAGTCGCATGCACCACGCCGCCCCGCCCCCGCCGCGCCGCGTTCCCCTCGCCCGCCGGCGGCTCCGCCCCGCACCGCACCCCGCCGCGCCGCGGAAGCGAATTAAATAATGATCGCGCAAATTAATCGGCTGCCGTTGCTCTTTCGTTTCTCCGCGTGCACGCCCAACGCTACCTTCCATGCAACCCTGTATGCATTCTCGCCTTTTCACTCCCAGACCGGAAGAGGGGCTCGACTGATATCACTGCAGTGTCTCTGACCGGGAGATCCTAAGTTCGAGTCCCGGCAGGGGCAAGATTTTCGGCACTAGCTTGACGGCTCGATCAAATTCGGCCATAGTCTGGAGAATAATTCTTGCGGCCGGCTGATCTGATCGGTAGTTTTCCATGGTTTCTCCGATCAACATCAGGCGAATGGAGGAGCAATATCCTAGCAAACGGGTCACGGACCGTGCGCGATCTTCTCTTCCTCTTTCTTGGCCTGTCCCGACCCTTACTTACACACACACAGATCTACTACACTACCACACATGCAGGGAGACCGACTGGGAGCTCAGAGCTTGTCTTAGGAGAGACGGTGCCACACTGTGGAAGATACCTGGTTAGGAAAACACCGTTAGCCTATGGTAAGTCGGTGCCGGATCTCACCATCCAGCAGGAGATGATCACTGCCACCTCCCGAGGAAATAACATACCCTACACTTCTCGACCTGCGTTATCGTAATCCCAGTCTTTCCGCCGCGCCCACTGTGCTAATTACTCGCCGCCGTCCAACTCTTCTGCGTCCAACTGCTTACCGTCCAGTTTATCAGCGTCCATCTGTTCTCGTACGTAGTTCTACATGGTCTTCGCTGGCTATGCCTTTTCATCCTTCAGGCAATGGCTTGTGTTGCGCCGTTCTCACTTCGTTGATCTGTCTTTGCTATTTCATCCTCAACATATCTCTTCACCGTCCCCTCCTTTCATTCCTTTTCTCACGATCTCTCCCTAAACTTCTGTGGGGAGCCGCCTGCAGCTAGTTTCCAATTCTTTTCTCTCATTTCTCACATCTCTAGCCTGCTCCACCGTCTCCTCCGTCCCGTCCTTCTCGCCTCATACAGCTCATTCCACTCTTCCTGAAGCGTCCACGACTTCGCAGACATTGTCGCTCCCTCGCCTCAACTGCCCGCCGCCGTCTCCACCACGCTCGCAGTCTCCATCCGACGCGCTGGTCGTTTGATGAGTGGGGAAAGCGGTAAATATTATGATTCGGCGCCGACGGTGGGCAGTCTGCTGCTGCGGCGGCGGCGGCGGCGGCGGCGGTCGCGCGCGAAATTTCATTGTGGCTGCGCCGCGAGGGCCGCGCGGGAAAGTCAAAGCCTCCGGCGGCGCCAACGGAAGGGCGCCGCTTCAAAGGTATTTATGCGTAATGGAGACCCACGCCGGCTAATTACTAGAATAACCTCAGTAAAGGTCAAGTCGTGTCCGTGCATGGTCGCTTTTGTTCTCCGGCTAGCTAATTCTGGTGAATTCTATGTGGTTCTCCGGCTAATGAATTCTATGTGGGAGTGTTTCGTTTTCGCGCGGTCTATGGGCAAAAGAAAGGTTTTATTTCATAAGGGGGAATAGTATGTAAAATGTTTGGAAGGCATGCTCGAGATTTTTTTTCTGGTGCAGTGGATTAACAACTTTACAGAACAGCTGTAGACAACTTTTACATATAGTACAATTTGCTATGTTCAGTTATTACTAGGGAACGGAATTTATTGTAATAAAAAATGCAAAATATGTACATTTATATGTAAAACATGTAAGGAAAATAGAAAATATGTAAAATATTTTTTCAGTATTGTGATTAAAATTGTTCTCTAGAAGCCTTTTCCTACCACGGAATGTCGCCGATCAGTTCTTAACAATTTGGAGTAGCTGAAAGTAAGTTGTATCTCTACTGAAGTATTTGTACACTAGACCTCACCACATACAGAAATTTTATTCGAAATATAAAATACGTTCATAGTATATATTACAATGAATAGTAAAGGAGGTGTACTAGTAAGAAGGACGGTGTACAAGCGATAGTAGTACCGTGTCGCGTGTGATGGATCCCAGGGGAGGTAGTTAAAGGTATATATCCCACCCTCCAAATTGAACGTGGTAATCTTCTGTAAAAAATATTTGTTATTTTTCGATCGAGTAACGAATTGCTGTTTAAACATGAGCAATAACGTGTTGAAATGACTATTGTTCACAAAATCCGCTTATCCTTTACTCGCAAGTACCCAGTAAGCGGAAGGGGAGGGGTAAGTTTGACAATTCATGGTGTAGGTGGTAATAGAAGCGCAACAGCATTACATTTGATTTGTAAGAAAATTATTCGTAACAAATATTACAAACGCGCATCTGAACGTTCGTTTTGACGTATAAATTATTGAAATGTAGCGAAATATGTAAGAAATGTGTAAAAGTAAAATATGTAAAAATACGTAATTATACCAAAATATGTAAAATAACAATAGTTTCAATTCATTCAGAATGTCTTGTTCACTATAGAAAATATAATTGAATGCGGGTATCTAGTTACTGTAAAACATGTAATTAAATGGAAGTCCGTTGCCTAGTTATTACATATAGATATGGCGTCCCCTGTGGGATCCTCTTCAGTCATGCAGCAGTGCAGAATTGATTTCTCATTTTAGTTATTTGAAAGCCTTTTTTACATATGCAAAATGGACGAAATTTATCCTTAGAAAGTCTGGAGCGAATTCATGTTTGTACAGGCTCAGAGGTTATTCGTAGATGAAAAATGTTTAGGACTGAAAAATTAGGCAGTTTCCAGTAGAATCTCTTGGAGATGCTGGAAATATGTTGGGGGATTGTTGGGAGAGCATGAATTTTATTACAATACTCTTAAAGATTTGCAAGGAGATCTGCTCATTTGGATGATTATGAAATGTAAACTATTGGTCAAAACTCAAAGTTAGCGTTTATTGTGTTGCACCGGTATTGAAGCCTATGAACCACAAGATTTTCAGTTGTTTTAGCTGTTAAGCCTTTGTTCCACGTATTGCATTTTGATTTATTCTTGCTGCTTCATTTTTCTCTTTTCTTAGATATAATAATTTATTCCTGTAGGTTGACTCTTCTGGGAAAAAGTTTGGAATGATTAGATTATTTTTTATCCAGTAACCATAGTAAGTCAAATTGAAACAAAACAGACCTATGACAATTTCGGGCAGCATGGCACACTTTGTAGATCATGCAAACAGTAGGATGGACCGGCAAGGAAGACAGGCGAAACGTATTGATTTTTTTCAATACTCTACGAAAAATATGACTTGCTGAGCCATGACTAATATAATATCCGTATATAACAAAAGACTTTTGTCGATATTTTTCATTAATCATATCTATATTGCACAAAAACCATGGATTAATGCTGCCCGAATGTCTTCTAACTTTCGGTCGTGACTGTAGTGCTCCTGTTACCGCGTAGCCCGTAGTCACGCAAAGGGTGGCAATCCTGCTTCCGGCGAACAACGAACACGCGGCTCGACCGTAACGCGACCGTAATTAAGGTCGATTGTTCGATAATTTCGATGCGGTTTCGTTGCCCTTTCATCCCCAAGAGGAACGTTGCGTATGAATGACAATGAGGGGGTGAGGGGTCGAACGCGACAGATCGGGACAGCTTACGCACTTGATGGAGGTGCGTATTGGTGCGAATTGGTCGCCGGTGGTGTCGCGAGGCGTGGCCGGGCGGGGCGGGGCGGGGAGAGGCGGGTGGGGAGGGGGCAGAGCGTAGCGGGACGGGGTGGGGTGGAGCAGGGCGGGCAGGGCGTAGCGGGGCGGGGTGGTGAGGCGGAGCGTCGCGAGGTGGTGTGGGGCGGGACGGAATGGGGTGGAGCTGAACAGGCAGAGCGTAGCTGGAAGGGGTGGGATGAAGCGAGGCGGGCAAGGCGTAGTGGGACGGGGTGGGATGAAGCGGGGCGGGCGGGGTGGGGCGAGGTGAGGCGGGCAGAGCAGGGTGGAAGAGGGGGGAGCGGTTATGTGAGGTGTGGGGTGGGAGAAATAGTGTTGTCGATGAAACCAGTGTGACAACTCCCCTGGTGCTGCGTGTACGCCTGGCTGTCCAATTTGTATTGGTAAGTGGTGCCGAGATGGGAAAAATATGAAAATGAAAATCGGGTGATTCCTATGAGAATTATTTGCCTTCACAGCGCATGTTTTAAAAAACAAAATGGGTACTGGAAAGAGTGATTTACGGAAAGCTTGTTATGAGTTTTTCACCACCTGCAAAAAAATGCATTATAACTGATTTACCTTTGAATCAAATGGACGTCGAGGCTCGGTTGATAAAGTGACAGAATGGTGAAATTCTGGTTTAAAGCAACGTATGCACATACAATCTCTGCTATAGTGCAATCGATGGGGAAGAATTATTTTATCAGCATCACGAGGTACTAAGAATTACCAGAATATACTAGGATATAATCAAGTCAGTACCTTGGTTTTAATGAAGACAAGTGCCGTATGAATGCATCATCTCTAAGATGCTGTAAGTCCCCAGAACTCACTGAGTAATTTTACATAGTTGAGTGTAAGAAATCACTCAAATGAAGCACAAATTACATGCTTTTAATGCTAAGCATTTGCATAATAATGCATATAATATATTTTACAATTATGTTTTTTCTGTTTATTACGGTCTCTACAGTTACTTTATAACATAATAAATAAGTACATTAGTTACTGATTCATCACCCTTTATTAAATATATGGGAAAATACAAATTCATATCAAAATGTAATAAGGCTGTGTTGATATATTAGTTTGTGTATTTGACTGCATATACTGTCAGACCACTGATTGACGTGAGAAAATGCCTTCATCCACTTCAATTATAAGTCGAATCATTTTGGTTATTAATTCACCCTGAATCACCTTCGATTAATCGGACGCGAAAATAGAATCCGTTTGCGATGCTGTGTTACGCTGAAATAAATTCCAATCGGACACTGCACAAAAAAGTCCTGTACAAACCTCTTTATACACAAACCATTACCGTACCGTAATACTAATAATTAATTTGGGATATAAAGTTTCTTTTCATATAGTATGTGCTATTAATTATTTCGTAAAGCATCATTGCTGGTTAATAGTAAGCTAAAATAATGATTTTTCAACACGATAATAGAAGATGTGTAGCGAGCTTGTAACTTTCACTTATCTGGGGCATAAGTCACTTCCAGTTCGGTTACTGGGTATAGACGGAAACGCCTTATTCCACTTCAGCCATCATTCACAATAAATGAAATGAATTATTTCGCTAATTAATTTTCTCTTCAATTCATCACCACCACTATGTTCTACTTAATAAATTACTTCCTTATTCGCAATGCCTCACGTTCATTAATTGTAAGCGAAAATAAAAATGCCCTCAGGATGATAATAGAGCAGTGTCGATAAGCTTGTTACAGCCGCTGATAGCAGCCCTTAAGTCACTTCCAGGTCGCTTACTGGGCACGAGGGCCGCGGCGGGGCGGCATACAAAGCGCTTGGCTGTGCGTTAAGTGCGCGAGGCGGGGGCCGCTCCGGGGAGGGTCCCTAGAAGGGGGCGGGGCACCAGGTGGGGGGCAGGACACGTGCAGCGCGCAGCGTCCCGCAAGGGGCGCAAATAAAGAGGCCGACGCCACCGCCACCGCCACCGCCATCGCCACCGCCCAACGGCGACAGTCGCAGCCACCACCCCAACCCAGCCACTGCCCCGTCATTGCCATCCCTCGTCACCACCATCCCCACCGCCATCCCCACCGCCATCCCCACCGCCGTCCCCACCGCCATCCCCACCGCCGTCCCTACCGCACCCCACCGCCGTCCCCACCGCCATCCCCATCGTCATTGCTATCGCCAACTTCAATGCCACAGCCACCGCCACCGCGCGACCACCGCCATCACCATCGCAATCGCTATCGCCGCCTTCAACGCCACTGTCACAGACATCACCACCGCTACCCCCATCATCCCCCCACTGCCCACCATCGTCATTGCTATCGCCAACTTCAATGCCACAGCCACCGCCACCGCGACGACCACCGCCATCACCATCGCAATCGCTATCGCCGCCTTCAACGCCACTGTCACAGACATCACCACCGCTACCCCATCATCCACCCCACTGCCATCACCACCGTCAATGGCTATCGCCAACTTCAATGCCACAGCCACCGCCACCGCGACGACCACCGCCATCACCATCGCAATCGCTATCGCCGCCTTCAACGCCACTGTCACAGACATCACCACCGCTACCCCATCATCACCCCACTGCCATCACCATCGTCAATGCTATCGCCAACTTTATGCCACAGCCACCGCCACCGCGACGACCACCGCCATCACCATCGCTATCGCTATCGCCGCCTTCAACGCACTCACAGAACCCCACCGCCACTCCACCTTCCCTCCCACCACCACCATCGCCTTCCCTTCACTACCACCAGCTCCCCCTCGACCTCCACATCCACGTATCGCCCTCACCATTCACCCAGTTTTAGTCAGCAACACTTCGGCACCATCACCACTACGTCCGCTCCACCATGGCTACTGCCACAGGGATTGCCGCCACCACCTCACGGCAGAATAGCACCCTCGACCCCTCCACGCGGTAGGGTGCAGGGGAGTGGCGTCGGTGGAAGCGGTGGCGGTCTGAGGCAGCTGCGACTCCCGGACCCCAGCCCTTTCGCCGCAGCCGTCTGCGAGAAACCGCGTTACGGGGAGCTGTGGTGGTAGGACAGTGGGAGATGAGATTTAGACGTGGCACCGGGGAAGCGTTCACGGTGTGACGATGACTGACAAGGCAATATGCATATTATGTAATGAAGGCTAAGGTTTAGTTGTGTCAGTATTAGAAAAGATAATTGTGAGTGGCAATAAAGTAGGAGCGTTGGTAATGCAAGATTTTTTTTGATTTTTTTCTTGTTTTCGGGCGCGTCGAATCCTTTGTTCATTAGTCCCGTTAGTGTAGTGCATGTTTTTCTCGGGATATACGCGGTGATCTTTCCCCGCTGGATGGCGAGATCCGGCGCCGACCTACCGTCGGTTAGTGGGCTTTCCCCTAACCAGGACTCTCGCACCAGCGGGGCACCGCCCCAGCCGGGACAAGCTCTAAGCTCCCGACCGGTCTCACGGAATATGTGGTACTGTAGTGCATGTTAGCGTATGCGCGTGTGTAAGAGGCGAGGATAGGACAAGGAAGAGGAAGGAAAGATCACGCGCGGTCCGAGGCCCATTTGTTAGGGTACTGCTCCGGCATTCGCCTAGTGTTGATGGGAGAAACCGCGGAAAACTAACGATCAGAGCATCCGTCCGCTAGAATTCTCCTCCTGACAGCGACTGAATTCGACCTATCTGAAAAGCTAGTGTCGAAAATCCTGCCGCAGTCAGGGCTCGAACCTAGGACCTCCCGGTCAGAGGCGCTGCAGTGACATCAGTTGATGCACTGAGCTACCACTCCCGGTTTGATAATTCAAGAGATAGGTTGACAATAACTGCGGTAAGTCGGTGACAGCTTGGTGGTTGTAATGACGGTGGAAATATAGTTGGTGGAACGTGAGCAACAAATCACATCGTGGCGATTGAGTCCAGCGTGGAAATACATTTTCCTGTTTCCTTATTTCTTGAGATTCGCTCAGCAGGTTCAAAAAGGAAAATCAGAATTTCAACATTTGTATCGAACAGGAGGCTTGACAAATGAATTGTCCCCACTAGTTGCACTAAACCGACTGAATAGCGTAAGTGCGAATATCTGTTCATGCCTACTTGAGGCGTGAATAGAGATCTCCATTTCGTGAAAACAACCCAAACTCGAAGACTTACCAGGAGAGCGCTCTGAGTATGAAACCCGTCTCGATCAGGTTTTTCGTCCAATTTCCCTGATCCATTGAGCAAATGCTGAGATTTCCCTACTTTTGCTTCTGGACATAAATGTAACCATGTTGTCGCTGCAGGAACTATTATTCCGAAGGACAACATGGATAAGAGCCAAAATGTATTTCCCTTTTATCCTTGAAAATAGATTTTATTACATGGGAGCTTTCATTTTTTTTTCGAAAATTTAAGTAGTATACTACTTAAATTACTTAGTGTAGGGATCACAGAATTTTGAAAATGTGCACACAATTCACTTTTCTCCATAGCACGTCATACGCTGTGGTTTTTTTACGTAAAATAAATAAACAACGGGAAGGCACTTGCTGTGCTTATCGCTCTTCTCGAGTCTCCCTGAGTCTCGAAAACCACTGGTGAGCGGTGACCAGACGGCGGTTGTCGTTGGCGGTCGGTCACGAGCGCCGAGCGCTTGCAATGAATTTCGGAATCCCAGAACTCTTTCGAACCCACGAACCCTTTCCTGTATTACGTTCGCTCTTCACATTCACCACGTAACAACGTAGAAAAATTAGCAATGAGAAACTAGTGTTGCAACCATAGAGAAGATGTGGATAGAGCCTTTAACCTTATTACACTTTTCTGAATAAAAAAAAAAAACATATTTATTACAGGCTTTTGCCATTAAATATCTGATTTTATTTTGCAAATATGAATAAAAAAATAAAATGAGATTTTGAAGACGCTTCGCGTAAAATTATTTGACTTAAAATGATCTTTGGATGAATGAATTAAAATAACAAGTGAGGAAATTACAATACACTCAAATTCAATAGAGTGGTGCAAGTATTCATCTCAGAGGATGTAGTGAAGTATTGACGCATGAATTGGCAGAGGGGGAAATGTGATTTCTTTTCAGTGTATTTTATTTAATAAACACTGCCAAGACGCCCACTTCGAATGTCGTGAATGGCAGAATTTGTAAACGTGTCCGCAGTCACGTTCATACAAACAAGAAAGTTGGCCCAGGTAAGGGATTTCGGCGGTGAAGTGCGCGCAGGGAAGGGAGCGCGTTCGAACGGTTGTCAACAATCGACCGGAGACAATCGATTGTAGAAATTGCTCGAAGGTGCACTGCTGCGCGGCAGATAGCCGATCGGTCGCGGGTGATTGTTCCTCCATAGAATGCAAAGCTCTAGGCGTGCAAGACCAAACTAAACAATCATGTTAATGTGTAATTAGAGCCCGAACTTTTAGGATTTTATAAATGTCATTTTAGGTTTATTGAAAAGTCGATTTGGTCCATTTTATGCTTTTATAATTTTTTCTAATAATGTTAGATTGAAAATAAAATTGCAATTGCAATAAATAAAGATGTTAATTACGAACTCATTTCATAGCATGTTTTTACGTCTGAAATTAACAAAAGGCTTTTCTTAAAAAAGCAATTAAAATTTTAGCATTTTCTAAACTTATTAACTATTCCCTTGAAAATTAGAATCCAAACCATATATTCGCTTTCTTTAATATGTATATATTTTCTTGAACCATCTTGATGACGTTAAGAAGTGAGGAATAAAATAGGTTAAAACTTTGCGTCTCTTTGTTGGCAAGTCGTTTGTTTTGTTGTTTACGTCTGAATACCAAGTCCATGCGTTTGTCTTGAGTGGGAGTCTTGTGATCAGATGTTGCTCATTTGAGTCCCGATCCCTACATTGTAATGCGAACAGTCCAACCGCAACACGTCGGACCGCTCCAGCACCGTTGCCAGTTGATTAAATGTATATCCCAGTACAACCCTTCAAATCTGCTAGTTCTTTTACCAAAATTCCTGGTACCATTGACAATTGATTTAAATAATGAAATTGTTCACTTCATAACTCGATTATGTTTTTAACGCTCACAGGAAGTTCGTTAAACATAACTCGACATCGATTTATTTCATATCGATAAATTAAATGGATGACAGGGAGGGGATGATACGTATCGTATCCGACTTCAGCCAATGAACTTCAGACACCAGTTTGCCTCACAATGTTAAATGCTGTTGTTGCGTCACAATGAATTTTTAATCCAGCAAGATCCCAAAATTATCACCTCGTTACAAGTCATAGAAACATATTTATGAAGCAGTTTTTTTAAATATTGCATCTTGTACATCGTCGGGATAGTTTTCGTTGGTTAATGTTGCATAGTTTGTACCACTTTCAAAATGTTTCTCAACACTTCTCGCTCTCCATGCAATATGGCGGCCAGCGTCTGGTCTGGCTTTTTAAATGAAGTGCCCATTGGTCACGTGATTTGTGACGCAAACTGGTGATGTGCAGAACCAGCTAAAATAGGTGCACCGGAGGAACCCACACATGTATTTCCATCATGTGGAAGACTAAAACATCTTTCTATTTTTCCACCATGACTAACATGTTCTGTCCTTTCCTACTACAGAATGTGCTGGAAGAAGACCATCTTATTTCACCCATTTTGCTTCTACAGTAGTGTTTTCAGCAATATCAGAGTTATTTGTAATGTTGGCGTTATTTTATTGAATAGTTCAAAACTATTATTATACGAAACTTAAATAACACATCAACTACCATAGACATTAAATCCTGGTATTTAAACGTACCAGGAAGGCTTCATTCTGGTACATTATAACTTCATTAAAATCCTGGTAAAAATTCCAGAATCCGAGTACGTCTTGCACTGCGCTCCTGTCGCCGTTCTGTTGGACAAACTATTCTGTAGTTAAAGCAAGTGTTGGCATTCGTATCGTCGTGTTAGAGATTCCGGAAGCCGTACTGCGCATGCACGTGTTTGATTGATTGCTTTTTTCATGTTTCCGGGCTCGTCAACTGCTCTGGTCATTAGTCCCGTTAGTGTAGTGCATGCTTTTTTCTCGGGAGATGGCGGCGATCATCCCCCGCTGGATGGCGAGAATCGCCGCCGACCTACCGTCGGCTAGTGGGGTTTCCTCCTAACCAGGACTCTCCCACCTGCGGGGCACCATCCCAGCCGGGACAAGCTCTAAGCTCGCGACGGGTCTCCCGGAATATGTGGAAGTGCATGTTAGCGTAAGTGTGTGTGTAATGATAGAGGATAGGCAAAGAATGGGAAGGACAGATCGCGCGCGGTCCGTGGCCCGTTTGGTAGGGTACTGCTCCGGCATTCGCCTGGTCTTGATCGAAGAAACTAGAATTCTCCTCCAGACAGCCATTCGACCTAGCTGAAAAGATAATGTAGAAAATCCTGCCGCCGTGGGGGGTGGGAACCTAGGACCTCCCGGTCAGAGGCGCTGCAGTGGCATCAGTTGATACACTGAGCTACCGCTCGCGGTACATGCGCTTGTTTGCTATAACTCCGGAATTGTTCGTCAAAGGGAATCGTGTAAACCGGGTCTCCGAAATGTGGCAGTGAGCATCACGCACCCGCCCACTGTGCACGACATGTTTCGCCCGTGCGATTCGCAGCTCGGCCCGGCGGCGGCGGCGAGGGGTCGCGGCGTGGGAGGAATACGCGCTGGGGGCGGGGGCGTGGTTGCGGGGCGGCGTCCCAGGGGAGGGCGCGGTGGAGGCGAAATGCTCCGTGGCGCCGCCCCGATGACGGAGGCGGTTCAGGTAATGAAGCAATCGCTCGCCCCGGCCGGCCGTTCCCCCTCGCTCCCGTTCTATCCCTCTCTCGCCCCCTCCCGCCCGTGGGCCACGCCCCCCTGGCCCGGCCCGTCGCCGCTCTAACTCAGCTCGCGTCGCGTCGCCCGCGGAGGGTGCGCGCGCAGGAACATTACTTACGTTGGCCGCCGCTGGGGCTAGATGAAATCTGTTTTTTCCCGCTTCCGCGAAGGCGCTTTTCTGGAATTGGTGCAGCCGCCTCGTGGTGTGCTTTTTTTTATTTACTGCACTGGCCGAGGAAATGAGTTTTCCGTAGACGCTCAACGAGCGGTTCCCAGAAGAGGGCAGCCATACAGCCAAATTGATCCTAATAGTCCGTGCTAAATTCAATAAAGAAAAGAATGCTTAGGGGTTTTAAATTTCAGTTTTCCGCCTTACTTCATTAAATCATTTCTATTGTAATAATAATGTCTGACCCTTTGTCATTTATCCTATTATTACTTTTTATTAATTTCATTCAATAAAGGTTTAAATTATTTAATTTTGGTTATAATTCTCAGAATCTAATCTTTTCAAGTATACCAGGAATGAATGGATTTATTCGATGGTAGTGAGTGATGATGGTATGGTGTGAAAGATGAAGTAATGTTGGAATGATAAGCAGGGAAAATGGGTAAAACTCCGAAAAAATACATGTTTACTACATACATACGTTATACATGCCCATGACAAATTCTTATCCACCGACCGGAATTTGAACTAAGATGCCAACAGGTGGAAAGGGTGCAGCCTGACCATTACTTCACGGGTGACTCAATTTCATTTAACTGATGATGATTTTTGCGCGTCAATTGCTAAGGCCATTAGTACCGTAAGAGTAGTGTATATTGTATAGTGGGTGGGGAGGAATGGCGGTGGTATTCTCCCACTGGATGCGGAGACCCTGGGCCGAGTACCACTTATCTGTCGACTTGCAAGGTTTTCCTAACCAGCTGGGCATCGTCCGTGAATGAATTGTCACTAAAATAGATAGTTTATTAAAATATTTCACCACATTTGCTGATAAAAAATGCCGCAGTTTAAAAAAACATTTCACTACTTTTGAATATTTTCAATTTCACATTAATCGACACATTATGTATTTTTTTTATTTCTCGCCTATTTTTAATAGAACAAAGAAACTAAAAAAAACTATTTAGTATCAAAAGTATTCCAAAAAATTTTCATAGTGTTGAAGTGAATGATTTGGCAATGAACTTGGCCTTCGATAGGATTAGCTTGCTCGTTAACCAATCTATCGGCTTGCGGGGTTTTCCTAACCAGGTATCTCCCGCTCTTCACCTCAGGGGTGGATTAATGCACAAACTGTCGAAGCACATCGAAGTGTCGATAGCGACCCCAATAATTTTTTACATAATATTTCATATTTTAGTTATAAATCTATAGTATTTGTAAAAATATATTATTACATTGTTAAATTAATAGTATATTTTTGAATTCTCTTTTATCATGTGTTAATTATTTCAGTTCTATTAGAAGCCTCCGTAGTTAACCCTAGCATTACCAAGTAATTTATTTTTGGAAACGTGCTTTACAAACCATGAGCAAAAAGTGCCCATATGTTTAACTCCTTATTATGACTATAATATTGTAATTAGATATATTTATTTTGCGAAAATGAATGATTTTTAATGTAATTAGAACGTTTGTAGTACACATGTTACATAACAATTAAGTAATTAAAACAGTCAGCCTAATCATTTTCAACAATACGTACAGGTTAAATACAACCCACAAGTACAAACAATTGCACTGTATTGCTTCAACAATGGATGACTACAGTGTTGTCCTCTACAATGTTGCCAAAGTATATCAGTAGCCTTCATATATTTTTGTCACAAGTGTTACCAACCATGGGCAAAAATTGCTCATGCACGAAAATATAGCATTTTAAATCTTTACGGTTATTACGCAGTTTAAATGTATAACGTAGGACTAGTGTTATTGACAAATAGTATAAAAATAAAAATAATATCTAAATCCATATAAAGAACATTTTATTTTAGAATGTAGCTTCACTATGTGCACGTTTTGTTGAACTTTCCTTTTGCTTGTAGTGGTAGTAGAGCTTAGGGTGAGTTTCTATTTTGTTAACAATACAGAAAAATCAAATCTGTTTGTTCCTTTACCATGAAAAATAAGTTTTCTATAATTTTGCAACGAAAATAGCTAGTTTTTGAAATGTTGATCTCTCGCTTTTTTAAATTTATTATTATTATTACTATTATTTTTCATCTTTCAACTATTAATAGTTAAATTGTTGGGAAGGGATTCTGAAACTCAAGAAAGCGTGCGCAGATGATTTTCTCCCCCATACGTCACATACAGTTTTTGACTATTTTTGACTAAATAAATAAATAAATAGAAACGAACTCATGGGCACTTTTTGCCCATGCTTGGTAAAGCTAGGGTTAAGTTATATCTGGAGCTCCTCAAGATGATAGTCCGGCCCTGGGACCACTGCCTCCCCAACTGGTTATAAACACGATCACAGAGTGGGGCGTCTTGATGCAGTGCACGCGAGAGATGGCGTCTCTGTAGCTGATCCCACCATGGTGCAGCCTCGATTGATCCGCGCGCAGCGGGCGGGCGTTCTCAGAACTATATACGCTCGCGACCTCCATTCCTCCTCTCCAACACGCAGCCGCTGCTCGTCATTTGTCCCCTCCTGCTTTTCACTAACCCAGTAATCGGATGCGCAGCAATGAGCGTTGCAATTCGTGGAAGCCGTACCCAGTGTCCGGGTTCTCCTGTTGAATAGGCGGTGCGTGGAGACAGGCTCTTGTTGCAGATCAATCGGAGATGGCTGGTGTTTATAATCAAGATTTTGGACACAGGTCATTAAAATGCTCCTTTTCCGCACAGATGTGACCTACACAAACGGCTGGCTCGTGGTGTTTCAAAGAGGTGGTTCACAATCATAAAAGAATGGCTAACGTCATTCTTAAATAATGTTTTACTTATTTTGTTTTCTATTTATATTTCCTCTTCTGTATTTATTAGTACGAATTTCCACAGTCTTTGAATAATGATAGTCGTATTTTCCATACCTTTCTTCCGAGTTTCTTTGACGGTCTCGGTTTGAGGAAATATGGGGAATGTTTTTGTGGGTTCGAGCACATAGCTATTTACCCGAACGAACATCACATGTGCAGCGTTTTCCCACATTTCTTGGTTTTAAAAATGAACAAAAGTAGATATAATTAAAATTTTCAATTTTAATTTATTTCGAATAGCAAATATATTCCCTTCAAGAAAACTAAACGTTAATAAAGTGCTTTCCATTTATTAAATTGTAATTTATCATTCAGTATCTCTTAATTAGTCTGTTGTGTTTTCATAGTATGTAAATTAGTTATTCCAATTAAAAGTTGATTCTTCCTCCATAATACGGCCCTTAAAAACAATATTTCATGTACATTGTTGTTTCTCGACTCCGTGAATAGATTAAACGGAAACCGCAAAGCGTTTAAAAGTGTTTCATTCAAAGGTCAATCCAGCATGGCTGTACGTAAATGACAATGAATCGCGAACTTCTTTTGAATACAGGCACTCCCAAGCTGCAGCGAGCATAATATTGAATTTCGCACCCCTCTCTAAAAACAGTTCGGTCACGCTTTGCCTGCGGCTGGGTTCCCTCCGCGTCGGGCCGGGGCAGCGTTGTGTTTGCGTGCGCAATTGGGAGGTTTTGTTCCGCTGCGCACTTATGAATAGATCAGGCCCTCGATTTCCGGCGGCGAGGCGCAAACGTGTCTTCCCGCGCGTCCGCGACGCGCCGCCACCGCCGCCGTCGCTGCACAGTGGGCCAGAAAGCCCCAAACGACGCGGTAACGGAAGGTTGTTTGTTTGGTTGGTTGGTTAGTGATTCCGGGCGCGTCAACAGCTCAGGTCATTAGTACCGTAAGTGTAGTGCATTTCTTTTCTCGGGAGATGGCGGTGATCTTCCACCGCTGGGTGGCGAGATACGGTGCCGACCTAACGTCGGCTAGTGGGGTTTCCCCCTAACCAGGACTCTCCCACCAGCGGGGCACCGCCCCAACCGGTACAAGCTCTAAGCTCCCGACCGGTCTCCCGGAATATGTGGTAGTGTAGTGCATGTTAGTGTAAGTGTGTGTGTAAGTGGAGAGTATATGACAAGGAAGAGGAAGGACAGATCGCGCGCAGTCCGTGGCCCGTTTGTTAGGGTACTGCTCCGGCATTCGCCTGGTGTTGATCGGAGAAACCACGGAAAACTACCGATCAGAGCAGCCGGCCGGCTCTTAAACTCAAGAAACACTAGCTTGTTAGGTAGGTCGAATTCAGTAACTGTGTGGAGGAGAATTGTAGCAGCCGTCTGCTCTGATGGGAGGTACATGGCTGGTACATGGGAGATACACTCCGCTGGTGGGAGATACATGGTTGAGGGAAACTCCAATAGCCGACGGTAGGTTGGCGCCAGATCTCGTCGTCTAAAGGGGAACGAACACCGCCCTCTCCCAAGAAAAAACATGCACTTCATTTACGGGACTAATGACCCTTTTAGTATACGTACCCAAAATCACTAAAAATCTATCAATCAATCCAAAAAACGCGCACAATACAAGGCAATGGTCGGTTATGCGTTACATAAGTTTCTATAAACAAAGACTTCTATAAAAATAATGTTTTAACATAATGTATCGAAGACGATGTTGTTTTACATTAATGATTTTCACTCGATGTTTTTACGTTTTAGAGATTTTATTCATGTTGAAAAATTCCCATAATCAGTTTTTAAAAGTTAAAATATGAAATAATAATGAATAGTACCATTGTCTGTTTATGTATTTGAACCACATGAAAGCGGTTTTTACTAAGTCCATCGAGCAGACTATTCCCCGCCCGAAATAATCCTGGTATTTCCTTATATTTCGCACATATAGCGGTATTTTTTTAAAAACTTTTTTCAGTTAAATTTTAATTACAAATTAATATACACGGCCACTGTCGAATTAAATTTTGTTGCGCCCGAATAATTTAGAGGCTACTAAACTAGTTTCAAAACATCGAAGTTTAAAAACATCGATGGATTTTTATTGATGTATTATTAACATTGATGTTTTAATATTTTATATCTATGTTTGGCAACTTTGATGTTTTGTTGTAGAAGTTTGATCATTACTTTGCGTCGCTCGCCATACCATTCCAAATGACTCGCGGATACACTTTACTAACAATAAGTCGTTTCAACTGTTTGTGTTGGGCTTGACACCGCAGGAAAGGGCGACCCGTGGTGCAGTGGTCGCAACACTCACTTTGCACCTCACCAAGACCAAGATTCGTATCTCGGTCCATTCATGTGGAATGTGTGATCTTTAAACGGGTTCACGGCACGTTTTGTAAGAGTATCCCGTTCCCCTCTTATTACACCATTGTCCTATCATCGTTCAAATTTTGCGAGCATCGTAGTTTAGTACAAGTGAATAGTCTGTTTAATGACTGACATAATGATTTGCCCGGTTGTAAAAAAGATCTGTTTGAACCCAAGTTTGTTTGGTTTTGAAGTTTAAAATATTTCAGTGTTAATAAAGAAGGCCGTTGTAAATAATGAATGTTACATTTTTAGTGCCTCTTTATGTTACTTAGTATATCATTGGCAATTAACCTGTGGCTTATCAGATTATCCACATACGCTCGTAGGTTGCTGGCCTAGGACACCTAATCTAAGACGCGGTGGCGAATTAAAAAAGACAAATAAAATGGAATGGATCCGACCAGGATTTTATAATATAATTTTCGTTGCGGAATCCATTTATGTTTATTGATAAAAACACTTTAATTTTTTGTTAAGAATCAGTATAGTATCGTGTGGTAATAATTAAACTTTCCCTCTTTAACTCATCTATTTCTGAAATGAGTCATCGCACATACGTGTGATCGAGGTATGTGCGTTCAGTCATATAATGTGAAAACTATCAAAAACTTGCAAAAGAAAATAACGGATAATCAATTTCAATGAAACACTTATACTATGTTACTAAATTATACACATTCATAGCAGGGCGTGTAGAGTGAACAGGGAAGGCCGTGACCTCCCTGAAAAGTTTTAAAGGTGCCCCTTTGGCCTTATGTAATAAAATACGATTACTTCCGAAAATAGTACGGCTCCTGAGTTTTTGACCTGACCGGGGGTAATTGTTATACGACGTTTTGTTGAAGAGTCTCTCAAAGCCATCTGGCAACCTGTAAATGGTTTAACATAAAATCAATTGTATTTACTTATATATATATATATATATTTAACATTTTAATTTCATACTACTTGTATGTTTTATTTATTATTCAGTAAAATGTGTCATATGAAATTAAAAATAGAAGAGGCTCCAAAAATATGATTGGCGCATTCTCGTTTTAGCCTGGGCACACCTACGTAGTATAGTGTGGGAATACCTGAAAGTGTTCGTCGCTGGCACATTAGCCGATCTTACACAAGGATATGCTTCAGACTGCTGTACAGCAAACTATTCAACGATTTTCGACCTTCTTGGACACTAATAGACGCATGTAGAGCTCACTGATATAGCAAGGCAGTAAAAGTGATTCATTGAATCTAATTATTCATTATCTTTCCTTCCCCTTTTATTGACAACTTTAAGTTTTATATTCGCGTTCTCACCTGTTTTGCAAATTGAAACAGTTAAGTAGTAAAAGTTTAACATTATTGTAACCACGCAATAAACTGAGGACGTATGAGTGACAAAATATATTGATTTTGTTTTCCTGTGCGAGCCATTTGTCCCACTGTCGCCGTGCCGCCCTCGCCGCCGCCACTGGATATCGCCATTTGGACGCCTCCCCTCGCTGCTCATTTACAAGCGCCCCGCCCCCTCCCGGCCCCCGCCGCCGGAAAGGACGCGTTGTCAAAACAGGCGGCGCGGCCCTCTCCCCGCCCCGTAGCCCCCCCCCCCGTCCGCCGCTCGCTTCCACAGGTCGCGGTGTTGTCTGGGAAGTCCTGTCGGTTTCACAGGTCTTGCTTTGATAGCCTATTCGAGCTTTGCAGTTTGGGTGTCATGCGAGGTGTGCACACGTTTGCCATTCTAATTCTCAGGGATCCTCTTTTCTTTCTTGTCCTCTTCCTCTTTTTTCATGATCTTCGTGTTAGTTTCTAAACTGTCTTCGTAATTTCCATTTGAATATCCTTCGCTTTCTTTTATTTTGTTTTATCTCTTCTCATCATTTTTTTCGTCAAATCGAAATCCCTTGATCCAATTGATGTTTCTCGTTTTTTCTTTCTTTTGCCCTACATTTTTTCTAAACATTCCGTACATACTAGTTTTGGTGTGATGATTTTTACTGAAAATGTTAAATAAATGGAGGTAATTAGTTCCAGAACGTTTTAGAACTTGGTTATTTATTTTCAATTTGATTTGTTTCTATCCTTCATGGTCAGGAACAACGAGAAGATTAGAGAAATTTTGCTAAAATATACCCATTTATCTTAATTTTTTTTTCAATTTAGCCTGGTTTCATGCTTGAATGTTGATGTTCATATTATCAATACATAACCTTAATTTGTGGCACCTGAAGCTGTAGATTCCAACTTCAGCAAATTTCATCGGAACAGTATTACTGAGTAAGAGAGTTGTTTGCGTACTTTAGTGGTGGGTTTAAGAAGATGACATGATATTCATGCCCCCCTAAGACAATATTACTGGGAAATTTTACTTAATTTATTTAAATGATAACCTCGTACTCATCACGTCACATTTGAAAAGTAATATTCCCACTGTGGATATACATATATATTCTTCCAAAAATACTTATAGGGAGACACAAACTTAAATTGCCTCTGCCTTGAAATACTTTAGAGTTGCGTCTGTACTTAGGTACTCGCTCATTGATCTTGTGATTGATGGAACAGAAACAAAATGCCAAATCTTGAATAAATCGGAAAAAGGAGAAAATGTTTTAACCAAAACATTACTCTGAAGATAGTAACTCCAAGACGCAATGCAACTGGAAGAGAAGAGCAATAGTAACAGTACCTAACACTTAAATCCAACCGTCAATCTTTTAGGACCTTGAGGTACGCCCAAGCGCAGTCGCTCATATTCACTTTTTTTTTAAACGAGGGGTATCATCTAAACATGTATTTGGCTTTTAACCTGGACGCGCGCAAAGTTTGACCAATTACAACCCATTTCCCATCCTGCGTACACGAGCGAATAAAAAGTGCGGCCCATCAGCGGTGGGGGGCTGCAAACAAGTGAGCCGTGTTCATAGTCGCACGCGCGCCGAGTGTCGGAGGGGGCGGCGGGGCGGCGGCGTCCCCCGCTGACTGGGCGGCCGATGAATCACTGTCCTCGCGCCTCCCCATCGCGTACCCCACGCGGGGGGTGACATCACGACGAGTGGCCGCCTCTTCGCTCGCGCCCTCGACCCTCGGCCCTCCGTCCTCAACCCTCAGCCCTCACACGGCGCGGGGAGCGGGAGCACCCGTTACTCATCGCTCGTCATCGGCGCTGGAGCGCTCTCTCTCTTTAACCCTGGGTATGAGGAATTAGGATGACGACTGTGAGCTGGGGTGAGAGGTCTGTCCCTTAGATTATATTTTATAGATTCCTTAAGATTACCAGAATATTTTATTTATTTATTTATTTATGTGGAAGCGGTCTGACTGCTTGCCTTCAACAGCTGGGATCAGGATTTGATTCCGTTCGGTTCAAGGGAAAATTTGAGACTAAGTGGTGGTTATGCGTCAGGCAGATTTCCTGAGTGTTGCAGCACTCTCTCGTCGGTGCTGAATACGGAGATGAATGCGGAACTTGCCTCAGGATTAGCGTGAATACTGTGTGCTGCGAGGAGAGATCTGTCCGTTCCGTCTTGCGCTCGCTTGGATTAAATTTTATTGATTCCTTAAGATTATGATAATTATTGTTTTTATTTATGTGGGAGCGGTCAAACCGCTCGCCTTCAACAGCTGGAGCCAGGATTGATTCTCCGTTCCATCACAGGAAAACATTGAGGCAAAGTGGTGGATTCCCGGCAGACAGGTTTCCTGAGGCTTGCAGCACTCTCTCCTCAGCGCTGTATACGGGAATCATCTCGGGATTTGGATGACCCCTGGGTTCTGGGAAGAGAGATCTCTTCGTTAAGTTTTGCGTTCCCTCGTATTAAATTTTATTGGTTACTTAAGATTTTATTTATTTATTTATGTGATAGGTAGCGGTTACACTGCTCTTCTTCAACAGCTGGGGAGAGGTTTTGATTCCGTTCGATTCAGGGGAAAACAAAGTAGTGGATTCGCGGCAGGCAGGTTTCCTGAGTGTTGCAGCACTCTCTCCTGGGTGCTGAATATGGGGCTGGATGCGGGAATAGTCTCAGAATTATGGTGTGGTAGCGGTCAAACTGTTGGCCTTCAACTTCTGGGCCCCATTTGATTCCCATTCGTTCCAAGGGAAAAGTTGTGATAGAGAAAGTGGTGGTTTCGTGGCAGGCAGTTTTCCCGGGTATTTTCTATTTTCTCCTTCTGACACTTCTTTTTCTTATTTACACTCATTACTTACATCATTATCTTCATTATCGTTAGATGGCAACATGAATGTATTTCCCGGACTATATTTATGTACTATTTTATAGTCCCATAGTCAAGGCTCCCATCAGTTTTGCATCCGTAAGCATTTCCAATTCACTATTATATTATTATTATTATTATTATTATTATTATTATTATTATTATTATTATTATTATTATTATTATTATTATTATTATTAGAGACGGCTCGTGCTTAGGCTACACGGTTGCAGAACCCTCAGATAATCTAAAAATATTTTATAACATGTGAGGAATATACATTTTCGTTATAATGACACTCAGCATTCAAGGTATTGCAGTAATTTAAATATGAAGTCATTTTGAACCAACGAGCGCTCTCTCCAACGTCGGGTGCTTTCCGGGCCTTGTAATAATAATGCCTTGCCACCATAATGTTCAATCCCTTTCAAATAAAACTGAGTTTATCGAGGCAGCTCTACAGAGCGATCTAAATCAAACGGACGTTCTTTGCTTTACAGAACATTGGTTATCTCCTAATGAACTTAGCATTTTCCAAATTCCAAACTTTTACCTCGCAGGCTTTTATTGCAGAGAGAGAGAATCGCATAAAGGTCCTACGTATGGGGGTTCCTGTATTTACGTTAGAAATAATATTGATTCTATCCCCTTGGCGGAATTAAATGTGTACTCCATTGAAAATATTTTCGAAATTTCTGTTGTACATCTTACTTCACTAAAAGTGATAACATTTGCATTTACAGACCTCCAACAAAGAGAACTGCTGATTATATTTCGTTCTTAGAAAACCTGGAGATAACTCTTAACAAAGTCAGCAATCGCTCTTTTGAATCCATTGTTGTATGCGGAGATTTTAACATTGATTTTCTGGTCGAATCTTGCGAGAAAGAAAAGTTTCTCAATTTAATTAATTCCTTCAATTTAGACATTACAATTAATGTACCTACACGGATCACACAACATTCGATGAAGGCAATTGATCAAATTATAATTAACAAAACAAAACTACTACTCGATATGAAGTTGAAACAAAAGATTTAGGATACAGGATGCAACTACGCCCACTGTTGTCAGTGTCTTTTCGCATCGGCAGTGTCCGCCAGAGGAAGGCGAGATGGAGGATGGAATGGGCGTGCGGCGGTGCGAGCGCGACGAGCGGGCTGAGGTATCGAGCCGAGGGCAGGCGAAGGCGTCGAGGGCGGAAACCGCTCCGCTCGCCCTGCGCCGCGCGCCGCCGCGGGACGCCATCTGCGGTGTGACCGTTGGGCAACGCTCCGCTGCCGCCCCTTCCTGTCCCCCGTCCCGCCCCCGCCCCGCCCCCGCCGCCAGCCCCTGTCACCTGCCCACGCGCGGATGCGGATCTGCTCGTTACGGAATTAATATCCCAAATTGCCCGGGGTGGGCAGGCACCTGCTACTGGTGAACGCATTTTGGTTAGCGTTCCTTCAGGTAAATGATTCGCCCTTTGAATCGTCCTAGTGTGAACATATTCGTAATGTTTGCAGGGTGCCTCCCCTCGCATTCCACTTGATCAACTACGGGTAAAAGAATGTCTAGCAATATTCCTATACTCTGAAACTGAACTTCCTCTCAGTGTATCAATTCTCATCGCCTTCACGGATACTTTATTTCCATTTCTTTTCATTCAAACTTGCGATGAATACTCAATAAAGAAAGATAATCTAGTTATTTTGCTGTCTTATTAATGAAATATATGAAATCCTTTCCGTAAAAACGACTAATTTTTATTGGTACTCTAGAAATGCAAGGAGAGCAAGGATTGGTGCTATTAATGAAAGACACAATTACTTTTCAGTGATATTTTTCAATTCAATATCATTGTCGATCGTCACTAATGTATTCGACCTCATATATTACCTAACATGTTCTTCACAGTGGAAAAATTGACAACAAAATTAGCAAGTCGAGACATTGATGTTATAACGCTGTATTTTCTGTTTGGTCTTGATCCAGTGGGTCCTAATTTCGGTCTTGTATTTCCGACATGTCTATGCGTGGCCCATGGTTCAATGTGCTTATCCGCCCGCCTACCCGCTCGCCTACCCGCCCGCCTACCCGCCCGCCTACCCGCCCGCCTACCCGCCCGCCTACCCGCCCGCCTACCCGCCCGCCTACCCGCCCGCCTGACCCGCCCGCCTACGCCTGCCTGCCTACCCGCCCGCCTACCCGCCCGCCTACCCACCCGCCTACCCGCCCGCCTACCCGCCCTCTCACTCGCCCGCCTACTCCCGTCTACCCGCACGTCTGACCGCCCGCCCACAGACTGTCCCATTGGCCTGTCAGTCACTCGCTGACATTTGGATTGTGAGCTCGCACGATTTCTCCCATGTTCAACCCTCTCCCACTCTCTCACCTAGTCGCTCACCCAGCAGTACTCGCCTGCTGCTCCTCCGCCACCAGACCCTCTCGCCCTCTCGCTCGTATCCTCGCAGCGCCACGCCGCGCCGGCAGAACGGCCTTCGTGCAAGCTGCCGCTCCGCGCGCCAACGAGGACGTCCCCAATTAGGATCAACAACAATTTACATTCATTTTCTCCGTGTCTCCGTTAACCTCTGACCTGGCCAACAAAAAATCTGTCACAGCACTCGCTCCGCGTCGCTGCAGGGAAGTTGGTAAACAGGAAGAGAGGTCTCCCACTCGCAATCGTATGCGGAGATGGGACCTTCAGATCGGTAGGTACGGCGAAATTTTAGTCTTTATTACGATTCTCGGGTCCGTAACAATCCCGGTCATTCGTCAGATGAGTGGGTTTGTTAGACGGGTAATGATGATATGGTTTGAATGATGTTGCAGTAACGATCAAATGAAAGTCAGCGAAACGGGGGAATCTCAAGAAGACATGCTGCAAAACCTCATTATCCACCATAAATTGTACTTGGATTCACTGACATTTTGAACCTCGCTACTCAGAGATGGAAGGAGAACTTAGAGCGAATTGGCGGAATTAGTAATATTGTGGATTGGTTTGGAAAGAACAGACATGTTCCTTTATCTCGCTTTTTCAACAATCATCCAGGTCATCTTGAGAAAAAGAACTCAAAATTTCAATCCCAAGGAAAACATCATCTCGAGAGATCGCATCGCTGATGTTTTGTATTTTAGATAAGTAAGTTTGCAGCATTTAAAAATCACGGATTCAACTAGCTATCACATTTCTACACAGATATAAATGGATGATACAAATAATCTACATCACTTATTAAATGGATAAGTGTTATTCTTTTTTAACTTCTTTTGGTAGTATGGAAATAAGAGAATCAAAGTAATGAATCGGTACTATATATACCGTACATACTATGTATGATATGTACGCCTCCAGAAGCACTACTACTCAGTCACAACAGCCAAAACAAACGAAGCCTCAAAGCTCTAAATTTGAAGTGTTGCATTTTAAAAAGTAATAAAAGTGTACGAATTAAATCGTTTTGAATGGAAAATAAAATAAAACAATCTTTAATTACTTTACAAACGGCAATGTTAAAGGAATTTTAACTTTAAAATTACTTTATCATTTTACTTCCAAAATATAATTGTACTACGACTGAACATTTTCTGAAGTTAAATCCGTAAATCCGCCTCTCCAAGTTCATCAACATATCGATACTTGGCCCCGTTTTTGATGTCGATACAAAATTTTACGAATCCGAAATCACATCGCCTTTCCGTAACCGGACGCACCACAAAGCCTTGAGTATGACGTGTGAAATTAGGCTGTGCTTTTTGTGAGGCATCCCGCGATGCAGGTCATCCGGTGGGAGGGCGTCGGGGTCGAGAGCGCGGGCAGGGGCCGGAGCAGCTGACGACCGCAGGAGGGCCTGTGTGGGAGGGGGCGGGGTCAAAGAGACTTCCGCTTGGACCTCTGCCCCTTCTGGACCTTCCTCTCTTTCAGGACAAAAGAACAAGCTGTGGAGTACATATACAGGCATGGAAAAATAATGAGCAAAATTGGATTTGTACAGTGAAGTACGCATTTCAAGTAAAATGGCTTTTATTAAGAATAAATATATAAATAATAATATTATTAATTAAAATAATAATACATTTTATTTTCATACAAGTCAACAAATAGAGTAGATGCACCTGAATAAGTAAATGCTTATGCTAGAGTGCAGTTTCAGTATGCTTATAACTAAGACAAAAACTGAGATAATAACATACCATACATATAGAAAATAATACAAAAAATGTGCAGTTACAAATAAAAGAAAAACTAGCACAAACTGAGTTATGATTAAAAATTTTAATTTAAAATTCTTCAAAATCTGCAGAGATGAACAGCATTTAGAAGCACACTAAAGAATGAAAAGCGCAAATTCAATTGATTTTGTTGACAACTGTACATACGGTCAGCAATAACATTCTACATGTATTTGTACGACATTGTTACGAGTACATTTTCACAATATTTAAGAAACGACAGAGCAGAACATTTGACTTCTTGAGCGTCTTTTCTTGCTTCTCAGTACAAGTCTATTTGCAAATTCAGTTTTCCAACCCGTGTCACCTAATCGAAAATACTGTTTTTATCAAAGGGTGGGTAGAGTCCGATTATCCCTAGCAGTAAAACGTTAATCACTACAAATACTTCAGTTACATATCTGTGAAATCGAGTGGGCTAGTTAGTGCAGTCAAGTAATAAAATCCGTTTTCTGTTTTTTTATATGCCCAGCTGTAAAAAAGTGTTTTCTAAAATAAATATTCAGATAATGACACCTTGAACAAAATGTGTCAACACGCGAGATAAACATGTGAGGAATGATTTGATTAAGATAAAGTTGGATTCGTTAACACAGGAAGCACATGTTTGCGAGGACACCGCAAGATTTGATCTTATGTCACGTCATCGTTTTTCCGTGAGAGCGACCGCCAGCGCGGTGTCTGGCCGAAGTGGCGCCTCGAAGAGGTTGTACGTAGTGTTTTCTCTATACCTTCTAGTTCACCCCCTCCTCTTTGAACTTCGCCGCGCGCTTTCTGCCAGTGTGGTTCAACGGTCAAAATATGAAATGTTTGGTTTTTTATTTATTTTATTTTATGTCGCATCTACTACAAAAGGTTATTAGCGACAACTACACAATGTCATTATTAGTTCTGTACATGCATAGTTATGGCCGTGTGGGTAGGAACATTCATATCACATTATTAACTAGTTTATACATTTGCCTTATATATCAGCGTACAAATGTATGCTCTTCAAAAAATTGAGAAACGGACTGCATTGTTCCCTGTCCTTTGTACACTTGACATATCGTAATTAACACCATGGCTCGTCCGGTCATCCTCAAACCGGGGGCACAGAAATAGATGGTTAATATACAAAGAAACATTACACACATTACACATAACAGCCGTTTTCCCCGTGATCAAATGGCATGAGTGAGTTTGGTGTGGCCTATTCTGCATCTAGTTAACACAACCTGGTCAGATCTGCAGAAGAATGTGGCTAGATTATAATCTTCATATAAATATGGAAGTGTTTCCCCATATGATGGATTTTACTTCTGAGCTTTTCGAGGTCGCAGGTAAAAGAACTAATCAAAAATAACGAGACAAATTAACATGCAATAGAACGATTAAATTTTTTTGCAGATAGGCGAATGTCGGATAGGAATGCCCTTGGAAGTTGTGACAACGCTCCTTACTTTAGAAATCATTATGGTGTGTAACCTTTAAGATATATTATTAAATTTTACAAGAGAACTTGAATATGACATTAGGATATTGACGGTTTTTTTAGACTAGTTATTACGAAACTGAACCTATAAATGTGGCTCAAAAGTCTGTTATCTAAGAGAAAAATTAATGAAAAATGGAGCCATTTTTCATACTTCACTTTTACTTCAAGTAAAAATTATGTAAAAACTATTGTTTTTTTAAAAAAATTGTTCATGACCTTATTTCAAGATCGGTTTTTAGAACAGTTTTTATTTAGAATAAAATCTCTATCATTTATATCGTAGTTTTGTAATGTTATTTTTTCTTCGGAAATACAGAGATCACCGAAAATGGGGCCTGCACCATTTTTCTAAGCGTAATTTTGCTCCATTTGAGAACAAATAAACAAAACATTTGGAGTTGTTTTTGAGAAAATCATTTTTGAAAAATCGCCTATATGGTAGGCTCTGTGTAGTTAGTGAAGTGTACTTCTTTTGAAGAATGGATCAAGGCATTCATATTATTGGGTTTTTGTCCATTTCTTCCAGGTCCAGCCCACAGTGCGTCTACCTCCTCTCGCACGAGTGCTGCTGTGTCAATAACGATGTGCTTCCGGAGCGTTTTTTGCCCCGCCGGCGCCGTCTCGTCCTGTCACCCACGAAACCCGCGTGCCGCCCGCCAAACCGGATAGAGATAATCGGTTCCGTCTGCAAATTTCCGCTCCACTCCTCCGGCCGTGGAGATGATGCTGTCCAAAAAAGGGAGGTCAACAAAGATTTTTCGACTCCTTCGATAAACGAATTTGAAAATTCTTCCGGTACTAACAATCAGACACAGGGGGTTTCATGAACTGTAACATCAACTTCGAGTGATAAAGAACGTTAATGGAGTTTAAAAGTCTTTTAGGTTTTTATAACGTATTGCTTAAAATAGCTGGCTTGTAACTGATTTTGATGCCAGTAGAAAAAAATGAAAGTTAAATGAGTATTTACGCGGCTATTGTCTGTTTTCTTCAAATATTTAACCAATTTAGATTTCCAGCGTATTTTGTTTTCAGTAGTGTGGAGAATACTGCAGATTTGACCCACTGGCCATGTGCAATGTTAGAGCCTAAACCGTTCAGACAATTTTTTTCCCCAAATGGGTATTTCCCCATCGAACAACCTGAAGTACAGGCCATGCGAGTCTGAAATGGATATTTTAATTTTGGGGCTTACTTAAGAAGCCATAACATTTTCAAAATTTTATCAAATGGTTCAAAAGTTTAATTCTAAACTTTTACACGAATAGAGAAAAGCACTCGTAAAATTGCGCAGGTAGCATTTCCTTTGAACTCTGAATTTTCTAAAATTGCGAAAGTTCATGTTTTTTTGGACTTCTTCGTACAACTACAGTATTGCTGTTAAAGATATTTTTTCGAAAATCTATTCTTCAAATACAGACCTTTAGTAAGGACATGCACAATTTTCGCGAAAACGTTAGTAGTTTTCGCGTAATTTTGCATCAAATATAGGCAACTTTCCAAAAATGATTTCAAACGCGCTCCAAAATGTTTTTGTTTTTCTCACATAGAACAAAATTTCGGAAATTCGCATACTATCTAGTATATTTTATCGTCCTAAGATCCAAAGATATTTTTCAAGGTTTTTAAAAACATTTTCGTTATTAGTACAAAACGTATGTTTTATCCAAAAATGGCGAAATGTAATTTAAATTAGGTATTGTAAAAAGTGTTAAATCTAGTTATGAGTTCAGTCCTAGGACACTTTTTTTTCTATTTGTAAATTTTGAGTATGTGAAAAACGTTATGGTGCACTATAGGGTGCACAGGGTTATGTGCACAGGGTATGTCAGATTTGGCTAGAAACATATGAGATAGTTGGCTATTATATGGCTACTCTAAACGTGTCGAAATTTTGCTGAGAAATGTTTAAGAAACTAAATATGAATGCAAAGAAGTTTTGAAACCGTTTCCTGACAACTATTATTTTGAGCGTAAATTCTTTAAGCAGCAAACACGAATTCATCGTAATGCTTGACCAGTTTTCTTAAAACACAGCACTCTTGTTGCCCTCCTCTCAACCAGTGCACTTGGTGCGTCTCCAGTACACCGATCGACGGCGTCAAAGAGATGGATCTGAGCCGCCGCCTGCGGCCTTTGTGACGCGACAATGGCGGCGACGGCGCAGCGTGGCCGGCGCGCAAGGGGACATGAAGTGATCAATTTGCTGAGCCGCGCGCTGTAAACACGGTGTTAACACGCGTGCTCCCAGCGCTTTTTGCTGCGCCTCGGATGGCTTCTTCGCGGTGCCGCGTTGCGAGGTACGACCTGCCCCATTAAGGGCATCGAAACCCCTGATTTCTCCTTCAGACTGGGAACGTAGTTTCTATGCGGTGAATCAGACAACACAATTAGATTGATTAGTTGATTAGTGATTCCGGTCGCGTCAATTGCAAGATTAGTAGTCCTGTAAGTGTAGTGCATTTTTAATCGCGGGAGGTGGCAGTGATCTTGCCTCGCTGGATGCCGAGATCCGGCGCCTACCTACCGTCGACTTGCGGGGTTTACCCCAACCAGGTATCTCCCACCAGGCACCGACTCAGCTGAGACAAGCTCTAAGTTCCCGACTGGGCTCCTGTCATGTGTTGTAGAGTTAGTGTATGAAAGTGTAAGTGTGGGCAAGTAAGGGATCAGGATAGGACTAGATAGAGGATGGAAAGGTAGCACGCAGTCCATTGCCCAGTTCTTAGAGTGTTGCTCTAGCATTCGTCTAGTGTAAATCGGAGAAACAACGGAAAGCTGCCGATTAGAGCAGCCGGTCGCTAGAATTCTGCAGACATCGTCTGAATTCAACCTAGATGACAAGCTTGTGACGAAAATCCCGCCACTGTCGGGATTCGAACCGTAGGATCTCCCGGTCAGAGGTACTGCAGTGACATTAGTTGATGCCCTGAGGCATCTTTTCCTGTAGAAGACAATCCGAGAATTAGGTGCTTCTTGGCAAAAATACTTGCCAATAGGTGTTATTCACAGAAGAGAAAAAACATTTAAATTAACAACCCAATCATCAGAATGTCGGTTGTCTCCCTCACATACCCAAATATAATTAATCAATAAAGAATATTACTTACTGTTGTACAAAAGTTATTAAAACAATTTATAAAATGAATAATTGCTCTTTTAGAATATTAGATGTATTAGAGAATATCACGTTTATAAAACTGTAAAAAGTAAGAACCCGTATATTATTGTTACATTTTGTAGTAGAGGCAATGTGACTAGACGTATTGATTGAATTCCCTTACATGAGAAACTCTTTTTGAATGTGCTAATAGAACGAGGGTGATGGTTGAGACGTCAACACGGACTGAAAAAATGTCCTCTGTATTTCATAATTGATGACTTCTTAATACTTTTCACGCAAGAAAAAAACCTTTTCTGAATTTATTGACAATTCTATAAAAAGAATATAGTCTACACTATTCATTTTTTTCATCATCACATTTTAAGATATTTAAAAACGTACAACTGTTGATCTTAACTGTATTCACGTGAGCAAAACGATTGTACTGTGTTCTTTCGCAAAAGAAGTGTATGTTGCAATTCGTTTATTTGCATCTGGAAATAATAAAATATATTTGGAAGAAGTTCAGTCTCTGTTGATAGAATATAGTTAAAATATATTTCATTATTTTCAGTTTCATCAGCATAACTATAAAACTCCTGGAACAGTATCACATTTGCACGAGGCAATTAACATCATACACCTTTTATTCTCAATCTAAATTCCATTCATAACAAGAGTCACAGTCATTTCCGTCAAATAATTGTTTCCGTTTTAGAGAAAATGCGTACTAGAGTCAGAAATGTGTCTCTTAAACATCACCAAAGAATGTCCTGTGATAGTTTCGCATAAAGGTAAGGGTGCTAATAATTTTGATTGATTGGAAATCAGAGACTGTTGACGCAATAGTAGTTATTTAATCAGTATTAATCAGTTATGAATGTTGATAGCTTATATTATTAACAATCCATCCCATGTCTTCAACGGGAAGTATTAAAATTCATTGTTTAGGAGCTCACATCGTTTGTAGCTTCGAAACCTATTCTTAGCAGAGTAAAGAATATCAATTTGAAGGCCTTCAATTTGCGCCCATTTTTTTCTTTTAGGAACTGCCAGAAAGCTTTGCCCGTCGAGGGTCACTGATGCGGATGTCATGATCGCTTTCATGGTTCCATTGTGCAGCACAAAGCAACAAGCTACCGCATCCGTCAACCTGTCGTTGAAATTACCGACTCATTTTCCCTCAATTACTTGGGGTAGTTAACTGCCCCAGGGCTCGAGCGAAGCTCGAGGCTAATTTATCAATCAATGTTAAGGTTCGCTTTAGGATTTCCCCCTCGAAAGAGATCCGAAAGGCAAGGACACAGACTGTTGATGTCAGATGTTTAACACCCAGAATTCTCAGAAAGCTACTACGACGTTCGAATGTTCGTGGGTGTTCGGGCACCGACGCCGCGTAGCAAAGCAGCATTGCAACGACTGTGGCCACTGCAGCACATGATGTTAGTCGTTTGAAGTCATTTATTTAAATTTTAACACGAAAACAGAACATATTTCTCGATTTTGGGAGGCTATGGCGAAGACTTTTTATCCAGCATAATTTCTAGCGCATATGCCTTCTATCGCTGGGGTTCGGATTCCATTCCCAGTCAATCGATTTGAAGTGTCTGATGGACAAAGTAAGTTGTGATGAATGTTTCTAGGGGTTAATCCGTTTCCTCTAACTCTCGCTCCACCATTTCTGCAACAACATTCATTTTATCATTGCCGCTATCATCTACTCATTAGGTCTTAACTGACGGGCAGCAATGCCTTAATGCTGAAGAACCCCAAAACAATAAATAAATAAAAACAACGAAGCATACACTAGAAATGTTTGGTATTGATCGATATTCTAGCATCCCTGCCCATCAGCATTTCTGATATTGAACATTTTCTTTGATCGAGAGTTACCTCATATTGGAGGACCTGGAAAATCTTCACAAAAATTCTTACTTAGCTTATAAAATTACCAGCAACCTTCGAAAGTGTTCAAATGTTTCTTTTCTTCGCCTTATGATCTCCATTTCTCTAGTTTACATTTCTTACGGAATGACTATAATTTCGTGGCATTACGGGATGGGAACATTAAGAGAATAATACTGGCTGACTTCATCTCAGAGCCAGCATTGCAGCTAATTCTGTAGCGTCTGCTACAGGAGGTCCTCCTTTTTCTTCCGTCACCGGGAGCGGTGGCTCAGTGAATCAACTGATGTCAATGCAGTGCTTCTGACCGGGAGGTCCTAGGTTCTTTCCAGTCCCGACGACGGAAGGAATTTCGACACTAGTTTGTCAGTTAGGTCGAATTCAGCCGTTTTCTGGAGGAGAATTCTAACGGCCGGCTGCTCTGATCGGTAGTGTCCCGTGGTTTCTCCGATCAACACCAGGCGAATGCCGGACAGTACCCCAACAAACGCGCTATGGACCGAGAACGATCTTTCCTTCCTCTTCCTTGTCCTATCCTCATCCCTTACACAAACACACACCATACTTACTTGCATTACACTACCACACATGTCTGTGGCTTGGAGCATGTTTCGGTTGGGGCGGTCATCTTCTGGGGAGATACCTGGAGGGAAATCCTCGTAGGCCGACGTGTAGGTGGACGCCGGATCTTACTATCCAGCGAGGAACGAACTCTGCCTCCGCCCGGAATAAAATATTCCCTAACCTTATAGAACTAATACGATAGCATCTGCCATGCCGGAAAACATCAATGCCAATGGAGAATAAGCGAAGAGACATATTATAGTGAAATTACCCGTATTATTCTATAATCAGAATTGCAAATTGCCATATTCCAGCGTAAACTCTGAGAGAAAGTGAGAGTCAGGTTATGTTCTACAGAATTGAAATGATTGAAGGCGTTGTATTGTCAACAATAGTATGTGTCAACAATAGTAAAATACTATTGTTGACAATGACAACGCCTTCAATCATTTCAATTATAAAAATGTCAACTACAACTCACCACTGAATCAATATGTTCTACAGATGTGGTTCAAAAGGGATCATCAAGGGAGCATTAAAGAGTGAATATCACTACAATTCAATTCAGAGAGCTTTTAAAATGCAATTACGATCGTTAAAATCAAGAACGCCAACAGTGACTCGGAACAGATATCTTATTTATTTCAGTGTATTCTGTGATATGTGTCGTATGCTGCTGGTTCCCAACGTGCATCGCCTGCGCCAGCCCTCCGCCCCCGCCGCCAGGGCGCGTCCGGCCGCGACGGCCTGCCACGCGTTCCCACGCGGCGCGTCTCACGGCGGCGAAAACGAAGAAAAAAGCCAAGGGCGCGGATTCCGGAAGTCGCGGCACGGCGGCCGCCTCCGCCGCCCTCCCCTTCGCCTTCGCTCCCCCCTCCCGATCGCGGGTCCGCCGCCCCACCGTCGTGGCCCCGCCTTCTCATCCGCCTCCGCCGCCCTCCGTTGAGCTGTCGCTCCTGCGACCACCACCTTTGAAACAAACACCCGCCGCACCGCCACCGCACCGTCCCGCTATCGCCGCCACCTCCACCACCACGCCCCCCCCCCCCCCACCCTCCCCACACCCCCCCCCCATCTCCCATCGTCTCCCACCCACCGCCAACGGCTCACCAGCTTCCGCCAACTGCCCGCAATCCTCTCCCATCTTTCTCCTGCCCGTCTGACACCCACTGCCACAGCGATTGCCATCGCCACCAAAGGATGTGGCTTGGAGCAGACTGCTTCTCCCCCCTCCCCTTGTTCACCGTTGCCATAGCCACCGCCCCTGCATTCTCGTCCGTTGGCTGCCTCTGCCCGCCGCCGCTGGGTTCTGGAAGGAAGCCGCTTCGATTCAAACAACCGCGCGTCACATGCTCTGCAAAGAACACGAAGGGCGGCGGACTGTTTTTGAACTGGTAGATGAATGAAGAAGTTGTATTCTCGAACTGAAAGCAAGGTAGAATCCAAACGCGCACCGTCCGATGCAACTCGCACAGCGAGCAGCGTCAGACCCAGTTGTGTAGGCCGCTGTTTAGTTTCAAGTTATTATTGAATTTGATTGCTGAATGATTTGTGTCCTCTCTTAAATTTAGATAGAAGCGAAACTCTTCAATTTTTACAAGCACATTAATATTGACAAAATACTGATAACGAGGAATATTCACCGGGAGCGGTAGCTCCGTGCATCAACTTTTGTCACTGCAGCGCCTCTGACCGGGAGGTCCTAGGTTCGAGTCCTGACGGCGGCAGGATTTTCGACACTAGCTTTTCAGCTACGTCGAATTCAGTCGCTGTCTGGATAAGAATTCTAGCGGCCGGCTGCTCTGATCGGTAGTTTTCCGTGGTTTCTCCCATCAACACTAGGCGAATGCTGGAGCAGTACCCTACCAAACGGGCCACGGACCGCGCGCGATCTGTCCTTCCCCTTCCTAGTCCTATCCTCTTCCCTTACACACACACACACACACACACACACACACACACACACACACACACACTTACACTAACATGCACTACACTACCACATATTCCGGGAGACCGGTCGGGAGCTTAGAGCTTGTCCCGGCTGGGGCGGTGCCCCGCTGGTGGGAGAGTCCTGGTTAGGGCAACCCCACTAGCCGACGGTAGGTCGGCGCCGGATCTCGCCATCCAGCGGGGAAGATCACCGACATCTCCCGAAAAACATGCACTACACTAACGGGACTAATGACCAAAACAGTTGACGTGCCCGGAAACACGAAAGAATCAATCAACGAGGAATATTAATTAAATTCAATAATATAGGTGACACACTATTCATAATTTGCTATTTGAGGAGCCATACACAACACATAGTTATGGGAAGTATAACTTACATGCCTATTTCTCCTTGTACCATGGCATGATTGGGGGTGTTACGGATACAATACTGCAGCACCTTCAAGATGACCATCACTACTACAATGCTCAATAGAATAGAAACAGTTAAAGAACTTTCCAGAAGTCATGCAAAATTTTCATTTTAGAATAATCACGTACAATATGATCATTCTCTTTCTGTGAATCTTTAAATACAATTGATTATATTCTAATTCTCTAATGTAAAAAAAGAATTATGTAATAGCGTGCAATATCTAAAGTGGGAACTAATTAATGAGTCAGGATTTATATTGTGAAAATTTTTCTGGCCTATGTTGAGACCATCACAAAAGTTAATAGGGTGGGAATTAGGGTGGGAATGAGAATTACGATGGGTTTGATATGGAAACGATCAACAAGATATAAATAAAAGGGGTCAAAATAGGAAGTGATCGGCATTATTACGTGAAATATGAAGTGTATAAGTTTTTAATGTGACACGTGAGTGTTTCCTTGATTAGTAATATGAATAATGATTAGAAAAAGGCAATTATAAAAAACAATAAAAAGTGTACTAAGCGGCTGCCAATGAGAGTAAGCGGTTGGCAGAAGCTAGCGAAGAGAGATGAAATTGATGAACATTCGGTCAGGAAGAGACAGATGAAAAGGTGGATAACATGATTTGCTTGCAAAAGAGAAGTGCTCAACTACAATGTGAGTCAGACGTTGTGACGGTAGCGCAGTTTGTCCTGAGAATAATTTCATCGTTGAGTTGGATTAGATATAAAGAGCAAATGAAGCTAGATATAAGTACGCGAACACTGAATTAAAATAGGGAATGAATTTTTAAGAAAGGTAATTAATCGTCGAACGTAAATTAAAACTTTGAACTCGGATGAAGCGAACAGGATAGCGTGGATCTTATGGATTTGGAACAAAATCTGACAGCTATTTCACCGGTCAAGAGTGCAGTGATCAGAGAAAGGAAAGGACATAATTAAATAGTTAAGACGAAGTTGTGCCAATTTAAAATAAAAGTATTAATTTAAGAGAGAATCAGAGGAATGGTCAAGAGTAATATTATATTTCGAACGAATGGTAAACGTGTGTGAATGTGTTTAAAAAGGAATGAAGTTATTTTGTATTGTTTTGTTAAATTATTATTTGTGTTTTATTCGTAGCGTCAACTGTGGGTCTGTGATAATGGTGACATTTGTAACTGTAAAAGCAAATTATGACATTTCGGAACGATTGATGTGTTTTTGTTGAAGTAGTGTAAATATGATAAGAAAATCCTAAGTAAATTTCACAACTGGAAGCCCCGTATGGGCAAGTGTGTCGACCTACGAATTATAAATTTTCTTAGACCAATGAGGGATTTCCAAATCTTAAAGGCAGCAATGATAAATTATTAAATAGTAATAAATTACTGAGTTAGGCTTGGGCTGATGAAAAAGGGAGCTTTGTTATTAAATAAAGTAAATAAAATTAGGAATAAGAAAGGAATCTCGGGTCTCAATATTCAAGAAGCGAAGAGGTAAATCTTTAACATGAGAACATGCTTTATTGACGCTGTATAAATTCACTCGTGAGAAAAGATACAGCAATTTTATAAAGCAATTTTGAAATAAAATATTGTGATGATCGTCGTGTGCGTAAGTTCCTAGTTACTGCTTTCTTAGAACAACAGTGTCTTCATATTACATCCATTGTATAAGTCTTGCATGCTAATCGTTTCGTGTTATGCTTCATAATTCCAAAAGCATGCGCACAACACGGGAAAATGTGAAAGTCATGCTAAGTATATAGTGACAAGGAAATCGTTATTAACATGCACATACTCGTACATGTTCAGTCTTGAGTGTTAAGGTACAGTAACAATGTCTCCTCGTGTGTTCGAAACGACGTTTCACAGTGGTTTTTAAATGCCAGCAGTTAATGATGAAATAAAAATTATGGTTAAAAATTTGTTCATAAATTAGAAGCCATGCGATAACCTACACCATAAAATCGTCAGACAATAGTTTCGAAATAAGAGATCTTAAAAAAATTCAAGCCTTTGAATATGACTTACAGATTTTTAATGTTAATATGCGTGTATCAACTGTATTAATTGAGAATTACTATCAAGAATCTTCTCAATCATTGTTAAGTTTTCAAGTCAACAAATTTACTTATCATTCACATAAATAGATTGTAAATAAACATTTAATATAAAATTCGTGCCTATAACCATCTATGTGATATCTGCAGTTTTATGAAAACAATGATTTTACTGCTGCAAAATGTTAGCGAGTTTCACCTGTAGTTGCAATTTTTTTTTAATTTATCGCCATCAATGAAGCCGATGATGATTTGTAATTGATACGTCGCGATGAAAACGTAATTCATAATAGTTATAAATGATTATGGGCAATATATCTCGCTAATAATACAATTCTATGCCTACAGTAATTGAAATCTTTTATGAATTTATGAATAACAATGCGAGAGATGAATTCATATGAACATTGTATTCGATACTACTAATAATGACCGATACAGTTTCATCTAATCCTACACGTATGCTTTCAAGAGTAGATATCAATACTGATTGCAAATCAGGGCAGATATCATGGAAGAAGTTGAACATTTAGATCTAACGTTAAAACAAGATGCGTCATGCTTCAAGCACAGGGCGCATACCTGCTTCCGCTGATTGAATTCAATTCTGAACATCATAACCATTTGCGAGTCGCGTGGAATCATCACGGCCATCGCCGTGCGATAGGCAAACAAGCGAAGCAGAACATCATTTTAATTGCGTATAAAATTCCGCCCAGAAGTCAATTACGGCTTCAAACACATCTATTTACCAAGCTTTCGCACAGGCACGGGTCACGTGTTCCATTCAGCGCGAGCAAACGCACCGGGCGTTTTATAATGGGAGCCGCAGTGGGGGGAGTTTTTTGTGGCGGAGCAGAACCACTGTCCTCCCCACCCCCTGCGTCCCTGCCCGCGCCCGACCTCACCACCCGCCCTGCCTCCTCCCAACCCCCTCCCCGCCCGTGGCTGCCTCGCGGTCACGTGCGACTGACGTAAAGTGATACCCAATTTTGTTCAAAAGCGGCCAAGACTCAATTAACAATTGGGAGCGACCAGTGAGGAAATTTTACGCGGCGGAATGGTGGGTGCGTTCGCTCGCGGGTCGTTTCACATATGTGGCACACGGGTGAACTGTCGGTCCTTCCAAGTGGAAAGAGCACGGAATGGAAAGGGGGGAAAAAGACGGAATTAGTGATCCATTCTTCTCACTTATTTTTATGCTAGGAACATTCTACTTTATTTTTGAAATATCACGCTCTTGAACTTTTAAGTCAACACACTTCACTCATATCTACCTATCTGCGTCTTCGTTGTAATTTTCTACCTTCTTTGCAATTTTTACAGGAGTTTTAATTATACAGTCTCATAGTAGATTAACTGTTACCATATATTTCTTTTACAACATACATTTAAAAACCTTTTAGAAACCACTCTCAACACATTTCGTACTTTGTTTTTACTAGCTGCCCTTCAATATCATATTCCTCTTTATATCTCCTTACTTCCTTCATAGTGAAGTAAGTTATATATATATATATATATATATATATATATATATATATATATATATAAAAGGTGCTTGAATAAGTTCTCGCTGTTTTTTTGGAAAAATCAATGCTTTATTTACACAATATGGTATACACCACGTCATTCAAAGTACAGTCCATCACTAGACACTACTTTTGCCCATCTTTCTGGCAGCAAATGAATGCCTCGTCGAAAAAACGAAACGTCTTTTGCGGCTATCCAAGAATCCACCCACATCTTCGTATCTTCATAAGAACGGAAGCGCTGTTCAGCCAGGCCATGTGCCATTGAACGGAATAAATGAAAATCAGAAGGGGCTATGTCCGGTGAATATGGCGGGTGGGGAAGAACTTCCCATTTAAGGGTTTCCAAGAACGTTTTCACCGGCTTTGCAACATGCGGCCGAGCGTTGTCGTGCAACAAAATCACCTTGTCATGTCGCTGCTCGTATTGCGGCCGTTTTTCCTTTAGGGCTCGGCTCAAACGCATCAATTGCAGACGATAGCGATCTCCCGTGATGGTTTCCTTTGGTTTGAGAAGCTCATAATAAACAACACCTAGCTGATCCCACCAAATGCAAAGGAGAAGCTTCAAACCATGGATATTTGGCTTTGCGCAGGATGTTGGTGTATGGCCGGGCTTACCCACGATCTCTTACGCTTGGGGTTATCATACTGGATCCACTTTTCATCGCCAGTCACGATACGGTGAAGAAAACTTTTCCTCTTCTGACGTTCAAGCAGCAGTTCACACGTGAGACGCCTCCGTTCGATGTCTCTCGGCTTCAACTCGTACGGCACCCAATGTCCTTCCTTCTGGATCATTCCTAATGATTTCAAACGTCTGGAAACTGTTGAGTCATCCACTCCTAATGATTTTCCAAGGTCGGCTAGCGTCTGACACGCGTCTTCCTCAAGTAATGCCTCCAAGTCTTCGTCTTTAAACTTTTCGGTGCACCAGAACGTTCTTTATCTTCAAGATCAAAATCGTCATTTTTGAACCGTCGAAACCAGTCTCTGCAAGTCGTTTCCGACAGGGCATGTTCCCCATACGTCTCAACAAGAATTCGGTGTGCTTCAGCTGCTGATTTCTTCTGAATAAAATAATGCAATAGAATTCCCCGCAAATACTCTTTTCGTGGCACAAAACTGGACATGTTTAAGCACTCAGAACAAAATGTGGTTTACACTGTGGCAAACAAAGACACACTAGCGTTCAAGAATACCGACAGTACTTCCTGGAAATGCGTTCGCTTCGGAAATATCATCCACTTATTACTGGGGACGCTATCTGTTAGGAAACAGCGAGAACTTATTCAAGCACCTTGTATATATAAATATAAACAAACACTATTATTATCCATAACACATGTGATTGTAGGTGATCTTTGACATAAACAGAGCTCTCTCGAAAAGAGTAAAGGATGAGGGTGAGCAAGAGCCGGACAAAGCGAGCGATGTGACTTTCTTGTTCATTGGAAATGTGCCACTTTGGAATTGGTCATCGTTAGCGCGTGCACTCGCCTGGAATGAGAAGGAAGAGGAAACGTGAACCCCATGCACGCAACACAGAATTAATATGTTTTCATTATACTTCGTAATGTCTGCAAACATTTTTTGGTCATTTTGTCAAGCTCTTTAAAAAAGCACCTGAAGTGATTTAGATAACAGAAATATAATGTCTGTGTTTATGGATTGTGGAATGATTGTATGGTGTAGGGAAAAGCAATTGCTTAGTTTTGTGAGAATGTAGATGACGAGTGATATTACTTATGTCTGTGTGTTGTAACTTGTTTGCGAGTGAAGTAACGTGCCGGTTCGCACATTTATCCTTTTTGCATTTTTTTAAAGAAAATATCATTGTGTATTTTTTTATTTATATCTCGGTTGAGCAAACTATGACGTAGTTAGTAACAGAATGCTAAACAGTACAGAACGTGAGATAATCCATCCGATCTTGTTTCTGACTACAAATCATCACTTGTCCTGGCGAAACATTGCCAATTCTTAAAAACTACCATCGTTTAAATCCCACTTCCAAAAGAACTTACCGGTTGTGAGTATCCGAATGAACTGTGGAATTTTGAAAGTGCTTAGAATTTCTTTGAAAGTATTGAGTAATAATAGTAATTTATTACTAAAATGAGCGTTTGCTGAAGTTCGAATTGTTATGCTCAGATATTTACAACTACGTATTTCAGGAATTTTATTTCTACCCTTGTAAAATGAAGTGTTTCCTGTGTTCGAACATTGGTAAAACGAATTGTTTTCCTTTTATCTGAATTTCTTTATTCCGTTTACTTAGGACCATATATTTTTGCAACTGATCAATGTCGAATTCGTCTCTAATTTTTCAATATACGATCAAGGCTCCATGAAGTCTGATTGTCGATCAAATTTCGGAACCGATATTAATATACTTAAGAAAAGGAGCGGCCCTAAAACGCTTTACTGAGAGAGGCGTATTCCTTTCCCTAATTTTACAGTCTAAACCAACTCCCAAATTTCTAAGCTACCACTGATACAAAAATGTTTTGGTCAGATTAATAGACATCACTTTGAAGTATTACATGTACACTTTATATTCTCAGTTTGGCAAGAGTGACGGGAGTGTTGCTTGAGGGACTTCATCACTATTGATCCCAGATCGGCGCTGAATTTGAACGGATTCATGGGATAAGTACGTGAGTTACGCAGACGAAATTGTGGAGGTTGAGGTGAATCATTCAAGTGAGTGGAAGAGAATGAATTGGGAAAAAAAGCCCAGCCGAGACAGGCTCTAAGATCCCGACTGATACGTGTGGCAACGAAGTGCATGTATGTGTAAGTGTATGTAAGGTATGAGGACAGGACAAGGAAGAGGAAGGAAAAATCGCTCACGTCCATGGCCGGATTTGTCGTCATGGCTAGTGTAGGTAAGTGTCGAAAATCTTGCTCCCGTTGGGTCACCAACCCTAGGGCCTCCCGGTCGGAGGCAATGCATTGACATCAATTGAGCCACCTATGGATGAGTGAAGAGAACTCGTAGAAACATAACATAAACGTGAGTAACCAGTGTTTATTTGTGGTCTAGCGAGAACGAAGACAGCCGCATGCCCGAGGCTGGATGTCTGGTCGCGCACGGGTCCTGCAGTGACGGGCTCTCGCGGTGCTCCCGAGCACAAGGCGGCGCGGCCCCGGTGCAAGGGCTCATATGGAGGCGCAAACGGGGAGTGGGAGTGGGCGGAGGGGGAGGCGCGGGCAAACACGAAGCGCAGAGGCGATTGTCCGGCGCGTGACGTCAGAGGGAGCGCGCACACAAAGGGCGACCGCCTCGGAGGGCGATGGGCGATGGACCCCTCTCACCCCGCCCTCCCGGGCCCTTTGCAGCTTCCGTCGCCGATGGGCGTGCAATGCAGGGCATGCGGACTGGGGAGCATAATTCACGCATCGATAAGCCAAACCACCCGAGTGTGCAACGCAGGGGGGGGGAGAAGGCTCACGGCGGAGCTCTAGACGCCCGGGCCCCGAGCTGGTTTCCGGTAGGTTTTAAATACAACATGAAATTAATGAGGGAATGTCACTGATTGGATATTCCTCAGGAAGAGAATGCTTTTGTATTCAAACATTTGAATATATTATTAATTTCTAATGTGCACAGAAATTGAAAGAAAACTCAGCACCCTGCGGTCATGTGAAAGATGTCAGTGATTTTCTTAGGTATACAAGAATGTAGGAAACATAGTAAAACAATAAAATGTTTTTGATTTTGACTAAAAGTTCATGTTGTTGATTACGTTAATCTGAAAATTCTCATCTCTGAAGCAATGTTGCTGCTGGATACTATTACGAGTATATTACTAATTTCCAACTCGTGCAGAATCTGAGAAAACTATACAACCTACGGTCGTGTGAGATGTGTCTATGGTTTTGTTAGACACTCAGGCGCTCTGGTTAAAATGATCGTTTTTTATCAGTCTCGATTTTGATTGCAAATGTTTGATATTCCGGCAATTTTCTGCCTGCACCAACTGAATTCTTAAACGTCACTGTTACGATATAGCTGACTTGCAAGGCTCAAAGAAAAAAAGCCACCGTCCATTCATTATTTGCTATTCATGTTGCGCTGTGAAACAACAACTTTTTGTGTACTTGCAAATTACGTGTAAGTGTACTGTATTTACGTATGTACATAATACGTTATTTAGCATTTTTGGGGTTTGGTTTTGTAAAGACATTTAATTTAGTCAGTTGTTTATGAGAATATTTTATTGCGTTCTTGAGCATTGTGCGTGCTTCTTGTTGTAAAATAATTTTATGTGGGTTTGTTCAGCAGAATTTCTACTGCTACATACGAATAGTTTTCCACTTTTTTCTTTTTTCGTGTGGTGCTTTTTAGAGTTTCTTACATTATTTTATATATCCTGGATAAAGTACTATTTGTAATAAATTATTTGTTGTTCTAAGTACCTACTTTGTAGAAAGAGAATGTTACATTACGCTGCAAGAATTGCCCATTTTTCGACACAAAAATCTTTCTTATGGATACCCTGGTAAGTGTATTTTCTTGCTTCCATTTAGTGAATTACTGTCTTAAATTCGTATTGTCACTATTCCCCTTTTTCAGTTCGGCATATCGAATAGATGGGATTCCCTAGGGATATGTCGGTGCACGTGTCTCTATCAGTATGTTTGTCTGTGTGTGTTCATTTGTCTGTCTGCGCGTGCGTCCCATTAAAATTTTACAAAGTACTATCCACTCTCACTTTTACGCCCGGAATTTAAAATTAGATCATAAACCGAAACCAATAAAGGATCAAGGGCAGAAATATGCTCTTATATGAAAGGGAAATGCCAACAGGAACGACAATTGTATACAGATTTTTGGTAGGAATTTATTTATTTTACGTCAAAAAACAGTTAAAACTGCGTACGTGCTACGGGGAAAAGTGAATATAACATGCTCAATCTTCACGAGAAATTAAACCAGTATCGAATAGTACAGGATGGTATTATTACATTAATGGATTATGGTCAGTAAAAATACTATATTTTAAATGTATAGCTAAAACGTTAAGAAATATATAGAGAAAAAGAAAGCCCTTGATAGATGAATTAAAATTATAAGACTTGGATGATGCACCAGATTTAACATTCCAACACCTGCAAGGAGCAGACGTATGAGTTATAAGAAGACTTTAATGAGTAAAGAAGTAAATAATATTTCTTCTTTGACCTGCTGAAACATGCCAGTGCAAGGTGGGAAAGCGGGGGTGGCTAACTCACTCTCCTTCCACCGTTGATGCCCAGACTCGATCCCCGAGCAATCTATACGCAATTCTGGTGTGCAAAGCGAGCTCTCACCAGGTTTTCACAGGGCCCTCCCATTTCCTTTCTCTCATTTCATCATTTCTCCATTATCATTCACTTCACCATTATCGCTTTTTTTCATTAGATCTTGCCACACTGGCGTCGGTGACCTCACCAGTGAAGACCCTTAAATTTGACTAAATAAATCAATAGATAAGTCAATAAAATGTCAGTGCGAAATTCAAGGAGCCGTTCAAGTACAGAACTCATTTTTCGTTTTCCCCCCGCCAGTAGCCCTGGCGGAGCGGTAGTTTATTACATTGTTTATGATACATGCGCCGCAGCTCGATGGCTTTTGCGGCAGAGAAGAGGGCAGTGCTTACTTCCTAACTTAATACTAACTTAACCTATGGATGAAGCCGGCACTTTGGCCGGCAACCTAAGATGACGTTCGTGCTTTTAATTGTGTCTCTTTAAATGTTTCTTGTGTGTATAATCTTGCTGATTTTAGTACAGAACTCACGCGGTGGAGAAGTGCGTGAGTGACGAGGGTGGCCGGGGCGCAGTCTTTTGTGTGTCGCCTGCTGCGCGAGGGAGGCGGGCGCGGCGCAGAGGGGCGCCGCAGGGTTCAGTCCGCTGCCGCCGCCGCCGCCGCCTGCTGGCAAAAAATCCCTCCGCGGGCCCTTCTCTAACATCCTCCGCCACCCCTACCAGCAGGAAATGGAGGTTAACTGGGCGCGCAACCGCTTGCACTTGAGTCTCCTATGCAGTGCTTGATTTATAAAATGTTGGGTCCCGAGACGCTCCCCAAATTCATTATTAATTTTATGGAAATAGTTTTATATTTATTATATAATTTAATAATTATACCCGAGGTACCGGAAAGCCGTTCCGTTGCGTTCCGCCCGAAATCAAGCCCTGCTTCTATATCATCCCTCAATTAAGGTTATAGTTTGCCGTTTCACTACTAGAACCATTTAATCATTGCCTGTTATTTCTGTTTATGATAACTAGGGATCGGATTTTTATGGATTAAAAATCGAGTAAATATTTATGCATTTATTCAGTAAACATTTCGAAAATATGCACTAAAATGTGCCCTAATCAAGTGTATAAATGTCTCATCAAAACATTTTCTCCACCTTTTTACACGCAGAACACTCATCCGCCACTTCTTATATTATTCCTACACTCCTCAATGAAATTACAATGGGATGCGCAGAACATTCATCCGCCACTTTTTATATTACACTCCTCAATGAAATTACAAGTATTAATAGCATCAGTTGTGTTACGTTTCTACATTTGCCAGCCACTAAATATGTTTAACAATTTACTTTATAATCTCCTTAGATCGTGATTACGAGAAAATCTTAGCAGCCACATTCATGCCGTGGAAAAGGACGTTCAAGTCATGCATGTTATTTCATCAGCGTTACGGATTCAAGGGCACGTAATACTTGACACAAACAAGATTTTCCTCTTAAATATCATGAAATTAATATTAATAAATTAATCATGTTAAACAAATGGAAATTTGGTATTTCTGGGCTATACCAAGTAGGACACTAAAAGATATGCATTTATATTGAAATCTGGTTACTTATAATATCATTTATAACACTACTTTTCATTTTTATTATTATTATTATTATTATTATTATTATTATTATTATTATTATTATTATTATTATTATATTCTAGGGTGTACTGTTTAACAGCCCTCTGAATTTACAATAAATGCATTAAAATAAGATGTTTTAATATCGTTGGGAAGGTACCAAAATGTTTACTGGATATCACTTTTTACAGGACTTTTAAGTCATAAGCCAATTAGCTTGCTTCGGTAAATAAACAACCCTGAAAAACATTTATTAGCGTGTTTTGACGTTGGAAATTCTCTCAAAAATATATTGGGAAACACCTTATCATCATTCGAATCCAATGTTTGTAAATAAATGTAAATCCATTTTGCATGAAGGGATTCTGTGACAAAGGGTAAAAAAATCACCCTTTTGATGGTATTTACACCCAACATCCACTTCTTTAGCAACGAAATAATACGATCCGTTCACCTTCCTTTGCACTTCGGCTCCACCAGGCACCGGGGTAATCTGCTTACAAAGAGTAATTTTGCGCGCGTTATACATATTTCAGACCTCTGCTTTGCCTCCGCTCCATCTCTGTTTCGTTTCGGCACGCGGTTCCGCTCGTGAAGTCCTCTCGTCCCTCCCACCTCTCTCTCTCTCTCCTCTCTCTCTCTCTCTCTATCTCCCTTGCGCATGCGTAAGTTTTAAATCCCGAGTTTCACAAACAGCATGTGACGCTTACGGGCAGACCCCGGTGGCCGCAGCCGTTTCCCCGCTTGCCTACACACACACACAGTCCGCCACTCATTGATGCCCCTCCCCCTCCAGTCCCCGTGCAGCAGCTTTCACAATCAAATGCACCGCTGCGACCCCGCCACAACCCGCGGCCGTTTCGCCCCCTCTAGCAGCCTGCTGGATTCGTCACCGTCACCGACACCACCCACCGCCCCACCGTCACCAAGTCACGTCATCTTCCATCTACATCGCTTCCCATCTTTTCTAGCATCGCTCTCGCTTCTTCAAAATCTACCTGCAAATCTCTAGCTCCAGAGTCAAATCCACCGCCATAGAAGTTTTATCTAGTACGTGTATTCTATCAATCCCACTTTCGACTTCACAGCCTCCACCTCCATCTCTGTCGTCTCCAGTTCCGCCACTTCTGCCTCCAGAGCCACACATCCAATGTCATCTCCATTGCCTCCATCACCGTCCCTTCTATCATTTCTCCCGCAACCACTACCTTTGCCACTGCCACCGCCGCCGCCCCTGCTGCTGCCTCCGACCGCCATCCGGCCTGGGAGCCGGGACGTACACAAAGGCGAAACCATCTGCAAACGCCTAACCAACTCGAAAATTGAGGGATCCAATCTGGGGTAAGGAGAGGGGGTGGGAAGGGGGGAACCGCGAGTCCATTGTCTGCCGCCGAATCCCCCTCTAGGGAAGGGCCCATTTTTCTGCGCCCTCCCTCCCTCCCTTCTCCCCGCCGCCGGTGCCCGACTTCCCTGGCCGAGCTCGCTTCCCCTCTCGCGTCATTTTTTACCGCCATTTGTTAACGCACATGCAGGCGCGTATGTGTAGTTTGACTCATATCGAGTAGACGAACAAAAGGCGGGTTTATATCGTACCATAATGGGGCGGCCGCCCGCGCTGTCTGTTGCTGATCATTAGACGACGGAGGCGGCGGCGACGCCAGTCAAATGTGCGGCCGGACGCTGTGATTGGCGGGGAAGGGGGAGCAAAGGGGGGAGTGTTGGGCCGCGAGGGGACCGGTCCCCTGGGGGTCTTCGACGCTGCTGTCAGGAGCGGGTTTTTATGAAAATCAATTGCCACCGAACCAATTACCCAACTGTTATTGCTTTGCGTTGAAATCTTTCTTTATTCCCTGTGATCACACGGGAGAAGGTTTTGTCATCTACACCTTTCTCTGTGTTATGGGCTTGTTAAATTGCATTATCAGGAAGTTGTTGGCATTATTAATCCTAAGTGTTGATAATCTTGAAGATTTTCTGTATGTTTTTCTCGTTTCTGCATTTCACAGAAATCTGTATTTCTCAATTAACAAATTGGTTTAGATTAGTCATAATTATATTGTTATTATCATGTATTGTTCAACGCTAAAATTTTAACCTGAGTTTGATTCATAAAAATGTTTATTCAAAAATTTGATCGATTCATGGAGACATTATGATGTTTCCTTTCAATTCAAATCGTGTGTGTCTTTGCTAGTTAAGACCAACAGATAATTCTACATCTCTCAATGATTGTGTTAGATTACCATTCTAACGAGTTACATTTCAAATCTTTCATTTGTGTCAATACATGCTGTTGGGTTTTGTTATTTAATTGTGTTAATCGATTCATTCTTACAAATACTGATGTAATTAATCAGATTTTGACGCATTAGACAGAATGTAGACGAATGAAAATACGAAGTGCTGATTCTCGTGGAGTGTCATATTTCTGCCTGAATATTTTCAACTGAAACACTTCCGTACTGTATGAACTTGTTGGGGGCAAGATATTTTCAGTCCAGATAACAGCAGTAATATTGTAAAAAGTACACACAAATGTGTTGTACATTATAAACAAAAAAATAATAAGTTGACTCAACATGAACTGCATATTGTGTTATTACCCCGCCTTTTTACAACCGTTGTTATTCACAGACACCTGACAGTATTTGAAAACATGTCATATCATCCGAGATCTAACCGTCAATCACTTTCTTTCATCAATGCGAGTACAACGAAAGTGCCTTACTCGCTGTCTTCAACCGGAAAAGAAGGTAGGGTGAGGGCGAAGACAGCAGGCAGTTCCCAGGCCGCGTGGGCGTACTCGACTCAATCGTCCACGCCTGGGACGCACAGTGGCCTGCGTACAACACAAAACGGACCAAAATATTTTTTTAGATTGTACTCGTACATGATTCATGTACACATGAGAACATGAGAAGAAGAATATATAATGTTTGACAATGGATTTTCTAATTGGTTTAACCAATTTTTAAGAAGGGGGAATGTCATCAATCTGTCAAATTTTCTCAGTAATTCTCGATGTTAGAAAATTGCACTTTTCATGTTGCTTCTCATTAAGTTCTCATTATATTCTCTGCAAACCTACTCGTTACTTGTAAATATAGATTTTCAACGAAGTTTTCTAAGAACATATTACACCTAGCTTTCTTGACTTGAAAAAATAAAAAATAAAAAAAAAATTGAACTTGCAGTACGTAGGGAAACTTTCGTGAAGATTCATTTGCAACGTCTATCATCAATAGGAATAAGGACTGGAAGTTGAAGAAAGGACTGCATGTGGTCAATGGTCTGTTTGCTATAGCGCTACTTCGTATCCAAGGGAATTGATCAAAGAAAACAAAACTACAAATCAGTCATAATTGTGGTTGGAAGTGACTGTTTAAAGCAACCAACCTGAGAATGTGCTCTTTAGATATCATACAAACTACATACAAACCAACAATATCAATATTTGATTTCTTCGACCCAGGTATTTAGCGGATGGCTACAATTTACCATTCTCGAGAATCGAACCTAGGGCATCTCAGTGAACGAAGGTTAAGTTGGTATCGTTCGTATGGTTATGGTATATTAACGGTACATTTGTAAACACAACTGTAAACGTTTGTTATGAACGTCTTGTTAAATCAATTCGAGGGATTGATAGTCAGCTTGGTGTGAAATACAAAGTAGTAAATCTGTAATGGTGATATGTTCACTTGTTGATATAATAAATACAGCGTGAAGTGAAACTAATGAAGACTGTATTCATGTCAAACGTTATCCTGTAAATAAGACATTTTTACTGGGCCATGACAATCACTAACAACATAACGGTCGAATATATTCTCATAAAGATAAATATGTTTATTATTCTTGTTTTAGATACTATATCGATGAAGTTCGGATTAACCGAGGTAAGTCATGTACGTTAGTTTAAAGAAAATGGAAAAAGAAAATTCGTGTGATAATTGCCAAGCAAAGAAAAAAGATCAAAGAGATCCAATTAACTATGTTATAATAGTAGTTTGTCTACATGACTAAATATTGTCATATATTACTCTCTAAGCAACATAATTTCACCTTTACAAAAAATGACAAAACTCCCTTTACCGCATCATTACCATGTTATCTCTAAGTTGGGATTTTCGTCTTTTCGGAGGATCACTCCATCGTGTGATAATTACCAAGCAAAAAAATAATTCCAAACCTGCAATTCACTACGTTATAATAGTAGTTTGTCTACGTGACTGTATATATTGTCATGTGTAACTCTCTAAGCAACATAATTTCACCTTCACAAAAAATGAGAGAACTCCATTTACCCCAGCATTATCCATGTAATCACTACAGTTGGGATTTTCGTCTTTTCGGAGAATCACTTCGTGTGATATTGCCATTTCACAAAAAATAAAATAAAATAAAATAAAATAAAAAACATACAATTCACTACGTGATAATAATAGTTGGTCAAGAAGACTGTAGATTTTGTCACGTATAACGCTGTAAGGAACATAATTTCACCTTTACAAAAAAATTACAAAACTCCCTTATCCATGTGAGTACAGTTGTGACTTTTGTCCGCTTGCTTCCCAACGCGAGCCATAGCGCGGGGGCGGGGCGCGCGCCGCAGCGGCCCCTTGCGTTTGCTAATTGAAAGGCGCCTTATCTGATGGCGGCGACGGCCCGGCCAAGCGCCGGCCGCCGCCTGTTTTTAATTACTCGAATCGCGCGCCCACGCGCTCCGCCGCAGCTGCCGAGTGGGGACCATTAGCGCACCGCTCCATTGGGCGCCACTCGCCGCCTAAGCGTCTACACGGCTCTTCGTAATGAGTCGGCAAATAAGCGACGTACGTGCCGATCACGCTGCGGAACGCACCTATCAGATCGAGCGGGGAAATAAAAATCTGTGAGACACTTGTGGCAGAAAACGTCACGGCGCCACGGACGCCTGAGTAAAGTCGGCGCCGTGGCTAAAAATAGTGCCAGTGTATATAGTGTAGTGTTAGTGAAGTGAAGTGCGGTATGAATGTGCGAGTGAATGTGTTTGTAAATATAGAATAAGCATGAATGAGAGAGTGAATGAACAAAATAAAATAAGATTACGAACAATAAAAGAGAGCTCTTAAATCGTTTAATCAAACCCTGTACATTTAAAACAAGTAGTCCAAAGATGCTTTGTATAGTTTTAAGTTAGATTAAGATTAGTTATAGTTAGTTTTTTTAAGATACAGCCCTCTCTAAGCTCCACAAACCGAAAGGTTGGAGCGCAAAATTGTAATCCCTAATTTGAATAAATTCCCGCCTCGCCCGGGATACTGGTGGGGGGAAAATGAAAATGAAAAAAGTTGTGGCGCCCCAGTGAGGCAGGGGATTGGAACTGTGTCCATGTGTGAGGAGTCGACGATTGTGGTTTCGAGTCACTTAGTGTCAATCGTGGGTGTTACCGTCTTGTGGTTGTGGGACGGTTGGATGGTCATACCAGGACGTATACCATGTGAATCATTTCCCCTTTGATAATAATTTCCTCTCTTCAATCATTCATCTCTCATTTCCTACTGCTCTACCCTTTAGACCGAATTTGATCCCCTACCAATTGATTAGAAATTTCTAATGGACAAAGCGAGTTCTCGGTTGGTCTTCTCGGGGTCTTGTAAGTTCGTTTGTAGTTGAAGGGTCCAACAACATACAATAACATAATAATAATAATAATAATAATAATAATAATAATAATATGATGATGATGATGATGATGATGATGAAAAGAAGAAAAATGCTCCAAGTGTACCAATGACCACCAATGTTGTTTTGTGTCACGAAGCAATGCATTAATTTCTCTTCCTTTCATTTATTGTAATGGCAATAAGTATCTAACGTTTTAAGAAATAAAAATGTAACTATTAAAATCTAGTTATTTGATTCAGTTATTCATTAAATTTTGAAAACTAAATATTACGTATGTAAAATTATTTATGTATGATTATATATAATTTATAATATAACCCGTAAATATTTGCTTAAGATTTAAAACTCGTATTTCACGTTGGATAAAAGAAAGGAGGAGCTTCATTTGGGCCTTCTGCTCCGAGGTCCCCAAGCAAGTCTCAGGTATCAGGGGACCCCAAAAAGCGCATTTCCGACGAGTTCTCAAAATCGCTTTTCCGCACAATTACACATCTTTTTCTTATACAATGTATATTACTCCGTATATTCGTACGTATACGAGAAAGTAAAAAGACACGACCAGGAAAGGTGGCTCAGGGCATCAACTGTTGTCATTAAAATTCCACTCACCGGGAGGTTCTAGGGTTCCAGTACCGACGGTGGCGAGATTTTCGACACTTCCGTAGCTAGGTCGAATTCAATCGCTGTCTGGAGGAGTCATATAGCGGGCGGGAACTTTGAGCGGTAGTTTTACGTGGTTTCCAATCAATGCATGGCGTATGACGGAGCAGTACCCGAAAAAAACCGGCCATGGACCGCGTGCGATTTTTCTTCTCCTCTTTGTCTTATTCTCACCTTTTACTTACACACTTACACTACAGTAAGACACTGCTGGGCGACCGGGCGGGAGCTTAGAACTTGTCCCGACATGGGCGGTGCCCTGCTGGTGGGTAACACCTTGTTGAGGGAAACCTTACTGGCCGACCGTAAATCGGTGCTGGATCTCACCATCCAGCGGGAGAGGATCACCGCCACCTCACAAGGAAAACAAAACACCGGGAGCGGTAGCTCAGTGCATCAACTGATGTCACTGCAGCACCTCTGACCGGGAGGTCCTAGGTTCGTGTCCTGACGGCGGCAGATTTTCGATACTAGCTTTTCAGCTACGTCGAATTCAGTCGCTGTCTGGAAGAAAATTCTAGCGGCCAGCTGCTCTGATCGGTAGTTTTCCGTGGTTTCTCCGATCAACACCAGGCGAATGCCGGAGCAGTACCCTAACAAACGGACCACGGACCGCGCGCTATCTGTCCTTCTTCTTCCCTGTCCTATCCTCTCTCCTTACACACACACACTTACACTAACATGCACTACACTACCACATATTCCGGAAGACCGGTCGGGAGTTTAGAGCTTGTCCCGGCTGGGGCGGTGCCCCGCTGGTGGGAGAGTCCTGGTTAGGGGCAAACCCCACTAGCCGATGGTAGGTCGGCGCCTGATCTCGCCATCCAGCTGGGGAAGACCACCGCCATCTCACGAGAAACAAACATGCACTACACTAACGGGACTAATGACCAAAGCAGTTGACGCGCCCGGAAACACGAAAAAAAACACAAGGGAAACACACGTACTGTACTTACGGGAATACTGACCTTAGCAATTGACGCGTCCGGAATCACTAATCAATAAAAAAATAAAAGATTGGCAATCATTTAATTTTGCAACTTCGTTAGTAGGTAAAATAGAGTCAGAATTTCTGGACAAAATGGAACGGAAATGAGTTTGTTAGGAGGAACCCTTAATGAAGAGGAAGAAAATGTGACTCAATAGACATTGAATGCCTGAGTGAATGCACTTGTGAGGGACGATACTTGCACCGTGACCGCCAGTCACAGTGGAAGCTAGGGTGGTATTAAATCAATATTTCTTCTTGATTGTCAGTACATGTTTGCAAATAAAAGTATCCAAAGTCTTTTATGACAATCATGTATTCCAACAGTTGCACAACGTTTCGTAACTAGTTTTGTTACATCATCAGGTGCTAAAATAATGGGACACAGAAACCGTTATTCTACATATCAAATTAGTGTAATTACTATATGGTTTATAAACAACTTCAATTGTCTCAAAAGTAAAAGTCTATTGAGTAAAATTATCTCAAAATCAAACATATCTACTACAAAAGAGATCCTTTTAAACTTATATTTTTTATACAAAACAACACAACAAAACAAAATCAATACAATACCAAATAGACGCTCACCTTAATGAGGGAACTACTATCCCATTGAATTACCTCTGCAGTGAATCGAGAAAACATTACGAAATCAACTCACACTCACTACAGGTGATATCAGATAACTAACAGTTGACGACAACACTCCAATGTCAAGGAATGAATGACACCAACATGACACTCACAACATATGAATATGTAGTGAGGAATAACACGGCGTATGAATATACAGTGTGCCAACTTAACAACTATACTGGATCTATATTGTCCGGATCTTTAATTTTAATTTTATATAACACATTATCATAGGCATTAGTAAAAACATTTATTTCAACATTGGTATTAAGAGTCTGATTTAACTTAATCTGAAGTGTTTCTGAAATGAGTCGTGGGAATCTCCTGACCTCGGTGTCTAAAATAAGTGGGTTCTCAAAGTCAAATTCGTGTGACAAATTTAGTCTGTGTCTAGATAAAGAATTAAGTCGTGGAGAAGATTTTTTAATATTTCTAGGATGCTCTTTCATTTTTGTTTAATTGGGCGCTTAGTTTTCCTACGTATGTTAGTTTGCAATGTTGGCAAGGTAAACTGTATACTACGTTCTCACGTTCCATAAATGGAACTTGGTCTTTGACATTCCTTATCAAATTCTGTTTGTTAATTAATGTGTTGTATATGTGCAGTTTAATATTTGAACGGAGACAGTCTTTCTTAAACTCATTCTGTATTTTACGTACGTATGGCATAATTATGGTCTGTTCATTCCCTGAACGTTCTGGATCTGCCGTAATTCTATCAGCTCGTGATTCGTTACTCAATACATTCAATCTATTTAATCTTTTGTTGATGCAGCGCCTCACAAATAACTTAGGATAACTGTTGTCTTCTAAACTTTTTCTGACCTTGTTCAAATTAGAATAGCGAAAAACATTATTAGATAATTTTATGGCCCGATCTACTAACCCATAAACTATATGCTGAATAGGGTGGGCAGATAAAAAATTTAAAAGTTCTATCCGAAGAACATTCCTTCCTATACCAATTGATAATTATCTTATCCTCCTTCAATTTTGTGGTAATCTCAAGGTAATATTAGGTAATATGGTAATATTAGGGTGTTATTAACTGTCACAAAACTATTTTGTTGTAAACTTATTGAAATTTACAGGAATATAGATAGGTCGTACCGGTAGATGTGCTTAACTCATTTTACAGAAACACAAGGATATAACCCCTTTTAGTAGTATTATAACAATATTAAAAACAGTGAATTTTCTTTAAATTTTTGAAATTATTGAGACTCTCGCTTGCATTCACGTGATTAATGAACCAAAATAAACGTTTTAACTTACAAAACAGGAAGTAGTGAAAGTATTTATACGTAAAATATGTACTAATCTCTTACAAGCAAGGAATGTGAAAGCAATTAAAAAATAAATAAGGAAAATGTTTTTTTTAATATTTGTGCACTATGAATATTTTTTTCTCGAGACATAATGTTGTTTTCATGATCAGAAGGAGAAACAGCCATATGGCATCAGCCGCATCATATGTAATATAAAGTGAAGTGTAGATGTGTAAGGACAAACACAAGTTTATGGAATGAACAGTCTTAGCATAAAGTAGCAACATCCAATCTACGTTCTGTTTTGAATGGACATTAATTCGTAAATAACATTAAGCAGATTCTTTTTATTATATGACAGTAATTTCACCTATTAATAGGTATATCAAATATTTGAAAGGTTACTGTAACATTTACCCGTTGAGAACATGGATAGTAGGAAATTATGCATTCATGTTCGGTCCGGTTTCCTTTTCAGTCAGGTTTCTTGTTATGTTCAAAACTTTGATTTCTTATTGAAATCTACTTATTACCGAAAACTGTACGCCGAACACAGTTTACGAATTTTATTGAAAATATCAAAGATGCGCTTTAATCGTTAATATTTTGTTTGCCACTGTAGCTATTTATCAAATTCAGGGATAAAATACGTTTGATACTCTCTCGCGCGCCTGTCATTAGACAGAACCCACAATATAATGTGATGCTATGCACTCAGTGCGCAATACAGTACTATCCTGTAAGTACTTAAGTCCTGTGTCTCTTAGTCATTCGTTACAATGATTAAGAGACAAAGGTTGTAAGACAACCATTGTACTTAGTGCTCATTATTATAAACATTCATATTCCTAATGTAGAAACATACGACATTTATGTTTTAGTGGTCCTTTCTTAGAGCCAATATAAAAAAGCACACATGGCCAGTATGAATGCAAAGGGGTGTGGTAGGATCACGGGATGCCATACCTCCCCCAAAAACCCATGACACGTTCACAAATATATTTTTACTAATTTTCTATAATAAAGGAAGGCACTCAATATCTCAATGCAATCTATTATAAATAAAGATAAATTAGATAAAATACGGAAAAATTATACAATAAAAAGAAAATTTTTAATTCCGGTTAAATGTATGTTAAGGAAACATCAAGTCTACCACACACTGCACCAACTGCCCATACCACTCAATAGAAAATCCTGGTTTCGCTATTACATGCGACGATAAAGCAAGTCTATCTTCAGAAAAATACCTCTCACTTCTTCGATGATATTGAGATCAGTTTTCTCGCGTAGATAAAGGATTAGTTTATCGTCTGGTATGTTAAATTACTACGCCATTCTTCAAGTATTAGATACTGTATTCACCGTTTTCCCCTATGTAAATTAATTCCGTTTTACCGTATGTTATTGAATCAGAACGTTAATGTAATGGAATGTGAGTGACGAATATGGTTGTTTCCGTACGAGAAGTAATATTGTCCGATGGGTTCAACACCACTTCACATCACAATTTGGTGATTTAGTTCGAAGCCGCTTGAGTCCTCTGACTCTTAATTAGAGGACTTTAATTTAATGTATTTTTTTCTTTTCACTTTACAACAATGTCGTTAGTATAGAAATTCATTTTATGTTATGACAAGCGAAAATGTTCTATTTTTATTGGTCAATATTTTACATTTTTTGTCGATTTCGACTAATAAGTCATTTTTTTACATTTTTCAGTCATTTTTATAGCATTCTTGGCTATTTCATCGATTTTAATGTCATTTTTAATGGTACTTTCTTCAAATGGTATTTACGAAATGCAACATACGTTCTTTAAGAATTACTCAGTAGCCTATTTGATTTGTTCGCTCAGAAATTGTTTTGACAGCCGTTATGAGTATGTAATTCTTGTGACTATATCAGAGCCATTTCCGGTTCGGCCAATTTCGGGATAGCTAAAGACAGAGATATCCTGGTTAAGAACAGTCCATACCAAACGTTTGCAAGCTGAGTTCACGCGAACGAATGGAAGAAGCCTATATTTCATCAAGAACGTATTCAACAGCTTGAGTTGTTCATGCGAACTGGTTTTGATAAGATTTTAACGTCATTTTTCGTTGATTTTGAGGCACTTTAAAGCATTTTAGGAGAATATTATTGATAATTTTTGGTCATGTTTTAGTTCATTAAAACCCACCCCTACTCATAATCAAAGTCAGACTGTTGAAGAAAGTTGAGACCTGTAAACGAAAGGCGGCGCCAGCTACTTGTGCCAACCCTTTCTGCCTCCTCCCTTTTCTCTCTTCTTCGTTCTCCCTCGTGTTGTTGTGCACTCTGTGGAGGTTTAATTAACTGTCATCACGTGGCCGGTAACACATTTCTGCCAGCGTAACCTTTGCCACACCCACCAGCACCGTCACCTCCTCCAGCTCCGTGAAAACCCTCTGCCTTTGCCAATGTCTGCTCCATCACCACCACAATCTCCGCCGTGCCGCCTTATTGCTTCTTTCAATTCATTCTCCGCCATCGCTCCAATTACTGCCACTACCTCCACCACCTAACTGCCACGGGGAGCGGTGGCTTCGTGCGTTAACTGATGTCACTGCAGTGTCTCTGACCGGGAGATCCTAGGTTCGAGTCCCGACGGTGGCAGAATTTTTGACACTACCTTGTCAGCTAGGTCGAACTCAGTCGCTGGCTACAGGACATTTCTAGCGGCCGGCTGCTATGATCGGTAGTTTTCCGTGCTTTCTCCGATCAGCACCAGACGAATGACGGAGCAGTGCCCTAACAAACGAGCCACGGACCGCCCGTGATCTTTCCTATCTCTTCCTTGTCCTATCCTCACCCCTTACACTTACACTAACATGCACTTCACTATTGCACATGCTGCTTGTATCGGCTGGGCGGTGCCCCGCTGGTGGAAGGGTGATACCTGGTTGGGGAAACTCCGCTAGTCGACGGTCGGCACCGTATCTCGCCATCCAATGGGGGAAGATCACCGCCACCTCGCGATGAGAAAACATGCACTACACTAACGGGACTAGTAACCTCGGTAGTTGACGCACCCGGAACCACTAACAATCAATCAACCTACCTACCGCTACCCCCTCCATCGCCACCTCTTCCGTCACCGTCTGTCCCATCGCTACCTCCTCGACTTGCGCCCTAGCAAGTTCGTGGCGAGCACCCCTGGCAAGTTCGTGGCAAGCACCTCCTCATCTTCGCTCTCGCCTTCCCGTTCCTGAACTCACCTGCTTTAGTTAGTTCCCCAAAGTTTGACCGCGCGCCCAACTGGCGGCATTCAGAGGGTGCAAGGCTCCCCGCAATCTCTACGACGGAGAACACACTTGAGGAATCTTTGTATTGAATCGCATCATGGTGAAGCTGTGGAGAATGAGCCAAACGTTTTGCCTGAAAGTGTTTCAAGTACGGCGGTCTTTAAAACAAAACTGTAAGGAAAGAAACCCCGCATCAAGGAAAGGTAAGCGAATTTGTTCGGTCATTTTCTTAAGCATTATGCATTCTGATAATTACTTTTGATGGTAAAATTCTTGAGAAAAATATGTGACAGATGAACGCATGGCATCGCTCGGTTACGACAGTGATGTATACGAGGACAATGATCATGTCTTAGACCATAAGGAGAAGAATATGGGTCGTCACGTAAAGATAGGCTTGCGTTTTACATTATCTAATATATTATACGTAGAAACGGCGGGGTACATTGCGACAATCGTGATTAGCTATTTGAAGCCTCATTCTTGATTTTCGTACCATTTGCGTGCTTTTCATTTGAAGCTTTGTTTCCTCCCACTATAATGTTTACTGTTTGATTAATTTACGAATAGAAACAATTGATTTGTGTCAAATAATATATTTTCGGAAGAATTGTAGTGCAAGTAAAGGCATAATCAGATATAAAAAGTACTTTCGAAAAGGTATCTATTGTCTGCAATTTACTAGTGTCTTGATCATTGATGTTTTAGTCATCTGGACTCCGTTCCAAGGGGAACGCGATGTTCCAAATATTACTTTCCAAGTTGGTACAGATAATACCTGGTTACTGACATAATTATAATTATAAGTTGTTATACTTTTATGTATTCAAATCAAAGTACACTACTTACTACTCTTACTGCCACTAGACGAAAAGTAACGCAGCCGAGTTTTCATGCCGGATACCATGATGAACCTGTAGTGAATCCTATTCTGCAGCTAGGCTTTCCACAGACTAATTGTGGAATGAGAGGCGAAAATAGACGTTTTTGCGGTGGAAATATTTTCTGACATTTCTAGTTTCTCCCAATAAATAGTAACGGAGTGATTGACTTTTGAACGCCTTTACACGAAGATGTAACTGCGACCAAAAGATAAGAGTAAATCCTTCCATTAATTAACATTTCATTAAAATTCCCAATTGATTTGGTCATGCATTCAGTATGTGTTTGAAAACTCTTTAAACCTCGAAGTATACGTTGAAGCATCACATAAACAGGTACCAGAATGGAATCACGGAGCATCGCGTTAGCAGCTAACAGCCTGCATCAAAAGCATTGCGGTGCTTCATTTGAGCCGAGTGCCTCGCCACGGAGCAGTTCGCCTCCGGTGAGGGAGCAACTCATCCAGCGCCCGCCAGAGGGCCCTCCACTGGTGCTTCCGCCTAAGCGGATTAATCCGCTTCCGCAGACGGCCCACGCGCATACCGCACGCCTTCCCTCGCCCCTGCCTGGAGATGCTTCTCATTGAATGATTCATGGTTCTGGGCGCGTCAACTGATAGGGTCATTAGTCCCGTAAGTGTAGAGCAGGTTCTCATCGCAGGAGGTGTCGGTGGTCTTTTCTCACCGGATGGCAAGATCCGCCGCCGACCTATGTGGGGTTTTCCCTAACCAGGTATCTCTCACCAGTGGGACAGCTGCCGCTGGTCTCCCAACAAGTGTGAGTATAAGTGTGTGAGTAAATACGAGATGAGGATGAGGAAGAAAAGATCGCGCGCGGTCTGATTATTAGGGGACAGCTGCGGCATTCACCTGGTTTTAATCGGAGAAACCCCGGAAAGCTACCGATCAGAGCAGGATTCTTGGACCACCCGATTAGAGGCACTGCAGTGTCATCAGTTATGTACTGAGCCATCTACACCGGTACTAGAGATTTGACATCGCCAACTAAACATCTATGTGTGGAAACGTCGATGTTGTATTGTAATTCAAATTGTAAAAATCGTTGTTGAAAATACATCGGCCAAAACGATCGATGTTTATAAAATTATTTAGTAACCATTAAGGTCAGAGTTCACATGGCAGTTGTGTTTATTTACTTGTAATTGATGTTTAACAAAGTAGAGTAAAAAATTGCTGAACAAATAAAACTATATGACCTTATTGGATAGTTTTTTATTGTTATACTTTTTATTAGAAATAAAATATCAACCAATTATAAACATCGAGACGAAAACATTGATGTTAAGAACCATCTGCTTCAATAAATCGATATAAAATACATGGATGTTTGTATAAAAGTATTGCTGTTTTTAAAACAACGACATCGATGTCACTCGCATCCCTACAGTCCCAGCCCCCCCCCCCCACGGCTTAATATTTCGGCCGGTCGCTCGGGCGCCGAATCGTCTGCACCCGCTTAAATGCATGATTTGCCTTATTAGCCTGTTCTATAATATTTGTTGTTCTTCATTCACCCACTGATTGTCAATACCATTGGTACTTGATTTTCTTCCTATTTCTCACCCACCCGGCTTTACGAGTGCTATTATTCCCTATCAATTGCCAAACTTTTGTGCTCGGACTCTTTCCCCGTCGTCACCTCTCCATCCTCTTAGTTTTCTTCCTCATAATTTGCAAAGGACGTTAACATGGAAGAGGCGAACGTGTGTCAAAAATCGAAAGAATAGATTACTCAACTCGTCGTCGATAGCCCGGGACGAGGAAATGCATGCTAGAAAGTAGTTCTAGGAATACCTTCGAGTCGTACTTCGATACTCGAAATATCGATGATCTTTCAGTTGATACTAGTAATACCCACATGACCACCCGATAAATTATTGAAATCATTTTCATTTAAGATATGAAATAACCTTTGTTAATTAATATGTAATTTATATTTTTTAAGAATTTGGTATTTTGATAACGTATACATTACTTCTTTTTCGTGTGGAGCCATATAAATAACATTGGATATCAGTGATTTTCATTACTTTTGATATTGGGGTATCCACACTTTGTTTTGTTTATAGCATCGAACCTAACCTAACCTAAATGAATCTAGTGTATCAAGATCCCTAGGCATGCATTGATCGCAAGATAGCTCCAAAGACGGGGCGCCTGGCAAGCCCCATGGCTTCTGTACCGCCTCTCGGTGCTTCACTTCCCGCTGAGGCGGTGCCTTACTCTGGAGATCGCAGCCGCCCACGAGATTGGAGCATAATCCTACTCCCAGACGCCCTTCGCTGAAGGCCACTTCAGAAGTTGGGGCGCACAGCGGGCCGAAACAACGCCACAAGGAGTACGTATATGGCATGATACATTCAGAGCCGAATATTTTTATAAGTGGCTGTACTTAGTTTTGCTATTTTTTCAAAATATCCCATCAAGCGACAAAGAGTGTATATCCCCAAAAGTAAGACCATAACAAACAGCCCAAAGACTGCGTGCTATCCTTCCTTCCTCATCCATGCATAAATTTCTCTTCTACGAGTATAAGTGATATGTGTTGATACCATTCTTCGAGTGCAATAACGTGATCTTGTAATTTTTGTGTTGCTTCTCGACAATCTTTGCCAGAAGCTAAATTAAAAACAATAATTGTGTTTTCAGTTTCTGAATATCTGATGTTCATAACAATGTAGCAATAATTGTGTTTTCAATATCTAAGGGCACTCAAAATTTTATAGGAAGGAGGTCTGACATTTACTTTTTGTATTTAATTTGGAAATAATCTGAATGGTAGGATTGCATGATAACGGAATATAAGTGGGAGAGACAGAGTTTAATTTTTGTAGGAGGCACTTTGATATACCTTATCAAAGGTCTGAAATATTTGTATATCGAGAAAGGCAGCAGAGCAATATTGTTTAGTTTGAAAGTTACGATGTTATCCTATTTATCTGATCTATGGTACAGTGTTGCTGCCGAAATCGAAATTGATGATCTGAAACCATGTTCCCCATGGCAAGATCGAAGCTTTGTTAGTAGGTTCTCAAATACCTTAAGCTGGACAGGAAGAAGGTTAATAGAGCAATAAGGCAAAGCTTCATGAGGCGATTTTCCAGGGATTAGAAATAGCTAAATTTGTTGTTTTTTCTACAGAATGGGACATTGTGAATTGCATATAATACGGTTGAAGAGTGTCGTGATGAATGCGATCTTTTTCAAGTTAGTTCTTTTATCAACTGACCGGTGATAAGGTCATAGAAACCATTTCCACAATGCATTGTGGAACATTCCCAACAACTCGACTGGTCAACAAACCCAAATAAAACCCGAATTACTTGACCTTTTTCTCATAAAAGGTATTGTGTTTACCACAGTTACATGCATCATGTGAACCACATCTGATCATGTAGTACTATCTCATCACCGTTAGTACTGAAGTGCTTCTACGCCCAGCACCCGTTATGCCTACTCATGGAAAAACTTACTGATATATACCAACGATGGATATCCCACAACACTAGAATGTGTGTACCTTTAATATCCGCAACTGACGTAGATGAAACCACTGAGTATTTCAGCAAAGCATTCAGAATGCTGCGTGGTATGTTATACAACAAAAAATTTGTTAAAAATGTGTAGTGTTCTATGAAAATTGTCAAAAAGGTCTCTGAGAAAGGAGATTAAGAATAATATGGGAACTTTCAGTCGACAAAACAAAATACAATACAGCTACCCAATAATTAAGCAAACTTCTAAAAGTCAACAGCAGCAAATTTCAATATTACATCTCTAGCCTCACACCACCAGAGTCTTCCGCTTACCCTCTATTTATATGAACGAAAAAGCTTGAAACAATCGTGCAAACCTAAACCTCTCATAAGAGACAAACATATGAAATGGGCATGAAGTGCTGGAGAAAAACTTGGAAGTGTTTTTTGACATCATTTTTCTGAAGTATTTCAAAGCACTCACTTACGAATGATGCAGATGATAAGGAAATTCAAGAATACTTTGATTCACCAGCAAAAGTGAATCTTTCTTTGTTTTTCACACCTAAGGAAACCCTTTAGTGATAAAGAACGATCTTCCCTATGTAACTGTAAATATTATGACTTTAGAAAAAGAGGTATTCGATTTATTATTGCAACAATAAGGAACACATTTTTACACATGTACATTCACAGTTTACCATTAAGTCGACAATACGTCTGGAACGTCGGAAACGATGCTATAGCAACTGATATAGATATTACGGATACATATTATTAGAATAATCACGACAAGAACTATCGTGTCAAGAGCTGTCGACGAGGGATGAATATTTAGTGTAGGTTGTGTGGGCAGTCACAACCTACGTAAGTTTGTGGGAAATGCAGGATTTACACTCGCATTTCTCCGGAATCACATGATAATCTTTTGCCCACAAACCACTTAAGCATCTTAGGGTTCTTATTGTCTTATATTCTTATTGTCCGTAAGTTGCAGTAACGTAACGTCACTTTCAGTTTATGTAACCCGATATGTATATGAAATCCGAGTAAGTTGCTGCCGAGCATTCTGAAGCAATTTAGAATATCTTTGTAAAGTGTGAGTTTGGTTGTTTTGTTACGAATTGTATAAGAACGATATTGTGGTCAAATGAGAGAGTCGTTCATTATTATAAGAAGTTACTTGTAAGATAAATTCAAGTAGGCTGTTTTTTTTTTGTTTTTTTAATTTGTTGCGTCTACACCTTGACGCAACGCGTCTCCAAGCCCCTTAAGGGGCGTTGAGCGCTTTGCACTGGGGAGTAATCCTCCGTTAATTACTATATTTGTCAAGTCTCGTCACGTCGCAGTCAGTCAGTGCCTTTTATCCCTTCGGTCAGGGGTTCGACGCCGTTAGATCCCGGGGTTCCTGGCCGGTCACCCAACCACGAACCCGCGAGTCTCGAATTCGCTTACCCTTCCTGACTTCATGGAGCGTAGTAAACGAATTCGGCTAGCGCCGCCGGCTAGCCGCTGTTTTGAGGTGACAATCGCATTTAGGTACATGGAAGGTCTTGTGCCTACTGCAGAAGGGCATTAGGGTACAAAAATGACGTAACCTAATACTCAACTCACTTTTGTTCAAGCATTTCACAACTTAGATACTCTACCTTTGTTAAAGCTAGTTTCCCATCTCGATCAGGTTTTTCGTCCAGTTTCCCTGATCCATTGAGCAAATGCTGAGATGGCCCCTTGTTTTGCTTCTGGACATAAATGTATCTTCATTTTCTGTGCAATTCTTCTAGAATTCAGTGGGAAATACAATTATTCAAATTATCGTGTCCATGTTGTCGCGGCAGGAAGTAATAAGAGCCAAAATTTCATTTTTATCTTTAAATAGATTTTATTAAATATTTTTTTTTCTCTCTTTCCAATTACAAAATTTATTGCTTATTTATCTTTGAAAATAGATTTTATTACATGGGAGTTTTTTTTCTCCCTTTCAAAATTCAAAATTTATTGCTATTTATCCTTGAAAATAGATTTTATTACATGGGAGTTTTTGTTTTTTTCTCCCTTTCAAAATTCAAAATTTATTGCTTGTTTATCCTTGAAAATAGATTTTATTACATGGGATTTTTTCTCCCTTTCAAAATTCAAAATTTAAGTAGTATATGACTTAGTGTAGGGATCACAGAATTTTGAAAATGTGCACACAATTCACTTTTCCTCATAGCACGTCATACGCAGTTTTTAACTGTTTTTGACGTTAAATAAATAAATAAATAAATAAATAAATAGTTGGGTTTATAAGTTTAATAGTGAATTCTATGTCTCTCAAATGCGACGAGTCCCGAAGAGACTCGCTCTGCAGAGCTACACCTCTGGGAACGCCGAGCGGTGGCCAAAACTGTGTCTCACGTTTCGGAACAAATGTTTCATCATACGTGGTCACGTACTGGCTTCTTTCCTTTACATAACGTTTTAAAAGGTTGTATGGTTGTGGATAGTACGATTACATAATATAAGTGATGCTAGTAAAACATTTTCTCGTTACATGAAACGTTACACTAAGGTTTTACTAAGCACTCTCCTACCCTGACCGCGTTGAAGTCACGTCAATTGAAGTCGTGTAATTTTCACATAATTTTAAATGAATATTTAGCTGCAAATTGTAATGTTATTTATAACCTGTAATGTTTATTGAAGACGATCAAGATAGTCAAATCTGCCTAATATGAAGTTCTGTTGGGATGACGTAATACTTCGCATTTAGTTTACGCACGAATTTTATTATTATTTTGGAACTCTGTAATGTTCTTGATGCAATTTACACAAATTTTTTTTTGGAATTTAAATTAAGTATTTTTTAACAGGGGGAAATTTTAATTCATATCCTTGGGAAGTTTAACACTAAAGTAAGTATCATTCACGTAGATAATCATATCATTATACACATTTTCATTCATTTAAAAGTTTTCCTAAGTCAAGATATTCTGGACATTTAACAATAATATGGATAGATGAAACAGGGTATCACAAATTCGACATAGGGGAGGGTTTGAATTGCGAATGAACAAATAACTGCGGTTGATTGTGAAGTTGCCAGTATGGCATTGTTATGATACACATGCTAAATTGGGGCGATATAAGTGTCTAATTATTGTTTCCAAAGTTTTTAACCGGAAATGATTGTGGAAAGAGACTGCGTAAATGGTTGGGGGATAGTGTAAATCCCCGCAATTTAATTCATTGAAACCGAATTTCCCTCAAAACAGTGTTTCAAAAGTTTTAAGAGCATAAGCTGAACGTAAAAAGGATTCAGAATATTTTATGTCTGTCACGTTGACCTACCGTGTAAAGTGTTAATAAACCAACGGACCTGGTACATGCCACGTCATATCTGCAAGTTTTATTGCTACGCGAATTTCTATCTGTGTGTCTGTGTAGAGTCGCCGTGTAATTTTAAAAGGGTTTTTATTAAAAATGAATGTAGCTTGGTTTTTTCTCACGTTTTATGAAATAATAGTTCATATAGTGTTTTGGTGGTTTATATTGATCTAATGAGATATACAATTATTGTAAATAAGGGAATATGATAAACTAATCACTCAGGCAGCCCCCTCTACCAATAGCATTATTTATCCAATTATTGGATAAATGAGCCAGGTATGCCAATCGTATTAATTTTTGTATTACAAGTATTCTGTTATAATGTGATGCTTACGAACAAGATGACTGACCAAAAAGTAGTTACGATAGCTCAGCGACTACTTCATTACCTCAGCAGTCATTGTGACCGGGGACCCAAGGGTTCCAACGGTCGCAGAATGTCTACACTAGCTACAGCGCTGATTTGAATTCGACCACTTTCTCGAGGAGAGTTCTAGCGACCAGCTGCGCTTATCGGTTGTTTTCTGTTGTTTTTACGATCGATACCAGGCAAATGCCGGAACAGCACTATTACAAATAGGTCACCGCTTGGCGCGCGATCTTTCTTCGTCCATGTGTACACCTCCTTCTTTCCTGTACACACTCTCAAGCATCATCAACTACTGACCTTAATGTATGGTTAAGTGATTTGTTCATTTGAGTTGAAATAAAATGAGTGTCAGTACGGCCGTGTGAAAAGTAGTGTATGACACAAGTGTTAAAAATGATTTGCTCATGATTTGATTCGGTCTATCGGCCTCGAGTCGCAAAATAAAATTTTACTTTAACCACTCGTGTAATAAATAACTATACTTAAAGGTCGGCACCAGTTGAGGATTTTAATAGCCGTCCGATATGTAATGGAAAAAAATTACAAGTATCCTAGCTAAAGATGGGGTTTGAGTAATCAATGCCAAGAAAAGTTATTACATTTTTTACGTTTTTTTTTCTTAAAACAAAATGGTGATACGAAAAGTATTGAACACCACCCGGCCAACTAATGACGGACATTGCTGGTTACAAACATCCATTTCCTCATTTTCAAGTTCAACCACGTCCGTAATTTGCCCTTTATTGGGCTAATGACATAGATAATTAGAATATTACTTTTTTCATTAAAGGTAGTTCACTACCTACACCTTTACACATATATAGTAATAACTGCGTCATTTTTACTTGATATCGGTTGCCAGTTATGGGTCATAAAATAAACACCTTTTTCATTTTATGTCATTTATTGATAAATTCAAGGGGGAAAAGTGAGCTCCCGAAACGTTGTGAAATACATATCAATAAATGACATAAAAAACATAGGTGTTTAATTTATGACCCGTCACTGGCTATCGATATCAAATAAAAATAACATAGTATTACTATATATGTACAATAATACATCTTCGTACTGTAAAATTCGGAAAAATATCTTTGAGTTGTAGATTATTTCCGTGTTTATTTCTGTTCAAAGCGAATCTAAAATACGAGGATACTATAATCAGCCTTCAGATTGAGAGTGTATCGGTATGTGTACGAACGGGAAAAGATCAAAGTAACGAAAAGCTTTTATATCATTCCTCGCTAGTGTCATGAAATGAATGAGACATTGATAGTTGTACTGAAACAAAACGCACTTAATTTTTTTTTAAAGAATGAAATAAAATATGTAAAAACGTGATTTTGTGAGGAAAGAATTTATATTAAAGAGTGTAATTTATGGCGATCAACTAAAAATTCTCTTCACACATTTTACCTGAAAATTGTAATAAAGAAACCCTTGTTCTGAAAGTGTACGTGAATTGATGCAAGTTTTTAATAGGTGTATCTTCCTGAATCCGGTCTCCGCACAAATTTAAATTTTTGGGTACGTATTTTTCATCGCGTGTACGTGCACCAACCCGACTACTATTACAGTTATCACACGAGTGTCTCTAAAGCCTGTTGCTCACATTTACCACACCGACATAAGCTTTCCAGTTACATTATTGCAGCAGGAGATTACAAGGTTTCAGAATATTTTCAGTTTTATTCGCGGCGCGTGTATAAATTTTATTAAGCCCGTTTCAACGACTTCCTGGTGAACATGTCCACATCAATGCTTCCGCATGTTGTACATTAACATATCATGCATTCAATCTGTCGACATTAGCTCGCGTCCCGTGTCGTGTGCTGCTCTGCAAGTACTACGCGCGTTCTTTGCCTAAGCTACTCCTTTTCGTGTGGTTAATGGGGCGCTGTTAAGCAATGCAATTTTTTGAACATTGTGCGAGCATAAATGACCCCCATTGTTTCGGCGGTCGCCGCATTTAAGTGCTTCAGCGGAGCCGTATATTAAATCCTTGCATGCGCCATAAAAGAATTTAAGCGCAATAAACACTAGTGGCGGCTTACATGCCACAATATTCAAAATTAACGTCGTTTGCATTAGATCGTTGTAACGTAATTGGATTGCGCCCAGAGAGCCCGTGCAGTGTAAGTGACTGTTTGAAAGAGCAGCGGAATTAAAATATCCCCGTAATGGGAACAGCCGCCGCCCCCGCTGCCGCTGTCACCGCCGTCGGAATCAACGTTAACGCAGCTCTCGACGGCGTTAGTTTCAATTTCACTGCGCGGCCCAACAAGTACTGACTACTTCCGGCGAGGGGAAATAGAATTTTTCGTGAAGCTCGATTGATTGTTTAATAATATCTCGTTCCCATCGCGTCGTCGCTTTATTTCAATCGGAGATTTCGAATGATACACGTATTTCTGTCAACGTTACTTAAAATTCAAAACAAATAAAACATGATCATTGTTACATCATGTCTACATCAGCATTTCCGTTCAAATAGAGCAGATAGAAACAAGAAATCAAATTTGCGAAAGTCGTAAATCATACGCGAATTGTAGAATAATGTAGAAAGACAACAAAACAATCGTCATACATAATACACATGCAGGAAATCATTTGATCATGTGGTTTGGTTTGGTTTTTTCGTGTATCCGGGCGCGTCAACTGCTTCGGTCATTAGTCCCGTTAGTGTAGTGCATGATTTTTCTAGGGAAATGGCGGTGATCTTCCCCCACTGGATGGCGAGATCCGGCGCCGACCTACCGTCGGCTAGTGGGGTTTCCCCCTAACCAGGACTCTTCCACCAGCGCGGCACCGCCCCAGCCGGGACAAGCTCTACGCTCCCGACCGGTCTCCCCGAATATGTGGTAGTGTAGTGCATGTTAGTGTAAGTGTGTGTGTGTGAGGAGGAGGAGAGGATAGGACAAGGAAGAGGAAGGACTGATCGCGCGCGGTCCGTGGTCCGTTTGGTAGGGTACTGCTCCGGCATTCGCCTGGTGTTGATCGGAGAAACCACGGAAAACTACCTATCAGAGCAGCCGGCCGCTAGAATTCTCCTCCAGAAGCGACTGAATTCGACCTAGCTGAAATGCTAGTGTCGAAAATCCTGCCGCCGTGGGGAGTAGGAACCTAGGACCTCCCGGTCAGAGGCGCTGCAGTGGCATCAGTTGATGCACTGAGCTACCGCTCCCGGTTATTTGATCATGCTTCATGATACACATGCGAGATGATTTAAAATTAGCAAATTGATGGGTACTTCCAAAAGTCAGAGATCACCTACATTGTACGCAAGACGTATGGGGAGCAGGCAGCAGAGCAAGATGTTTTCTGGAAAGACGTTCTTCCCGCAGTTCTATTTGCGATACCCCCTATTCAAGTGCGAATGCGCTTTGCAACGCTGACGTCAGCGGCGGCGGCGGCGGTGGCGTTTTGGCAAGCGCAGTCTCTGGTGCGTGTGGCTGTGAAGCCAGGACATCCGGTCGTATGTCGCCTTCACCCGCGCGCTATGAGTGAACCCGGCGGGACTTGACAGCGCAGCTTTTTGACAAATTCGCGGTGATTTCAGAATAATATAAATAAAATTGACCGGCTGCGGGAGCATTGGTGGAGTCTATTATAAAAGTTCACGAAGGAGACAGGCTGTAGACAGCTCCCTTAAAAAAATTCTAGTAGATTCTCTGTGATTAATAATAGTACTATTAACTAACTGTACGTTCCCAGGTTCCTTTTTTGAAGATTAATGTTCTTTTTTCTCTTATTTATTAATTCTCTATCCTTTATACACCACAATGCTAACTTCTATAGCAGCCCATTTTGTTTTCTTTTAGTATTCTCACATTAATTTTTGTGGTTTTTTGTTTTACTTACTTTAAATAACTAGTGTTTTAGCAAATATAACGTACTAGGTATTACACAGCCTTCAGAGAGAAAAAATGTTACAAACTTCTGGAACATGCAGTAGAGTCGACTACGATAACTTGTTGCTAATGAAGATATCGTGGGAAATGTTATATAACGAAGTTATTCATGTGGTATTTGACCCTGATTGGCCGACAGCTCATCATGTACTGATGTTTGGTAGGTCACATTCTAATGCAGTGAAGAGATTTCGTTTAGAAACTTATAAATAAAAGTCTTAAAATTGAGTTCTACTTTTCTTCTTCTTCTTCTTCTTCTTCTTCTTCTTCTTCTTATTATTATTATTATTATTATTATTATTATTATTATTATTATTATTAATAATAATAATAATAATAATAATGTTAATGCGAATATCAGCTATCTCGGACCACGCACAACGATTCTCCGAGGCCCAGCCATCATTATCCCGGAGGGAGTAACGTGTTTTTTATCCCTATGAGGAACAGCCTTTTCGGCTGTATCCTTTTCGGTTGTTAGCCTTGAATTATGGTTTGTCCTCAAATCCAGGGAATGTTTTAAATCCTGGAAGTTTGCATTATTATTATTATTATTATTATTATTATTATTATTTTTTATTATTATTATTATTATTATTACGACATCACGTGTTCGTCCCTAGTAGATGCCTTAGGCGCTTGTTAAATTTATTCTGAGACGTCATGTCTGCTGCTACATTTATTTAGTAAATAAATTTTTCAGTACCATATTTATATTGTCAACCTTTGAATTCTTATATCCTTCGAAAGAGCCAAACAATATATTTTTATCTCAATTTATATACATCATCGAAACCAAATATTTCGAACGAATGAGTCAACATGAGACCAGCCTCGCTATTCGAACGCTTGTTTGCTTCACGATTTCCCAATACACACAAATGAAACATGATTAATTACCAGTTGACGTGAATTGTTCTGCACGCTCGTATACTAGGTATGTCGCAATTTCCATAGATTCTGCAGTTTTTCGGAAGTTTCAGTGGAGGTCTAAGGGAACATACACATGTATTTTTGCAAACATTTTTTATAATGACTATCCCACAGAATTCTTCTTTATATGATTCACCTAAGTTTTCGTATAAAATATCTTTCTAAACATCCTCTCTTCAATTGATGGTTAAAGAGAGAAAGAGTCAGTTTACTTCAGTAAAATGCGATACACACGATTGAAGAGCTTCTTGAACTAACTGCCCACCCAAACTTAATAATGAAAGAAGAAACAGTTACGAATTCGCTAGTGCCAGAACTTAAAGCCACATAACGCATTACAAACAAACTAAAACAGAAAATCAGGTCCTTATTCTATCCCGTTTAATTACACCTTTACTGAAGTGCGGAAGAAAACTTTTAAAAAGAATATAAACAATCATACAACTTTTAATTTACATCTGCAACCAACGCTTTCCTTTCTAAAAAGACATGTCTTCGTCATGTTTGTCATTTATAGTGAAACATCAACACATTATACTTGGGGTTTTCTAACGTGGCGGCTGAAGGTAGTATCTCCAAGATGAAATTCGGCACGACTTTTGAGTCATTCTCAGTCCTGCCGCTAGAGTCGCTTGATACGCAGCACTGCTTGATGCGGTCACGATCATGGGACATCTTGCAGCAGTACTGAGAATGACTCAAAACGTCGTGACGAATTCCGTCTTGGAGATACTACCCTCAGCCGCCACATTAGAAAAAAAAAACAAGTATAGTCTAAAAACGGTGCCACAAGGTCGAATTGGGCGAGAAACCGTCCACCAACACAGAAACGTTGTCCCATTTCATTCGTATTGTGTTCATTCTTTCCCTCCCGTGCTCCCGCGGTGCGGTTGCTGTGCGATATCTGGCGAAGGGAGGTCGCGAGGCGCTTCAATGGCGTCGCAGCGCGGTCCTTCCAGGAAGCCGTAAAACGCCCTGTATCTACTTTTTTTAACGTGGCAACTCAAGGTCACGCACGAAAGAGGGCGAGGGAAGACAGACTCCAAATGGGGGCTGCAATGTCACTACAGCTCCGAATTTTACAGCTACCTATTGGAGTTTGCTTTTCCCCTCCCTCTTTGGCACGTTAGCACGAAGCCACGTTAAAAAATTCAAATATAGAAGGATTTTCCTAAGAATGAGCCAATGTGATAGCCTGTGCTGACAACATAACTGAAGGTTCTGTGGTCGCTGTGTCCTTGAGCCCATTGGACTCCCTCCCTGCATTCGTTCGTTTGCATTTGGCTAACTTGCAAATGGCTTCGACGCTTCCTTTTGTGATGTCATCGTCCGACAAAACTATAGTGCGCCACGAGAAACATTTCAAATTAGGAAGTGCAGTGTTATGTGCACTTCTATAAAAATTCGTTTTCTCTATAAACATTACATTGAATTTACTTTTTGTGTGATAAGTATTATGTTTATTTTAAAACCGAGGCATGGATGTGAGATGCACGTGTTTCCGACTATTGTGCTGTTATATGACGAGTTGTGATTGAGAGCTTTCTATTTACATTCGTGGCAGTTTTCTGTTACTCATTGTGAGAGCATGATAAGAGATTTTCCGCATGCGTAATTAAATTTAAATATTTCCCGGACTCGCGTACGTGCATATACCTCAGCGAAATCCTTGAACTTCTGTATACTGATGTTTTCAAACACTACGAAGAGGTGTGGTTTAACAGCTGTCGCGGCGGAGGGATACTTCTCTGAATTACATGTGATGTTCACTTGTTTAGCGAACTGTCACTTTGGCTCATTGTTAGGAACATCCTTCTGTAGCCCTGTATTCGGCCAGTGAGGGTCGCCCTGCCCCGCCCCGCGCCGCTCTCGTGGCCCGCCCGCGCCCAGAATACCCGCGCGCCACCACGCCCACCGCGTAAATAAACGCGCGCACGGAGGAAGGCTGCGGCCTCTCCGATGTGCCGCGACTCTTCTTCCTTCTGCGATCGCTTTTGAATCTGTTAGCTGTTTTTATGTTGGTTTTGCCTTCCCTTTCGGTTCCTTTTCTCTAACTCTTCCTTCTACCTCTCATCTCCATTCTTTCCTTCGTCTTTTTCTCTTTCCTTTCCCTTTTCCTCTTTTCTCCCGTCTTTTATTCCTTCTCATGAAAAACTTGTATTATTGTTTCTGCGCAGTTAGGTGCTTGAATCTCTCCTTATCCTACCCTTTCCTTCTTCCCGTCTTCTTCACTGTCTCCCCTTTCTCTAATTTCTTCTCGTTTTCCCTTTCCCTTATATCCCTTTCCTTCTTTACATCTTTTTCGACTCCCAGTTCTCTTTTACTTCTTCTCCTCTTTCTTCGTCTCCTCCTCTTCTGTCTTTTATACCTCTTCTGTAGAAACTTCTAGGATTGTGTTCTGCAGAGTTACGAGCTTTAATCTATTGCGTTACTCATTTCTACCGCGACGAATTCTTTGATGGCAAATAATGTATTATCTTTTTACGGAAAACAAACAAAGTGCATGCGATTTTTCAGAAAAAGTGTTGGTCCTCCAAAATCTAATAATATTTGTCCACTCAATTTTACCCGGTTTTCATGCTCAATTCAGAAAAAAAAAAATTGAATGCTAACTAATTACTGATTACTCAATTCCTACAATATTTCAAGCTATCATTTGTCTATTTAGAGTTCATTTGTGACATAATTAGGATTAGGCGAATATTTATGCATGTTATGGGTAGATGAGCATAATATCGATACACCTGTGCCACATTGTATAAAAACATTTTACTTTGATGAATTGTTTTATCCTGAGAATACCTTTCCCCTCCTAGAGACTATGTTTTGTTCCACATACCAGATGTCTTGTGAACCGATGTGAAATGTTTACTTGTAAAAATATATTACTTTCTATACATATTTCTTCGCTTAACTATACGAGAGTGCTAAAACAGCACGTACTACATTCTCGCTCATATTTTCACACAAAATTACGCGAAAAGTGCTCAAATTTTCGAAAAATTCTACATGAGCTTATTTCAAAATCCATCTTTAAGGAACACATTTGATTAAGCAAAAATTCCTATTTTTAATATTTTAGTTGTAGGAAGACGCCGAAAAAATTATGTACTTTTGCAATTTTCCAAAGATCAGATTTTTTAAGGAACGTGAGACCTTCACTAAAACTTAAAATTACTACTTAAACGTACTTGACACTATCTTCCAACTAAGTTTAATAAAAAAACAATGGAGACTGTTTTTTGAAAATTTTGAAAAGTTTCAGGGTCTTCATGTAAAGTACTCCCCAAAATCGTAGAGTACTCCCCAGATCGATTGGCTGACATCAGTCAGATCACATATAAATTTTGGAGAAAATAGGTTGCCCTAACGGTTTAGCCCCTAGCGTTGTTCACAGACGACTGGACGGTAGGACGGACGGACAGACAGACGCTTTGCCGTCATTCAATTTTTCGGTTGATGAATCCACAAAACATGGATTCTTGCTACACCACGTGTTAGAGATTTTTATAAATTTAGCAACCGAATTCATCTACTTTTCGCTACCTGGGTCCAGAAATAAGGTTTGTTTTTATCACAAATTTCCCCTTTTTCCCGCAGCATTACATACTTTTCACTACTGTGTTAGTGATAGCGAGAAAGTAAAAACGATGCTTTTCATATGTGATACTTTTCTTGGGCACCGGTCTTGCGCACCGCACATATTGTATTCCTGATTCCAAATTTTGATTTAATTGCATGTTACAGAGTGAGATACACTACTGCCTCTGTGGTCATTGTTCTCCAAACGGTGTTGTGCCTGCATACAGTTTGTCTGTTATTACATAACGTTCAGAAGGTTGTTCGTATGCCAGTCGGATAGGTGAACTTACAGCAACGAAAGGAGGGACATCTTTGTTCAGGTACATACGGTGAAAATCGCAAAAATGTGAAATGAATGCGGAAGGGGGCCAATAATGAATGTATTGAGCTGGATCGTGACAACGTTCTGTTAGTATCTCCTGCAATCGAAGTACATGTTTCAGGGTTTGTTAATAACTAATCTAGACTCTTAATGGGACTATGTGTTTCGGAAAAGTGGTTATTGTGGGGGAGAGTTTTTAAAGTGTTGCTCCAATTAGTTTCAGGTTTCGAAACAGTTAAAAAATCTATGCCTGTCAACAGAACAGTAGAGAGATTGATTACTGGAAATAATTAGAATAACACACAAGTGTTTTCCCAATGCCTATTCCGGTTGACAGGGTGAAGTGTAATGTAGGAAATGATCTTCGGTCTCTGTAACAGTCTGGTAAGTGACGGTGGCATTTCCAGTGAATTTTCCTGAAGATTCATTCGTGTGCGTATATGTGGGAGTGAGTTTGTGTAGAAACTTCAGATGAGGGTAATCTTCAAGTTGTGTTTCTCTACGTTTGTTTCTGTGTGTATCTCTCTGTCTCCGTTTCTTTCCTGACACTCTCCTCCGTTTTTTTCTCCCTTTTCCCAATGCCGGATGAGTTAGCTCAGGGCCAGCATTGGCACTGTCTCAGAGACAACTCTGACCGGGAGATCGTATGGTTGTTATCCCGACACCAGAATAGTAGACACTGGCTAGTTTGCTAAGTGGGATTCTGCCGCTGCCTCGAGGAGAATTCTAGCGGCCGGCTGCTCTAATCGGCAGTTATCCTTGCCGGAGCAGTATCCCAACAAACGGCCCACGGGTCGCGCACGATACTTCGTTCCTAATCCTTGCCCTATCCCTCCCCACATACACACACTTACGTGCTCTACATCGCTACACATTTCGGGAGCCCATTCGGAAGCTTAACTTGTTCCGTCTGAAGCGATGCCCTGCTGTGAGACGTTACCTGGAGGGGAAGTCCCACACGAGGTAACGTTTAGGTCGGTACCGGATCTCAACCTCCAGAGGGGACGAACACCGCCAAATTCCGGGTTAAACACTCACACACTAGTAGGATTAATAATCATAGCAGATGGCGTACTCCAAAAGAATTATTCTCTCTGTGTCTCTGTCTTTCTCTCTCTCTACTCCTCTCTCTGTCTCTCTCTGCCTCTCGCTCTGTCTCTCTACCGGGAGCGGTAGCTCAGTGCATCAACTGATGCCACTGCAGCGCCTCTGACCGGAAGGTCCTAGGTTCGAGTCCGGACGGCGGCAGGATTTTCGACACTAGCTTTTCAGCTAGGTCGAATTCAGTTGCTGTCTGGAGCAGAATTCTACCGGCCGGCTGCTCTGATTTTTTTCTCTGATTGTAGTTTTCCGTGGTTTCTCCTATCAACGCCAGGTGATCGGTACCCTACCAAACGGGCCACGGACCGCGCGCGATCTGTCCTTCCTCTTCCTTGTCCTATCCTCACTCCTTTACACTAACATGCACTTCACTACTACATATTCCGGGAGACCGGTCGGGAGCTTAGAGCTTATCCCGGCTGGGGCGGTGCCACGCTGGTGGGAGAGTCCTGGTTAGGGGGAAACCCCACTAGCCGACGGTAGGTCGGTGCTGGATCTCACCATCCAGCGAGGGGAAAATCACAGCCATCTCCTGTGAAAAGCATGCACTACACTAACGGGACTAATGACCGAAGCAATGGACGCGCCCGGAAACACGAAAAAATCAATCAATAATCATCTCTGTCTCCCTCCTTTTTCTCTTTCTCCAAACTCTTCCCCCTTTTCTCTCTTCTCTTTCCTACCTATTCTTTCTCCTGAGGCAACCTGCGGCAATGCCCCCACGCCGCCCGTGCTCTGAGAGTTCCCTTCGCGCCCCGGCAACGCCACTCTCCTCCAGAGGCGAGGTCCCTCTCCCATTGGTAGAGGGAACGCGGCAGCGCGCGCCTCCGTCGCCGCGCGAATCCAGGCTATTTGCGCGGCCGCGCGCCTCCACGTGCTGCTCGGTCACGGCCACGCACGCGACCTCCGCGGCCCGGAATAGATCCCCTTCGGCCGGAATCTTCCACTTCGTTCCGGGGACTTTTGTTTTCCCTTTCCTTGATCTTCCTATCGCATTCGGCGCGTTGTTCTGTTTTATTCAGTCGTTTATTTTGTCTATTCCCTGCCCATTTTCGCGACCAGTTCATCTGTTGATTGTGTCATTCTGTTTCCTTTCTTTCTTTCTTCGACCCTTTTATCTAGCTTTCCCCCCTTCGTTTCTGGGCGTCTACTCCGTTCTTCGTTGGTCCACAGTCCCCGTTCCGCCCTTCCAGATCTCCCACGCGCATAGCTCCCAGCGTATTCGCACGTACGTTGGCCCCGTCACACGTTGCCCCTCCACTTCAGTCACTCCATCACGTATCTCTGCCATTTCACTCAACACTCCACTGTCCATCCTGATCCTGATACTTGTATCCTTCTAGCATCCGCTCCTCAGCTTCTCAGCTACGCCTCGTTACTCTGTCTCCGTGTGGATACTAGGTTCTTGTCCCCTGTTTGTAAACTCGATCATGCGGTATTTCTCTGCAATAGAATGAGAGAAGTTATCACATATTAAAAGAAACGAGGTAGAGAACGGATAGGTAGAGCGTGATAATAATATTCGAAGGGAGGGAGTCAGTGAGTGAGAGGTAGAGTTCAGGAATAAACAATACTCAGTGAGTGATCGTATGAGAATTGCTGAGTAAGATATGGAAAGAGTGAAAGACTGAAACAAAGATTGTGTCAGTGAGGGTACTCCAACTACCCTTGAACTCGTGGTGTGGAGGCCGACTGCACAACACGTATGCGATGTTTCTCCCTAATGAAACTGGGCTGCGCTGCGCCACTGTTCCGCCAGCGCGGCGGCGGCGGCAATCGCGCGCATTTCGCAAACGGCGCAAAGGGGTTCCGCCGCCGCCGCCACGCCGAAGGCTGCCGCTGCTGCAGCACTGACGAAACGCGACGCGACGCGGGCGGGGGCGGGGCGGCGGGGGCGGTGGGGGCGGCGCGAAAGTGGAGCACCTGCCGGGGGGGCCGCCAAATGTCAAGGCGGCGGGGTTGCGGGGGCGAGTGAGGTGGGTGGGGCGGGGCGGGGCAGGGCGGATGGCGCAAGCGCCCAGCGAGGGCGGGGCGACGACGCTGCGCACAAGAGGAGGATGCGAAATCGCGCGGTGCAGCGGTCATTGCAGAGGCCGCTTGACTTTGACTCGGAGAATTTTGAAGTCCGGGAAGGGACGAATTATGTCAAAACTTTTGTCGAATTCTTTTTTTTTTTTCACTCCCACTCCGTGAATTAGACTTTCACCTGTTCTGTATCTTGATCCCCTAGTAGTCCTCTTCCCGTAGGTTTCTACGGGAATGCAAAGGAAGGCAGTGCGTCGCGGCGTTATTCTATCCAGTGCATTTTTGCTCGAGTTTGGGTGAGTTTGCTCGATGGTATGTTCAATAATAGTCGAAATGGGACAAGTTATTCGAGATCCCTCGTTTAAATTGTTTTTTGTAGTTTAAAGTAATAAACTGTTTTTAGGAAAGCACGTTATTTTATATAATTTCTCTTAATTAGTCCTCATGATACGCTTCCTGTAAGATGTTCATAATCTTTATTAACCTTGACACCTCACTTAAGCGGACAAATTAGTGACCGCTTAAGACAGGTTTCATTGTAAATATTTTTGAGACGGATAATTTCCCTGGCATCCGATGATATGGTAAGGCTGCGTCACTACCACTGGAACAACCGGAGGCGTCGGCTGGAGCCGCGGAAGGCGGAGGGGCGTCTAAAAATACACGCGTCTCCTGGCGCTGGAAAGGACGCCGCGCGCGTCGCGAAAGCTGCGTCCATGCGGCGCCTCTCGCTGACGTCAGCAAGCGCCGCCCGCCCGCGCGCCCGCCGCCGATTCTCTTGTTTGTTGATTGTGTTGGCCACCCGGTTCTGTAGCCACCAGCTCGCTCTCTTTCTAGATTCTGTTGAGGTCTCGATACCGGTGCGAATAGAGAACTCCATGTATCCAGGGGGAACACAGTAAGAAAGAATAATAAATGGGGCTAATTTTTGTCACGTTATTAAGATAAAACAATTAAATCAGGTAATCCTTCTATTACGGAAGTGAATAATTTGGAAAGGTGCAGCACCCATTTTTATGAATAGTGTAGCAAGACTCCTTCCCCAAATCGTAATTTTGTTTATAGACTATATTTATTCAAAACAATTACCATGGTTATTGATGGATTGATTGGTGATCGGGAACGTCAACTAAGGTTTCTCCCGTCAATGTAGTGAATGTTTTCATTGCTGGGGATTGCGGTGATCATCCCCCGCTGGCTGGCGAGATCCGGCGCCGATCTACGTCAGCTTGCGGAGATATTTCCTCAACCAGGTATCTCCCACCAGTGTGGCACCGTAACAAATATTTTGCAAGTTTGTACGACATCTCTTAGTAACAATTTTACAGATTTTCATCACCGTCCTTCATTATTTATGGCATTGTATTTGTAACATTCGCTGCTGAACTTCAAAACAATGCATGTATAAAAGGTATACGCGATATAAAAGGTTGTTATGGGAAGAGGGGTCGAATTAATCGTATTGTGATACTTTATTTGACAAAATTCATTCGAGGATTTTCCAGTGTTTCATAAATATAATCTCTTAGTGATAGGAACAGAAACATTCCATAAAGCTTCCGTTTTGCTTTGTATAGTCAGCGAAAATAATTGATATTTGGACGTTCTGAATTTACATCATTATTCTATTGTTCGTGGATTTTGAAGGAAACCAACAAAATTATTGAATTGGAGGTTTAATCTTTTCGTGATTAAAATTAAACCGAATTCGTGGTTACAATTCAATCATATTATTTACAAATCGTTATAAAATGTGCGGATGAGTGTTATCATCAGTGAGTATTAATTCACTTACCAAGAGCTCGAGATGCTACAATACAAATAAGAGTTGTTCATTAATTCTTTACAAATTAATGATTTCTAACCATTGACACTGAATACATTACTAGATAAAAAGCACAGTAACATGGATTTGAAAATTTTCGATGTTCTACTACAAAATCATTTTTAATGTCAGCAAACAAGAAGTTCATGTTACAATTCTAAGTCTTTTTGTTTAGTAAGAAGAGGGAATGGGAGGAGAATCTGGGGGCAAGTGATCACAATTTTTGATCAGGCGACAACCCACAAATGAAACCCGTGGTGACTGAATATTTGTCTAGTCTCTGCAATAATTTATGTATAATTACTTTTCATGGCAAATAATGCTATCATTTTAATTACTAAGAGGAGAAATCACAAGCAGGTAATGAAAAATTATCATTGAAGTTGTATTCTCACGTGCAGTTATGGATGCAAATGTGCAAATACATTGTAAATAATGTACATTGGTTTGTAAAGAGAATGGTAGCATTGTAACAGGATGATTTAGTGTTAGTTGAATTAATATTTTTTGATTAATTTTTTCTGAGAGAATTACTCATTGTTAAGTAATAACTTTAAGAACAGAAAAATAAGAGAATAAGAAAAGGTATGCGTACATTACATAAAAAGATTTACTTTTGAGAATTTGTCACAGGAGAGCGTTCAAGTCGTCAAATACCTTATAAATAATTTTTCCTTGTACTGACATAATTTCATGAAAGCATATCGAACGGTTGTTTTTTTATCCGCAGTCAAGTTCAGTGCTAAGGAATTCTGTGTAGAACATTTGTTGCATCTCGTAAATATTATTTGAATCAAGTACCATTAAAATGATATTAAAATCGATGAAATTAGCAAAAATGCATTAAAAATAACGAAAAAGATAAAAAAGACTTAGTAGTTGAAATCGTCGAAAACTGCAAAGAAATGACGTATAGAAATGGGTCATTTCCTTTTGTCATAATTTAAAATGAATTTCTAAACTAAACAGCCTTTTTCTAAAGTGAAGAGAAAAAATAACATTTCATTATAATCCGTCCCTATTTATTACTTATTTCCAATGATTCCAGAAATTGAAACAAAATTATGTGACTTCCATGTGAGAGGTATCCATGGTTTCGTTAGATACCAAAGAACTCGGGAAAAACTCAAAAATCATTGATCATTCGATTTTGACTGAAAAATGCAAATTTTTCTTTGCGTTATCTTATATATTATTTCTAAAAGGGCTGTTTGGTATTTTCAATAAATTGGGCAACATACGAAACCGATCTGTATAAAGAAGCAATGGATTGAAAAATCGTGTTTCATTTCACCTGCACATGGGACATTCGTATTGAAAAAGTGCGTTAAAAATACGTAAATATAAAAAAACGTAGATTTCGGGATCTGTAATTTCTGATTGCCGCGCGATCTTTCGGAAGAAAATTACACTGTCGGACAGTGGCGGGAGCGCACAGCGTTCTGGCTTGCCAGAACCAGTGCGCGTTTCGTGCACGTAAATGTGATACGTGTAAGCACGTAAATGTGATTGTCAACATTGAATAGAAATCTTGAAATAGAAGAGGTTAGTGAATCTTAATTTTTGCATACATACAATACATTATTTTATTAACTGATTCCATCAACTTATTTATATATGTAGCCTTTGAATGAAGGTTAGAGAAATCGTATTATTATTTTTTCACATATATTACGTGTATTCAGAACGTTCACGTTCACAGCGTTTTTGTTTGTTTCAGCGTTAGTCTAGGTTGTATAAGCATGTGAACATTTTTTGACTAACCGTGCGATTTAATCGCACGGGTTCTCTCTAGTTCTGCATATTCTCTTACTAATTCTACTAACTGTGCGTCACTATTTACGTCACAGCTAACGTCTTGCGACCGCAAGGCTCCAAGGAAGAAGCAAGCCGCCATTCAATGGTTGCTTTTCATTTGTTACGTTAAGGAAGAGCAATTTTCTTATATTCTAGAATTAAAGAACTGTTCCCATCTATGTACTATATTATACAAGTATACAAGTTTTTTTCCAGTTTTCGTGAAAACCGATTTTTAATATTTAATTTATTGAAGTATTATACGTACTCAAAGAAATGGAAAATAAGGTTCTGAAGTGGTACGGACATGTTGCTAGAATGGCAGAGGACAGAAAACCGAAACAAATTACCGAAGTTAGGCCAGAGGGAAAGACACCACCTGGAAGGCAAAGAGGAACATGGGACGCCTATATACGGGATATATGCCAAAGGAGCGGAGCTACACTAGGAGATGTGAAGCACAAGGCACAAGGCAAAAAGGAGTATGTCGAATGGCTAACCCGACGCTGAGAGGCATCAGGGGAAGAAGAAGAAGAAGAAGAAGAAGAAGAAGAAGAAGAAGAAGAATGATGATGATGATGATGATGATGATGAAGTATTATACGAAAGTATTTTAGTTGTTGTTTTCGAGAAGTGTGTGTGCTCCTTTTTGGAAAGGTTGTTTTGTTCAGCAGCATTTTTGCTCTTGCAGACCTGAAGTTGAAGAAATATTTATAATTTACTTGATTGCTCTTTTTAGATTCTTCCGACCATCGGGTTGGGAAGGGGTTTGAGAAGAGAAAATAAGACAAGATCTTGCTTGCCCGTATTGTATGCTTCTGCTTGTAACTGCTCAGCAGGAATATCAAAAACGTCTGATCAGGGCAGGCATCATATAGTATTTCATCTCTATTTTTTAAAGATATTTGGTTCCCGTTTCATCTGAAAAGACTGAGAGTGGAACTATAAGACCCACCTTGCGATAATAAATGTTTGACAATCAAAAAGTGACGTCTGCACGATTCCATTTACGAAAATAGCTCGAAGCATTACATCTGAAAAGCCTTATTGAGTGAAAGCACGAACTACAGTAGACAAATTAGCGACCTTGGAGATCTTGTAATCACATTCATCCTAAAAGCTTTCATGCTAGTTTTCCACAAAATAGTTCAAGGCAATAAAGTCTAGATACCTGTTCAACATTCTCCTCTTTTAAAAACTGTTGTAGTAAATTCACTGTATTGTGTATGTAAAGGCACATATTTTCCTCCCTTAGAGAGCAAACATACGATGAATTCAATTAACGTAAGAAAAACAATTCCCTTCATGTTTTAGAATTAATTATAACGTACTCATTTGTGACAAATGGGTGCTTTTAAGTCTTGGCGGCTGGAGGGGGAAGAACAGACAACCTGAGAACACTTGTTTTCAAAATTGATGTCTTTACTTGCTCCTGACATAAAATATGTACTGTTAATTTAAATAAAACATGTTTTGGTATCAATATATTTTTAACCTACGAGTATGAGACTCACGCCGGAGTAATTTCGACATCTGGTTATGTGATTGAGAAGTAGGTATCAGATGAATAAGGATTATAAATTTCCTGTCCAGAAGTTGACAAAGTGGAGTAGTTAGAGACAACCTATTTAGACGCAGAATATTTATTAATGCCAAGCTGGAATATTTTTGCAATTAATTTTGCTATTACTTGCAAACAAATGCGAGTAAAGTATATAATTACTAATGCATGAAAATTCTGAGGGCCTGTTTTCTCCTCCTCCTTCTCCTCCTCTTCCATTTTTCCCACTCCTCCGCATCTTACTAATCCTCCCCCTTTTCTTCCTCTTCCGCTTTTTTCTCCTACTCCTTTTTCTTTTCCTTCCTCTGGTGATTGGGAGATCGCAGGTTCGATCCCGACACTGGCAGACATTTATTTAAAGATTTTAATATTGGTGATAGGTGAGGTTTTGACGTGTCCATGAAAGAAACCAAACTCAAGCTTTGTTTCTTCAAATAATGGCCATACCTACATTCTTGTATGGATGCAAAACATGAGTAGCAACATCAAGAGAAACAAGAGAATTGACGCAGAAGAAATGAGATTTTTGAGGTATGTGAAGGGATGCACATTAATGGATCATATTAGAAATGAGGATAAGAAAGAATGGGAATTCCATTACAAGAAAAGATAAATACATATAAAAAAATGGAAAGGCCATTTACAAAAGGTGACAATGAGAGATTGTCCAAGGAGGCCTATTACTATCTCCCAAAAGGAAAAAGAGAAATAGGAAGACCAAAGAAGAGATAGTCTTCTCTAGACAACTTTGCCGTAACAGGCTAGATCAAGCCTAATCCATGCTGCTGCTGCTGCTGATGATGATGATAATGAATTGAATTGATAGGTCGACTTCATTTCTCTGGCTGCCGGAATAGCAAACAATACAACGAGCCACGGACCGCAAATGATATTTCCTTTACATTCCCTTCCCACCATTATCTCCCACCGTTATCATCGTCTCATCATCCTACCATCTCTCTCTACCGGGCTGGGTGCACCGTAAGGGAGTATTACCCGTCCCAACACTGTCATCCGCATATACCAGCGCAGCGAGCAGGTCATGCGGACCCTGCTAGTATGTGGAGTTAATCTTAATGAAGAGATCCACATAATCACAATACTGTGTTTTAAAGACTATGGGAAACGTGCTTACGGTGATGAGAATCAGTGCACTGTGGCATGAACGGCACAAAACAAAATATTTACAATATGTCCTTGAAAACATAAACACTCAGCGACGCCACAAGAATACATAATAGTTTCCAATGAAAAGAAAAAGCTGAAGTTAATTCTGTAGAATGAGGCTCAAGGTAAGCAAAACGCTGACCTCCGATCAGCGTCTGAACGTCCTATTTTCTATCAATGATGCATTTAGTAGTTAGTTTACAACACTTACAAAATAAATGCGTCCCAATATTTCAATGATTCCGAAATCATGACTAAAAGAAGCCAGCAGCGCTGCCTTCGCCGCGCTTTCATGGACTCGTGCCCCACGTTGGTTTGCAGTGGTGGGGAGCGTACGGCTGCTCAGTGAATCTCAGCTGAGCCTCGAAGGCCTTGGCATATCCCTCCGCGCTCGACCCATTGTTGGAGGCTTCTAGGCCGCGAAAAGGGATTGTGCAGGCAGGTGAGGTGTCATGAACTACGGGAGAGAGGAATGAATAGAGATCCAGGGTCACATTGAGGTCACGTTACGATTAGTTACATTTAAGACTTCTCGCTAAGGCTTCGAGTCTCGCAAGGGATTGGAAAGATCGTAGAGTTTTCGAATTGGACGTAGCACATTGTATAGAACACACAAAAATCTCACATATCCGAAGTCAATTTCTGCTAAAAGAATCATCCCTAGCAGAAATGCCGTAATTAAAATGTGATTCAATAACTACTAGCCCCCAACTTTTTTGTTTTTTGTGCCTGAAAAAGACTGAAGTATTTGTTCAATTAAAGCGATAAATTTACCTTTGAATCTATTGAGAACATTTCAAAATGATTAAAAAGAAGTAAAAAAATATCCATGGTTTCATTTGAAAGGCAATGATGTCTAAAGTAGCCCGTTCGAAAGTGTTGGTATCCAAGTACTTAATCTGGATTAAAAAATCTCTAAAATACTTATACTTACTTAAAATACCTTATAAAAACCACTTAAAATACCTAAAACTACTTAAAATAACTTATATCGATTCCTTAAACTGCAGAAAGAAGTATTTAGATGCTATAGTTATTGAATAACATCTTAATTGCAGCACAGCGGGGTTGACATATTGGTAGAAATTGTTTTCTTAAATCTGAAACGTTTATGTTTCTTTTCTAAATTCGCTGGCACACGCCAAAAATCCACAGCACGGTAATGCCATACTCATGTCAGTTGGCACTCCAAAAGGAGTTTTTCTTAAAATATTATTAACATACTTTCTAGATTGAAATAACATACGACTGAAGGGAAAAATCGGAAAAATCTAATATACTTGATGTCTTTTGCAAGTCCACGTTGTAATTATTAAGTGCAAAAAACTCATGTTAGTTGCAAGATATTTTTAATTCATATACGTTTCTGTATCACTTTGTAATTTGACAATAAATCAGACGTCTGAATCACCGAGTACATGGCATGATTTACTAATAGTTCCGCCATTTTTTATTGAGGAAGCGGAAAGATGTATGGAACAATTTTACAAGTACTTTTCAATTTTGAATGTCTTAAAAATTTTATTTAACATTATTAAATTCCCTGCCAATAATGTATGTTTATTTATTAAATTTAGTTTACTTTCCATGTATTCGTTTAACCCAGATGGTAGAACCCAGAAGAGCGATCAATTCACTTTGTCTTGCCTAGGATACTGATCTCGGCATTGAACTACTCGGGATGGAAATTACGAAACAACAAAAAACAGACTTCAAATGCCACATAACTTTTAACAGCTCATGCAAGGACCAAGCAATCTTCTTCAGCAATTAATTGCTGGCTTCCCTCGCATTAAAATACTGAAGCTCAGAGAAGCCCTTGACCGTCTGGCTGACATGGCGATCAGAATTTACATAATGAAGGTTTCGACGGCACTACGAGTATACGCTACAGCTGCCACCTTTGCCAGCGTTTCTATCGCCGTCTCTGCCTCTGTCATCTCCTTTGCTACCGGGAGCGGTAGCTCAGTGCATCAACTGATGTCACTGCAGCGCCTCTGACCGGGAGGTCCTAGGTTCGAGTCCTGACGGCGGCATGATTTTCTACACTAACTTTTCAGCTAGGTCGAATTCAGTCGCTGCCTGGAGGAGAATTCTAGCGGTCGGCTGCTCTGATCGGTAGTTTTCCGTGGTTTCTCCAATCAACACCAGGCGAATGCCGGAGCAGTACCCTACCAAACGGGCCACAGACCGCGCGCGATCTGTCCTTCCTCTTCCTTGTCCCTTACACACACACACTTACCCCTCTCCCCCTTACACACACACACTTACACTAACATACACTACACTACCATATATTTCGGGAGACCGATCGGGAGTTTAGAGATTGTCCTGGCTGGGGCGGTGCCCCGCTGGTGGGAGAGTCCTGGTTAGGGATAAACCCCACTGGCCGACGGTAGGTCGGCGTCGGATCTCGCCATCCAGCGGGGGAAGACCACCGCCATCTCCCGAGAAAGAAACATGCATTACACTAACGGGACTAATGACCAAAGCAGTTGACGCGCCCGGAAACACAAAAAAACAAAACAAACAATCTCTTTTGCTCGCCCCTCCGTTTCCGCCCCCCCTCGAAGCTACGCCCTTTCTGCACGCTGTGATTGGTCCCCCTTTTTTTCCCCCCTTTTCCTCTCTTTTACCGTCCTCCTCCAACATCATTACCTCCTCTTTTTTCGCTTCAGACCTTTTCTCCACACCTCTGCCTCGCTCTTCTCTAATCAGAATTTTGTATTGTTCCCTCCGAACAATACCCGATCAAATCACTTACCTAAAAGGCACAGACCACACGAAATTCTTCCTCCTGCATTTCAGTGCTTAGAACCGAATGAGGATCTTAAACTATATCGTTGAAGTACAAACAAGTGACACATTTCCCTTTTTGGGGGAGAAGAGCTTTATTCGAAGCTGTTTCGCGGCCAAAGATAGTGTTTCATTCAGTATACCGGCCGGCTGCCTAGGGAAATACTATTTTAATAAAATATTTACTAGTAAAACTATTCTATGCTATATTAACTTAATACCTTGATAACGTGAATGAAAAATTAAGACATTCGAGATGTCATTTTCCTTCTGAACAGAGGCGATGTGGCGTCTCCTGTGTGTGCATGATGGAGAAAGCAGCAAAGTGAGTAGCAGTCCTACGAGTGCACGGATGTCATTCCCAGCACGACCTGATGTCTGCCGCCATCTGAGAGAGGGAAACTCAGGCACCTCCTTCGCTTCCATCTCCATCTTCTGCTCCACAGCCACCGCCGAGGCACGCGTCGACCTTATTAACATTTGCTCAACCGGCAGCGGCGTCGGCGGCAGCACCGGCGGTGGTGGTGGTGGCGGTGGCGGCGGCGGCCTCGGGGAGGGGGCGGGGGCGGAGGCGGAGGCGGAGGCAGGTGGAGGCGGAGGCGGAGGCGGAGGCGGAGGCGGAGGCGGAGGCGGAGGTGGAGGCGGAGGAGGAGGAGGAGGACGGAGGAGGAGGCGGAGACGGAGGCGGAGAAGGCGGAGGAGGCTGAGGAGGCGGAGGAGGAGGAGGCGGAGGAGGAGGAGGAGGCGGCGGAGGCGGAGGCGGGGCGGGGCGGAGGCGGAGGCGGAGGCGGAGCGGAGACGGAGACGGAGACGGAGACGGAGAGGAGAAGGAGGAGGAGGAGGAGCGGAGGAGGAGGCGGCGGCGGCGGCGATTCTCTCATTGTGCGGTGCCAGGGAGACCCGCGCTGCAGGCGGTGCGGAGCGGAGAGCGTTCGCAAGATCGGGGGATCTCTTGCAAGCCGGATAACTATAGATCAAGGATCTTCTATTTCGCCATAGCTAGTGAACAAGAATTCTTAATCCGTTGTGTCATCTGGCAAAGTGGTTTTTCTCGTTGGTCGCTTCATTTCATGAGACTGGAATATGCTCGCGTATCTCAAGGATTTCCCTTTGCTGCTGCCGCAACAAAATGAACAATTGGGATAAAGTAACAGGAAATATATTCCGTTCCCGTTATATTTCTTCACTTACTGCATCTTCGTGGTATATACATCTGATTGTTGTGATAGTTGCATAATATATAAATGACTCTGCAAAATAAATCGATAAATGACAATCGATTGGGTTTTAAGAGCATATATTCTTTATTCATCTATTACCATTCCGAAAACAATTATATTCGTATTACATTCCAATGTTGAAAATTTAAGCTGTCACATACGTAATTTCTCTATCCTTTAATGCTTCTGATAACATCATTTTGCCAATATATTTTTTTTCTTAAATTCTCGTGTTTGGTATGCGATTTGAGATGGAATTTTAAGATATCTGAAATCTTACGTGCGTTTTAATTAAAATAAATGGAGAAAGATCTGTGATTGCTGCACTTTATTTTTTTCATAATTGATTTAATGTCTTGAAGCACTTTGATCTTTAACGCAGTGTTCGTGTTATCATTCAACTTTTTGATAAAAGAATATTGTAAATATGTTAATGGAAACTGATTGTGGAATTTGAGAAACTAGTACTTACAATGAATAATCTGAAACTGAAATCATGATACACAGAAATGTTATTGTTTTATGGAAAGTTGAAATAAAATAACAGGATTAGTCATTCAAGTGCCACAAAAATGAAGAAAAACATAGATTTAAAAAAAAAAACGCGATGCTTTGATAGCGATGAGAACACATATATGTGAATTTGAATGTTTGAACCCGGGTGTAGTCCTGAATTTTTGAAGACATGATCGTTCTCACTGTTTCCTTCTGAAGGGAAGTAGAGCCGATAGTTTCACGGCCCAAATTTACAGCATACATAAGAACCTGAAGCATACATGTCATTTTTTTTATTTGTTGCATCTACACCTTGACGCAACGCGTCTCCAAGCCCCTTAAGGGGCGTTGAGCGCTTTGCACTGGGGAGTAATCCTGCATTAATGTGCTTTATTTGTGGAGTAATCCTCCGTTACTGTGTAATTATTACACCGAATAATTACTATATTTGTCACATCTCGTCACGTTGCATTCAGTCAGTGCCTTTTATCCCTTCGGCCAGCGGCTCGACGCCGTTAGATCCCGGGGTTCCTGGCCGGTCACCCAACCAAGAACACGCGCGTCTCGAATTCGCTTTACTTTCGTGACTTCACGGAGCGTAGTAGAATTCGGCTAGCGCCGTCGCCCACATGTCATATCTATGCTACATTTTAAAACTGTTCATTGCCCTACTAATAGCTGTGTTTACATGGTGGCGAATTACAACATTCATGCTCTCTGCCGCCCTGCCACTGTATTGCGGTAGGGGTACGACCATTGAAGGCCGAAAAGAAGATTGCCAGATCTTCAACAGAAAACAAATCTAACTGTATAAACACCGCAGAAGATTTCTAAAGATACACGCGTAAACTACTCACATGAAGACGCAGAGGCCCTTGCGTTCTGAGTCACATGTTTTTCATTAGATCACCCAACCCGCGAGTTAAAGCCTGTCCGAGAATACAGCTGACAACCTCATCAACCCATTCTCCATCAATTTCCTCACTCTTCTCTCGGACTGTCACAAATCGGTCCTGCCACGATCCTTAATTTTCGTATCGCACAAAAAAAATCCCGTCACGCCCCCTCATTCCGCTGGCTCTCTCCAAAGAGAAAGAATATCGCACTAGTGAAGACATCAAAACAAACCTCTCCCTCCCCAAACCCTCCCCAGCCCTCATCGTCTCCCGTATTTTAAATATGTATCAATTTGTTAGCGCTCCCCTGGAGCCTGTAAACACCCGGTTTGCTGGTGCGCGCCCCTGAAATATCTGCGCCATCCTTCAGACGGCGCCGGCGACGCCGACGACGACGCCTCCCCGGTCGACTGCGGACGCGGAAGCGCAGTGGCGGCAATCGCTGCGGAATGATAATTGGGCCTTCGGCCGCTAGGAATAGACCGCGCCGCTGACGCCGAACGACGCTCTCATACTGTGGGTGCGACACCACGTATCGGTGGTCCAATATTCCAATAATTTTGCAATATTATAATTCTTTGCCCCCAGTGAATAAGCTGATGAGTCAGAAAAACTTAATTTTTACAGGGGAAAAACAACTTTCAACTAATGACATAAATAAGGGATTAATGTTATTCAACAAAATCTACACAGAAATTGCTTTGTTTGAATATCACCTTCGTTTGGATATCATTAATCTTTTATTTAATTCACACAAACGTTGTTTAAGTAGATGAGAGGATAGAACCTTAAATTGAACCTTGCGGGACCCCATGCTCGAATGTCAAATAATTGGAAAAATAAGTAAATAATGTTTGTCAGTGGCAGTACGGTATTTCTGTTCTTTGATAATGATGTTTAGGTGCGAGGTTGTCCAAGCCCATACCACGAATTTCGTTTGAAGGTAATTATGAGAGCAAGATGTCATGGTCAATAACGTTTAAAGCTATCGAAAGATCTAAAAATATTCGAAAATGTGCTTCATTTTGGTCCATTGATGAAGCAAAATCTTTAAGAAAAGAAAAAATGGCAGTTCAGCGTGTTAGACCGTCATAACCTGACATTCATATTCAAAGCCCGGATTAAAATGAAGGTGCATTTCGAAATGTTTGTCTTCAGAACCCACGTTTATCTTCTCTCCTTTCTTCGGCGATGAGTTTCGCTTTCATACCACAAACTTCTATTAAATTCAAGAAAATAATTAATTAAATAAAAATATATTATAATCTTGATATAGAAATAACCAGGAGAGTGCAACGCATTAGGGCGTTGTAGCACTATGTAACGTCTTGACCTTATGTACTGTCGTTGGAACTCTTCTAACGATGAATCTTACTCATGTGATACGCTTCACTTTGCAGTGCATGCTGTAAGGTTAATATTGAAGGTTAATACTTAACCTTACAACACAATTTAAAATGGATGCCATGTCTGGAAAGAAGAAGCGTGAACGCTAAATATTTCGCGCTAATGAAAAATAAGGATATGAATGTAACGCTCATATGGATCCAGTAGCTGCAGATTAAACAGGTATTAATTTCTTGAATTGTATACATGACTCCATTTTTGATTTGTGAATGATATTATAATCTATCGCTCTTTGATTGGAAAGCACTTATTTGTAGCCGTAAGATGGGGATTTGTAGCCACAAATTTTAAACATACGTACATCTATTATGACGCAAGTTTAAAGAACGTCAGACATATAAATCACACATGCGCATAGCTATTTTACCTCTGTGATAAACAAGATGCCTTCTTTTTGCACTTAATGATGTTTTTGTTTGTTGTAGTGCGTGAGGCATGTCGCCAGCGCGCTAAACTATTTTTGAATTTAGCTTTATACTAACGTCACATGTCATGTGACTCATAGTGCAAAAGTTCAAGACGAAACAAATGTATTGAAACTCCGTATTTCAAGAACCATTCTTTTAAAAATAGGTGATATCACACTTGTTTTCTTAATTATTCAGGTAACACATTCAAACATTTCCGTTATTACACACCATTGAGAACTTGCGATACTTTACGTTCACTGCTCAAAACATAAAAATAGTCACTTTATTAAGTTTGTGAACATTGACTGCTTTCCTTCTATTTAACTCAAGGAAGTGACGAAACAACGTTTTTATAGATTTTTTAAATGAATTCTCTCGTTTTACCTCGAGTTCAAGTTTGATTTGTACGAATAAAACAAATAAAGGCAATTTTTAAAAAATGCATCCTTTTATCATTTGAACACTGTGATGTTATCTTACCAACAACAATTTACTGCATGTGTTGTTGTCAGGATGTCGTAGTTCCACATTCTGCCAGCAGAGTCAACCCTCCGTGCCGCCGTGGGGCCTCCATCTTGGTCTCCGCTCGAGCGCCCTGAAATATTGTTGCGTCGCGAGCTAATCGCTGCGTCGCGACGCGCGGTCGCCGGCGCCGCGACGCCCATTTCTCATCTTCATTAGCGCCGCCGCGTCGCCCGTCGGCGACTGCCCCGCGGCGACGCACGGTGGTCCGAATTGGGATCAGAATGGACAAAAAACTAGCCTTTCTTTCAAATGAAATTTGGAATTATCTTCGTTGATTGATTGATTGATTGATTTTTTCGTGTTTCCGGGCGCGTCCACTGCTTCGGTCATTAGTACCGTTAGTGTAATGCATTTTTTCTCGGGAGATGGCGGTGATCTTCCCCCGCTGGATAGCGAGATCCGGTGCCGACCTACCGTCGGCTAGTGGGGTTTCCCCCTAACCAGGACTCTCCCACCAGCGGGGCACCGCCTCAGCCGGGACAAGCTCCCGACCGGTCTCCCGGAATATGTGGTAGTGTAGTGCATGTTAGTGTGTGTGTAAGGGGAGAGGATAGGCCAAGGAACGGGAAGGACAGATCGCGCGCGGTCCGTGGCCCGTTTGGTAGGGTACTGCTCCGGCATTCGCCTGGTGTTGATCGGAGAAACCACGGAAAACTACCGATCAGAGCAGCCGGCCGCCAGAATTCTCCTCCAGACCGGGACTGAATTCGACCTAGCTGAAAAGCTAGTGTCAAAAATCCTGCCGCCGGCAGGACTCGAACCTAAAACCTCCCGGTCAGAAGCGCTGCTGTGACATCATTTGATGCACTGAGCTACCGCTACCGGTGAACTATTTTCGTACTTATGCTTGGATGGCCTCTAGTTGGGTCTCAGCTTCGTCCTGGCAGTGCCTTCCACCCAAACACGACAGTGGCGTATTTCATCCGTAGCAATCTGAAGAGCTGGTAAGCTTCGAGCTGGTGAAGTGCCCCCACCCAGGTGAATGGGTAGATCTTCTTGAAGAGCCTTGCGTTCTCGCGCATCCAGATGACAGCCTGACTGTGTGGTTTTGCAAAACTGATGGGAGTGGGAGAAAGACGAAAAGCTAAGAATTCACTCTGGTACCTAAAATTCACCTGATATTTACAAACTAGTAAAGTAGTTTTCAGGCGTAAATTTTATCTTAAAGCCGAGCAGAGGGTTTGGGGACTCGACAGAGGTTTAGGAGGCAAGGCTTACAGTCTGGCTGCAGCTGAGGTGGAGGAATAGAAAAATCCACCTTATTTCCTTAGTTTTTCGGCAACACTCGCGTCGTTACTACCAAGGACGTTGCTGATAGGAGACAGACAAGGATTCCAGCCCTTTCTGGTTTGTCTGAATGGTTGATTTTGTCGAGACTTTTTATTTCAGCGTCTTAAAAATATCTCACTTCCGACCACACAATAAAGGCAAAATACATCAGAAGTTAGTTCGGAGCATGAAGGTTGAACATTATCATTATTCTCATAGATGAATGGCTTATTTCAGAAACAACAGAAGTCGTTTTTTGACTCTTTTACTTCTTAGTGCAGTTATATTCTCTGTAAGTATACACATTATTTGAGGCTGATCTACGATAAGTCAACCGATTCTGAAGGGTTTTTGGAAAGATCTTCTAAAGTCTTGATTCACTGTTTGCGATGTAGAGCCATTGTCGTTGTTTTGTTTATCAAGACTGAAATGTTACTCTTCACCGACTTATGTCGTTTTTGAAATAAACCATTCATATACTTTCACTATGCAAATTGAACAGTTTTGAAACAATGGATTGTGCCAGCTTTTTGAGGCTTATAAATCACTGTGCGAGACTCCAGAGGAGATCCATGTGAAGGCGACAGTCCGGAGACCCAGTCGAATGCCGCGATGCACCTGACTCCTCCGGATGTTTCACGGCTGCTTTCGTTTGCGGACGAGTGTGGAAGAGATTTTTAGCAGGTTCTTTGATGAAAGCGGAACACGCAGGAAACAGTACGCCCTTTATACGCGTCGTTCTTCGAAACCGCAGTATCTCAAACGATCCGAAACCTTCCGAAACATTCATCTATAACAAAACACAGCAAAGTCAGTAAATTATTAAACTAGTGAAGGTATAATTCGAGGCCACAAAAATAAATGAAATAGATCAGAGGTACATGAAGTTGACAAAGATATTGACTTTTTAAAGAAATAATTTGTTTAGTGTTAAAGCAGAATTTAATTATAAGTAGTTCTTGGGAAGTTTTAGATATAGGTATTAATTTAAACATTTTGAATCACAATTAAAACCAAAAGGTATTGAAATGGAAGTGGGACAATAGCGAAACGTCGATATTTTGTTCACATTATTATATCTCTAGATATGGTTTATCGCAAGGACACAGGTAATACGTGAATTTTATTGCATTATAATGGAAATTAGTAGGAGTTTAAGTCTACAAAAGAAGTTGAGGAATTAAGACATATGCGAAAGGAGATAAGGACGGGAAACTGCTGTAGAGGGAGAAGTATAGGGCTTACACACGTGTTACACTGGGGACATGTAACTATGAAAAAAAACGAAAATAAAAATTGAAATTTAAAAGGAATACTTTGTTTTGAATTCTCGAAAGATCATCTTTGAGTTTAGAATATTGCTAATTGGGGTCAAAATTGTTTTCGCTGAAACGTGAAATATCTCAAAATTTTGAATTATGCTGCTCACAACAAGTTCTAACACAGCTGGGGTCATTACCCAGAAGTGGGTCATTTGAAAATAGTTTATTTTTATGAAGTTATTAACTTAAAGTGTTTTTACAATTAATTGAAGCGAAATCTGGATTCATTCGTTACAACATTCTTACACACAACTCAGAGTGTACGTATTGTTTTTTTTTCTGGATTTGACAGTAAAAGGGAGTTGAAAATGACAGAATAAAAATTATAACATGCATGTCGGCGGGAAAGGTAAGCAAGAAAGGCTCAGAATGGTTTGGAGAAATAAGAATGAGGATTGACATGCAGAGACTGTCAGACCAAGAAAGTAACCGTCGATTCAACAAACCACTTACGTAAACACGAAGCGCTAAATGTCCAAAAAGGCTAGTTGATAGTTATATGACCCGTAGCACACTTCACCAATTTACAAAAAAAATGCGTTCTAAACAATCAAAAACAAAAACACGCATATCCAAATTAATGTGCTTGATGCGTCTTCCAAAATATGGTGGACGAAAAATTTTCATATCATTTTTCAGTCCACTTTTCTCCACAGAATGAGGATACAATTACATTTCACTTTATGTCATATTAACCTGAATTTACATATAAAAGTATCCAAAGTTTTTTATGACAATCATTTATTCAGTAATTTCACAACGTTTCGTAACTCGTTTTGTTACATCTTCAGGTGCTAAACTTAGTGAGGGAACGCTATCCCATTGAATTACCACAGCAACAGAACATTCAAAGAAACATTACGAAATACCTCACACTCACACAATTGATACCACATAACTAACTCGTGATACGTTGATAACACATAACCTGAATCTATCATTGATTCCTCATATTATCATTTCCCTTCATATAATGCTCATGATATTTGCGCGAGTAGTTATTTTTCACTGGCTCGTTCTACACGCGTGCACGCGAACAAATGAAGACATTTCGTGCGCATCACTTGAAAGTCACACACACACATACGCATACAACATGTTCTTCACGCGCTCTTCGTCTTCGTCTCAAAATTATACTTAATTACGTCAAGGTGTTCCTTCGAGTTGGATAATACGATCATTAAAGTTTCATACCCTCCTTCGCCAAAATCTGTTCCGCCAGGGCAATGCGATACAATATGCAGCAGTACAGGTGAGATGAAATTTTGGGAACTCATCTCCAGGAAGCCGCAAAGTGCGCCAGCCATCCCATTAATAATGCATGCACTCGGTGAGCGTAGTTTGATAGTGGAGTCGTACAGGGTATCACAAGGTAGCCATTTGTGGTAATGGGGTGAGCCAGAAGGGACATTGCTGTGACATGTGCAGAGCGGAAGAGATGGAAAAGTCATGTTCAGGGGCAAAGTGATAGAAGAAGCAATGAAGAAGCTACTTTTGTCTTCATTCTCGAAACTGAAAATGTATATTTGAGCCCTGGCTACAAGTGAGTGACAATGTCATGGAATGCAAAATAATATTTATTTAATCTAATTATCATAATTACAAAGTGAGCACTCGGTGAGAGTAGTTCGATAGTGGAGACGTATAAGGATTCATACGGAAGACATTTGTGGTAATGTGATGCTCTTGAAGGGACATTGCTGAGGCAAGTGCGGAGCAAATGAGGAGAAAGCAGCGCAATAAATAAGTCAGCACCTTGTCACCTTTTTGGACACGTTTACATTCGGAAATATGTTCCGCAGACGTAAAGAGAACCACGCTGTGACCTTTTTATAGAGTTACCAATGTATTTTAAAAATTAAATTTGTACAAAGAATTGTCATCACAACCGGAATCTCGGGACAATGGTTTGGGACCGGGGCCGGGACCCATCCGGACGGGGTGGCAATTCTTTGAACAAATTTAACAACGTAATAAACTTAATATATATTAAGTAATCAAAGACGTATGAAATATTCCGGACGAATTTGTAGGATGAAGGGTGCGTACAAACGAATGTTTTTGCTAAAGGTCGTTCACCTTCGTTTAGATTCTCTCTTAGGCTCTTCATCAGAGAGCCTTTGCCTTGGTTATTGAGTGCCACGCGACACTCGGCTGCGCGCTCGCGTACACATTCTGAGAATGACTACGAAAACAGGAATTAGCTGTGAGAGGATTGCAACAAAAGACGACAAAGTTCGTTCGTATTTCAAAAATTCTGTTATTTGAACGTATTGATCATCATTTCCTCAGAGTATACCCAACTGTGAAATAAGGGTTGAATGAATTAGTTTTGTCTTCGCTCCCGTTACTGAAAATTGATTTTCGGAATTCAGGTGAGGAGCACTGATTTACAATGCAAAAAAATGTATGTAAACAATTTTTATCATAATAGCCTTCTTACATTAGAATTAAAATCTGAGATTTTTGGGTAATTCATGTCAGAAAACGTAACTGTTATTTATTGTAAATTTTATTATTTTGTAATCAGATTAGTCATATTTATCTTTTTGACTAATTATATGCTCTTTAGGTATCTGAGTATATCATTAGCTAACGGTTCTTGTAAGCCTTCATTCCATTTAGGTTGATGGCACAAAAAAAATATTTGTATTTATTCAACTCATCACTTCGTGACTGAACTGTGTTCATTTGAACAGTTAAGATATTTGATTATAAAATAGTGTTTGTTCACCAATTAGAATAACAGCATATTATATTCTCGGACATAGTGAGCGATTTTGTGTAAATATAAGTATCATGTTATGAAGAGAATAATTCTTGAAAATTTCATTCTGTACCTCCAAACGCCTCTCAATGGATGTTGTCAAATAACTAATATATTCTTTTTTTTCTTGACACAACCAAAGGCTTATATATTTTACAACAGGGTGGAAGTGAAACAAATTTCGTTAATTTTATTTCAAATACCCCTTTTGTTGCTGGTTTTAAATGTTTGAAAATAAAACCAAATATCAAAGGAAGTTTTGAATATTAGAGATATTCATTTTAGAGATAACTCTATATTTATATTAGAGATATATTTAATCAATATTTGCAAGTATCGTATTCAAATTTCCTCGAAAACTAAATAATTCTCAGTTTAAATCTCCCGCCTGATGTAGTATGTAACATTGGTCATGGGGAGAAAGATTATTGATATCTATTGCTCATACATTTTACCTGTTACTTTTAAACCTAGATAAAACCAACTGTATTCTCGACAAACAGAATTAATTTAGTTTAGAAAGTTCGCTTTTGTGGGTTAATAGTATTTTCATAAGAATCAAAAGCATTGTCAAAAAGTTCAGTTGTCACATACTTTGAGTAGTTTCACGGTGTCTGAAAGTTACCCGATTAGAACAACAGTAAAACCGTATCACAATCATTGGACTGGTGTTGTGACAAAATTTTGAACCATCTAAGTATAGACGCGATTGGTCTTTGGTGACGAGCCCGGCTTCTGTCTTGGTAGGCATCAGCGGATCCTATTACCACAGTACTGTGATAATGTTTATGTTTTCTTGCTTGGAATCGATTTATTAAATTTTCTGTGGTGGTAGCCGATATCTTGTGGTAATCCATGTTATAGGTATAGGGATAATCAAACCACAATAATAAAAAATAAATAGTCTATGTATTTATTTTTTGCCCAGAAGTACCTTTCGGGAACAATATTTTCCCATCCTCAATGGGTCTCTAACAAAGGGAAAATTGAATGATTAACATACATAAGCATAGTTGTCTAAAGAGTAAAATGGACAGAAGAAGTGAATTGAATGATACAATAATAGATTTTGAAAAATAACAATAAAAATAATAAAAAACAGGGTACTTCTGGGCAGAAAATAAATATATACTATTTATTTTTTACTATTGTGATTTGATTATCCCTATACCTATAACATTATTAAATTTTCTTTTCCAACTCAACTATGGGTTCGATACACAACATATACTCCTTACCTGTTGCAAGTGAACCAGTAATTCTATACAGAACCACGATTCCTGGAAGTTCTATTAATTGGAAACAATTATTAGATAGATCGCAACTACTATGAATTATCAGCCTTTTTTCAACAATAAAACTTTAAAATTTATTCTAATAATCCATACATTGCAGTTCTGTCAAACTTATGTGAATTACTTTTACTTTAAACATTGAAACAACGTACAGGTTTGATTATAGTTCGTAAGCTTATGTTCGTAATTATGTTTTCATTTTTGATTGTTGGCTTTTCGACTGACTGGCTGAATGAAGTCTCCGAAATCCTGGTGAACCAATTTTCGTATCCTTTCCAAAATAACAATGTTTCAGAATATCCTCAACGATTGTTATAATTGGACTTAATATTCCCACAAATTTAACACGCGCCGTCGCGACTTTCCCTATCAGTGTTTCGTATGAAACTCCTACTCGCGACTGACTATTTTAATCTACTTATTGTAAAATTCTTCCATCTACGAAGCTACCCTCATGTATATTTCTTCAAAACATGGAGTCTAATTCCAACTTCCACCATTATTTTATTAAAAATTCCCGATTACAATTTAACATTACAATTTACACGAAACCAAGCTCACAAACTTCGAACTAAACAAATTCCCCACTTACTATCATCTACATAATACACAGCCTACGTTGACAACCAACCGCTTACGACGACATTTTTCTAGAGAATGAATTCACGCGTTCTTCCTGACGATCACGACCATCCAACGCCCTCTTCATACTTTCTGCAAATAATGTATTCGGGGCCGTGTCCATTTGCCCTACATTCTTACATCAAGCATGGAATATTAACCCTTATTGCACCGATGTCCTAAAACGCGTATTCTTTGACCGAAAACGATGCCATATTCCAACGCTAAATGTGATTTTATTATAAAAAAGTAATTCCAAGGTTTTGGCTTATCACAGTACAAAATATTTAAACATTTTATGAGTTCAGTCTTTAATTACTTCGTGCCAAACAGAAGCTCAATTTCATCGCTTCAGTAAGCAGTATTTAAATTTTATCATTCACAAGCGGCTACACCACGCTACTGACAGAGACTTTTGACACTTGTGTAATAACGCGCCGATAGCATCAGCGGAGGTCGATCGGACACTTCAAGTGATTCGAAGAAACGAGTGACTTTAATTAGTCGACTCAATCGATGCCGATCGTATCGCTTGCAGGAAAGGTATCAACGTCTCTTGAATAGTTGATCTTGACAGCTGTGAAAACTAATGAAGTTGATGGGGCAAAATAAGAGTTAAGAGACGTGGAATATGACAAGCACTGTCACACGTTCGCTTAACGCACAGAGACGTACATCTCGTTGAACTCGAAAATGAGAAAACTCAAGAGTTAAATTTCAGGTGTCTTTGCCACTCGGGATCAAAATTCATCTATATTGCAAAATGGTTGATTTGACGAGAGTCAATTTAAAAGTTCATTGTCAGTTTTTCGTATCTATTGTGTTTAATTGAAAAGTTAATTGTGTGAGTACCATGTATTTATCAATAATTTGTTTAGTTAAAGAATAGCTATTCCCTTTTAAGGTTTTTCAGATTTCGTGTTTGAAATGATTACTTAGCATTATTTTAATTTTCTTTCCTTCAATTAACAATCTTACTACTTGTTCGAAACATTATTTCTGATGAATGTGTTGCTTTTCAGAATATTATTATTGCGTATCAAAATAACTATATATATATATATATATATATATATATATATATATATATATATATATATATATATTATATATGTATATGTATATATAAGTATTGTATCAAAGGCCACAAAAATGTTGAACCCCCCAACAGTTGGAACAACCTGCTTTGAGCGCGTAGGGAGTTCGTGTCAGAATTCACGGCTGGATCCGGCCTAGCGATTAAAGTGACATAAATCCTTTTCCCGACCAGATAAGGAGCTGTCTTCAAGGTAGTTGGGTACAAATAGCGCAGAGTGTGAGCCTATTCATCATACCCACCTTTCAGTGGTAATATATTACGTTTAGGTATCGATTACGACGTGGGATATCCGTTATCTCAAGCCTAAGGTCGTCATTTAAGTAGAACCTGGCATTCGGATAGTGTAGGGGATTCTCCCATCTCAAAGCAGGGATTATACGATTCTAGAATTGATTTGATTATTGATATCGACAAAACAAGAAAACGAGGTATGTCGATATTATCGCATCTCAACAATTGATACTTGCAATATTGATTAATGATACACAATTTCAAATAAAGAAAATAGTTTACTTCATATTCAAACATTTCTTATTTACAGAATACTACAACATTTCAAAATTCAAAACAGTACACACAAAAAATACTTATAAATTACTCCTGGCCTTTATCATATTTTTTTTCATATTCCATGAAAATATTATATTTTTTCTCAGTAAACTAAATGTAATTAATAGAAACGAATCCGTAAAGGCGAATAAAAGCGTACAAATAATTAAACAAAAAGGTAAATTTATTTAATATCTGCAACCTAGTTTTTTACACCCGTTTTGCAATTTTCACGGCCGTTCCCACGTTTTTGGTTCAAGAGCTTTTCAAGTTTTTGGCCGAAGGATGAGGTGGAGAGAAGTGCAAGAAGGATATTGAAAAAAATGTAGAAGAATAAAATGGAAGAAAGTGAAAAGAAAGAAAGATGTGATATTAAGAAGGAAAAAGTAGGAAGACAGAGACAGCCGAGGAAGCGGAGAAAGAAAGGAGAATAAGGAAGAAGGACAAGGAGAAATACAGGCAAAGAAGAACGAAGAAGGATTAGGGGTACCCAACTCGATACTGGGCATAACTAAAAGGATGGAACGGGCGTCACAAGTATCAAACCCATCGCAACCTGAGGGTAGATTTCCGCTCTGGGAGCGACGGGGGCTGTCGACCTACGTCGCGGGGGAGGGGAAGTGGACGGACCGGTTGGCCGCGGCGGGGCGGGGCGTGGCGCGGCGCGGCGTGTGTGTGGCGGGGAGGCCGTGGAGCCGCGCGCGCCGCCGTGAAGAACCCTAATAAACGAGCGCATTCTTCTTTGGTCGCGCTGCCGCAGACGAATAGCGCGTCTGGTTTCGGGGGCTGATTGATTTATCGGCTTCCGCCTCCACCGCTGAAGGCGGCCGCTGCGAGACGTCGCTCTTGAGCGCTCGGCCGCGCTCCGGAGTCACGGGAGGTGGACTCGGTGTAGCCACTGCTAGGGTTGCCAACAATGTTCATGTAAAAGGGTGGACACTCGCTCAGAAAAAAAAATCAACTTTTCTTTTTTTAAATATTTAATTTATTATTTTTTATTTAATAGGTAATTTGCGGATTCGGTGGTATAACGGTCAGCGTATCGGACTGTTGTACCCGAGTTTGCGGGTTCAAACCCGATCGAAGCCGTGGATATTTAAGGGCGAAAAAATTCTTCGTACGCCTTCCTTCGGAGGGGAAGTAAAACCGGCTGTCCCATGTAGTAGATTTACTGCATGTAAAAGATCCTCAAGCCTCTGAGCAAAATTGAGATCCGCCAGTTTCGTCGCCCAGGATAATGCCTCCTTTCTCCGCTGGGTGTTGAAAGGAGCGTACCGAAATTTGCGTGGTTAGACGGGAGAGCGGGTAAAATAATGCATTAACTAAACTAACTAACATAATTATTACGTACAAATTATAAAACTTGATGTTAAGTGGCTAGGCCGAAGGCCTTTAAGCCATTACAATACCTACATTCTACCGCGTTCTAACCTTTTGAATTCTGGTATTTACCCCAAATGGTCTCTCCATCGCATTAATGTCGCGGAAAAGAGACCATATGGTACGGCTGAGGAAAAAACCCCTGAAGGGTGAAAAACCTGCCGTCAGAAGCCGAGTACATGCTAATCTATCCGATTTTTGTTTTTAAACTATTTATTTATTTGGCGCAGGCGTCACGCATTCTCCTTCCAGTGTTTCGCCTCCTCAGCACCTGAAAACAAACAGCGCCACAGAAGATCGGTCGCACCAACGCCTCTGCCCTTACATTTCCGATTCCCACTTCTCTTCTCCCCCTAATGTGCTTACTACTTTAACACTTTCATTTTATTTTATTTTAATTTAATTTTATTTTAATTTATTTTCATTTATTTTAATTCATTTTAATTTATTTTATTTTTAAATATTTTATTTGACTAGCATCAGCTCTATTTCTTTCTTCTTTTCATTTGCGATTCAAGTGAAAAAAAATTGTTACAAAATGTAGATGAAGATGGTCTCAGCGTCTCTTTCTTATTTTAGTCGTCACAGAGACTATCATGCATACTTGTATCAGCGTTCAGAGAATGGATATTCATGTTTCCTATTCTAAATTAAATAAACGATACAACGTAGCAGATGTTACTTATCCGATAAAATAAATGACAAATGTTAAAAAATTACTAGAAGAAGGACATATAAAATACAAAGAAGGGCGAGAGGAAAATTGACGTCAATTGACGTCCTCCCAACTAAAGGATGATGGGCAATCCTAGGCACTGCATTGGACGTCCTGTGTCGGCGAGCATCCGTCAACAAAGCTCGCTACGGGTAGGAATTTTGCGAAACTTTGAATACTTAAATAACGATACCCCTCGAACAATATTGGTAGTATTGGTATCGATAATGACTAATAGATAATTCTTGGAAATCGATACAATTACTGCAGTATCATTTTCGGTATCGGTATCAAAAAAGTAATATCTGCTATGAAATGTATTAATTTTGCAATCGTTTTACTGAATTATAAAATAATATTTTTAAAAATAAAATAGAAATAAAAGAAGTTTTGATATATTTGTTGATAAAAGTCACTAATAAATTCTCGAAAAAATTTGAATTTTTGAGTATACATAACTGATGGTACCTCTTTCTATATATAACAAATTGCATAGTGATATCCATTCAATATCCATTTATTCTAGATGATTGCTAGTTTATGTACTTCAGCAGTTGTCCAATTGGCGTCATTATCTTCACAGCGCTTTAAAGTTGCATGAATGCAAAAAAATATGGGTGACGTGCGGCAACATCCGCTCGCGCTGGCAAAGGTGGTGCACAGGTCATCGACTGTTATCAATGCAATAGGGAGGTCCTAGGATTTGGGTCCCGGTGGAGGCAGGCTTTACGACATAAGCTTATCATCCAGGTTGAACTCAGACGACGTCTGGAGGAGACATCTAGCGGCCGGCAGCTCTGATCTGTATTTTTCCGCATTTTCTCCGATCGCCAGGTAAATGCCAAAACACTATCGTAACAAACGAGCTACGGACGCGAGCCATCTTTCCTTTCTCTTCCTTGTCCTACTCCACCCACTTACACTCACATGCATTGCACTACCATACTTGCAAGGAGACCAGTTTAGAACTTGGAGATTGTCCCGGCTGGGGCGGTGCCCCTCTGATGGAAGACACCTGGCAGGGAAAAATCCTGAAAGCTGACGTAGGTCGGCGCCGGATCTCGCCTGCCAGCTGGGGAAGATCACAACCTCCCGCGGCAAAAACATACCCTACATTTACAAAACTAATAACCTTAGCAGTGGACGCTCCCGGGATCATGAAACAATAAAAAAATTAAAAAATTATGCCCCCTCCCCCGGGGGTCTCACGAACACTGAATTTTCAGACTTGGCCACTCTGCGCAGTATGTTGGAACAGTGGGGTTGAATATTAGATGTGAGGACTAATTGCTTAATAAAATAAGCAGATTCGAATTTTACTGGTATTATGGGCAAGTCTAGATGCCTCAGGTGGTTAAAGCCACGGGCGATTTATGTCGTATTCCGGCTTTCCAGCATATGGTGGGGTGGATGCGCGATTCCAAGAAATGGTTAGATTAGCACACGTGATGAGGGAAGAGAATCGGCTGCGGTGAACCCGCTCTAATGCACGGCGACGAAGCGCTTGGAAGCGCAAATTCTGGCACTGATTCTTAATTCAATGTGATTGAGCGTAAACATTTTACATAAAAGCGTGAAATGACTTCCCAAAAAATAGAAAAATTGGTGTAATTTATTTATTTATTTAATTGCAGTGTGACTCTCTTTTTTTACCTGTGGTTGGCCCAGTTCTCTAGAATCTTCTTGCGAAACCAGTTACGCTTACCATCTCTGTAACTGCGAAATGGTTTTCAAAATGCGTTCATTGTATCAGTGAGTATTGTTCTTTCGACAAACATCCTCATACGAGAGCGTGCGATTTGTTGCAAGGCATGCAATTGTTTCTTTTGTGTTCCTAGGAAATCAGACCGGGTCGTTTTGTACAATATTGGTTGAAATTGTATTCTTAGCCCTCCGTCCACTGTAGTGCTCTCCTTGCACTTATGTAGTGCCATTTGTAGTGCTCTCCTTATCTATTACCTTCCAAGTGTTACATGCGTGTTAATGTTTTGTGAATCCAATCCGTATAAATTTTTGTTTCAAGTGGATAGATCAGTTTCATTTTTGCAGTTTTTATGTAACTCATGCTTCAGTTAAAACAATGACTTCCACACAGATAAGAAAAAAATCATTAGAAAATACTTGAACACTTTGAAACTTCTTTAGTATCTTTACACTATAAAAATATTTGCCTTAAAACGTTTTTCTTAATTAGAATGTTTAGGGTCTCGAGTTCAGCTCAAGGTAAATTACTTCGAAGCAACGTAAGCTATTCAACGATCTTGGTCTTCGTGTTGGGGACAGCCTGAGTACTCACGTACACGTAATCGTGTTGACTGAAAAGTTTTGATAAAAGAATGCAATCAATCTAATACATTCCTCGGAGACGCATTGAACAATTCTTGTTAAGAGTGAAGAACATGTGCTTAATGTCTTCCAAGCATTTCAGGAACGTTAATGGCTCTGTAGTTCGTGACTGGGACAGGAAAACCTAAGCATCCTCGTGCATAACCGGGTACGTCCAGTTTCTGTCAGTCGTTCTCATCACAATGTTGAACTAACGCAATCATTTGTTCATTCAAACTGTTCATTTTGGTTAACTGAACAATTCGTTGATATCCATTATATAAACTTGTAATATACTAAATGTTTGGTTGAAAGATGTTGATACATACGCTGTAGTATATGCGAAGTATATCGTAGGCGAAGTTTTGACCCTGGAAACATGAATTCAATGTTATAATAGGGCATTCATTAATTCTGTATTTTCATGAATGAAAAAATATACTAATGATTTAAAATATAGAAATTTTAGTATTATTGCAAACAATTATGATAAAAAATTAATGGCAATTTTGAATAATAATAATAATAATAATAATAATAATAATAATAATAATAATAATAATAATAATAATAATGTACCCTCTGGGTTTAAACGTGACAAATGTTGGAGACCCAAGGGGTAGCTTCCATGTTGCTGACGTCCAGATTTTGTGTTAACGGTAACAACTTATAATCCACGCATAAGGCGTAGATTAATTAATTACAGTGTTTAAGTTCATTAGATAAAAAACATATCAAAGTAAGCTATTGATAAGTTCAAGATAACTGCGTAACGCATTGCTTTTCGGTAGGCCCATCATGGGCGGCGACGCCCCTTCAAAGAGTGAACGAGCAGCCTTTTACTTTCTGAGGAACGTCGTGTAATACACGCCATTTAAGTAAACCCACAAAACTCGTTTTTCATTTCGAATTCTGAATTTATTACTTCTCAAAAATGAAAAGCCTCTGTTTTTAGTACATCTTTTAATGATCTCTCGGAGAAATAAAAAAAATCTGGCTTGTCCGAGAATCTACACTGCTACTTCTCTTCCTCGTCTAAAGAAAAAATATGGTTTTCGGTCCAACAATTCAAACCGATATTTTGATGGTAAAATCAGTTTAAAGGTTCCTGAGCCGAAAAAAAGGTGTTTAAAATGTCTTTCTGGATGGGTGTAATTTCTATTTGTAACGCAGGCATACTGCTTACTTTTCAGCTCTAATAAGCTATACACGTCACGAATACTGTCTGCTGGTGCTGTTCCAATGATCTTGATATTTTATGCTACATACGGAGAAAATCGCTGAAAACGTGCATATTAACAGAGTGAGAGATATTTCAAACAAACAAAAATTTGTGTAATTTTGGAAAAAAATATCTCAAGCCTCATTTCAAAGTTTTGAGAAAGTATTGAAGAAATTTTTAAAAAATGTAAAATCATTTAACTTAAACGGACTCGTCGGCTAAAATGAAGCCATTGCGTTTCTAGCAGAAGGAACTGCTGATAACGGCAGTAACCAGGTACTAATGAAAAAGCGGTGATACTGGAATTCTGTTTTCGATGATCGAATAATAATAATGTAGTTGCGAATAATAATGTAGTTGCGTACATTTTATTTTCATAATGAAAATTCAGAGGTTTTAATAGAAATCGAAGTTTATTAGCGCATTTATTCTATTTTAACAAAACTAAACAAATAAAAAATTTGAGCTTTTTCTAAAATATGAAATTGGTTCAGGAAAATCGTGTAAAGTACCTCCAAAAATTACATTTGTTTCAGAATCGTATGGATTGGAGGTTATTATCGAATATCTTCATTAAATCGATGAAAAGGTTTATTTCGAAGTTTTCATATTTCCTCCTTGGTTATCGGCATATACATATTTACCTCAGATTTATTACGTTTATTGTGTAACTTGTTTCAATAAAAAATGTTAATGGTGCGTTTACCGTTTCCAACAAAACCTGCTAGGCTCACTGTCTCATTGTGTCATGAACGCGGCGTCGCGTATGCAGTCAGAAAGTCAACTGCAGGAAAATCAAAGCGCAGGCAGTCGCCGGGAGAGTCGATGTCATTCCAGTTGTCACGATGCTGTCCAATGCGGCGGCTCACACCACACGAACGGTACGTATTCGGTACTGGTTCGATCTATTACTCGTTTACATTTGTAGACGGAGCACTGTGATCTGTTTACGTGAAGTCACCGGTGACTGAATGAGAATTGGACATCTACAGCAGATACTGATCTATTAGATTTAATATAGAGAGCGGTGGGCGAGATACAGGTCCGCTCATTGCAGGGTACGGCGGAGTAGAAGCGTGCAAGAACATTCCAATTGTGTGGTACATATGGGCAAAGGAAAAACAATCTGTGCCTTATGTGAATACCATGTATTGTAGAGAAGCAAGTACATTCTACTGCAGCTCTGTCTATAGGTCTTTCTAATGGTATTAAAACCCCCGTTTCTTTTACTCGCGCAATAGTTCACTGCATTATAACTAATGTACTGCCAGTACACACTTCCGAATACCGAAGTGGATGTGATTTTTCCGCAGACTTCAGAAACTACAAAAACAAAACAAGCACTTTTTTTTCGGAATGTCTCAGCTGGCGTCAGCATTGGTCAGATACTGTTAGATATCGGCACTATTCGTGCATTATCGGATTTGTTTTTGGGCCCTCGCTTTCAAAAGAACTGTAGTTTTTAATTCTGCCGTCTGCAAATGTATAGTGAACGAGTAAAACATTCTTCCTTTTAACGAACGTCTCAGGAGTTTTAGCGGACATGGACCTGTGCAGAGCAACTTCTGGTGAGGGAAGGGGGAGTAGCAGAGCTGAGTCATGCGCGCCTTTGCAAACATTCTTTAACCGTTAGGCTTCCGTGGTCGGTGTCAGTATTAGGGATGGCAAAACTACATAGATGTTTTTAAAACATCGCAGTTATCCACCAGAAACATTGATATATTAACATCAATATTTTGCTTTCGATGTTTTCTTCACATCGATATTTTGTTGCAAAAACATCCAGTATTTTTAATTTTTTAAATCAAAGGGGTTTAGGCACGTTGTAAAGTAGCAACAATCCACAGCAATATCGTTGTTTTGCGTCACACTCTTTATTACGCTGCACATTTCGCCTGTGCAATCTGAGGGAATTTTTGGTGGTTTTACTTCGGTGGTGTGTAAATGGAAGTGACTAAAGGGTAAAGTAGCAAAACAGGATGCTGTTTATTCTTAATTTTATTCTTACATTTGATAATATTTTATTAACATTCATAACATGTGGTAACCAAACAATAAAATATATACTTTTAATATTGTAATTTAAAATGGTTTGGAAATAGCATGTTTATTAGTCTATAATTAAAATATCGATTTTTTGGTAGATGTTTTCATCGACATCGCAAACCCTTTAGCGATATATCGATGTTTTGGTAAAATTTTCCATCACTAGTCAGTATCTACTTGGCTCTCCAGGAGATGCCGTGTTCCAGCCACCGATGTCAACGTTTCGGTCTTCCCCCTTGCTGCGATCTTCCCCATGGATTTTGCGCTGAGGAAAGTCGCAGCATGACAGCCAAACCGTTGGCATAGTGCCTAGGACCATCTGTGCCTGGAACGCGGCGACTCCCTGACAGCAAAGTAGATACATTCTCTAACTAGTTCGTTAACACTAGCTTTTCAGGTAGGTCGAATTCTGTCGCTGTCTGGTGGAGAATTCTTCCGGCTGGCTGCTCTGATCGGTAGTTTTCCGTGGTTTCTCCGATCAACACCAGGCGAATGCCGGCGAACCCCACCAAACAGGCCACGGACCGCGCGCGATCTTTCCTTCCTCTTCCTTGTCCTATCCTCTCCCCTTACACACACACTTACACTAACATGCACTACACTACCACATATTCCTGGAGACAGGTCAGGAACGTAGAGCTTGTTCCGGCTGGGGAGGTGCCCCGCAGGTGGAGAGTCCTGGTTAGGGGCAAAACCGCGCTAGCTGTCGGTAGGTCGACGCCGGATCTCGCCATCCAGCGGGGAAAGATCACTGGCATCTCCCGAGGAAATCACACGCACTACACTTACGGGACTTATGAATTAAGCTGTTGAGGCACCCGGAATCACTAACCAACCAACCAAATAAAATTGTTCATCGAAAGGAACCATGAAAATCAGTTATAGAGTTACACTCCCCTGGCTCTTCTACATTCAGCTCTTCACAACGATAACGCGATTACTATTGCTCTACCACTCTCCAAAAAAAACTTCCACTGCGCATGCCCGAACGTGGCCTCTCCCTCCAAAGCTCCTATTATTTCCCCGCCTGCCTGCGCTCTTTGTCACAACATAGCTCTCTCTCTCTCTCTCTCTCTCTCTCTCTCTCTCTCTCTCTCTCTCTCTCTCTCTCTCTCTCTCCCTCTCTCTCTCTGTCCTTCTCTCGTGGGTCGCGCGGTAATTCTAGTCATTCTCTGGTCGTTCGTAAGTCACACTTCTCTCAAGATTTTGTGAAAATGGAGTGTGTTTATGATCCACAAGTTAGTGATTTGTGTAATTGCCTTATTGAGCAATTATTAAGGACGGAGTTACATAGTAATGGGATTTCAGAAAAGCTTTATAAAAAAAACAACGGTAGAGGTAGCTTCCATAAAGTGCGGTGTACTTAAAATAATCTTCAGGATTCGCCACTGCCAGGGATATACCACGTACTACACTCACAAGACGAATGACCGTTGCTGTGGACGCGCTCGAAACACAAAACACTGAATCGTTCCGCGATGTGACAGGGCGTTTGTCCCGGCGCGAGCGTTTGGGGTGCGCGTGCGCAGGCGAGCCGCTGGACCGTTAGCGGTAGCTCAGTGCATCAACTGATGTCTCTGCAGCACCTCTAACATGGAGGTCCTAGGTTCGAGTCCTGACGGCGGCAGGATTTTCGACACTAGCTTTTCAGCTAGGTCGAATTCAGTCGCTGCCTGGAGGAGAATTCTAGCGGCCGGCTGCTCTGATCGGTAGTTTTCCATGGTATCTCCGATCAGCACCAGGCGAATGCCGGAGTGCTAGCCTACCAAACGGGCCACGAACCGCGCGCGATCTGTCCTTCCCCTTCCTTGTCATATCCTCTCCCCTTACACACACACTTACACTAACATGCACTACACAACCACATATTCCAGGATGCCGGTCGGGAGTATAGAGTTTGTTCCGGCTGGGGCAGTGCCCCGCTGGTGGGAGAGTCCTAGTTAGGGGGAAACCCACTAGCCGACGGTAGGTCGGCGCCGGATCTCGCCATCCAGCGGGAGAAGATCACCGCCATCTCCCGAGAAAAAACAGCACTACACTAACGGGACTAATGACCAAAGCAGTTGACGTGCCGGAAACACGAAAAAATCAATGAATCAATTACAAAACACTGAATCGTTCCGCGATGTGACGGGAGCGTTTGTGGTGCGCGTGCGCAGGCGAGCCGCGCGCTGGCCGCGTGGGTCTACGACGAGTGGCTGAGCGACGGCGCCGCCAACAGCTGGGAGGGCAACTGCGGCGCGCTGCTGGCCGACGGCCGCTTCGTGGCGCAGCGCTGCACCGCGCACCTCGCGTACCCCTGCGACTGATTGATTGATTGATTTTTTCGTGTTTCCGGGCGCGTCAACTGCTTCGATCATTAGTCCCGTTAGTGTAGTGCATGTTTTTTTTCTCGGGAGATGAGTTTTCCCCCTAACCTGGACTCTCCCACCACCGGGGCACCGCCCCAGTCGGGACAAGCTGTAAACTCCCGACCGGTCTCCTGGAATATGTGGTAGTGTAGTGCATATTAGTGTGTGTGTGTGTAAGGGGAGAGGATAGGACAAGGAAGAGGAAGGACAGATCGCGCGCGGTCCGTTGACCGTTTGGTAGGGTACTGCTCCGGCATTCACCTGGTGTTGATCGGAGAAACCACGGAAAACTACCGATCAGAGCATCCGGCCGCTAGAATTCTCCTCCAGGCAGCGACTGAATTCGACCTAGCTGAATAACAAGTGTCGAAAATCATGCCGCCGTCAGGACTCGAATCTAGGACTTCCCGGTCAGAGGCGCTGCAGGGGCATCAGTTGATGGACTGAGCTACCGCTTCCGGTACAGAGAAGGCCTTACATTGTCCTCTGGGTAAGATAAGGTTCTATCCATGGGCGCCTTGTGTGTCGTGAGGGTTTCAGATGTCGTGAGGGCTCATTACGGCACGTAAGCAGCAGACAAATGAACGGTTCCGCATCACCTGCTTCGGTTGTTGATGCCTTTGTGGGTGAGCACCTGCATGCAGCGATCCTTCAGTAGCCAGAATGAACCTAAATGCTCATTTCACTCCTCATGGACGAGCAGTTAAAGCAGGCTGCAGTTTCCGGTTTAGATACGTTTAAGAAACAAGAGGAAAACCCACTTTTGCGTAGGCTTTTCGAACACTAGTTAGGATTGCCACCTTTGGTTCAATTGCTTTTTTTTTCAAGTCTTTCACAACGTATACAATTACGTGAATTTTTCTGGCAAAGAAATCAGATATTTTGGCAATTTCGATAGATGAAGTTGCATTTGTAGAATTTGCGAAATCATTCCATTGGACAAGGGAATGCATAATATTATATTAAATCGAGTCTAGATTAGGAACAAGATACACCTTTTAAAAATATTTTCTATATTTATTATAATAAGTGATAAACAAAATATAAAATTTTAAGGTTTTCAGATTTAAAAACATACTTTCAAAATGTATTTCATCAATTCTTCCACGTCTTTTGCATGACAATTCTTTGGAGAAGACAATGCTTAAAAGTCAATAGACAATACAAGTAATAAAGGCCAGAACGAACACCCATAATACGTTTTCCAGAAATGTTGTTCTTTGTAGTATCTTTCTTGCCATATATGGTACATTCCTTTCTAAACTGCATTATATCTATATCTTTCAATAGAAATATTAATATAGCCAACTAATTTAGATACAAATTATTATCTGCTTTAACGTGAAGAAACATATTCTTTAAATATTGTGAGGTTCTATATCACAAGAATCAATTTATACCGACACACGACATCCTACAGAAATACGATAATTTATATCAAACTATTAGAAATGTCAACTTACTAGAAGATAAGAAAAGACAGGGTGAGTGGGCGCCATGACTGAACAAAGGTCAGTTGAATTGTTAATTTACGAAATGTAGTCATAGCTTCAAGTTAGAAAGATAGATATGTGCGATCCGTATTAATAGATATGCCGATGTTAATTTCGAGGATTTAAGGAATGTGAGTGATAGGATCCTCAAACACTTGTACAATATCCTTATTCCGAAGCCGAAGAACCAAGTGATGATGAGGTGAACTCGTAAGTGACATTTTGGGATTATGTAGTCATGTGTGGCAAGCGCTCCCAGTGAGATGACATACGTGCGGCGATCTGAATTTGCAGCATTATACGAAAACAGAGCGTGCGTACAGAACTTAGCTGACGTTGCATATATTTCAAGAAAAGTGAATAACACAGATCTCGTCATGCGACTTGCTCATCCTACACGAAGCCGGGAGTGCACTGAATCACCAGACAGTGGATCACGGCAAATCCTACGGTGGCAGCAGGGGTGACGTGATGTCAAAAGAATGGTACTGTTGGAACAAACATAGGAATATTGCACCATTTAATTAGCTAACACGTTATATTGATTGATTGATTTTTTCGTGTTTCCGGGCGCGTCAACTGCTTCAGTCATTAGTCCCGTTAGTGTAGTGCATGATTTCTCGGGAGATGGCGGTGATTTTACCCTCGCTGGATGGCGAGATCCGGCACCGACCTACCGTCAGGTAGTGGGGTTTCCCCCTAACCAGGACTCTCCCACTAGCGGGGCACCGCCCCAACCGGGACAAGCGCTAAACTCCCGACCGGTATCCCGGAATATGTGGTAGTGTAGTGATTGTTAGTGTAAGTGTGTGTGGGGGGGTAAGGGGAGAGGATAAGACAAGGAAGAGGAAGGGCAGATCGCGCGCGGTCCGTGGCCCGTTTGGTAGGTACTGCTCCGGCATTCGCCTGGTGTTGAACGGAGAAAACACGAAAAACACCGATCAGAGCAGCTGGCCGCGAGAACTCTCCTCCAGACAGCGACTGAATTGACCTACTGAAAAGCTAGTGTCGAAAATCCTGCCGCCGTCAGGACTCGAACTTATAACCTCCCGGTCAGAGGCGCTGCAGTGGCATCAGTTGATGCACTGAGCTACCGCTCCCGGTGCTAACACGTTTCGTGTGATTCCTGTGATATCAATAGAAAGAATTCGATTTTATATTCCACGTACTAATAAGGAATGCATACATTGATGTTCACGATTCCGTACGATTTGCACAGGCCCAGCTCGCTGCTCGTGTGAGTTGAAATTGTGAGGTCGATGGCACCTGAGACGAGGTCTCCCCGGCAGTGGTAAAACCGTCCTTCCGAACGCTCCTCCGCCCCATCCGAGGCTGGACGAGCGTGGAACGCGCGCGCCCGTATCCTCCAGGAGCACCTGGCGACGCGGCGCGCGCATGTGCGGAGCGCGGGCGGCGGCGGGGGGCGGCGTGGCGGAGGCGTGGCGGGGGAGGGGGGCGGAGGAATGCGGCGCGCGCGGTGGCGACGCTCCGGGCGCGCTTTTTGTGCCCCGCGCCGCCAACAGGTGCTGCCTGCCCACCCCGCCTGCCTTCCTGCGTGGACGCGGGGCGGGGCGGGGCGGGGCCGGGAGGAGGGGAACGGCCCGGCGCGTGGCGGCCGCGCGGCGGCGGCAGGTGCACACGCGCTCGCGCGCGCGCTCGGGGCCGAACACCCGCCCGCCAGCCCGCCGCACCGCCCGGCCCGCGCCCTTCTCCTCCCCCACCTTTCTTCGTCTGCTCGATCGCCCCTCCCTTCGCCCGCGCTTCTCGCCCCCTCCACTGCCCGATCACCCGCTCGATCTCCTGCCCAACCTCCCACTCGCCCGCCAGCTTAGTCGATCGATTTTCCTTCCGATCACTTCCTCACCCTCTATGTGCCCACCCTTCCCGCCGTCTGTGCGTCTGCATCTTCGTTCGCTCGCCTACCCACCCGCTTCGCCGTCCGTATCGCCCACCACGCCGGCCCGCCCGCCACTTTACTCCCTCGCTGATCACTTTCATGACGAGGCGCGACACAGTACAGCCTACCTTTCTGCAACATTCACCTAATCATTCACCCATTCCATTCACTCACGCACCAGCGCATTCCGACAACCAATGGCCAACACGCGGATTCGGTGGTATAATGATCAGCACATCGGACTGTTGTACCCGAGTTGGCGGGTTCAAACCCGATGAAAGCCGTGGATTTTTAGGGGCGAAAAATCCTTCGTACGCCCTCCTTAGGAGGGGAAGTAAAGCCGGCTGTCCCATGTAGTAGATTTACTGTAAAATATCCTCAAGCTTAAAAGAAGCCTCTGAGCAAAATTGAGATCCATCTCTTTCGTCGCCCAAGATAATACCTCCTTTCTCCGCTAGGTGGTGAAAGGAGCGTAGCGAAATTTGCGTAGTTAGACGGAAGAGATGGCCCGAGTCTCGCCACGTCAAATAAGGCACTAAACTAACAAACTACACTAACTAAAAAACAACACACGCGTCCCCAGGCTCACTAACCTGCCTGTTCGCGCCCTTTCTCCTAGACCTCCCACCCACCTTTGTATCGGTTCATCATCCTCTGGCTTTCCCTCCTCTCACTCATCCATTCACTACCTACCGACCTACCTATCCAACTCACCCTCTCCCCTACCTACCCAATAACCAACCTCTCTTCCTCCAGGCCTAATGTCTTCCAGCCAGACTCTTCGTTCCCCAAGCTGCCACCATCCCACTCGCCAACTCCCAGCCACTTTTCGCTGAGCAGCCTGTATCGACAGTCTTCAAGATGTCAAAATCTCCTGTTCAGTGCTTGCGTACGAGCTTGCGTCATTTCGTGGACGTGCGTATATTCCTCCCGTTACGCAATTCGTATCTTTCTGCATTTGACGTCCCATCTTAAAAGCTATGATTATGCTTCGGAAAACTTGTAGCGGGCTTGCCCATTTGTTGAACACTTTATTATGATTCCGATGCTCAGAAGGTTGTACTATTTTGATAATATCATCTTTACATCTTCGATAAGGATAAATATCAGGTGTAGGTGGTTCACGTTGTTAATTGACGTCACTGCAGTGCCTCTGACCGAGAGGTCATAGTTTTCTTCGGGACAGAGACCTTCCTTCCTTGGGTTCGAATCCCAACGGTGACGGATTTTCGGTACTAGATCGCATTCAGCCGCTGTCTGGAGGATAATTCTAGCACCCGACTGCTCGGGTCGATCGTTTTCTCAGTTTTTTCAATCAGCACCAGGTGAATGCGAGAGCAGTACTCGAACAAACCTGTCACGGACTGCGCGCGGACTTTCATTCTTCTTCCTTGTCCAATCCTCACTCTTGCTTACAGACATTTTTTCTGCACTTCATTACTACATATGTCGCGAGATCGATCGGGAGCTTAGAACTCGTCCCTTCTGGGGCACAGCTACGTTGGTGGAAGGTACAATGCTTAGGAAAAACCCGAAAGCCGACGAATCTCGTCATCCCGCGAAGAAAGATCACAGCCTGTAGGTCGTAGTTGTGTAGACTACGGCTTAAGAAAGAGTTGTAGTGTTCCTAGAAGGGGAAACAAATCGTAATTGTAAAGGTCTAGGATTAATCGCGTTTGAATTATACACATAGTCCCGTGTGCAGTAGAATGCAGGGGCATCTGCTATTTGAATGTATAAAGTGCGGAATGTTCGACCTGTAGGTCGGCGACGAATCTCGTCATCCAGCGAAGAAAGATCACAGCAACGTCCCGCTATAAACATGAACTACACCTACGGGACAAAATTATTCATCGGTTCACGCACCAGGAAACATTACTCAACCAATCAACTAAGGAAAAATGACACTCTTGTGCCTCTTTTAAGAATCCATCGGCTCAAAATCCCTTGACTGTGCTACTGATGGTTAGTGATTTACAACAAATTCTGAATCAAAGTTTTAAACAAAAAAATAGATGTTTTTCAGCTTTGACAGAAGGGGAAAAGCAGACGCCCCTGCTATCTACTTCACACGGGACTATGTGTATAATTCAAAGGCGATGAATCCTAGACCCTTTCAATTACGATTTGTTTCCCCCTGTACGAACACTACAACTGTTTCTTAAGCCGTAGTCTACACAACTAGACATTTACGAATGATCTATTACGTTTTTAGAATGAGCCCCTACTTTTTCGCTCGGGTTGTCAGAAACGCTCAAACTTCGGTTTCACTCCAAAGCTATTTGAAGGTATAAAGTGCAGAAAGTTCGCACTGGTCTACCTAAACCTCATTAGTTTACCATTTCCTCTCTACTGAGCTATGTATTAGTTCGTGTTTGCTGGTATCGTTTCCGCAGAATCCCGTCTACACACTTCTCATGTTTACTTGACAATTTGAGAATGGTTATCCGTGGTTTGTTAGTAGCCCCCTGTATTTCATATCGTAACTCCATCTCTTTTTACTCTATCTACGTTGTTTTCATCCTTTTTCTTACTATTCACAAGCAAAATATTTCGATAATTCATGTTCTTTGTGTCATAATCTTGCTCGGTCACGCCTTCTCAGAGCTGCATCACTTCGAAACGACTGAAGGCACAAAAGATTGTGTGGAAGTAAAATCACCCGGTTGCAAGCTTGCATTCACATCTAAACGTAGACATCACAACGGATAATTGTGATTTCTAATGGGTCAGGAGCGCAAGTAATGAACAAAGGAATATATTTTGTAATTGAACAATTCGGCCACCTTCTCACAGTAGTGTTGTACTTTCATATCCAAGAAGAACCAGACTCTTCCAAATATGTCTGAGCTGTGTTCCCATATTCCATTCTTTTCTGGGAGACTTTGCAAATATTGATAACAATGTTATACTTCTTCTTTTGCTCACTTAACGTTTAGTCTTAGTACCGCATTTGGTGGTACCGTCTCCATGAAGTAGACTTCAAGTTTTTAGAAAGTTTGCGGATGTTGAACGATGAAAAATGAAAAATGTAACAGTGAATTTAATGTGACGTGTGATGTCACAGAATATCCCAAGTATGTGTGACCTGTTCTGAACATAAGTCCCGTAAGAACGTAAAGGAAGATAAAGGTTTTGCCCTGTAAATCGTTTAGTGACAACAGGTCCAAGGTATTAAGGACAAGTATTAGATAAACTAAACGTAAAGTATTCATTAACGAACTTCAATGGCAATTGACGACGAAATGGTAAATAACTCATTTGTATCATCTGAATACGTTACATAATAATCGAATAAAGCATGCTTTATTGAACAGCAGTTGACGCGCCAGGAATCACTAATCAATCAATCAATTGGATGACAGGGAGACGCCAACACGCTCTATATAGGTATAGTTGCCAACGTTTCGGCCGTCATAATGCGACCTTCCTTAGGACAAAATGCCAATGCAAAATGGCTTTTGGCACTGAAAAAGGTCACATCATGACGGTCGAAACATTGGCAACTAAGGTCTTTTAAGCTGTAGAATGATCCTGGTGTAAGCAAATAAATGTGTACCATATGCCCCCTTACTAATTTCTTATATTTAGGGGCGTGCACATGTCTGTAAATAATCACAATAATGAGACTTTCTGAAAACAGATTCAGATCATATAATGTGTCGTCGATCACAAATACCGGGAGAAGTGACTCAGAGCATCAACTGATGTCACTGCAGTGCCTCTGGCCGGCAGGTCCTAGGTTCGAGTCCCGACACTGACAAGATTTTTGACTCTAGCTTGTCATCTAGGTCGAATTCAGTCGCTGTCTGGAGGAGAATACAAGAAGACGGCTGCTCTGATCGGTAGTTTCCGTGGTTTCTCCGATCAACACCAGGCGAATGCCGGAGCAGTACCCTAACAAACGCGCGCGATCTGTCCTTCCTCTTCCTTGTCGTATCCTCACCCCCCCACACACACACTTCCACTAACAAGCTCTACACTACCACACATGCCGGGACACCGGTGGGGATCTGAGAGCTTGGCCCGTCTAGTGAGGTGCCCTCCTGGTGGGAGATACCTGGTTAGGGAAAACCCTGCTAGACGACGGAAGGTCGGCGCCGAATCTCGCCATCTAGCAGGGAAAAACACCGTCATTTCTCGATGAAAGCATGCACTACACTTACGAGACGAATGACCTTAGTAGTTGACGCGCCCCGAATCACTAACAATCAAGAAACCGATCACAAATCCAGTATTTCCGAGCGATGAAGAGGCGTTTGAGATATCAAAGAATTTCATTACCACAGTAGAATTGCGATAATCCGAGTCTCGGTTAAACGAAGAAAGAACTACAATAAAATAATTAATTGATAGAAGGGTGTAAGTTGCAATAGTAACTGCAGTTTTAGCGAGCCGCCGCTTGTGGTAGAAGACGGCCATAACAATTCTCGGAATTGTCTCGTATATTTATTTCAGAAGAATACATACTTTTTGTCGCTCTCACACGCAACCAATAAATGAGGTCTTTAAAGAAAGAGAATTTCATAGACACGTAACGAATTGCTCTTTGACTTTAAAAATATGAATGATTTGTTTAAAAAACGCATCTAAATATTCATGTCAAATGCAACCCGCAACACTCGGCTGCCTTATTTTAATTATATCGTTAAATAACTCCTTAACCAAACGTTTTAGGACCTTACAAATTACAATTTTTAGACCTTTGGCTCAAAGAAATGTTCTTCGTGCCGTAATCAATAGGATAAGATCTTCTTGAACATTCTATTACATTTTTTTCTTGTTCGACGCTTCTCAATTGTACCCACCTGAACAGAGCTTGTGGAATCTGCAACTGTATGTGAAATTAAACTAATTACTTGATATTCTACGCGACTGAATTACAAAGGTGTACCTCTCTTCTCGGTAATAATGGTAAACAAGAATAGTTTGTAATGCCAAGGGTGTCTTGTATTGTTATCAATTACAAGGGGACATATAGAACAAGTGATGGAAGATAAGAGAATCTTGAAGAGAAGGATGTATTACAGGCGTCGTATGGAAATGGGAAAATAGGGAAGAGGGTGAGGTTTTACATGCCAACGTTCTCGCACGAGTATGCTAGTATTGGCGTATTCCACAATAGGATAATAGTTACTCACTGTTTTCACTCGTCATTCATAGTTTTTGTTGTTTCTCATTGCCACTGTTTTAGGAGTCTGCGACTGCGGTAAATGTTTTCGTTTCTATTGTGTTCTGCAATGCCAGGTATCTTCGTCCAGCGGGGCACTGTCCTAGCCGGGACGAGCTATAAGCTCCCGATCGGTGCCCTGTCATGTGTAGTAGTGTAGTGCATGTTAATGTAACTGTATGTAAGGATAGGACAAGGAAGAGGTAGGAAAGATCGCGTGCGGTCCGTGGTCAGTTTGTTAGGATCACTTCGGCATTTGCCCTGTGTTGATCGGAGAAACAACGTAAAACTACCGATAAGAGCAGCCGGCCGTTAGAATTCTTCTCCAGACAGTGACTGAATTCGACCTAGCTGAAAAGCTAGTGTCGAAAATTCTGTCACTGTCGGGACTCAAATCTAGGACCTTCTGGTCAGAAGAACTACAGTGACATCAAATGATACCCTGAGCCATATTTCCCGGTCAATCGCTGCGAGTAATCATGAGTCTACTTACCGATACGCTTAAGGTCTAAAAATGTGTGTCAAAATCATTAGTTGTCTCTACAGAAGTCTTTTAATACTAGTTCTCAAACTGGGTCATGCTTTGTGAAGGAGGGTTATTCAAATCTACATTTAAAGCCCAAAGCCAAGGCTGAGGCGATCCTATCATTTGCTCTAAGGATTGTGGGAAACTAGAGGAAGACTCGGTTGAGAGGGAAGCCATTTGCAAAGAAAATAGTTAACAATTTATGTTGCAGAAAAAAGTACAGTAAAACCAATTCCTTTGAAAGGCGTAAATACAAACTATTAACCGACTGCAACGTCTAAGCGCCGAAACGCCCTCAGTCGAGACTGAACACTCCAAACGAAACGAATTCCCCGGGCGTCTGCAACTCCACAAAGCCCGGCGGGCGTTGAGGACGGCTTAGCCTGCCCCCGGCTGCCCTCAATCCTCGCGCCTGACCCGCATCTCCTTGGCGGCGGAGACGACCTTCCCCAACGCAGATGTCTTCGCAGGCGACAGCCCGAGCGTCTGGCGGCGGTGGGGCAGGGCGGACCCGACCAACCTGTTCCGGCGCCTGAGCGGCCTGCTGATGCGGAAGGGGCTGTGTGTCTCGTTTGTCTCAAGGCATGAATTTTAACAAACACGTCGTCGCACCTTGCGCGGGAAGGAAGTGCTTGCCGCCGGCAGTGGAGCCGGTTTGCGGCGCGCATTTTCAGGGCAAGGAAAACGCGCCGCGAATCGTCGCATTCAATATGGAGTGCTGTGCGGATGAAAATATTCCAACGTGTAATTTGTATGCATTTCCTGTATATTGAATTTTCTCATGAATCTGAAACATTGAGATACAAAATAGGATTTTAGATGCGTTGTTTAAGAGCTAAAATTATCCGACTTGCAGTATGACTTGACACACAAAACATAGGACAGAAAGCGTGCAAATTCAAACTTAATTTAAAAAGCGGACATACCTACTTCCCAATGTGGGTGTAAAACCTCTAAATCAACATATGTGAATGAACGCAGATGACTTATAATTAATTAGTTATGTCAATGACTGTTCATTAATTGATAAAACCAGAAACGAAAATGTGACGTTTAGCAGTTTACTACACTAGATAAAAACCTGAGAATGAAACTGGCAATTACACCTACAAAAGATGTATAATATTATATGTAGCTCAAGCGGGCCATTACAGTATACCATTATGGAAAAAGAGATGTGGAAAAACCATAGAATATATTGCCCTTACTATGCAATTTTGAAAGAATAGGGTAAATGTATTAACCTTATCTACGGCAAAGAACACATTTTTAATGAAAATAAAGTTATTTTTCAACATTTTCATTGCAACTAAATGTATAGAATTCAATATTCAAGAAAATAATGTTTAAATTGAATTATTTTATTGATATCTCACGATCTTCTGTAATTGCAGCTTCATCTCATGATGAATAATGGTCAAATATTCACGAGATCTTTGCGTATGTGTGACTTTCCCCAATAAGGGACTCCTGCATGTTCCAGATTGAGGGAAATATTGTACGAGCTACGAATTTTTACATTAATGGACAGTTATTGTATAGGCCTTATTACATCTGAAATTATTAAATAATAAAATAATTGGAAATATTGTATTGACGTTTCAAAAGACAAATTTACGTGACGGCCCTGTTTTTTTTTAGTTAAAGAAGTATGTATCACTTGTAGAAAAATTATTCTCCCCTGTTAGAATGGATCATTTGATAGAACAGCACATTAGTGCTGTTTAACTGTATTAGTTCTGTTATTATTAAAATTATTATCAAAATTAGTCCTGTATTAACAGGAGCAATGGAAGTGTTGGTGTGGACGCTTTCCGCGGTGGCGGCGCGTGGAAGGTACAGATTCCGTAATAGGTGGCGTAGGTTCGACGAGAGCGGAAGTAACGGCTGCGATGTTGTCGAGTCTTTAAAGATATGTTCAAGACAATCCTCAAGCCAACATCCATGAAAATACAATTTCCGGGCATGTGATATTTCCACTTCTTAGACGCGATGATTACAACTCTTTATTTATTGTAAAAAAACGATGAAAACTGTATGAGACGTGTGAGGAAAGTACAATCTGCACAAATTTATCGAGCTTCAAATTCCTCACTGAGCCCTTTTACCACTACAGGCAGTTGAATCTGTGGGAATGTGCGTATATCTGTCGTATATAGACATAAAAAACTATTCGAACAATTTCGCTTACATTTTCACACTTAGTTATGATTAGTATCGGAACTATTTAAAGAGTGATTTTGATTAAATCAAACATGTGGGGACGTTGTTTTTGCCATGTTAATCGACAAGGTGGACACAACATCGTTGCCAGAGGATTTTGTTTTAAGTGAAAATCTATGGATATTGTATCTATGGCCTCGCTTCCTCTCATAGTGTCGAATAACATTGACGTTTCGATCAAGAAATCAGTAAGCAAATGCTAGTGGTGCACAACATTATTAGAATATTTAATATTTAAAGTGTAGTGTCATACAGTGGCCCCACGGGTAGCTCACTGGTCAGCTTGATCGCTTTCCATGATACGACCTCTGGTTTGATTCCCCTTCGGAGCAGATTATAGTGTGCACTTTGTTTGCAAATGTCGGAGTATCTGTTGCGATGTGACGTCTCAAGTTGAGAAGACCAGAATGTAGCTGAGGGATGTTTATGTGCTAACTGCACATACCCCTAACCCATGGCCGCGAGGCCGGGACGCCGCTGGTTAGTCTTGTCCCTGTAAGGAGCTGTTGTGCCAGTACAGACAGTGCAGTATATTGAATGGTAGTTAATACGTACTTAATACGCAGTTAAAGTGTAGTTAACACGCAGCTAATCATCATTGCGTAAATTTATTATGAACTTGAATTGTTTGTGTGTATTTGGCGTTTTGGGTCGGTAATCCGACTTCACCGGCCAGCTACCGGTATCCCCCTTGCTTGGGCCTAGTCAAATTCCTATGCTTGGGAGTAAGAGCGACATGAGGCGAAGATGACGTTTTCTCTTCACTGAAACTAGCAATATTCACCTGGTTAAATTTTCTTCGTCAGACGGCTACAGAAACTGGGACGATTTTTAAAGGGAAACTACAACTATATTTCTGCCTCGATCCGGAATTGAACCCGGAGACCACAACACGGGAAGCTAGTACGCTGCCCATGAGCCACTCAGAGACTACTTGAATTGTATTCATTTAATATACTGCAATAGCGAAGCATTGCCAGGTCTGTTATAAACAAAGAAATCAATGAGGTGGGTTTAATAACATTTGGAAACTAAAAACCATTGGATGGAATGACGTTGGTACCGGAGTATTCGAGGTGATTGTTCGGGCGTTTTCGGCGGCGACGGCGACGGTGGTGGCGGTGGGGGCGGCGGCGGGGGCTGCTAGCAGGCTGCACGCACCAGCAGGTGCTCTGCCGCCGCCGCCGCAGAACAAAGAACCAGCCCGCTGCCGGCGAGGGCCGCCGACCCTCGTTTTATTTGGGCGATGCGATGCGCTGCGCTGCGGTGTGGGCCGGAGCAGGGGCGGGGGGGGGGGGGATGGCAGCGGCCGGCGTTCGCTACCCGCGCCGACACGTGCACCCGCCCCCCTCTCGCCCGTGTGTGGAAGGCAAGGTGCCCGCCACTGGAGCGCCTGCATACCTGGGCCGAGGCTGGTTACTCGTCTGCTTGTTTCCGAGCTCGTAACTTTGCTGCGTGTTATACAGAGTGTCCGAGGAGGAAACGTCGAAACTTGAAAAATAAGCTCTTGAGTGATTTTTAAGCATATTTTGTCTAATAAACTACTTGGTTATTTCGAATGGTTGAGCCGCAATAAGCACTTAAAAGTTGGTTTGAAAAAATGCTTTCTAGGCCAACATTTACATTGCAGAAGCATAGAAACTCTTCAGAGACATGTAAATTGTTTACTATTTACAAGAAATGAATATATTTGTTCAGAAAGCAAAATTAACCCAGGAATAAAAAAACACGCAATTTACACAATTTGACTGCATTTTTATTTGTGTTTTTTATTTCTTTCTAAAAATTCATTTCTTTTAAAAAAAATTTACATGTTTATGGAGTATTTATGTTTCCTCTCTGCAAATTTTTGCCTAGAAAGCATGTTTTTCAAATCATTTTTTCAGTGCTTATTGCGGTTCAGCCATTCGGAATATTCAAGTAATTTATTACACAAAATATGCCTAAAATTGTCTCAAGAGCTTATTGTAGAAGTTTCGACGTTTTCTCCCCGGACACCTGTATATCGGGTTTTTAACACGTCAACGCCCGGGCTCCTCAATTGGATGGCTGCGTCGTATCCTGTCCATGGCACACAGATCCGTCCCATGGCCGCGAGCGAATGTGACAAGTCGGAGAAAGAAGGCTAAAGCGAAGCTGCCTGTTGTCATTGTCAGTGTGGTCTGCTTGCTGTCACCTGTTGTTGCGGAACCGTAGCGACCATGTATATTTTTTCTATTGTCATTAAAAAAGGTGTGAAGTGCTCGCTGAGGTGAACTCGTATTCTCTCCAATTACCCGGCAACAAATAAACGCACCGCGATTGCCGCACGTATGTGACTTATTTGTGGGCAGGATTTTCGATACTAGCTTTTCAGCTAGATCGAATTCAGTTGCTGCCTGGAGGAGAATTCTAGCGGCCGGATACTCTGATCGGCAGTTTTCCGTAGTTTCTCCGATCAACACCTGGCGAATGCCGGAACAGTACCCTAAGAAACGGACCACGGACCCCGCGCGATCTGTCCCTCCTCTTCCTTGTCCTATCCTCTCACCTTAAACACACACACTTACACTAACATGCACTACACTAACACATATTCCGGGAGACCGGCGGGAGCTTAGAGCTTCTCCCGGCTGGGGCGGTGCCCCGCTGGTGGGATAGTCCTGGTTAGGGGAAAACCCCACTAGCCGACGGTAGGTCGGCGCCGCATCTCGCCATCCAGCGGGGGAAGATCACCGGCATCTCCAGAGAGAAAACAACACGCACTACACTTACGGGACTAATGACCGAAGCAGTTGACGCGCTCGGAAACACGAAAATATTAATCAAATCAATATTTGTGGGCCACTCTAAACAAGAAAAGTGTAGACCCATGCAAATAATTCAGGTGCATTATAAGACTTGAAGGACAATTTTCGAATGAAAATTTTAGAATTCGTATCAAAGACTTGAGTCAAGTTATGCTCATAACACGCTCACAAAGCATTCAAGCAAGGTCATTTTCACCTCCTAATGTAAAAAACGATATAAATACTTTAGAATGTTTAAATTCAAGAAAGAAAATACCATTGCATTGCCTTTTTCTTTGTACCTGTTGTCGGCAGACCCGTTTTTCGTGTGCTGTATAGTTTTCTTTAAAGCAACGAGCAATTCGATAATCTCTGACCTTTAGTGTTTTTATGAAGTTGATAATATATTGTTTTTGGAAATTTTAATTGAACCTAAGTTGTTTCAATGCACACTCTACTTTAACAAAGTTGTACGTGTTATTGGGAAGGTAAATCGGGTTGATTACCAAGAAGAGACCACGATTTAGCCTGCCAGGAATTCTGTGCTCTTCAAAAAGGCACTGGTAAAGAATACAAGGGAGTCCCTTTTCCTCTATCCCATTTAAACCCTTATGGCTTATGAAAGAGATGAAGTAAAAGTAATGAGAACATGAACTTTTCTGCTTTGATTAAATATTCAATTTTCTGTAATTCTAGGCAAATTAAAATTACAAAAATACAATATGGTGACACAAAATTAAATTATAAACTCAACAAAATATCTTTCTTTTTTATAGTATTTTTCTAGAAGTGAACTCCTTTGCAAACACTTTTGGCGGTGGTCAAGTCTGCGGTTAACTTCTCATTTTTATTCCAACGTCAATGAAGTCTAGATGGAGATAAAAGTGGATGTTTAAACATTGGATGATGTTAATTGCTGTGATCTATCAAAACGTGCATACATTTTAGTAATGATTATATTGAATACTCCATGGTACCGTATTTAATTTTAATTGTAAAGAGTGAAACGTGACAGTGGTCAACTTCCGCTGAGATAAAATGTAGTGTAAGTGAAATTAATGTGCGCTGATTACTGCGGACTTCCTCCAAGTTTGCAGATGGCGAAACCTGACGTGAGATAGAGCTAAAAATTAATCTTGATTCTCGCTACTTCTCAAACGTGATCTCATTGTATCTAATCTACTCTAGGTGAAGCGTAACATTGGTAAAATGAACAAGACCAGTTAATGTAATGATAAACATTTGTAGCAATCTCATTGATTATTCCCAATACTTCCTTCTTATGATTTAGTTCGTATTTACATGAAGGCACGGAGAGTAAATGTATTGTCTTCTATCGTTGACTACACAAACACTGGCAAGGAGATCACTTGTTTTAGTAATTAGCAGCAAACACGTTTAATTTCTGTTACAGCAAAACAAACTGTTGGCCTTAAGGTTACTTACTTATATAGACATCACACTCCTACTTGCAAATTCGTTCTCTCGAATATATTCACAAATTCTGATCTTGTTTAGAAGAAACTATTCTCTGCGAGATATACTCTGCTTAAACATATACATGCCTACACGCTCTCAACATGAAACAATACGTCTTTTCTTTCGTCAAGTATTCGTATTATAGTGATTCCATAGTAGATAATTTCTATCTGTAATTTTGTCAGCATAATTGGTAGTTAGATAAACGAGAATAGAAGTAGACACAAGTGAGTACATACTAACAAACACAGTATTTTACCGCTATCTTTTACGAGATTTGCACCCCTTAATAGCCGTCTACAAACGTGTGTCATTTTCCACTTACACGTCCCTCAATCGCGTCTCTTAATCTAATCGCAAATCTAGTGTTTTCACCCACTTGTGCCTTTACGTACTCACTCTATCTCTAGCCCCGCCCCCGTGGCCATTTGATTCACGCCATTTGAGGGGGGCACGTTTTTTGTTCCAAATTTAAAAGACATTAACCCTGGAAAAGGGCTTTTAAACTTGCGGCGTAGCAGTTGTAGAACAACAAAGCGCCGGCTTCCACTGCGGTTACGGGCCTCCGCTGGCACGCAAACGCCCGCTGCCGCCCCGCCACGCCACGCTCTGCTCCGCCCCGCCCCACTCCACTACCCGTCGCCCCGCGCTCGGCCACACTCTACTCCGTTATGGGCCAAAGGACCCACACGGACACACAAAAAATCAGAATTGATTTTGGTAAGCAGCATTTCTTCAAAATTACACATACCCGCTTTTGAAAGTTTAAAAGAGATCATGATTGCAACGGTCTATCATGATGTTAATTAAGCTTTAAAATGTAATCATTTGAAAAATGACTTAGGTGCCGATATAAAGAAAGACCAATTCGAAAATATCTCCTTCAGTTTCTCATGAAATTATGGAATAGAAAAGTGAAGAAACAAAAAAATGAAACCTTAAAAAAAAATATATAATGTGTAAAGGCACCTGTAATTTCAAGTAACATTCGAAAATTTCTTACCAGAAAAATTATCATTGAATGCAAACGACTTCAAAATATATCAACGAACAAGACACTCCAATTTTGGTATTTTCTCTTTACTTAATAATTATCTTTTTTAAACTTTTTCCACCAAAAATTATTAAGTTTCAATCCAAAGGGTAATTATTAAGAAAAAATTATTTCTGTGCTTATTTATTTCATTATTCTAATTTCCTTATTGACCATTGAACCTGTTGAATAACGATCGCAGAAAATATTGTACAGATCATCGATTATTCGAAAGCAATCCTTCTCCAGGAATAAAATATTCCACATAATCGATAAAATTATTCATAGAGTAAAAGATAGTATGAAAATAATTATATAGACATTTACAATACCTTATCATTTTCATATGTAACACAAAGGTAAAATATGAACATAATTCGGAATTAAATACAGAAAAATGTGTAGATAAGTATATTTTGACAACTGTTCATCTTAATAATGATATCAATGTTCGCTAGTAGTAAAAAAATATTTAAAAAAATATCCACGATGAGTCCGATGAACTGACGTTCGGACAACGCGTCAACGGACGAAACCAACGAACCCTTCACGGAACACGTGCTTCGGCCCACTGTGCAACCCCTTCGCGCAGCCGGGCGACCGCGGGGCCCAGGCGACGCACGGGGGCGTCCCCCCCCCCCCCCCCAAATCACGCGTCATTGCGGGCGAGCTGCGCACAGCCGTCGCTCCGCTCCGGGGAGGCCCCGCCGCGTAATGTTGCTGTCTTTCTGCATACCGTTTGCACGCCACGCCCCCAGATGGCGCCCCTCTCCTTTCCGCAATCAGCGACGCCGCTCCACGGCTGCCACCACCCCCACCAACAACAATAGCCACAACAATATCAACACAAACAATGCATTCGTTTCCGTATGGCTTTTATTGTTGCTACTATTTTTATTACAATGAGAAACGGGCTACATTGATAGCTGGGCTCTTCCTGACGAGGCAAGTCGAACATTGGTGAGTCTGGTAGTGTCTCACATGATGAAGATAATGCCACTTCTATGACAGAGTAAAATGGTTTAATGTATAAGTTTGGTTTACTAATCAAACCGCAAACTGTTACTTGCTCCGCTTTCACGGAGCTTTCTTGTTCTGTATTCTTGAACCGCCGATTAATTATATCTAACACCTTCCCCAAGATTTTGCCAATCTTATAATCTTTTGAAGACACTACTAATTTGATATTTTAAAAAGAATTTCACTTTAAATATCACGACTTAATCGTCAGGCGTCCATTTCTTACGAAGTCAAGCCAGTCTCTCTCAAAACAAAACTCGCCTGCACAGTAACCCACTACACTACTCTATTATTCGTTCTCTTACAAGTTGATACACTCGAACCAAGTTCTTTATTTTCATTTCGTAACAGCCACTGTCACTCCCCTGGTCTCCACAACTGACCCAGCCATCACCTCCGCCTTACAGGACCTCACTTCTACTATCCCGTCACATTACTCGAATGACTCCACATTCCGAGCAATCATATCCGCCATTGTCGCGAAATTATTTTTGCCACTCGTATTGACTGATTGATGTTTCCGTTCACGCCGACTTCTACGGTCATTAGTCCCATTATTAGTGAACGTTTTATTCCGGAAGGAGGCAGTGTTCCTCCCGCACGGGATGGTGAGATTCGGCGCCGATCTATACGTCTATTTGCGGCGTATTTCTCCCTCGAAATATCTCTCCCCTAGGGTACACCGCTCCAGGAGGGACAAGTTCTAAGCTCCGGACTAGAGTTCCGAGTTATGGGATAGTGAAGTGCATGAACATGTAAATGTGTGCACAAGAGAAGAGGATAGGACAGGACAAGGAAGTTTCAGGAGTCAGCTTGTTGGAGTGCTGTTCGACAATCGCCTGGTACTGATCGGAGAAAACACGGAAAACTAATTGGAGCAGCCGGCCGCTAAAATTCTTATCCGGACAGAGTGAATTCGACTTCGCCACTTACAATCCTCTACCCTTACCTCGACATCATCTCTGAACACCTACACACATTGCCTGGACCCAGCATACTCAAATACATCACATTGTCTGGATCCAGCTATTGGGTACTCGTATATTCCCCGATCCATTTTGCTCCACACCCGCTCCGGCGCCCTTCCTCGTCTTGTTCACGCCTCCGCCCTCTCCCAAATGCAGTTTTCGGTCGACTTGACAAGTACTACTGCTTCGAGATAGCTCCCAATTCTCGCTGTCCTGCCCCAACGCAAACGTTCGAGCAGCAATGATTTAAGCTTCCGCCACGCAAATCGTATCTTCAAACACTCCGCTTGCACAACTTCCGTCCATGCATTTCCATTCCCCGCTCCGGTTCTCGCTCGCATCCCCGATCTCTTCCCCAATTCCGTTCCAGCACGAACACCCCATCGCGTCCCGCCCACCGTCCCCATCCCGGCCGCAATCTGTGCTTCAGTCCTGGCTCCTGTCCCCAATCCCGTCCTCGATCCCACCTCATTCTTACCCCCCCCCCCCCCCCCCCGATTCCGCATCCGCCGGATTCCCGGGCTTCGCAGCCCAACCTCAACCTCAGCGTTCGGAAGCGTCGGCCACTCCAGCGCCCACCGCGCAAATCGTTTCCAGCGCCACGCACCCCCTCCCGCCGGCCGCGCTCCGACGCGCCGAGCACGAGCGCGCGTCACGCCGCGCGGAATGCCATTCGGACGCGCGCGCCCGCCCGCCACGCGCTGCAACGGTGGCGGCGGTGACGCGCCGAATTCCGCACATTTCGTCGGCGGCGGCGGTGGCGGCGACTCAATGGCTCTCGCTGCTTACTATCGATCTCGCTGCGGTGGTCGCAACGCCCGGCGCGGCGCAGCGCACGGTCCGGCCTCCGCCGTCGCCGCGCCCTCCGTCGGCCCCCCGCGCCCGCCCGCGGGCGCCCCATCGCCACTGCCGTCGCCGCAGCCCTTCCGCCTTTGCTGCACCGCTGCCACGTCGTCGCCGCCGCCACCGCCCTCTGGCCTTACAGCACCACCACTGCTCAGCCCGTCACCTCTCCGTTCCTTCCCCCGAACCTTGGCTCACAGTACCATCACTGCTCCAGCAGTGTACCGCTGGCGTTACTTACCTCCATCACCCTGCCGTTCCACCGCCCTTCTGGCTGCAGCAACGCCCCCCCCCCCCACCGCACCCCACTTCTCCAGCCATGTCACCGCTGGATCCATTAACCGCCTTCACCACTGACGTCGCCACTTCCACCGTCACTACCGTCCCTCCGCCTTGGCATCACCCCTCCCATCGCCATCGCCGTCGCCGCTAATACCACCGTCATTGCCCTCGGCTCAGCCATCTCCACCGGTCGGGCCACCACCTTCACTGCTCCAACCATTGCACCGCTCGCACCATTTGTCATCATCACTTACGCTGCTACCTCCTCTCCGACTTCGGTGCCTCAGGGCATCAACTGATGTCGCAGTAATGGCTCTGGCCGGGACGTCCTAGGCTTCGAGTCCCGACCGTGGAAGTATTTTCGACACTACCTTCCTCCTCCTTGTCCTCTCCTCGCCCCTTATTTACACAGACATACTTACTTGCCCTTGTAGGGAGACCATTTGGGAGCGTAGAGCTTGTCCCGGATGGCACGGTCACCGCTGGTTGGAGATATCTGCTTGGGAGAAGAACCCGCAAGCCGATGGATGATAGTTCGAGGTTGGATCTTGCCATTGACGCCGAGGGAAGTTCACCGCCACCTTTGGCGACAAAAAACAATTACTAAACTTACGGGGCTAATGACCTCAGAGCCCGTAAGCACTAATCAATCAATCAAAAAAGTCCCCTCCGCCTCGGCAACATCACCGTCTTCGCCATCGCCGTCGCCGCCTCAGAAGGAAGCTACCGCGCCGGCGGCACCCAGCCACCACCGCCGCGCCCACACTCGCTCTGTCTCTCTCTGGCGCGTCGGTCGCATGTAGTGTGGCCGATGAGCGGTCAACGCTCCGCCCGCGCTGCGTATTCGGCGGAGATGGCCCCTGCAGAGAGCCGTGAGAGGTCGGGAGGGCGGTCGGGAAAGCTCGCGCGGCAGGTGACGGCGAGTGGGGCGGTGCAAGAGAGAGACGGAGAGGGCGGAACAGGTGACATGGCTGCTTTTGGGTGGAGGCGAGTGCACACAGAATTAGAGGAAAGAGTAAGTGCAGATTCGAAAAGATGTGCAAAAGGGGAGAATGATGTTTAAGTATGTGCGACGAGAATAGTGTTTACCATCAGGTGTTATTTGAATTAGAATTTCTTCCATTAATTATAGTTATAATTTGAGTTATAGTTTGTTTTTATAGCTAGTACCCTCAAGAACAGAATGATCAATCATTTCAACAGTGTAAGAAAGTAGTACTAAGAGAACGACAAAAAAAGGGTAAGTGCAGTCTGAAGAAGTAGGTGAGAGGAGAGGAAAAGAATACAAAAATGTTGAACGTGAACGCCGAAAAATATGTGACTCACCCGGAAGGAAACAGTGAAATGGAATCCCAGCAAACAGGAAATATGATAGAAGGTTGGGGGGAGAACTAGCGAGTGAATGTGTGAATATATTGAATGAGTTCACTATTGGACGAAAGTGATGGCACGAAAGTGCTAGCGGCGACGGAAGGCAGTCCGTGAGGCAGCGTGGGGATGGCGACGGAAGGTGCGTAGTGGGTGAGGAGAACGATGGCGCCGAGCAGGGCGGAGATTGAAGGCTACAGTCAGCGGGATGATGTAACTGAGGATAACAGGGGAGAATGGGAAGAGAGCATAGTGAGTGAAAACGAAAAAAGAGAATGGGAGAATGGCAAGTGAAAACGGAGAGAGAGACCGAATAGGGAAAAAATGCTGGAGAAGATTGGCTGCGCTAAATAAGAAAGGGTGGCAAGAATTTCGGGGTCGTACCGCGGGAAAAGAACGAAGAGAATTACAGGACGAGAATGGCGTGTTTGACTACCGGGTGATACCAGTGAGCGAAAATGGGGGGTGAACTAGGGAACTGAGAATGATGAATGAAAATAGCGACTATGAACGCAAGTGAGAATATTGTCCTCGAAGTGGTGAGAATGGTGCGTAAAATTGGCACGCGAGGGCGGTTCGTTGAACCTTCGTCGGAGGTATCTGTGGAAATTTGGGTAACGAGCCGCGGGGGAAGGGGGGGGGGGGGGGGGTCGTGGCAACGCTGGCCGGACGCTGTCGGGGATGGGGGCGGTTGGTATGCTCTTCCCAGATTTGCGTGCCTGGCGCCGTAGATATGACGCCGGGGGGCGCACTGCGCTGAATAGATGGACGCCAGGGGGAGGGGGCGCCAGGAAAGCCCAGCTCTAAAATAAACTATTGAGAAAGGTTAGTGGCAAGTCCGGGATGATTGTGCAAGACCATGGAGAAGGCTGGTCGTCGAGCCTTTGGGACACCCGACAGTAAGGAAGCGCCGAGAGAAGGAACGAGCCCTCAGGGTACTTAACGCAGCGTCGACTGCGGCCACGAGGGATATGTTGAGAGTCGAAAGACTGGGTGATATCTCCTGTACTCTCCTGCCTCGCGGAGACCGATTCGGCGTCAGGTCATGTAATAACTGGGTTTATAATGGACTCAGCGTCCGACAGCATCGCACCACGCGTTTCTCACCTGCTTTAAAACATTGGCACTGGGCTGTAAGCCTAGGGACGGTCGCGAGGTTTTCGCGGCTAAGGGGAAGATTTTTTCAATGTTTGTAAATTTAACTTGTTTTTTTGTATAAATATATGTAAATGTTTTCACTCAGAAACAGTGTCTGTCTATGTTCTTGAATTCCAGTACGTCACACGGGGAGGAGCGCCGGACTGCGGGCACAACTGTGTCCGGCGGCGAAGCGGGGGTGGCAAGAGCGGTCGCGGGGGGGGGGCAGGGGTTGGTACGCGGCAGACGAGCGGGCGAGCGTGAACGCACCCGTTTGATTGAGGTTGTGGCACGCGTTGCCATGCGAATGCCGCGGCGCGGCGGTGAGCCTGAATTCACCGCCCTCGTCTCGCGCGCACTGCCCGCCCCGGACGTCACCGCTGGCGGAATGGCGTGTCAGCCGCCAGCATAGCAGTCTTAACTGATTACACTAGGGAACAAGATTTTTGGGAGACTGGGTTAAGCGCTAGGCGATGCTTGTTTGTTTGTCACCGCAGTAACGTGATGGAGGGTAGTGAACTTAACCATTATAGTGCTTTCTTATTAAAGTGAATTGGTAGTTATGCGATGAACAGACTCAAGGTTGTTTATAGTGAACGCGAGGGCCGAAGGCCCGCGCCTCGCCGTGACTTAGATCCGGGCGAGCGAAGCGAGAAAACTTGCCTTTGAAAGTAATTTGGCTTTACAAAGCGTATGCGAACATGGGATATGAGCGAGTATAGGAATCTATTTGTGTGTCATATTTCTTCCACTGAGGTTGGCAGTATGATTACAACTACTGGTGGAGATGGCGTCAACGAACAAATGCACATCGCACTAGTTCATAACCAAGTCCGTATATACCCAGATTTTTACCCCCAGGAAAGTAGTGTGCCACATACTCAAATTTATACGTAGATACGAATATCACAAGAAAAACGTCATAGCACGTCACAGTTTTTAATAAACCATATATTTATTCCGATCAACCGTATTTTGCTATCAATGAAATACATTTAAATTGCTATATTAGATATGTAGAATCAATACACATAAAATCTCTTTAAAAATAAAGTATATGCTCAGTTCACCATGCCATTGTCATGAGATATCAACAAATTTAGATATTTCTGTTTTTTACCCTCTATATTTCGAAGATTACCGTCTTTATTCTCGCATTTCGTAGTCATGCTCAATTACAAGTAGGTCTTGTGGTCTTAGTAGGACTTATGAGATGTTTTGAAAACAAGTCACGTGCACCCTCATTTCCTACTGCACATCAGTATCGAAAGGCCCCTTATCGTAAGTATACAACTGTTGGAGATGGCAGATCCTGAATAAGCCGGTATCATGAGGAACTGTACCTGCAGTATGCGCGTCTGGTTTGCCTGTGCCTTAAATACATTTGTATATTATAAATTTGTGGTTTTTATCAAATGAAACTCGCCATATGGTCTGTAGAATTCAATCGCTTCGATAAAATGAAAAACGTCATTTCACAACGGAATTGTGTGAATTAATTCGGTAATTTCAGTTACGTTTGTGAAATATTTACACCCAAACTTCAAAAGAAAAAAAATATAAGAAATTACAAAACCTGCGTATTCTTTACATTTGGCTTTGGGTTTGTGATCAGGACAAACAATGGGTTACTCACCAGTGTTGAGTCACCTGTACAACGAATGTGTGGCCAGTTTCATCTAAATTTTGCATGGAAAATGCAAATCAGTCATTCGTTCTACCAATATTGTGGCGATTACCAATAAACCATTTTAATATCTGCATATTGCACGAATATGCGTGTTCCATTTTTAACTTGTTCTTACCTTATATGAAGTATGCTCATAAAATTTTGTAGCAATACAACTGGTCTGACAATGTGAAAATTAGTATAGGCTTTTGTTTCTTCCTAATACTAAATATTTTTATATATTTTTAACCTTGCGTGATTGTAACTTTTATAATGATTTTTTAAATCAGCGTTATCGTTTCCTTTGAAATCATACTTTCATTCGGAGTATGAATTTTTTTTGTTCCCTATTATTATCGTTAATATGTATGTATGTATTATGTATGTATAATATGTAATATGTATGTATTTAATGTTATGAACAATCAAACATAAACTGCTTCTTTGTCGCAAAGTAATCCCAAAACGATCAGAGATAATCATATGATAAATATCACCGGCACTACCTCGTTTCCATTCCCAGAAACATTGAACATTAACATTTCTGGAGTGTCGTAAATTATTAGAATATTTTTGTAAAACTTAAACCATTATTTTTATTTTAACGTAGATTTAGGTGTGTGACAAACTCTGCTTTGAATTACATTTTCATTTCAAAATTCTACCTAGAAAAAATGCCCACTTTACCCCAGGAAATTATACATCTAAATTTTAGCACTCCCCTATTTTTTTTCTCGTATTTATGTTAAATAAGACGTGATATGTTCGCAGGATTAGCTATATTATATAGCCAAAGAATTATTTCAAAGATAAGTAACTTCATTAAAATATTTTCTTTGCAAAACGTATGGTTGAAAACAGCCTGACATCCTTACCAATTACCGAATACATCTACAACTACAACGAAAGAAGTCATAGGGGCAGACCAGCAAGCAAAAGAACCTCTGCAAAGCTGAACGGATGAATAATCTCAACGTGAGTAGTTGATGACAATTTTAATTGCTGTTTTATTTGTCTATAAGAGGTAAGGAGGAAGAGCATTAATTATAATAAAATTGGTAAATGAAATTGCAAGAGATATAATAAATGTAATTTTATAAATTTCTTTAGAAGTGAATATAATTTAATTAGAAGTGAAATGACGAGGAAGTAATATACTGCATGAATTCTTGATCAGATGTTAATATTTTTAGCCTTAGAGAAGAAAATGTTACCGACACATCTTTCCTTAAAATTGAATGTTTGTTTCGTGAAGTGGGTATTTATAGATGTCATAGAGCAAACTTTTATCTCATTCATTTTGTTAAAGAAACAGCTGGAGCGTAGGGTGGGTAAGTCTACCTTCGAACGTTGGATCTCAACTGCTTCCATTACATTAACACAGTTTCAAATTTAGGTCACATTTAAAGGTGCATTCATGTGTAGGCATGATCCGCAAATTGATCACACACGTAACAATAATTGAACAACCAGGCAAACATGTGAATAATGAATAATCAATTACAATGTATTACAACTAAGCATAAGTCTGTGAACTCAAGAATGCACATTAAATATAGTATAATGATTACATGATATTCTGATAAAAAAAAAAATGTAAATTTTTAAAAAAAAAAAAAAAATTTTGAATGAAAATAACTACAACTAGCATCAACACTGTCTCGTGAGTAATCTTAAAGGATGTGCAATTACAATTATATTTCATTCAGTAGTTTGTAATCAAGGTTTATTACAAGCAAAGTTTATTAAGACACATTTTCAATTCAAAATTTCAATTTTTATAACATATTTCACATTTATATTTTTTCAAGAAAGGGTTAAATGAAAATGCATTTTCATCATTTAGAAAGTGGAGGTAATATTTCGTATACACTAGTAACTTCCGGTTTCTCGAACCTACTGCTGTTTTTGCGATTTCATCAGGCGTATTAGCGCTAACATTTGGGTCAGTGTATAATGTGAAGGTCTTGGAACATTTCAAGAAAGTTATATATTGTAGCATTTGATAGCGTGCATTGTACCAGTATAAAAGGAGGAGACTAACTTTTTGGATCAGTACAAACACCTAATGCTTAACCATCGAAATTCCGAAGCAAGTAGCCTACTTCAAACTGCATCATCAAATATATCGCGAATATATTTGGAAAAGTTGAGGGTAAATTTCAAGTAGAGTAAGAGATGATATAATTTTTTTAACTATATAGAAATTAGAATTATTGGATAAACTGTAGACAGTTTTTGTCAATTTGGAATCGAAAATAATCAAAAATGAATTATTTAGGAAAATTATTTTTGAACAATAAAATAATATGATCATTTATATGTATAGCGCCAATTTTGATTAAAATTTCTTCAAACTTATTTTAAGAAAATTGTTTTGAGGTAGTAAACAAAATATTTTTAAATATGGGAATAATAATGCTTATTTTCCAGAACGATGGCTTTTTTGTTAAGCCACTAAAGATGTTGGACTTTGGCTCTTGAAGGGATTATGCAGTTTCCAATAATAATAATAATAATAATAATAATAATAATAATAATAATAATATTAATAATAATAATAATAATAATAATAATAATAATAATAATAATAATAATAATAATAATGAAATATTTTAAAGCATATACTTGTTCGTATTATTCATGTAATTCGTATTGAAATATATCTTCATATTGAAAATAGTATATTACGCTGAAGCCCCCCGGTTTATTTTGTATTAACATCGATGTTCCCGAGATATTGTTTTACATTGAATTGCAAGGAGCTTGCCGGATGGAATAAATATTCCCGCAACTCCCACCGCAGAGAGCTCGTTCGCAGATTTGCAGAGGGAAGTTTCCGTACTCGGAAAGTACGCAGACAAAAGGGCGGTTCTTATCAGATATCGGAAACCTGGTGCGAGTTCGGGTCAGCAACAAGTAGCCCGCTTAGACGACGATTGCAGGCTGCCCTTGCTGTTAAAGGCACCCATTTGTCCCTTTAAATTAACAGAGTAAATGGCTATTGACTGATTACACACACACACACACACACACACACAGAAAGTTGTCAGACCCAAAGACTTGACACATATTTCTCTATTTCCTTCATCGATCTGAAGCGAGAATTGTGCCATCACCTTCCATTTTTTATCACAAAACAACATCGTGGCATTGATTTTTTGTTTGTTTGTACGGGTTGTTGTCACACCCGAAGACTTGACACTTGTTTCTCTGTTTGTCGCAGCGCTGAATCCGAATTTGAAGCTAGAATTGCACTGCCACCCTCCAGGTTCTTTAAATCGCAAAAACATCATCCTTAAATTTAAAATCTACAATTTCACGGTTGTTTTTCCCTATTAAAAAAAATGAATGGGATGGCGCAACTCTGGCTTCGATTCGATTCAGCGTGACGACAACAAAGAGAAACATGTGTCAAGTATTTGGGCCTGACAACAACCAATGAAACCAAAAATACAATTTTACGATAGTTTTTCGCGATTTAAAAAAATCTACAGTGTAGTGGATCAATTCTAGCTTCAAATTCGTATTCAGCGCTTTGACTTACATAGAGAAACATGTGTCAAGTCTTTGGGCCTGACAACCTTGTGTGTGTGTGTGTGTGTGTGTGCGTGTGTGTGTGTGTGGTGTGCGTGTGCGTGTGCGTGTGCGTGTGCGTGTGCGCGCGCGCTAGTGTTATTGATTCCCGACGCATGAACTTCCAAGGCAATTAGTCCCGTAAGTGTAGTGTATGTTTTTTGCTCGGGAGGTGACTGTGATCTCTCCCCGCTGGATGGTGAAATCCGGCATCGGTCTACCGTCGCCTAGCGGGGGTTTTCCCAATCAGTTATCACTCACCAGCGGACACCGCCCCAGTCACGACCGGTCTCTCGTCATGTGTAATGCATGTAAGTGTGTGTGTGTGTGTAGGTAACGGGATTTGTGTAGGTAAGGATAGGACAAAGAATGGGAAGGAAAGATCGCGCCCAGTCTGTGGCCCGTTTGTGAGGGTACTGCAATTCGCCTGGTATCAATCGGAGAAACCATGTAAAACTACCGATCAGAGCAGCCGGCTGCTAGAATTCTCCTCCAGACCCAACCTAGCTATCTAGTCAGTCTCAAAAATCCTTCCAGCGGGAGCCGAACTTAGCACCTCCCAGTCAGAGGCACTGCAGTGACATCGATTGATGCCCTGAACCACCTCTCCTGGTGAGTAATTGACGCTTAGGTTCCCTCTACCTACGCCCCCGTCGCTTTCTCATCCATTTCCGCTCCTTCTCCCGTTCTCACTCGAAAGAGGTAATTTTTAGTGGCAATTTTTGAACTAATTGAGAGGAGGAAAATATAATGGAAATAGAAATAATATATGTTCAGTTTTCATTCATGTGGAATATAATAGCGTAGGACCAAAAGTTGTTTTTCATGTAGAAGGTACATTTTTGTTCATTAGTAAATTTTCTGTCAAGAAAGTTCGTTTGATCGGATCTAATTGGCATCAGTTTCAAGAAAAGGTTAGCTTTCACACCTCCACATGACAACTTCTTCCATTCAACTTGTTTCTTTATTTTCTGTGCGGTAGAAAACGTAATTAATAGTGTTTAAATGATGAATATATTTTATTAAATAAATGAATAAAAAGTAAAATGCAAGTTGCAATGCTGAAGTAAACCTAAAATTTCATAATGCAAGATCTGATGATTGAAATTTTCTGCACTGCGTAGCGCTGTTTTTGACGTTGAAACTGTTGGCAAATATAAAGTGCGACCCGTAAAAGAATATAGTACTTGAGTCCATTTAAACAGCCCATTCCACACTTCTTTAATTTTCCTTGATCCTATTTCATCTTGGGTACCTGAGCAACGTGATATGCGACGGCACACATCAAGATAGTGCCCGTTTCTTCACATCCGCTTGCCAGCCACAGGCGGGCGAACCCGGCGCACGTTACTCGCGAATATTTCATTCCGCCCCTTCCCCCTTTTCCTCCCCACCCCCCCCTTCCCCCCCACCCCTCCCGCTTTGCCGCGCTCTCTACCGCTATCGCTGTGCGGCCCGCGAGCTCGGGTCATTTGCAAGTAAAATGGCGAGTGCGGATTTGTACGCGCCGCCGCCGCCGATGCAGTGTTCCCTGCCCTCGCTGTCAACCTGCGCCTTTTCCTCGCCTTCCGAGTCTTTCCTACTCTAAGAGCCTTGTAGAAGCATTACCGAACAATCTCACCTGGTCTACAACGTGGGAGTGCTGTTCTTCGTTTAAATTGTGTAGTTACGTGATAAGATTATTCAAATTGATCCAATTCTGAATGCTTTAAAATAATGATTCACTTCGAGGGAAATAACGAGTATTTAAACTTCCGTTAACTCTCTCCAAAATTGAAATAATACTATGAAAATAGAATTAGGATGCGTTAGTATTCTTTGTAGTTGTAGAACCCAATGTTGAAGTTTTGGTGATCAGGAGGTTCTCAGTTCCAATCACTATGATAGCGAATATACCGGCTACGTCGTCCAAATACGTCACAACTCAAAAAAATTAATTTGGAATTGTGACCCTTATTTTAAATACCATTTATTATTATTATTGTTGTTGTTGTTGTTGTTGTTATTATTATTATTTTATTATTATTAATATTATTATTGACATAACTTGTATGAAGCAATTTAATAATGCTTTCTCTATAATTTATCAATGACTAAATATATGGTATCTGCATTGCAAACGCCAAAGACTATTTTGAACACGTTTTTGTTTAAACTTCACTTCTATTATGGCAGTATTGTAATCCAGGAGCGGCATTACTGGAGCGGATGCCCGACGTCACTATATGAGAATTCTAGAGGAGAATCTTCATGAGAATTCTAGAGGTCTGCTGTTTGACTGCTGGTTTCACAGACGACCTCAGATCAATTTCAAGCGGGTGACCCACAGGACTTCAAACACGGCCACGGGCACCAACCCGAGCATCCATGCCAAGTGGACATCCATTTCACATCATCTCGAAAGACTCTGATCGTCCTGTGAACGTGAATGTCAAGCGAAGGGCATAACATATTTGAGAACAAACGGTCAGTAAAAAAATGATCAGTAATAGATCACAACTTTGGACTGCTATATTCACTTGATGATCAGAGTTGGACACTCGTACTATATAAAACACTTCGTGGATTTACTTCGCTGACTAGATAAAGAGATACTGTTTTATAATATAAATATGATATAAACTCATTGTTTAAACTAACATATATTTTATTATCAACTGTGGACAAATTATAAAATAAATAATAAACATCGGAGATATGTGAAAGTAGATAAAAATGTATTCTGAAAGTTACAGAGAACGCTCAAAACGCTTGCTGTCTGAAGTAGTCGCTACGTCTTGCGCTGATTCTCACTCTATTAAATGCCCGTTCTAGTTGAATCGAAGTGCATAATCACTGATGACCTTCAACTGTGGTTTTCAGTAAGAACACACTTGGTTCCGAATATATTTTTCGAAGAGTCAAATCAATAAATGGTTGTTGGTAGTCAAGTTTCGCAAAAACATCGAATTTCGTCTGATTCTTGACATTGAACATTGGCAAAGAGAAATGTGATTCTCGCAAAATTTTGTGTCCTTGGCACATCTGTGTCTATTGACTTTTTTTATTATTTTTCAATTTTCCATTAACATTTTCCTACTTTCCTTTCTTGTTCTCCATCTTCTACTCCTTCCGATTCTCCTCCTCCTCCTCCTCCCCCTCCTCCTCCTCCTCCTCCTCCTCCTCCTCCCCCTCCTCCTCCTCCCCCCTCCTCCTCCTCCTCCTCTTCCCTCCTCCTCCTCCTCCTCCTCCTCCCCTCCTCCTCCTCCTCCTCCTCTTCCTCTCCCCTTCTCCTCCTCCTCCTCCTCCTCCTCCTCCTGTATAAAACTATAATGTGTATAAAACTTCTTTTAACGCTCACTATTTATTACAGTCTCAAAGCAGCGAAAATTCTTAAATACTTGACTTCCGTAAAGCTTGGCTTCAGGTATCGATAATCCTTTGTACAGGAGATCTAGTTATGATTATGAATCTGCTGAACATGGCTGCACATCAGCTCCTGCAAGAGACCGTTTCCGAGGCGAGTCCCCGCGCCCAGAACGATAGACTACGGTGACCTCGAAGAATTTACAAATTCTGGAACTGCGCTTCGCCTAAGATTCATATTTTTACTCCAAACGTTTTTGATGATTCCTTATCCCCTGGAAAAATCACATAAATCATCAGACCATCCGGTGCGAAGTAGGTAAACTGTTAGACACCATGTGTGCTGACAACTAACATCCCAAACATTATCATTTTTTAGTTACGTGAAGAAATCCGTCTAGTAAGTATGTAGTATATTTTTACTTATAATAATTAATACAATAGTGAGAACGTCCGTATAACCCACTTTGGCCAGGAAATAAATGGTTCACGTCACTAAATCATTCTCGTATAAATGGTAATTATTGAGTGTTCGATACTAGCGCATCAACGATACGCTAAGGCATATTGAAAGTTCTTCTCGATTTTGAGGAAATTTTACAGAGCATTTTAATAGTTTGATGGTGTTCAATAATGTCACGATTCTCCGTCGTTTTTCCCGTGAAGGATTTCTACAACAGTGGCTTGAAAAGTGATTAAATGTCATGAACTAGTAGAGAGTTCGAACGGGTCAAACCGGGAGCGTAGGCTCAGTACATCTACTGATGTCACTGCAGTGCCTCTGACCGGGAGGTCCTAGGTTCGAGTCCCGACGGTGGCAGGATTTTCGACACTAGCTTGTGAGCTAGGTCGAATTCAGTCGCTGTCTGGAGGAAAATTCTAGCGACCGGTTGCTATGATCGGTAGTTTTCCGTGGTTTCTCCGATCAACACCAGGAATACCGGAGCATACCTATCAAACGGGCCACAGACCGCGCGCGATCTTTCCTTCCTCTTCCTTGTCCTATCCTCACCCCTTTCATACCACACTTACACTAACATGCACTATACTACCACACATGCCGGGAGACCGGTCGGGAGCTTAGAGCTTGTCCCGGCTGGGGCGGTGCCTGCTGGTTGGAGTTCCTGGTTGTGGAAAAAAACCCGCTAGTCGACGGTGGGTTGGTGCCGGATCTTGCCAATCAGAGGGGGAGGATCACCGCCACCTCCCAATAAAAACATCACTACACTTACGGGAATAATGACCATATTGTTGACGCGCACGGAATCACAATCAATCAATCGATCACATCGAATCAAAATCTCATTTTCCCAAAGATGTCAACGAGATGTTTCCAATCCCGCGATGTGTTGCACGTGTGACGGTACACGATTGTGTTCAAGGTGTTTTTTCTTTCACACATAACCGTGTTATCAACACGCATCTTCCGCGCCCCGCGTATCTCGGTTGGTGGCGTGACCGCCGACGTGCCAAGCAGGAACGCGCGCGCGATCCGCTATCGTCGCAGGGCGGGTGGGGCGTGGCGGGGCGACCCGGCGAGACGCGAGCGGCGGCCAATCGGGAGCCATCGCTTGTTCGCGGCCTCGGAATTACCCCGCGCAGCCACTTCGTCTCTGGTGGAAGCGCTTCCTAATTAACCCTAATGTGCTTAAAATCCCGCGCGCTGCTCTTTATCTGCGCCCGCGCACGTAATTAGAGGCGCGCACGACGGCGGCGGAGAACAAACCGGAGGAGGAAATCGGAGAAGAATAAATAGAGAAGGAAAATGTGACTGGAAGGTGTGTGTTGAAGTGAAAAAAAAGGGAAAGTGGTGGAGGGGAGGAAGGAGGAAAAGGCTAACTGGGTGGCGGAGGAGGCCAATGTTAGTCAATGGGGTGGAGGAGGCGGAGGCAGATTGGTAGACAAGAGAAGGAAAAGAAAAATTAACGGAGAAGAGGAAAAGGGAATGGAGAGGAATAAAATGGGCAAAAGTGAAGAAGAGGCAGAAAAAGAAGAATAATGCAGAAGAAGGGGGCAGAGGGGGAGAGGAAAAGAAGAAGAAAAGGAGAAAGAGAAAGAAGCGGAGGAGGGGAGAGGGAGAAAAAAAAAGGATGTAGAAGGAGCAGAAGTGGGTGCAGGAAAATAAAGGTAAAGAGGAGAAGAGAAAGTAGCAAAGGAAAGAGAGGAGTACGAGGGAGACGGCAGAAAATGGAAAAGGATGCAGAAGGAAGCAGGATGGGAGCAGGAAAAGAAGCTAAAGGATTAGGCAAGAGGCGAAGCAGGAGGAGGAGAGGGAGAGGAGAAGGGAAGGGGAAAAGAACAATGAGAAGGATGCAGAGGCGGAGGGGAGAAAGAGACGGAAGTGGAGAAGTAGGGGAGAAGAAGCTGGAGGCGAAGAAGAAGACGGTTAAGGAAAGCCGAGGCTGCCCGGAAAGGGGAGGAAGGCAAATGGAAGCAGGGGAGAATTATTGTGGAGTCTTGAAAAGCAGAGAACGTAGCGCCGCCTACCGCACGTGCGTAGAAGGGATTGTCGACCGCCCGGAGCTGCGGACAGACAACGGCGATACACCTGATAGCTCAAGGGGACCTCCGGGCAATTAACCCTGGCCGGCGCCTCCAAACAACCCCTGTGTCTGACCTTGAACATTCGTTTACCTTTACATCGTAAGTAATTCTGCTTATTTTAAAACGAGGCTAATTAGAAAAGGGTTTCCGGCGGGCTTTTGGCCGAGCACAGTGCGCAGGTTGCATAACAGATGCGTCCGCTTCAGCCGGTTCCCGTGCGTGCGCTGTTGGGTCGCGCTTCGCCGGCGAAGACGGCGACGGCGACGGCGCGGTGGCGGAGGCGGAGGGTAAGGCGAAGGATGAGGAGGAGACGGAGGGGAAGAGATGGAGGAGGAGGCGGTGACGGCGGCTAAGGAGCAGGAGGAGGAGGCGGAGGCGAAGATGACGATGGGAGTGTGACGGTGGCGGCACAATCGGGCGGGGTGGGGTCGAGGTGGCGCGCCCGCCGGAGAATCGCAAAAATCTGGGAACGCGTGATTGCTACAGTGATGTTAGGAGGGTGACTAGAAAGTGCGTGGATTGAGGGTGTTGGGGGGAGTGAGGGCGGGCAGTTGAATGAGAAGGTGTGGGTGGGTGAAGGTGGAAACGGTGAAACAGTTGTCACGCATCGAAGCGGACCCCGTCTCGGGTGCTGCGACCTGCTCGCTCGTCACTTTCGTTTTCTTGGCTCACGGCTTTTCTACAGGCTTCATGCTACACAAGATTCTACCGCACTAGGTTCTGCAGTAAAGGATCTGGCGTAAAAAGGCTTCGTTCGTTTAGTTGAAATTGTTTGGGCGGTTTTGAATTCGTGTTTCTTTTTCCCGCCAGTTGGCTAATAAAAAATACGAAATGTAACATTCGGTTCTTCTTGCAGGAAAAGAAGCTAGTCAATCTTTATTGTTGCACTTTTGATAGCTCAAGAACGGTTTTGTAGAAAAAGTAATGTATAAAGTCAGTCTTGAAGTATTTTGCTTCAATTATGTGTTCTCAAATATAAAATCTATGGGGATTCCTACTAAGTGCCACCATACAACAATGCGGAATCATGGGGCAAGTAATATGGTGTAGAGATATTATTTGAAATATTTTTTTAGTTTTTGAGAAATTTAATCATCTTTGAATTTTAATTGGAACTATTTGTGACGTGTCAGGAAGTATAATTCAGTGATTTTAAATTAAACGTACAAGATTTCCTGTAAAGCCCTGCAATGTAGCCTTTTTGTTGGGACTCACTGTTTTCCTACTATTTCTTCTCACTGCTCTTCACTTATCTCTTTCATTTTAAAATTTACTGCGTGCGTAATTATTGACATTCGCTTTTTCCAATTTTTGGTGACATTCAGCCGCCACCTTTTCCTTTGGAGTTTTGTGAATTTTCAAACGTCTTTCATATCAAAAATTCTTGGTGCATTGGGATGTACTTTCAAACACAAATCAATGTTATTATTGATTTGTATTTGACTAGTAGTCGTTTTTGTAACTCCCAGACAGCAGAAAACTGATGATGATAGCTAAGCCATCGAAAGCTGCTATTATTGAAATAAATACTATTGTTGACAATGACAACGCCTTCAATCATTTAAATTATATAAATGTCAACTACAACTCACCACTGAATCAATATCAATATTTAATTCCCAAACTGTAGAACGTTTTCTGTACTAACAGTTAATGAGGCTACTATGAATTTTTCTCACACAGAAAATAAATACCGGATTCCTGAAATAAAATGTAAGAATTATATAGAAAATGAATGTGAATTTGACTATGGAAATACATTGAAATGAGAATGAGATATAAGAATATCTGCTTTGATATCGGGCATCAAATGCAATACAACTTTTTACAATTGATTCTAATGTCTCAATAATATTATATCGACGTGTCAATTCTACTTCTGGATGTCATGCTTTCGGTTGCGTTCTACAGTTCCTCAGAAAATACATGTCCCCTACCTTTCCACAACTGCATACTTGAAGGTGGGAATAATTAGTCATTCAGTGTCTACATACGGCTTTGGTACGTATATTCCTTCTAACTTCTTCTAACTTAACTAACTTCTTTTTTTCACGTGTGTTCCTTTCTTGAATTGATATTATGTACATAGTTTGTTCATCTGTCTCTATTTTGATTTTTAGCATAACAAACTAATTCTGTATTAATAAATGGATTAGGAATAGAATAAAAGGTATGTTCCTGATCCACAATGGAATGGTCAATCAATTAAGATCAGAAATCAATCAAAAGCACGCTTTATTAAGGCTCTTGTATACTTACGAACTAAGACCATGTGTACTTAAAATATTGGATCTTTGATACTTCACATTTGTTCGTGATCACATTCATAAGTTCCACTTTCTTCCGTTCTTTATCATTAATTTCCAACTCAAATATATCTAAAAATGGTACAAATATTCCTTGTCTTTCTATCCATTTGAATGAAAATGGATAGCTGTGATGAAATGCTATTTTATCATCTACAACGGCTCGACGGAATAAGTAAACTGGTACCTCAAATCATTTCGAAGAAATTTACTGGCAACTACTCAGATACCTCAGTCGGAATACTTGTGGAATTGTTCGTTGAATCCTGCACTTGGTGACGTCACAGAGGGGGACGAGATCGGCCTCTCAAAATATCGACTTCTTGCTTTGGGACATGAATTCACATAATATATATTTCACGCATAGAAAATCAATTAAAATCACTAATGCATGCAAAGCAAATTTCTGGATGAGTATAATCCGTAAATCGCATTTTTTAAAACGATGGTATGTGTGGATGACTCTATTGCGTAATTCTCGAACGTCTCGCTCACACTTTTCGCAGAGTCCACAGATATCCCGTGGGAAATCTTTTAATATTCGACAAATTCGTTCTAAGACTAATGTAAGCAGCTGGAACTACAGAAACTTGTATAGATGGTTCAGAGCATCAGTTAATGTCACGCCTCTGTCCGCGAGAACCTCGGGTATGAGACTTGACGGAGGCATGATTTGATTTGATTTGATTTGATTTTTTCGTGTTTCCCTGCACGTCAACTGCTTTGGTCATTAGTCCCGTTAGTGTAGTGCATGTTTGTCTCGGGATATGCGCGGTGATCTTTCCCCGCTGGATGGCGAGATCCCGCGCCGGTCTGCCGTCGGCTAGTGGGGTTTCCCCCTAACCAGGGCTCTCCCACCAGCGGAGCACCGCCCCAGCCGGGACAAGCTCTAAGCTCCCGTCTGGCTCCCGGAATTTGTGGTAGTGTAGTGCATGTTAGTGTAAGTGTGTGTGTGTGTAAAGGGAGAGGATAGGACAAGAAAGAGGAAGGACAGATCGCACGCGGTCCGTTTTGTAGGGTACTGCTCCGGCATTCGCCAGGTGTTGACCGGAGAAACCACGGAAAACTACCGATCAGAGCAGCCGGCCGCTAGAATTCTTCTCGAGGCAGCGACTGAATTCGACCTAGCTGAAAAGCTAGTGTCGAAAATCCTGCCGCCATCTGGACTCGGACCTAGGACCTCCCGGTCAGAGGCGCGGCAGTGACATCAGTTAATGCCCTGAGCTACCGCTCCCGGTACGGAGGCATGATTTTTGACACTAGCTACATACTAGCTAGGCTACTGTCAGCTACTATCTGGTGGAGAATTCTAGCGGCCGGCTGCTCTGATCGCTTGTTTTCCATGGGTCTCCGATCAACGCAGGCCAATACCGGCGCAGTACCATATACTCCGATTTAATTACAGTATCAAGGTCACGAGCTAGACAGAGGACATTATCGTCCAATCGGGAGTTCCAAAACCAAAAAAATCGTAACGAAGCTTCAGATTGAATGACAATGCCACCCTCGCCGTCCAGTTTGTTTCCTTGAAGTGTTCTTATGTGTAAATCGGAACATAAAAACCGGGCCACGGACCGCGCATGACCTCTCCTTCCGTTTTCTTGTCCTTTCCTCACCCCTTACGTACATGTACTACACAACCACACATGCCGGGAGACCGGTCGGAAGCGTGGAGCTTGTTTTGGCTGCGGTATCTCGTTTGTGGTAGATACCTAGCTGGGGAAAACACTGCAAGCCGACGTGTAAGCCGGCGCCGAATCTCGCCATCTAGCGGGGATAGATCACTGCCACCTCCCGCGATAAGAGCATGCACTCCACTTACGGGCTAATGACAGCAGTTGACACGCGAAATCCAGTCGATATGTCTTCGGCGCACTTATTTCAACATTTCAACTATGGCATTAACATTTCATTAGTCTTTATCTGAACTATATTTAAAAAAATCATTGCACTATTGTATAATTTTCAAAGATTTTTTTTAAATATCTCAGTTTTTTTAAATGCACGTGCTGGACACATTTTTAAGCTTACGAAAAACAACTTGTAGTTCTAATTGCATTACTGCAACGTTTTTATGGTGAAAATTAGAACTATCATCAGATTTGTACAGCGTGCCCGTACGGGCACGTTAGGCGGATAAGGGTTAGGAGACCAAAATCGCATTGCACTATTGCTCTCCTACAGTTAGTTAGTTAATGCCTTATTTTACATGGCGAGACTCGGGCCATCAGGTTCGCTCTTCCGTCCAATTTCGTCCAACCACGCAAATTTCGCCACTCTCCATCACCACCTAGCGGAGAAAGTAGGTATTATCTTGAGCGACGAAACAGGCGGATCTCAATTTTGCTCAGAGGCTTATTTTAGGCTTCATCTTTTACATGCAGTAAATCTACTACATGGGACAGACGGCTTTACTTCCCCTCCGAAGGAAGGCGTCCGAAGGAAGGCGTCCGAAGGACTTTTTCGCCCTTAAAAATCCACGGCTTCGATCGGGTTTGAACCCGCAAACTCGGGTATAACAGTCCGGTTCGCTGAACGTTATACGTAGCGCAAAAACAGCGTATTTGTTATCATTTCGTTTTCCGATCTGTGGGCTGGCGCCGCTCGTCCTGCGTGGTGGCGCGCCCTCGAGCGCAGCGAAGGCGGGGGCGCCGCAGACCGTGGAAGGGGATAAGCGCCGAGAGGGGAGGGGGAGACAGGAGCACGTGCGCGCTGGGGACGTCCGGTGGCTGCTGCCCCTCCGCGCCTGCACTGCCGCCGCTTCCCCCGCGGCCGCTGCAGGCAGCTCGCGCGTCTGGCACGCGTTTGGCACTTCTTGAACACGAGTTGATGATTTCTTTGCGTCTGGCCTAGTTTTCGTCACTTCTTTGCTCTCCTTTTCCTTTTCGGTTTGTCCTTTTCCTCTTTGGTTTCTCCTTTTCCTCTCTTTCTTCTTTTCCTTTCGCTTTGGCTTTTCCTTTTTTTTTTCCCCTTTCCCTCTTTTCCTCTGCGTCTTTTCCTTTTCCTCTGGGTTTTTCCTTTTCCTCTTGGGTCTTTTCCTTTTCCTCTTGGGTCTTTTCCTTTTCCTCTTTGGGTCTTTTCCTTTTCCTCTTTGGGTCTTTTCCTTTTCCTCTTGGGTCTTTTTCTTTTCCTCTTTGGGTCTTTTCCTTTTCCTCTTTGGGTCTTTTCCTTTTCCTCTTTGGGTCTTTTCCTTTTCCTCTTTGGGTCTTTTCCTTTCTCTTTGGGTCTTTTCCTTTTCCTCTTTGGGTCTTTTCCTTTTCCTCCTGGGTCCTTGGGTCTTTTCCATTTTCTCTTGGGTCTTTTCCCTTTTTCTGTTCGATTTTCTTCTTTTTTCTTCGATTTTCTCCTTTTGCCCTTCGGTTTTCTCAGGAGAGGTGGCTCACTACATCAATTGAGGTCACTGCCTTGCCTCTGACCGCGAGGTCCTAGGTTCGAGTCCCTTTCGCGGCAGAATTTTCGACAGGAACTTTTCAGCTAGTCGAAATCAGTGGCTATCTGATGGAGAATTCTGGCAGCCGGTTGCTCTGATCGGTAGTTTTCCGTGGTTTCTTCGATCAACACCAGGCGAATACTGGAGCAGAATTCTAACGAACGAGCCACGGATTACGCGCGATCTTTCTTTCCTTATCCTTGTCCTATCCTCACCCCTTTCACACACACACACTGCCACACATGCTGGGAGACGAGTCGGAGACTTAGAGCTTTCCCGGGACGGTGCCCTGCTGGAGGGAGATATCTGGTTAGAGAAAACCCCGCTAGTGAACAGTAGGTCGGCGCCGGATCGCGCCATTCAGCGGAAGAAAAGCATCACCTAACGATCAAAAAGCCTGCACAACACTTACGGAACGAATGACGTCAGTAGTTGTCGCGTCCTGGATCAACAACCAATCAATCTTGTTTTCTCCTTTTGCTCTTGGGTTTTCTGATTTACCTCTCCGCATTATCCCCTCTTTTGCTTCCGTCTTTCATAGTTTCTGTTTCTTTCTCTCTCTCTCTCTCTCTCTCTCTCTCTCTCTCTTTGCCTGTCTTACTCTAGAATTGTAAATCATCATGCAACATTTCATAATTTCGGTTGCTTGCACACAGATTTGGGGTAATTCGTATTTCAGGGTTACGAACCCGTTTTCTTCTTCTTCTTCCTTTAAGTGTTGCTAAATTGTATTGCAGTAGTTCTAGAGGTTCAGAAGATTTTGTTTTGTTATCCACCAACATGTTTGTGCGTTCAATGTTTTAGAACCTAAAATGCATACTATTGGCATCAGACTTCAATCTAACTTTATAAATAAGAAAGATAGAAAATCTTGTTTCAGGCAAAAATATGATAATATTACGTGCTCTATTCATAGTAATATTCACAATTTCACACATTTACACGGTACACATTTACACGGTACACATTTACACGGCACACGAAGAGTGCGAAAATTAATAAAGAACAGAAGGGTATGATATGTTAGTAGGAGAGGACGTCAATATTTCGGAGGAAGCCGGAATGAATAATTAGCCGTGCTCTTCTAAACGCACCGTAAAGGAAACAAAACACTGCCGAAAAAAGAAGAGGAGACACGCGTGTGTTCCCGCAGGTGAACTCAACACATTAGACGCGAGTTTCGTGAAAGCGGGCGAGAAGGGGGCGGCGCGGCGCGGCGCGGCGCGTATCTCTGCGTTTGAAGTCGGCCGCTGACACGGCCGCGCGCCCTATCTGCGCGCGAAGACACCGACTGCGCGTGCGCGATGCGCGCGCAGATAGTTCTGCGCGCACGCAACCGCACGGCGCGGAGTCGACGACGTAATTAAAAGCTCGTTTATTATAAAACACTATCCGTTTCGTAAATGCCACCGTGGGTGGTGTTTTTTGGGGGGCGTTGCACGTTTCTGGCGCTGTTAATTCCAGGTGTCATGTTACGTTTCTTCCTGCGGATGATGATGGTTTGATATTATTATGGAATGCCCTCTTTTATGTAAATATATCAGCAAATATTTTTTTAAATATTTTATTTGAATTCATCATGGAACGTGTGCGGAAAAGGTTGAATAAGCATTATTGGAATAATGAATCTTACTCATGGTTATGTTGAAGAATAACAACTTCATAATTTTCTGTGGCTTCATAAATGTTATACCACATACTATAATAGTAAATAACCATGATAATATACAGGGTCCATTATGAAAGTAATGCGCATTTTTGGGGGAAAATAGATTTATTGATCGGACCTATACGTACAAATGCTTGAAATTCTTCAAAATACTCTCTCCCTGCATCAATACTCTTGGGGACACGTGTCTACCACGCCTGGAAGGCATCCTGAAAATCCTCCACGGAAATGTTGTAAGATGCTTTTGGATGTTTTCCTCGGTCTCCCAATAATTTCGTTTCAGCTTTCTTCAGTCGGGGAAGCACAATAAAAATATCGCTCCGCGTCAAGTCGGGACTGTGAGGGATGCCCCTTACAGGTGGGACCATCGGGGTGTTGCTCGGGTGTTAAGAAAGTCCGGCACATTTTCAATCAAATCCAACAATTCTTGACAGCGTGAAACTGGAAGTTCTTTCTGATCTTCCATCAACACTTTCGGCCCAAGCGTCGCGCAGGCCTTGAGCATTTGCAGATGCTCAGTCACTCTCCCATGGGCCGCAAATGTGGATATGAGAAGGGAGTCAGGAATTTGCTGGAATCGACTCGTCCGTCAGAACGCTAAACTTCGTCGATTCTGGCCGGTGTTCGGCGTCCGGAACGGGGTTTGTTGGCGACCTCCTCCCGGGCCCCCTTGAACGTTTTGTGCTACCTTCCAGACTGTGACCTTGAAGTGCAATTGTCCTTGAAGCATCTGGAATGTTTCGGTTGCATTCTTTACAAGCTTGACGCAAAACTTGATGGCATATCGGTATTCAAGCGAACGCGCTCCATTGCATTGCGCCTTGTTACAAAGTCGAAAAAAACACTTCACGCCGAGGCACGTTTTTCCGCTCACACTCTTCAGAATAAACTGGCGACCGGCTGTGTTGAAAGGACAGACCACCCACCACATTTCCCGACAGATTTTTCCGCGCTGTCATGGATGGTTGCGTCACAATAAAATCACGTGCATTACTTCGATAATGAACCCTGTATATTGAATATTAAAAAATTGAAATTGAGGATTTGCATTAATTGTACAATACTATAATTGGTTTTTCTCTGAGACAATGAAGCTTCGAACTTCAGAATAATACACTTGATCGTTTAATTGTAATTTGGTCATGAAATCCAAGATACGTATTTCCTTTTCTGAAATATAGAGAGGCAAGACGACAAAACCAGATTTTTTTTCAGAACTGCTGTATTCCCTGAGATTCACACTAGTAGACACACAATTGTCTCAGGTATAGCTTTCGGAAATTCTCATAATTAAGAAACAATAAAATTGTGATTTATACGTTTCCTTGCTTTTTACAAATGGAACTACCTTTAATTAATTAAAAAAAATTCCGATGTATTCACTTCAAACATCGTTTGTTTTTATAGTTGTAAAATTCAGAATATTCAACATTCCTGAAGGCACAAAAAGTCATTAGAAGGTACAAAAGGGTAAGAAAAAGGTAACCACGAAATTATCGAAATTGTGGGCTAACAGGTCTCGTAATATCGATCGATTCATTTCTTTCGCGCCTGTTTGTTTGTTTCACAAGTCATAAATAATTTTTGAATTCTAAGTTTTGACGTAATTTTAAATGTATTATTGTCATCGTAAATTATTTCTTTCTGCCGATAACGTAACTTCTAAGAATGAAACTTTGTACTGTGTACAAGGCATTGATGTCCAAAAGTGAAAGTTAAACGAACTGCGTGGGAACAGCGCCTATTGTCCAGGTTAATGCTAATGGCTCACTGTTGTGTTTCCTGTCTCCTCTTTCGCCTGTTCCCCCCGTCCTGTCCCGCGCCTTTCGTTTCATCAGGATGATGATAATTCCGATAAGCTGAACTATGTGTGCAGTGTGTGTGTGTGTGTTGTTTTGTTTGTGTGTTGTTTGTGTGTGTGTGTGTGTTGTTTTGTGTGTGTGTGTTGTTTTGTGTGTGTGTGTTGTTTTGTGTGTGTGTGTGTGTGTTGTTGTGTGTGTGTGTTGTTTTGTGTGTGTGTGTGTTGTTTTGTGTGTGTGTGTTGGTTTGTGTGTGTGTGTGTTTTGTGTGTGTGTGTTGTTTGTGGTGTGTGTGTTGTGTGTGTGTATGCCCATGTATGTGTGTTGTGTATGTTCTGTGTGTGTTGTGTGTATAGTGTACGTTTAACAAAAACATTTCAAAAAGTCTCCAAGCATCTGATAGAATCGCAAAGTTGGCGATATTTTTATTGAGATAAATTCTGACATTTTAAATATTTTCACACAAGTGTTAGAATTATTACGGAATTAATTCAACCAATTATTCAACAGACAATATTTATTCTTTTTAAAGATAAATTAATGCCAATAATTATTCCTATCGGCGCCATTGTTGGTTCGTCCGATTTCGGGGTAACTAACGATAGAGATAAAGAACAGTCCAAACCGAACGTTTGAGAGCTAAGTTCACTTGAACGAATGGTTCCAGCCTCGATTACATCAGTATCAAATCCAACAGCTTGGGATGTTCATCTAAGCTGGTTTTGATCACATATGTGACGTCATTTTTATTTGCTTTTAGGACGTTTTAAAAACATTTTAAGAGCATTTTATTGCTCATTTTTTAGGATGTTTTACGTCATCAAAATCCGCAACCTTTGGCAGCCCGTACATTTGAAGTCCACTTGAACAGCTCCAGACTACCGTTTTAAAATGCGCATTTTACTATTTAAGAAATGGCGCCCCTGCACACGTCACAGTTTTTATAAACTCTGCCCCATCCAGTAATAGCAGCTGCGAGTGCTATGCATGCACTGAATAATTTTTAGAAAAATAAACGTGAGAAAGTAATAATTTGAAATGACTTATGATTTTGCAATTATTATGATTTTGCTTACAATTACTGTTCACTTAGACGGCCCGCACATTTCTAACCCACCTGAACAGCTACTGACTGCCGTCTTAAACTACGTATTTTCCATTTAAGAAACGGCGACCCTGAACACGTCACAGTTTTTATAAACTCTGCCCCATCCAGTAATAGCAGCCGCGAGTGGTTTCGGCCCACAGCGACGGCTGGCCTCGCTTGCGGCAGACGGCGGTGCACTGCGCGTCTGCCTTGTTTCTTCCTGTTTGACGGCTGCAGCGTCAGCGCGGACCGAAGTGGCCTTTTTACGTCCCCTGCATGTGGCTCCGGGTTCGGCCATACGTCGTACGCGGCGCTCGCTCGCCCGGTCGCTCGCCCGCCCGCCCGCCCAAGCCCGCCCGCCCGCCCGCCCGCTCAAGCCCGCCCGCTCAAGCCCGCCCGCCCAAGCCCGCCCGTCCAAGCCTGCCCGCCCAAGCCCGCCCGCCCGCCCGCCCGCTCAAGCCCGCCGCCCAAGCCCGCCCGCCAGCCTGCCCGCCCAAGCCCGCCCGCCCGCCCGCCCGCTCAGCCCGCCGCTCGCCCGCCCGCCCAGCCCGCCCGCCAAGCCTGCCCGCCCAACCCGCCCGCCCGCCCGCCCGCTCAAGCCCGCCCGCCCAAGCCCGCCCGCCCAAGCCTGCCGCCAAGCCCGCCCGCCCGCCCGCCCGCCCGCCCAAGCCCGCCCGCCAAGCCGCCCGCCCAAGCCCGCCCGCCCAAGCCTGCCCGCTCAAGCCTGCCCGCTCAAGCCTGCCCGCTCAAGCCTGCCCGCTCAAGCCTGCCCGCCCAAGCCCGCCCGCCCAAGCCTGCCCAAGCCCGCCCGCCCAAGCCCGCCCGCCCAAGCCCGCCCGCCCAAGCCCGCCTGCCCAAGCCCACCCGCCCAAGCCCGCCCGCTCAAGTCCGCCGCCCAAGTCCGCCCGCCCAAGTCCGCCCGCCCGCCCACCCACCCTCACACCCACCCAAACGCCCGCTCACCCACCCACCCAAATGCCCGCCCACCCACCCACCCATACGCCCGCCCGCCCACACGCCCGCCCACCCACCCAAACACCCACCCAAACGCCCGCCCACCCACCCACCCAAACGCCCGCCCACCCACACATCCGCCAGCCCGCTCACACATACAAACAACCCACCCACCCGCCCGCCCGCCCGCTCGCTCGCCCGCCGACCTTCGCGGGCGCGCGTGTGCGCCCAGCTGAGATGCGGCTGTAGAGGCTGCGGCCCTGACGCCATGCGTCATCATTACGCCCGGGGTTTAAACAGAGTGGTCTTCGTCTGCAAATGAAAAAGAGTGGAGGAATATTAGGCTTTAAAAAACGTAAAAAATATTGTCTGCTGCATGTGCCCGTTCTTACTTTCGGCAAATTCGTGTTTGCCTTCCATGACATATATATATATATATATATATATATATATATATATATATATATATGTATCTATATATATATATATATGTATTATATATATATATATATATATATATATATATATATATATATATATATATTATGAACTGAAAGTAGACGTTTCTTGACTGTACGGTTTTCTCCAATCTTGGTTTCTTCATTCGCATAACCATACCATGTTTTCCTCGTTTTTGGTGCAGTGGAGGTATCTTTTCGGGTGAAGATCATGAGTCAATAGTTTGAAAATTTAGATAGTTGTTTGTAAGATTTACAGGTCCATGACCTAGTTATATAATCAATGAAAAGTGTTTAAAATTTCTAATCATTGACAACTTTCTAGTTAAAAAGGAATAATATGGAATATTATTATTCTAGCTGAACTCATTCGAATATTTCGTACATTGGCATTAGTTTCTTTATATCATCGTGACCAGTGGTCAAGTGAAGACAGGTTACTCCGCTTAGGGATGGCTCGTTGACGCAACCAAGTCTCACCGAGATTTTCCTATGCGCAAAAGTACTTGCCTGGCTTGGATTTGATCTTCTGCGCGGATGAATGTGTACAACCTCATCCATTATGATACCGCGATGGTTAGAAGTTTCAACGGCCCCGACACAATCCTCCGCCCCCCCAAAAAGACATACATTTTTGGAAATTCAAGAGTTTTAAGCCATAGGTTTCATTGTATTATGCTCCAGTCTTACACAATATTCACTGACTCAATATTACGGGAGAAACACTCACATTCTTAAAAATGTCCAGGAAAATATTTAAATATCTAGTACCGTCATCCAAATTTCCAAAAGGATGAGGGAGACCGGTCGGGAGATTAGAGCTTGTCCCGGCTGGGGCGGTGCCCCGCTGGTGGGAGAGTCCTGGTTAGAGGGAAACCCCACTAGCTGCGGTAGGTCGGCGCCGGATCTCGCCATCCAGCGGGGGAAGATCACCACCATCTCCCGAGAACAAATATGCACTAGTCTTACGGGACTAATGAGCAAAGCAGTTGAAGCGCCCGGAAACACGAAAAAATCAATCAATCAATCCAAAAGGATGAGGTTTGTTTTTCTCCATCGGCATTGTTTAGGTTTCTTCCCGATTTTTCGAACCAATGGATAGTGATGATCTAATAAACAAATGCTCTATATTCTGTAACAAATCAACACTATGATGGATTCTAACCAATTATAGAAGTGTAATATATGGAACTTTTTGATGAGATAGAATTAAAGCTCATTTATTTTAAAATTTTAGTTATTTTTTCGATGAGAAAAACTATTCAACTCAACGTTATAATAAAGCTTGTAAAAGAGTATCATCGGCGCACTAAACAAGCTTAAAAGCACCGACAAAATCAAATGTCTTTGAGAACACACGCCATTCTTATTTTTTTACTGAACCGAAATATCTCTTATTCTGGATACGGTCGAGTGATGGCGACGTGATCGGCGCGATTACACGAATCCTTCTCGCAATTTGACGTCTCGTTTAATGACATTGCACCGGCGAAGAGATCAGCAAATGTCCCGCCGACCGCACAGGTAGCGCGTCCTTACGCCAGGGCTTTGACATGGCAGCACGGCGCGGTGTCTGGCCGCCTCGGGTGCCGGGGAAGGCGGCGGCTCAAGTAGACAGGATATTCGGGTCGATGGCTCTCCGGGTGCCGACATTTTTCTACACGTCTCAGTGAGCATCTTCAGGGCTAGCGAGGGCGGCGTGGGCGGCAGCGGGCGATGGTGGGAGGCACTCCGGCGTGGCGACGCCGCGGCGTCTTTCGCTTTACGCCGAGACGCCCACCAGCCCACGACGGCCGGAGCGAAAAAGGATTCCTGCACTTCAGCGGTGAATTCCGTTGAGAGAAATTTTACATGGTTGTGGGAAGAGTGGACTGCGTGATGAGGCACAAATTATTTTGCTTTACTAATATTACTTTTTCCATTTTTAAATATTTTGTTCATTATTTTTCTTTTTATTAGTTTTTCTAATGGTGTTTCTATGTTCATCCTCAATTGCGATTTTCTTCAAAAATGTCTTGATGCTTTTGTGTTCCAGGTGAGAATTCTGTGCTTGTGATCGAAGTGGTAATTGTAAGTATGTAAATCTGTTGTATTTCGGTAAATGAGAAATAACACATTCCGAACTGTGTGTATGTTTCAATACAATAACGTGCACATTATTGTGGAAGTAACTTCGTAAAATCCTGAACATAGCAGTTATTATCCTCTTGAAATCGTATTGTTCCATCGGCAATTTGGAGAATGATAATGCTGAAAATGAACCTTCTCAATATAGCACGAAATTAATTGTTTCTTGGAGATTTGTCGACATTGATTATGTAGATGTATTTACTACAACTGTTATTGTTGTTATTAATTATGTATTTCATTTTAATTTTCTCTTAAAATAGAAGTTGTGACGTTCGCGTCATTGTAATATTCGTGGAACAGTTCTACGTCATTTTATTTCTTTGTATCCGAAGATGGATGAGCAAGATGGCTCACAAAGAGTCCACTAAGTGCTGGAACCCACACGAGGTGATGATGCATGTGGTGACGAAATTTTAAATTTAGTAGACCTACCGGAACAATTGTGTTTTTGAAGTATTGTGTTTTATTTAAAACTTCATTGACAACAGGAAAACTTGATAGCGTTAACAGTGTTATTCGTTCCTTGACTACCGTGTCTCGGAACCTATGATTCATGTTTTTGGATTAATCTTCCGTAATGTTTTTGCCGTACGAAAACATGGATAGGGAAAATAATTTAAAAGACTATGAAAGGCGACTAATAAGAAATTCTTCACGTATCAGAACATCTTGTCACTTTTCTATAATCGAGTAAAGGCGAAAGCAGGCCAACAAATTGGCTTCAACAGATTTAATCCAACCTACAATTCTTAATATCTCTGTCCTTTTTAACCAAGTAGACTATTAAAATAATCCGCAGCCTACTTAAATATAAGCGATTTTATATTAACATTAGGCTTGTATTTCACATGTAATAAAGGTCGTTGTTATATAATTATGTAACGGAATTAATATTCCAAATCGCTCGTACAAATTGCAAATTTTTTTTAACAAATCCAGTTTTTCCATTCTTAGTTGGCCTTCTTTGCGTCGATTTTAGCCTCTGCAAATTTTACTATAATTATCTAATATAATGTATAATTATTTTTTAATTTACGCAATAATTTTTGACATCGCTGAGGAATCAAATAATGCAACAACTCCTTCACCCGGACGCCTCCGCCCCGCTTTCTGCGATGGCAGCGCCCCCGCGGTTGCGTCCACCGATCCAACAGCGCGTCCGCAATTGTTTCCAATTAGACGCTCGCGCCGTCGGCCCACGGGCGACGTGAGTCACAGCGCCCGCACGTCGCTTTTGAGGCCGCGCCGCGCCGCCCCGCACGGTGGCCTCAAAGCGCATGCGCCGAACAAAATTCTGTTTGTTTCTAAACTGCTCCGTTTACTTCAGTCACGCACGTATGAAAGGCTAGGCTCGAGACCCGGGGTTCGCAACGGGGTTGGCGGCCGACTGCTCCGACCGGTAGTTTTCCGTGGTTTCTCCGACCAACACCAGCGAATGTCGGAGCAGTACCCTAACAAATGGGCCACGGACCGCGCGCGATCTTTCCTTTCTCTTCGGTGTCCTATACTCACCTCTCTCACACTCATGTTTAAATATTCTATTACATTTGTCGGGAGACTAGTTCGGAGCATAAAGTAGAGCTTGTCCCGGATGGGGCGGTGCCCCTCTGGTGGGAGCTGCCTGGTTGGGGAAAACCCCTGCAAACCGACGAGTCGGTCGGCACCGGATCTCGCCGCCCAGCGGGAGAAGAACACCTCCACCTCTCGAGAAAAAGAACTTTCAATACACATACGGGACTCATGACCCTGGTAGTTGACGCGCCTGGAAACACTAACATTCAATGAACCCAATGGGATTGGTATAGACTCCCAGGGTTCGCAAAAGTTCCCAAGGTCGTTGAAAGTTTGAAGGGTGGTCAATGATAATTAAAGAAGTCGGTTTGGGGGTCAATTGTCGAGTATGAGGCGGCGCCATTTCAGGATAAGCAAGATCCCATTGATTACAACATATGTTAATGAACTAAAATATATGTATTTTATGTAAAGAAACAAAATAATAAAGAAACTCATCCTCTTCTTTCGTATCCGTTGTTAACTTAGGGATTAGGATGTTTAGAAAACTCTAGAAACTATAACTATGCCCTCACAACGATACCCTGTCGAGCAAGAAATTACTACTCGCAATATTCACTGGATAAATGTAATTGCAATTTATTAAAAAGGCTTAGATTAGAAACTCGACCACTCAAAAGCGGGAGAGTCTTCGATTATTGAAAAAGCGAGAAATTTACGAGAATATTGACGTACGAGATTGTTATTTTTAAGGCATTTATTCTTTGTGTCGTGATTACGTATATTTGTGTCATATTGATGCTTAAAACAAACGATTCGTGTAAAATGGGTCGACGAAGGAAAAAAAGTTAAGAATCCGTTCTCTAGGTAGTTCTAGGCTATATCTTCTTCATTTTGAAAAATACGATTGAATTCGACTTAGTTCGCCACGTTCTTGAAGTTTTGTTATGTTTTACACTAATAATGCATCATAATGCTTTCACAAAATGTAATAATATATAATGTTAGTAGAATTATCGTAGTTTTGAAAATATATTACAGGACTATCAAGAGACGAGCCCTTCATGTAAAAAGAAGTTTTCATACTTGTATGCTTCCGTTTTAAATTTTTGTCCATTATTTCGTAAAGGTCCGCAATTTATGGATGTTTGTAAGTAGGTCTGTCAGTGTCCACATTTTCATTGCATTTCCCTTGTTACAGCTCATTAATTTCTTGTTATACCTCATTTTATGGTTATTTTTTAAAAACAATAAATTTACTTAATTTATTGTAAATATTTGTTTAAGTCTGCTAGGAGCAATTATGCATGACATGCATTTGAGTTTAATCATGAAAACGTACGATATTATTAAACAAAAGCTAAGGAAAACATTTCGCAAAGGTTTTATATCCAGCTCCCGCCAATTATGTGAATTCAAATCAACGTTTAATGTAGAATGGTACGTTAAGATAATGGCGATGGAAAGGTCTCGCACGGCACGTCTTTCGAAGGATCTGTTCCAGGAACTCTCACGCAGGCAATAGTCTCCGATGAAGCTACTTAGCTGGTATGAAAACCCTGCGCCTGCCATCGCCGGGATTCCATCCCAGGACGACCAGGTTTTCTAAACTTAGCAGTAAAAGAAATAAGAGACATTTTCTTGTAAATAATGGCACCAGGAGCGGTAGCTCAGTGCATCAACTGATGTCACTGCAGCGCTTCTGTCCGGGAGATCCTAGGTTCGAGTTCTGATGGCGGCAGGATTTTCGACACTAGCTTTTCAGCTAGGTCGAATTCAGTCGCTGCCTGGAGGAGAATTCTAGTGGCCGGCTGCTCTGATCGGTAGTTTTCCATGGTTTCTCCGATCAACGCCAGGCGAATTCCGGACGGGCCACGGACCGTGCGCGATCTGTCCTTCCTCTTCCTTGTCCTCTCCTCTCCTCTTACACACACACTTACTCTAACATGCACCACACTACCACATATTCCGGGAGACCGGTCGGGCGCTTAGAGCTTGTCCCGGCTAGGGCGGTGACCCGCTGGTGGGAGAGTCCTGGTTAGGGAGAAACCCCACTAGCCGACGGTAGGTCGGCGCTGGATCTCGCCAACCAGCGGGGGAAGATCACCGCCATTTCCCGAGAAAAACATGCACTACACTAACGGGACTAATGACCAAAGCAGTTGACGCGCCCGGAAACACGAAAAAATCAATCAATCATTGTAAATAATGGCAAACGACATTTCACGTTCGCAGGGAAATGGAATAGGATACAACGGTTTTGCTCGTCATGAACGTCACAAGCCAGTACAAAGGACTTTATGTCATCGCCATTTGTTGCTCGCTATTGCAATAATTTGGAATATAGATAGAGCGTGCCCTTTTTATCCAGGACAATAATATCCATTTGATCCAAAATGTAAGTTATAAATAGAGAGGGGGTTGATGCCCGAAAACGTTGCCAAAAATGATCGATAAAATGCTTTAAAATGTTTTTAAAATGCCCTAAAAGCAGAGAAAAATGACGTAAAATATGTGATCAAAGCCAGTTCGAATGAACAACTGAAAGCTGAATACGTTAGTGATGTAATCCAGGCTTCTTCTATTCCTTCGAGTGCACTTAGCTTGCAAACTACTATGATTTCACGATTTAGAAACATGAACTTTTGGTTTGGACTGGTATTTACCAGGAAATCGCCGCCTTTAGTTATCCCGAAATCTGCCGAACCGATATTGGCGCTGATAGGCGTCATCGAACCTTTGATTACGTACAACTGCTGACATTACAATTTCTCAGCGAAGAAATCAAATAGTCTACTCAGGAAGTCTCCGGAGGACGTTTGTTGCATCTCGTAAATATTATTTGAAGCAGGTACCGTTAAAATGATTTTTTACGTCACTTTTCAACATCTAGGCCATATAGCGACCACTTTGAATTTTAAACTTTAGGGAGAACACGTACGGACAAAACAAACACACACAAACGTCCATGCCCGAGGCGGGATTCGAAACCGCGATTCTATGGTCGGAGACTGCTACTGCACTACTGCCTTAACGATCTCAGCCATCGGATCGGCCTAGAGTTATATGGAAATCGTAGAAAACAGTGAAAAATGCATTAAAATGACAGATGATGGTGCATTAAAAATGACTTATTAGGCGAAATCGACGAAATACACAACAAACTGACGTATAGAATGGGTCATTTCCTTTTGTCATAACATAAAATCAATTTCTGTACGTTCTGTGCGTTCGGTACGTTTCTGCACGTTTCTGCACGTTTCTATACGTTTCTGTACGTTTCTGTACGTTTCTGTACGTTTCTGTACGTTTCTGTACGTTTCTGTACGTTTCTGTACTTCTGTACCTATAAGCGGCATTGTTATAAAGTGAAAAGGAAAAGAGTGACATTTCATTAAAATCCGCTCCCTAGTTATAAATATATACTCCAGAACACCGCCTTCATGGAAGGAAATATTTTGTCCGCGTTTTTCTTTTTTCATTCGGACTAGTGCATCCCATCGCCACCGAATCCTCCGCGTCATCATCCTCCGCCAGGCCCCACACTGTAGGATTCCCCCATCGCCTTGTGACACACGCCTCTGCCGCCTTCGTGGAATTATCAATGCGCGCGCGCGCCTGCTCGGGTCCCGCGAAAACGCGTCACTCTTAACGGGAAGGCTACCAGCTGAGAGTGAGTCGAGAGGGCCCTGGATTTGCATACGGGTTCAATGAACCATGGTTCAAAGCAGAAAATCGGAAATCCTCGAATTGGACGAAACCTTTTGTCTGGTTCATGACTCTAAATCGTGAAATCATAATAGGCAAAACTCCTAAGTACCGGATCCCCATTTAATGAGGAAATAATCTAATAAAAATAGACGAATGGAAACAAAGATATGAACACATTCGGGTGTTTGGAAAATTCGCATTTCAATTAAATATATCATTTCTGCAATTGCGTAGGTGCTAAAATTTGGTTACTAATTTAAGTTCTCTGGTCGTAAATTATTATCCCTGTCAAAACCGTTCGTGTAAACGAACTGTTTTATTGTATATTGAATGCATGTAAAGAAGTTACATCACATTTAAAATCTTATAATATGCAGGTGGATTACCAGTTTGAAAAGATGCAAGGAAATTACAACGATAAACATTTTTGGCGCCACTTAGAACATTCATCATTTCTGCTGCGATGTTTCTCTACAGAGGTATATTTTAATTTTTACTACTTGTTTAAGACAGTTTCTGTGAAAATAATAAGATATTTCACCATATTTTCGTATTATACTCGTTGAAAACACGATACAATTTTTCAGAGTATGATTTTAAACGACGAGTGAACCGCGTATGTCTTCGCAGAAGGTCCACCCGTGTACGTATCTGCCCGTCTACCAAGAAGAGGAATTGTACAGTTCATCGCTATCATCACGCGTGATGAACATTTTAGCGCACGTGTAACACGTGTCACGTCCAACATATTTCTTGTTCCTTGTCCCACGACTTCATCGGCGATTATTTACAGCGACATATTCTTTTCCCGCGTTTCCAAGCAGCTCGTTTACGTTCTCATCCACTCCTGTTGCGCGCTTGACAAGTTTATTCTTCAACTTAGTACCGAAACGCTTTAATGGCGCATATATCTCTTGGCCCACTCGGTTTAGCTCCGCACCTTGGCGAGGACATTATGAGCTACGTATTATGACAAGAAAGTCTAGAAATCTCGGCTAAAACCACGTTGTACGTTACCGCTGAAACCCCTGAATGCGAATAATCTACACCTGTTTACTGTGTTAACCTGCTGTAATTTCGTTTCAAAATATTTATTCGGCTCTTTTCAAGGTGGCGAGAGGCGGCTTAGCTGGAGCGGTGGGGGCCAGCAGTGAGTTGGGCAAGGTGGCTATGGAAGGGGGGAGGGGGGAGGGGGAGAAGACGCGTGCGTGTGACGTCATGGCGACGCCGTGCGGCCGTCGCCCTGCGCCGTCGCTCATCTCCTTCCCCCTCCCCCTCTCCCTCCCCCCCCGCTCCACCTCTGACAGTGCCCCCCCCAGCGCCGAGTGCGTCACCTTGCCCAAGTGTGATGCGCTGTGGTCTCGCATCATCACAGGTATCGTCGCTACGAGCCAGCAGGGGTGTCCGGAAGGCGGGAGGGGGGATCAGCTGGGGAAACTTCCCCTACGCCCCGACTTAACAGTGGTCCCGAATTTCTGTTAACTCAAAAGAAATAAAAAAAAATGTATTCATCTATAACCCTCAGCTACCGACGTGGGGTGTCTGAGACTACTCCGACTTCCCGAAATTTCTGAAACCTACATTTACGCTTCATTTAGAACCTTGATTGTTCTTGTACATTTCCCTTCTACAGTTTTAAGAAACGTTTCGCGAGCTTATTGTTGTGAAATGCATTTCAGGAAAATTATCAGTCTTTTTTGGCGCGCAGGAGACCTAGGGAATCCACGTCAGTAGCAATGTAACACTCATTGCGTGCGCGGCTCCCTTTGCCAGTTGCCAGTTAGTACAGTTTGTTCTGTGGCATCCCCTAAAGAAAGTGCAATGTACCCAAAAACTTGACTAGGCCGTTAAGAGAGTGTGAATATAAATGAGGAGAGGATCTCCGAACCATCTGGAAACCAAGTAAATGGTTCAACATAAAATTAATTAATTCATTGTATCATAAAGTTATACTTTCAATCTCTTGAATATTTTATTGATTTTCTGGTAAAATGTGACATGTAAAAAAATATGGGAAAGGGGGCCCAGGGGGACTCAGCAATGCAGTTGTCCCCTTCTTGTTTTAGGTCGCACATACCAATGGAATCGTCGCATCAGTTGCACATCTCTCCGATGCACATCTGTCAAGTCAGGTGACCTCGTTCCCACGGCTAATAGTTTTCCGTGGTTTCTCCGATCAACACCAGGCGAATGCCGGAGCAGTACCCTACCAAACGGGCCACGGACCGCGCGCGATCTGTCCTTCCTCTTCCTTGTCCTATCCTCTCCCCTTACACACACTTACACAAACATGCACTACACTACCACATATTCCGGGAGACCGGTCGGGAGCTTAGAGCTTGTCCCGACTGGGGCGGTGCCCCGCTGATGGGAGAGTCCTGGTTAGGAAACTGCGCTACCCGACCGTAGGTCGGCGCCGGATCTCGCCATCCAGCGCGGGAAGATACCGCCATTTCCCGAGAAAAAACATGCACTACACTACGGGACTAATGACCAAAGCAGTTGACGCGGCCAGAAACACGAAAAAATCAATCAAAATCAATCAATCAAACCCACGGCTAACTCATCACTCGACGTTCGCACCGAACCCGCTACGCAATGCAGAAAACAATGTGCGAATACAAGCACGCGCTTTGAGGATATAACACGCCAGTTCAACCACAAATTTAAGATCCTTCCCCTGGAACAATTGAAATCAAATCTCACCTCTCCACATGATTTGGTTTCAATATTATGCACTCCTAAACATTTATATCTTAACACGTCTATTCTGAGAAATGAGACACGAAAACGTATATTTCATGAATGTTTGTCCCATAAATATTAAAACAATTTTTTACCCACTTATACGATAAATTCCGTTGCTATTCCTTTCGAGTGTCATATTTTTTTGATCATTTGTCACTCGGTAAACAAACACGAGAAAATGAAAATAAAAAAAAACACATATTACATGTATGCTCAAATGGAACCCTTTTGTCTTAGACATAACATTTCTAAATCAAACTTTACAAAATAAATTCCCACGCTAAGCATATCCCAACAATAATAAGTGCATGATAAATATTCGGGTTATATGAGATATCAACCACAAAATTATGCTATATAAATTTACTTTCCAGAAAATTCAGCGATATAGGTGTTTTCCCATCATCAGTGGCTCCAAGTAACATGGATTAAACGCATTAATTCACCATGGTGAACTGTTCTAGCATGAATCCATTTTGTGCTTCCTGTAGGCTAGATGAACACCTGAATCGTTTTAATCCTAAAAATAATCCGTAAAATACTCACTTTCAACTCCTGGTATCGAGCCAGGCGTCCTCGTTCTCACGGGGACCACCTCGCGGAGCGTTCGCGCTGTCGTCACCGTCACCGCCACCACCATGTCGCGCCGCGCCGGGCCGGGCGGATAGGCCGCGAATTAAGGTCATTTAATTGTTCTGTGCGGAGGCCGTCGCGAGACGTGCGCTTGCGTCGCGCTGTTGCCGCTGCTGCAGCCGAAAAGCTCCTTGGGGCCTCGCCAGCGCCCCCTCCGGTGCAACCGCACCACGTCAACAATACAGCCGACACTAGAGAAGTCCTGCGAAGTCGGGATGATTGAAAGGGTTGTGCCGCCTCGCGCAAGGGCTGGAGGTTCAGATGGCTCAGGGCATGAATTGATGTCACTCCAAAGAGTCTGACCGGCAGCTCTTAGGGTTCGAGTGCTCACGGTGGCAGGATTTTCGACACTAGCTACTGTCTACTTCGACTCTAGCTAGACCGAATTCAATCGCTGTCTGGAGGAGAATTCCAAAAGCCAGCTGGCCTGATCGGTAGTGTTCCGTGGTTTCTCTGAAAATGACCAGGCGAATGCCGGAGCAGTACCGTAACAAACGGGCCACGGACCGCGCGCGATATTTCCTTTTTTTTCTTTGTCATATCCTCATCATTAATTTCAAATACATAATTATTATTTACATAATTATTAATTCCACCCTCATGCACCACACATGTCGGACGACAGGTGACGAGCTTAGTATAAGCACCCAAATTGTCGCTCGACATGTGTAGTAGAGTTGTCCATGTTGGTGTGAGTGGTTAGAGATGTTGAAGCTTGTCCCGGCTGGGACGGAGTTGCACATTTGAGTACAGGGAGCCTGGTTTGGGGAGGATACCCGCAAGTCGTCGAGGAGGTCGGCGGTGGATCTCGCCATTCAGCGAGGGAAGATCACTACCACCTCCCACGATGGAAACATGCACTACACTCATGGGACTTATGACCTTAGCGGTGGCACGCCGAAAATCACTAATCACTAGCTCACTTAGCCAATCGAGCAGGGCGGTTTTGTTCGTGAGTTATAACATAACGGGCCCTCCCAACCACATTGTGTCACCTTTCAATCGTCTTTGTTCAATTGCTAGCCGACCTCGGCGGCATAGGAGCTTGCGTTGATTGATTGGTGTTTCCGGGCACGTCGACTGCTTTGGTCATTAGTCCCGTGAGTGTAGTGCATGTTTTTTTCGGAGATGGCGGTGATCTCCCCCCTCTGGATGGCGACATGCGGCGCCGACCTACCGTCGGCTAGTGGGGTTTCCCCCTAACCAGGACTCTCCCACCAGCGGAGCACCGCCCCAGCCGGGACAAGCTCTAAGCTCCCGACCGGTTTCCCGGAATATGTGGTAGTGTAGAGGATGTTAGTGTGAGTGTGTGTGTAAGGGGAGAGGAGAGGATAAGGAAGAGGAAGGAAAGATCTCGCGCGGTCCGTGGCCCGTTTGGTATGGTACTTCTCCGGCATTCGCCTGGTGTTGATCGGAGAATCCACGGAAAACTACTGATCACAGCAGCCGGCCGCTAGAATTCTCCTCCAGACAACGACTGAATTCGACCTAGCTGGAAAACTAGTGTCGAAAATCCTGCCGCCGTCAGGACTCGAACCTAGGACCTCGCAGTCAGAGGCGCTGCAGTGACATCAGTTGATGCACTGAGCTATCGCTCCCGGTCGGTGGCATAGGAGATTGAGGTATTTGTTCCCACGTAAGCGTTACATCCGGGCTGGAGAGGAACCCCATGTAGAACATTGATATTGTGTGCTCTGCCATTGTGTGCATTCTTGGCTCATTTTGAACCTGCCTTGAATATCTTTAAATCTTTCCTCTATCTTCAATTATATTCTATTACGAAAGCGAGGTAATATGTGTGGCCGTGGGCGGGGTTAAAACCAGATGCATCACTTAAGGGCTCCAGCATCGGTGACTTAAGGAGGTAGCCAGACTCGCTAGATCTATTCTTGGGTTTTTCTAACGTGGCGGCTGACGGTAGTATCTCCAAGATGGAATTCGGCGCGACTTTTGGAGTCATTCTCAGTCTGTCCTAGAGTCGCTTGATCTTCAGCACTGCTTGATGCGATCGCGATCATGCGACATCTTGCAGAAGAACCGAGAAAAACGCAAAAAGTCGTGCCGAATTCCATCTTGGAGATACTTCAGTCACCACGTTAGAAAAGCCCCAAGCGCTATTGCGCATCGAAAGTGACTTCAGCCAATTATCTGCAGGCTCCAGCTGGCGACACAAAATTAGCGGGATTTTAAATTCGGCCAGATACCAAAATTATCATTTTGTTACGTCATTGAAATAGACATATAAGTCTTTCTTTCTAAATCTTTTATTTTCATCACACCTTCAGCGTGTTATTTTTTGGAAAATTGTCATTTTAAATCACTTTCAAAATGTTTCTCAACACTTCTCCCTCTCCATGCCTCATTGTGGTAAGCTTTTCAAAAGAAGTGTTCATGTTGTGGTCATGACTAGAGACCGGATTTTTATGTAATTACATATTCTTTGTCTTTCTACTTACCGTTCTCAAAATTATAATTTTGGCGAGTCGTCGCCGTCCTAACACAATAACCATTTTTTTCGTTACATATTTTTATATATTTTGTGCTGTATCACATATTTTGGTATTTTCACTCAGTGTTTTTTATTCTATTTTAATCAATTTTATTACATATTTTTTTAGAAAAAGAAGAATTTACAAAAAAATCAGCACTTTTCCTACAGTGAAGACGTGTGATGTTCTCATAATCCCGGCGTAACAGCCATCTCAGTGGTGGGGAAGTGGGTGTCAGCGACTGAGATAATTTTCACCATTTGGGGTGTGAAAAGTATCACTGACGCCGCGGATCGTGACCTTTAACCTTAATTTCGGAGAAAATATTGGCAAAGGTCGACGTGTAACACTTTAATGAGAGGGCTTCATGCTGCAGTGACTGTTTCCTGGTCGTAGATAACGCCTGTTTGTACGATTAATGATGTTAATATATTTCTTTCATCTAGTCAGGGTGCATAACTACGGACCTGATAGATGAAACTTCTACTACTGACGGAAACGTTGTATGGTGTGCATCAACTGTGTTCCCACATGCATTTAAGACGATTGTATTTTTTTAAATTTTTAAAAAGTAATTTTGTATAACGTAACTGTGTTTCCCTTTTACATTTTTACATTTTATTACATATTCTTACTGTTTCCATTAAACGTTTATGTACATATTTCGACATATTATATATTTTTCCGGTCTCTAGCCATGACGCATTTTGATGCCGCGCAGAATGAGCAAAAATCGGTGCACCTCAGTAGCCTTCCCGTATCTTTCCACCATGGGTGTATACAATGGGTTAAGGAGCCGCGCTTGTTCTACTAGATGTGCAGTTGGCGTGAGATGTGTGTGCCCCGGACGGCCGTTGAAGCGTGAGCGAAATACACGAGAAGGGAGATACTGCGCCTGCGCAGTACAGCCATGTACTCATACTATAACTGTTCAGAAAACATCAGGTAGCTTGATGCCTGCTAGGAGTGTATTCGTCCAGAAATGTGTAATGGTTACGTTAGTAATTTGTTTCATTGCTTATCTTGTGTGCTTTGTTACATTAAATGTGATTTTTTTGTGTTGAGGGTACCTGACAAAAAGCTAAAATACTTTTGAGACATTTCGTATAACCTTCTGCGACGTCAATTGCACAGATTGTAATGCACAGATTTCTCTTCAGAAACGTTCAAAATCAGATATGGGCTGACGAACCACAGCGCCACGGAGAGATGGATGAGGAGAGTAGTAGGTTCAGGTACCAAGGTGGTATATCCACGGTAAGCCGGAGGAAAGACGTCTGAAGGCACCGAAATGAGCAAAGTCATAAAGCAGGAATACATCCATGCATCCGTACATACATGGATCCAATCCATACATGAATACGTACGTACATATAATACATATGTTCATACAAATACATACACGTACCCACTTAAACTTCGCGGGCCATTCAAAAAAATACGTTATTTTCTTGGAATGGAGGTGAAGCTTCGAGATCTGCGGCGAAAACGAACGAGGGGAATGGATGGATGGATGACGAATTGAAGTTAACATTCTTACAATATTACTTTCTCAGAACTACTCTTACTTATACAGTAAAAGTACTGTAAAGGTGCAGCCGCCCCGCCGTCCTGCCAGTCTATGACGCCGCACCCGCTGCCACTGCCGCCACTTCTGCTGTCACCGTATCGGATCTGCCCCCGCCGCCGCTCCCACCGCTGCTCCCACCGTCCCACCGACGCAGTCGACGTCCTCCACCGCTGCTCCCAACACTACTGCCCCGCCGCCCCCGCGACGCCCTCGCACCGCTCCTCGCACCGCCCTCGCACCGCCCTCGCACCGCCCTGCACCGCCCTCGCACCGCCCTCGCACCGCCCTCGCACCGCCCTCGCACCGCCCTCGCACCGCCCTCGCACCGCCCTCGCACCGCCCTCGCACCGCCCTCGCGCCGCCCCTCGCACCGCCCTCGCACCGCCCCTCGCACCGCCCCTCGCACCGCCCCTCGCACCGCCCCTCGCACCGCCCCTCGCACCGCCCCTCGCACCGCCCCTCGCACCGCCCCTCGCACCGCCCCTCGTACCGCCCCTCGCACCGCCCCTCGCACCGCCCCTCGCACCGCCCCTCGCACCGCCCCTCGCACCGCCCCCACCGCCCCTCCACCGCCCTCCACCGCCCTCCATCGCCCCTCCACCGCCCCTCGCACCGGCCCCTCCCACCGCCCCTCGCACCGCCCCGCGCACCGCCCCTCGCACCGCCCCTCGCACCGCCCCTCGCACCGCCCCTCGCACCGCCCCTCGCACCGCCCCTCGCACCGCCCCTCGCACCGCCCCTCGCACCGCCCCTCGCACCGCCCCTCGCACCGCCCCTCGCACCGCCCCTCGCACCGCCCCTCGCACCGCCCCTCGCACCGCCCCTCGCACCGCCCTCGCACCGCCCCTCGACCGCCCCTCGTACCGCCCCTCGCACCGCCCCTCGCACCGCCCTCCATCGCCCCTCGCACCGCCCTCGCACCGCCCCTCGCACCGCCCCTCGCACCGCCCCTCGCACCGCCCCTCGATCCGCCCCTCGCACCGCCCCTCGCACCGCCCCTCGCACCGCCCCTCGCACCGCCCCTCAACCGCCCCTCCAACCTCCTCCCACCGCCCCTCCACCGCCCCTCGTACCGCCCCTCGTACCGCCCCTCGCACCGCCCCTCGCACCGCCCCTCGCACCGCCCTCCAACCGCCCCTCAACCTCCTCCCATCGCCCCTCGCACCGCCCCTCGTACCGCCCCTCGTACCGCCCCTCGCACCGCCCCTCGCACCGCCCCTCGCACCGCCCTCCAACCGCCCCCCCAACCTCCTCCACCGCCCTCCACCGCCCCTCCACCGCCCCTCCCACCGCCCCTCCACCGCCCTCCCATCGCCCCTCGCACCGCCCCTCGCACCGCCCCTCGACCGCCCCTCGCACCGCCCCTCGCACCGCCCTCGCACCGCCCCTCGCACCGCCCCTCCCACCGCCCCTCGCACCGCCCCTCGCACCGCCCCTCGCACCGCCCCTCGCACCGCCCCTCGTACCGCCCCTCGCACCGCCCCTCGCACCGCCCCTCGCACCGCCCCTCGCACCGCCCCTCGCACCGCCCCTCGCACCGCCCCTCGCACCGCCCCTCGCACCGCCCCTCGCACCGCCCCTCGTACCGCCCCTCGCACCGCCCCTCCCACCGCCCCTCCCATCGCCCCTCGCACCGCCCTCGCACCGCCCTCGCACCGCCCCTCGCACCGCCCCTCGCACCGCCCCTCGCACCGCCCCTCGCACCGCCCCTCGCACCGCCCTCGCACCGCCCCTCGCACCGCCCCTCGCACCGCCCTCGCACCGCCCCTCGCACCGCCCCTCGTACCGCCCCTCGTACCGCCCTCGCACCGCCCCTCGCACCGCCCCTCGCACCGCCCCTCGCACCGCCCCTCCAACCGCCCCTCCAACCTCCTCCACCGCCCTCCACCCCCCCTCCCACCGCCCCTCCACCGCCCCTCCCACCGCCCCTCCCACCGCCCCTCGCACCGCCCCTCGCACCGCCCCTCGCACCGCCCCCGCCCCCCCCCCGTCCCTCCCCCCGTTGCCGCCACCCCCACCGCCAGGAAGTTGGTCCTTGCGCCGAGGCGCAGGCGCCCTGCCGCGCGGGCGCTACTGATGATGTAATTAGCTTTGTACGGGGCTCGTGACCTCCACGACATATTCTCCTCACTTGTCAGCGCTCGTCATGGCGCCGACCTGACGCCCTCGCGGCCTCGCCCCGCCCCCCCCCCCCCCTGCACCGCCTCCGCCGCCTCCGACGGCCCCGCTTGCGAAAGTCCCCTCGCTCTACGAGCGACGCAGTGCTGTTGCCAGAGCACGCTTTAAACGCGCGAGCAGTCACACGTGGGAATGTTCATCGGCATGTTTAATTACAACGAAAAAGAGGAGGAGGAACAAATGGAAATAAGATGGCGACGTGGCAAACACACATTCGAAACGTCTTTGGTGGAATTTCATTTATTTGAATTTGAAAATTGTGCATTGCGTTTGCTCGCACACATGCAATTTATTAGGGTCTGTAACATATGTAACGTAAATTAAATAATTTACGTTACATATTGAGATATACCAAAATTTTCCTCTCTCTACATTTATATCTGCTAAAGATCTTAGCGTCAGGCTTGCTGGGTCAATGGGTCACGATATATTATAATCCTTATTACCTCTGTAATGGATTATAGGATCCGCCGACTATACAGCGCAGCTGGGAATCTGAAATAGAATGATTCTATTCCTAGTTCATTTCTGTTTGGATTGACTAAATGAAAGATAACTTTCTTTTCTAAAGACCAAAATTCAACAAAGTTTATTTTTGCCTTTCTAACAAACAATTTAGAGAATTTACAATTTTTTTAGGCCTTTGATCAAGATATCTTTCAATTTACAATTTATACCGCGGTTAACTTATCTTTTCTTCGTTGATGTCCCTCGTAGACTTCTCAGTCGAAATATCTTGCGATCTTGCCGTAGTCCAAAGTTCCAAGAAATCCTCTTCTGCCCCTATCCAAGCTGGTCTCAAACTATCAAAATTATCAGTCCCGATTACGTCCTATGACATAGTCCCGAACTCGATTACCACTCCCGACAAAGTTCCAATTTATACATCAATATTGCTTCCACATGAAAATATCTGCAATATCATTCACTGTCCTTAAAATTTCACTGATAACCCAATTCTATCTCGATTGTACTCGTTCCCTCTCACGAACATACGATCAGTTCAGAAGCGCGTTTCCGAGCAGAATGAAATCTTTCTGCATGATTCATCCCTCGAAGACTTCGTATTAAAACTACCTTCATTTTTTTCATAACATTTGACCGTCCTTCTCTCACCCAGCCAATCCATACGTTTGTTATATTTTGGTGTAGCGTCTAAACTTCTTCGCCCAATCCCAAATTTTCTACTTTCGGCACCAAGCCATCTCTTAATGCATTTAGAAAAACAAAAACTACATTGTTTATTCACGGTCGTTGCTAAGCTCTAGCTCCGTGATATTTCGTAATGCATGTTCCACCATATTGTCTACAAATAAATGTTAGTTTATTTGAACGTGACATGTATCTCAATGTAATATATAAATTGTCACTAAAATTTTCAAAATGTGGAGTAATATATGGATTATTAATAAAATAAAAACGTAGAAATAATGTACGGGAGAATTGCACGAATTAAATGGTCAAATCACTTATTTTTAATATTACTCAAACTTTAATCATACGTTGTACGGAAACAGACCACACATTTTTGTGTTGCAGTTACTTGACACTGAAATTTTTAGTGTGAAATTGCAACTTTTGTTCCTTAATATTGCTTTGAACTAGCTAAAACTCCGTTCAACTCGAAAGTAATGGGGACCAAATTGAACCATGCAATATCTTGTAGAGTTCTACCTAGATCCGCTACTAAAGTAATTAAAATTGCAATAAAATTTTTAATGCAAAGGTTTAATCGTCATGTTGGAGCTGTCAATGATTTCGTTAGATACTCAAGAACTCATGGGGAGGGGGAGAATCCAAAAATAATGAAACCGTTTCGTTTTCACTGAAAAAAATGCAAATAGTATTTGATTTGTTCTTCTCATATACTGCGCATATCGACTGAATTCTCATACTCAGAGAATCTCTGATTATGTGCACAGTTAACGCATGCGACCTGAAAGAAGGGTTACGAATCCCGTGTGGTCTACAACACCACGCGTCGCTTGTTTTGTGAGAGGCTATTAACCCCGTGGTGGGCACCTATGGCTTTACCTTTGCCTTTATCCTCCCACAAGCGCACAAGTACGCCAACAAGCTGACATTGGATCCAGCCGGAACCCGGTTTGCCTTCTCGGCAATACAATGCCTGAGTAAGCGTCGCCTTGCTAACTGAGAGCTCCTAGCTTTCCAGGCACGTGTCGGAGTCAAAACACTGCGCTACTCACATGCGCCGGGAACAAGTTCCCTTGTCTTTTAGTCCAGAGTATTGGCCAGTGCCACGACGAATCCGAGAGCCCGCTGGGGGCCACTAGAACTAAGGTTCGGGCGACTCGGAGGCCTCATCTCGACTCCCCACTGCCTAAACATTTACGCTAACGACGTGAGTATCTCCGGAACCTACGTTACCTGACGGGTGATATCTGTTTTCCCTGCCGGACTTCTATACGCCCATGTCCTATATGTCATCCTCCAGAGGATCCAGGGTACTCTGAAGAGCATCCTTCAGCCAATCCTGTCCAAAGGTCGACACGCCATAGGCCCAACTGGTGGGTAACCGGGCTGGCCTTCTCACTGCCTGCAACTTCAAGCTAACGACATGAGCAACACCGCGAGACTCAGGGTCCGGGTGGTCGTCTACGACACTCCACCAGACACCACGACAACCTCCTCCATCGTGATTCCCCCTGTAGTGAAAAGAAGTGTTAGTGTTCACGCCTTTTCAAGAACACCAAATAGAACTGCGAACAAGTGACTGTCAGGTCATGGCCAAGACTCCAACTGAGCAGCACCGCCATTGGAAAGAAAGAAAATAGTTTTATTGGTGTTTTTGTATCGCCCAATATACGAGCCGTTTTTCTTCTATGCGCCTCTAGTTTATTTTATAATACCGAATTCTGAAATGTTGCAGTATGAAAATACTGAACGCTTCTTTACAAAGTTAGATTTCAACAAAATATTATAAATTTATTATGTAGATGGAAACGATTAGATAATTAATTTATTTAAGTGAAAATAAGAAAAATAAGTCTATTGAGATTATTTTTATATTCCTTTTGGAGAATACTGCCTGTGAATAGCTCATTTTTTAAGAATTTTGCCGTATTCAATTGAATTTCTCCACAACAGTATTTTCTAAGTATTCCTTCCTGTAAATATGATTTAATTTTTGAGCCCTTTTTCGAGACTCAATACCATCAAATTTGACAGCGCTTTGCATATACAACAGACATCGTATTGAAGTTTTTGAGGCAAAATTGAAATAGAAACTTGGGTATTATTTATAAAAATGGCGTTTCTTACTTACAACATTGGAGTATTCATATATATATAAGTATATATATATATATATATATATATATATATATATATATATATATATATATATATATTCTAAGAGGTATTTCCCCGGCATCAAAAAATACTCATACGGGTAATTAAATTAGTCTCCACCCATATCTCGGAGATTTTCGTTAGATATGTTTTAAACTTATGAATATTGTCAATAGCAATAGCAAGAACAATAGAAATAATATTTAATAAAAGTAATAATTGGTCGTCAATTATACGCATTCAACTTGCATGGAATATAACGCAATATCGCCACTTAAACTTCTGACGCAAGCGCTAATGCCATTCTGAAATAAACATACTCGTTGCCGGTTTTGTGGAAGCATACCCGTCAGCACCCTTGACAAGCGTGGACATCAAATCAGCATGCAAGCATGATCGTGGTTCAAGGCTAGATGACACAAGAAATGAATGAATAAGTGTGTTTCGCTATTGTTTGCACTGCCGTTGGGAAACCACAAGACAACGAGGTAATAAACTAGTTTTAACCAGACAGGAAATTAAATTGACTATTCCATTCGTGAAATTAAAACCAATAGTGTTTAACTATAGATACAAAATGCCTCAGTTACGGTGGTGAGTCTCAAATGTGTATGGCTTTTTCTATCCGATTTTTCGTACAGCTTCTCGCCACTGGCCGATCATATACTGTGACTCGTTGTATCCACACCTTCGCCCGCCACATTTGCCCGCCCTTTGCATCTGCTGTCTGTTTCTGCATCAAACTGATGATCCTGGATCAGGACTCCAATGCGCCACTGTTAACATCTCGTGTTAGATCCGGCTAAAGCAACCAATGCATCCAAATCACCTCACCTCCACCTCCACTACACAAAACTTGCTCTGTATCCGACTCCGCCTCTACCACACCCACCTCCTTTTCCTCTGCCTCCGTGTCCACAACACCACAACCTCTACTTCCGCCTCCAACTCCCACCTTTGCCTTGCTCCGCCTCACCACTTCCTTTCCTCTCCTCCGCCTTCACCACCCCCTCCTTTGCCTCTGCCTCCGCCTCCACCGCCCACAACTTCTTTGCCTGTGCCTCCGCCACACCCACCTCCTTTGCCTCTGCCTCCGCCTCCAGCCTCCGCCTCCACCGTCCACAACTTCTTTGCCTGTGCCTCCGCCTCCACCACACCCACCTCCTTTGCCTCTGCCTCCGCCTCCACCGTCCACAACTTCTTTGCCTGTGCCTCCGCCTCCACCACCACACCCACCTCCTTTGCCCTACCGATGCCGCTGCTGTTGCTCTGTCGTCGGAAGCCAGCGTTGCGACAGCTTTGGTCGGTGCCTCCCACGTGTTCCGTCTCCCCCGGCCCGCCGCTGCCCCTGCGGAGCACGTGCGCTGCCACACACGCGTGCGTGCCCTCGGCGACAGCGCGCGTATGCCCGAGCACGCGTGCCCTGCACGAGCGGATGGACGGACGTTGCACAAGCAGTGCGGCGCGGTGCCCGGGGGCGTGGTGCCCGGGGTGCCCGGTATCAAGTGTTTATAAAGTATACTAATAATTACACTAATTGATATGTAGAATAACGGTTTCTGTGTCCCATTATTTTAGCACCTGATGATGTAACAAAACTAGTTACAAACGTTGTGGAATTGCTGAAATAAATGATTGTCATAAAAGACTTTGAATACTTTTATTTGCAAACATATATTGACAATGAAGAAGAAATATTGATTTACATTTGATGTGTTATTCTTAATCTTTATGAGTATCATTTCTATAAAATGAACCCGTTACATAATTAATATATTTCATATGGAGTGGGCTGTGATCCGAATTAGAACCCATCCAGGAATATCCTACAGAAAACGCGTTCCATGGCGCCCGCCTGTAGTAGAAGTTGGCCGGCAAATGGTGGCGGTCGTGCACTTTCTCACACTCGCTGCGAAGTGGAAGCGGTTCACGGGCGATAGCGCGGTGTTTGCGGGCAACTTGATAGCCTATCTGCAGCGGGCGCACGCGAAGCGCTGACAGGGCGTCGCGTCGCCCCACACACAGCGCGAGCCCGGCTTCACTAGGCTTCCTCCTATATTCCTTACACACGAGTAATCGGAGGTATCCTTACGGCGTTTCAACACGACGTAGTAGCGTACAGCAATAGACAGCGACATCGATCTTCTGCGCTTCAGCAGATGCTCAGTCGTGATGCAAAACTCGAGCTGCGCGTGCGCATATATATGCATATCGAACTGCGCATCGATATTGCTGTCGATTACTGAAACTATTCGCAGTGCTTAAACTCCATCTTAGGTATCTAGCAATTGAGTAACCTGCGTCTATCCGTCACTCACGGTCCTGTCACTCACGGTCCTGTCACTCACGGCCACGTCACTACGGTCACGTCACTCACGGTCACGTCACTCACGGTCACGTCGCTCACGGTCACGTCGCTCACGGTCACGTCGCTCACGGTCACGTCGCTCACGGTCACGTCGCTCACGTCACTTCCGGTCCCCCAGTCACGACTTAAGGAACCTTCAGAGACCACCACTACCATGATGGTAAGTGATGGGTGGGCTTCCCCGGTGCACCGATTTTTGCTCGTCCTGCGCTGAACCAGATTGCGTCACTAACCACGTGACCACAGCCGGGGCACTTCCTCTGAAAGACCAAACCAGACGTTGGCCGCCATGTTGCATGGAGAGCGAGAAGTATTGCAAAACATTTTGAAAGTGGCGTAAATTGGCTATTTTCAACGGTGACCAACCAAAAATAACACGATGAAGGTGTAATTGAAATAAAATAGGTATGCAATATTTACTAACAAGTGCTTAATATATATGTTTCGATGTCTTGTAATAAGCGATAATTTTGGGATTTAAAATTCTCGCTAATATTGTGAGGCAAGCTGGTGCCTGAAGCTCATTGAATGAAGTCGGATACGATGCCCATGTCCTTCCACCATGGATACTACTACAATAGCTCGTTCGAGTTCTCTCGA